>JAZHRO010000065.1:10245000-11445000 GCA_037157565.1 Thalassia testudinum | reverse complement strand
ATGCGGTGAGTAATCCCGTATTTTCTAAGTAAGGCACGAAATTGGGCATGAATAAAGTGACTCCCACCATCACTAATCATGACTTTTGGTATCCCAAATCGAGAGAAGATGTTCTTCTTAACAAAGTCCATAACAGCCTTATGGTCACATCTTCGGGTAGCTATGGCTTCGATCCACTTTGAGACATAGTCCATTGAGACTAATATGTCATCGTAGCTGTTAGATGGTGGGAAGGGACCCATAAAATCGATTTCCAGACATCGAAAATTTCAACAATCAGAATGGGCTGGAGGGGCATCATATCCTTTCTAGTCATAGTCCCTAATGTTTGGCACCGAGAACAAGTCTTGGCAAAACAGTGTGCGTCCTTGAATAAGGATGACCAGTAAAATCCAGACTGCAAAAATTTTGCAGCTGTTTGCTTCCCAAAGAAGTGGCCACCACAGGCTTGGTCATGACAAAAGGATAGCACACTTTGGACTTCCTCTTCAGGAATACACCTCCTAATGATCTGATCAGCACAGAGTCTAAACAACATAGGATCATCCCAAAAATAATGCTTTGCTTTAGCCAAAAACTTATCTCGTTGCTGTCTGGACCAGCCGTGCGTAGTCTGTCCTACCACCAGATAGTTGACTAAGTCTACATACCAGGGTGGCTTTCTTCCTTGCATGGCTAGAAGTTGTTCATCAGGGAAGGTGTCAATCAAGGGTAAAGAGGATCCAATGTTGTCCGGGTGAAGTCTAGACAATCGATCGGCTATGACATTTTTAGACCCGGCCTTGTCACATATTTTCTAGGTCAAATTCCTGCAAGAGCAGGATCCATTGGATGAGACTAGGTTTAGCATCCTTTTTGGCCAACAAATGCCGGATAGCCGAGTGGTCTATGTAAACCGTCATGTGGGATTCCAGAAGGTATGATCGAAGCTTTTCTAACCCAAAGACTACAGTGAATAGTGCTTTTTCTGTGACGATGTAATTCCGTTGGGCCTCATTCAACGTTTTTCTTGCGTAGTAGATCACCACGGGTTTCTTCTCTCTTCTTTGTCCTAGGACTACACTGATGGCAAAATCTGATGCATCGCACATAATCTCAAAGTCCTGGGACCAATCTGGGGATTGTAAAACATGTGTAGTGGAGACTATTTCCCTAAGAGTGTTGTAAGCCTTGATGCAATTAGGTGTCATGTGAAAAAGGGCATCGTTGGCTAGAAGGTCAATCAAGGGCTTAGAAAGTTTGGAAAAATCCTTAATGAACCTTCTATAGAAGCCAACATGTCCTAGGAAAGATCAGATTTGCTTGACCGAGCTAGGGGGTGGAAGTTTGACAATTAAATAAACCTTAGCTCGATCCACTTCGATGCCCCTATGCAAGACGATGTGACCGAGGACAATCCCTTCCTGAACCATGAAATGGCTCTTTTCCCAGCTTAAAACCAGGTTGACCTCGATACATCACTTTAGGATCTTCTCCAAGTTGTTAAGACAATGATCGAATGAGTTCCCGAACATTGGGAAATCATCCATAAAAACCTCCAGGTATTCACCCACCATCTCTGAAAAAATGGCTAGCATGCAATGCTGAAAGGTCAATGGCGCATTGCATAACTCGAATAGCATACGATGGAATGCGAACATGCCATACGAGCAAGTGAATGTGGTCTTCTCTTGATCCTCTGGTGCAATAGCAACCTGGTTGTATCCTGAATATACATCCAGGAAGCAAAAATATTTCTGCCCTGCCAATCACTTGAGAATCTGGTCAATGAATGGCAGAGGGAAATGATCTTTCTTGGTGGCCTCATTAAGCTTCCTATAGTCGATGCTTACCCGCCATGCAGTAGCGGTGTGGGTGGGGATGGATTCGCCTTGGTCATTGGTGACCACTGTGATCCTGACTTTCTTAGGTACCTATTGAGTAGGGCTCACCCAAGGGTTATCGGAAATTGGGTAAATGATATCTACGTCAAGCCACTTGATTATTTCTTTTTTAACGACCTCTCGCATATTCAGGTTCAATCACCTTTGCAACTGGCGAGAAGGTCGAGCCCCATCTTCCAAATAGATCTTGTGAGTGTAATAGGTAGGGCTAATTCCTCTTAGGTCAGAAATTGTCCATCCAATGGCTCCTTGATGTTCAGAGAGGGTTGCAGTCAACCTAAGTTCTTCATCCTTAGTTAAGTGGGCATTGATAATCATAGGGAAAGTTTGGTCAGGTCCTAGGAAGACATACTTGAGATTATCAGGAAAAGGCTTTAGTTCGGGTGTAAGTAGGACAACATTTGAAGGGTAGGGGAAAGGTGGGAGTTGATCAACATCAATCTCCTCGAATAGAGGTTGCTAAAGGTAATCAGCTCTACACAGGTCAACCTCCACAGGCTGGAGTGGGTCAGGGTAGTCATCAACCGGTTGAGTCAGATGGTTTACTGAAGAGCTATGAGTGAGGCATTCTTCAACCAGAGGTTCCATGGGATCGTGCTCCTCAACCCAGCCACAATCAAAAGACTTAGCCGCCCTGAAGATATCCAATTGCATCTTTTTGTCTCCAAAGGTAATTTCCATGCATCAATGTTCGCCTTAGCCATAGCTAAGAAGGGTCTGCCCAGGATGATGGGTGTGTTTTGTAGCTGTTCAGGGACTTCCATGTCAAGGACCAAAAAGTTGACTGGGAAGTAGAAGTCCTTGACCCGCACAATTACGTCCTCAACTACCCCCTTCGGGGTTTTCACGGATCTATTAGCCAATTGGATAGTCACAGGTGTGGGTTTCAATTTCCCAAATCCAAATTGGTGATAAAGGGTAGTCGGGAATAGGTTGATTGAGGCACTTAAGTCCAAGAGTGCTCTATCAAATGTCATGTCCTTGATATTACAAAAAATTAGGGGCACTCCTGGGTGAGTTCGTTTAGGAGGCAGGTTGTTCAATATCACCGAACTAGCTTGTTCTAAGAGCACTACCTTCCTAGATGCTTGGGTTCTCGGCTTACGCTTCGGCGTATAGACATCCTTCAAGAACTTAGCGTAAGTCGGGATATGCTTGATTGCTTCGAGGAGCGAAATATTAATCTGGACTTGTTTGAAAATCTCCAACAGCTCCTCATTCTCAACTACAGCTTTCTTTTTCTTCCTTTTCTCCAAGGCCTCAGGGTATGGTGTTTAGGTTTGAATCAAGTCAGTCTCTAGGTCCTTGGGTTCCTCCTGCTCATCTTCATAATTGGATATCTCAGGAAGTGAGGTCATGGGAGGGGTCAACCATTTGGGGTCCTGGGTTTTAGTGCTACTTCTCAAGGTAATAGTGTTGGCCAAGGCGTTGGGACAATGGGTAGATCCTTGAGAAGAAGAGGAAGAAGAAGCACCAAACCCAGGGGGTGTTTGTGGGGCTTGCTGGACCATGTGGGCATGCCCAAGATTGGCTTGGAACCCTTGAGAATTAGGGCCTCTGTTGATCACATTTCGCAGGTTCGATTGTGGTTGAGAAGGAAGGGATCCCTGTTGTTTGCAATCCAACAGCTGGCTCAACTGTCCCTTCACTAATGTCATTTCCTCCTAATGTTTCTGATTCATTTCAACCATCATTTTTATCAGCGTGTTCATTTGGTTTTGTGGGGGAGGGGCCACCCTATTTTGATTATAGGGTGGTCTAACCGATGGACCTTGCTAATAGGAGGGGGGGTTTGACCTAGGTTGGTTATGGAATTGGTTCAATTTTTTGTTTGTCCAGGAGAAATTCTAGTGATTATGCCATTCAGCATTGTAGGTGTTGGAGAAGGGGGCAGGTTTTGAGTAACCTTGGATGGCTTGGACATCTTCAAAGATAGAAGGTGACGAGGGGGAGGGGAGGGAGTAATCAGGGTTTGAGGGAGCAAAGGTCCCTCCCTGGAACATGGTCAATGGTTGTTCCAGGTGTATTTGGTTCATTGGCTACACTAAATCTACATTGTGAGCTCCCTTTGCTAGGGAGAGGGTCTATTGCAAGTTTCTGGTTTGGTTCAACAACTCATCAATCTTTTTGTCTACCAACTCAACTCAATCCAACTTTTTGGCTATAATGTCCATGTCAACCGTTCTAGAATTGGCTTGCACTTCATAGATCCCACCACAGGCTTGACTAGATTGATTAAACTGAGTCATGGAAGCATTGTCAAGCGAATTCTCACTCATGGACTTAAAGAGTTAGAACATGCTCTCCTCATCTTTGTTCAAAAAGTTGCCTCCATATGAGGCATCAACAAAGTTCCTAAGGTTGCTGTCCAAACCATAGTAGAAGATCTAGGCCAATTGTCACCTTGGAACCTCACGGTGTGGGCATTTCCTCAACAATTCATTAAATCTTTCCCATGCCTCATGGAATTGTTCCCCACCTTGTAGTGTAAATGTGGTAATGGCTCTTCTAAGGGCATTAGTTTTACCTATAGGGAAAATTTTCTTCAAGAATGCATGCCTCAATTCCTCCTAGGTGAAGATGGGTCTCCCTAAGGTTCTAAGCCAGTGAGATGCTTTGTCTTTTAGGGAGAAAGGGAACATCTTAATCAAAACAATGTCCAAGCTGATGTTCCTGGGTTTCACAATTTGGGTGATCCAGTCTAGGTCCTCAAGGTGTTGGAAGGGGTCTTCATTTGAGCTCCCATGAAAGTGTCTCTGAATTAAGCTTAGGACATTAGGTTTCAGCTCAAAATCATCTCCCCCTTTGGGGACCCTAAGATGTGACTCGATCCAGATAGTAGACGGATCATAAAAATTACGGAGAGGCTTAGGTTGGCCCTCAGGAGGTTGTGGTGGGTTAGGTGGGTTCAGTGGGGGTTGCTGATGAGAGGCTCATCATGGCTTCTAATTACCCCTAATTAACTAGTCTTCTTAGTTAATTAGCTAAGAATTTGTAAATATATGGGTTAATTATAGAATAAGGGATTAAATATTAAAGGACCTTAAAATAAGTTTAAAATGCTATATTATTAATCCAATTAATATTATTAATAATTTAGTTAATAAATGGACTCGAAATATCATCAATTATTTACCTAATTAATGTGTTAATAACTTAAGTATAACTTATACTTAAGTATGTAATAATTTAAGTAACTTTACTTAATTAAATAAATTAAGCTAAAAAGGTAAAAAACGTAAATCCAAGGTTTAAATATATTATTTTTCTTATTTATAATCGTATATAAAAAGTTGAAAAAGATTTAAATTGAAATAAACCTTGAAAACCTTAGTTTACATTTTAGTCGTTAGGTTTTATTTCAATCGAGTCCTTCTTCTTCACTTAGGTCCTTAGTTTTCAATGCAGACAGGTCCCTGTAAACATCCTCCTCTTCATTTCTTCTTCAGCCTCTTCGACGGTTGACGACAGGAGGTTTCCATACCCGCCGATCATCATCCATCTAACGTTTGCCCTTCCTTGCCAAGCTCCTGGAGCTTGTGCTCACCATCCTCTTTTCATCCATCGATCTGGATGATGCTTAAATCCTATTTAGGGTTTGTAGTTAACCTCACCAGTGTCGGAGAAGATGCCGGTGGTTACTTCACTCCTAGACCTCTTTCCATCCAGATTCACCCTCCTCCTCAACCACCACAACCTATAAATGCCCCTCCACCTCTCCGATTTCAAGAGGTTAGCTCCCTTCCCTCTTTCCCCCACTGAGCTAGCAGATAAGCTATTCACTCCAAAATCCAGCAACCTTCCTCCGTCTTCCTCCGTTCGTCTTCGCTTGCTCCTAATCTCCGCCGTCATCCACTGAGTCCTCTGACGCAGTGTTGACGTTGGGTTTCACCTCTACGCTCACCTACACCTGCCGGACTTCTTCCTCTGCCCTTTGATTTCCTCCTCCGTTAAGACCCTTCGACAGAGATCCTCTGCCCCCTCCGTCCAAGTAACAGTAGGTTAGGTAAGTAGTTTAACTAGAGTAGTTAATTAGGTAGGTTAGTTAGATTTAATGCTTGATTTCTCATCATCTTCCTTAGCTTCGACGAGCTCTTTGAGCTCGACTGGAGCACTCTTTTGTCTTTTAATTTCATCGATCATCTTCCTTAATCCTCCATGATCACTTCTAAAACTTTAATTCCCTAATTTGAACACCTAATCGCCTAATCCATCTCCACTTTCACCAACTGCTTCCGCTGTCCATGGCGAAAGTATCTGATGGCAATTCACCTCCATTGAGGCCCTCCATCACTTAATTACCATCTAAGGGCCCCTATCCTCACTTTAATTGGATTGATAATCACATATAACTAAAATGCCTAAAATACATTCAACCTCCTAAGCTCGCTGTCAATGGCAACTCAGGAGGAGTGTATCCACCTAATTAATCACCATTCACCTTCGCCACACTCCACTGACATGATCTCTTCACTCAATTGAGTGAGAGAACATGTTCTGAGTTCTATAGAACTTAGATTTCACTCACTGTGAATTCAATACTTATCTTTCTATATAATCAATAATTAAATGAATTAATGTGTTTATGAGGTTCCTTGTGACCTCAGGAAACTTTTCAGATCAATCATGGCTTGTTTTGATGATGATTACTATCTTTTAGCCATTGTCTAAACTCACCGGAGCTCCGACGAGCTCCAGCGAGTCAACTTGTACTCTTCAGCCTATGGAACTCCCTTAGAAGCTCCAGATCACTTATTTGAGGCTCAATGATCATTCTGCAACATTTTATTTGAAGTTTTAAGACCTGGAGCAAGATTTAGACCTTCGTCTTCTCCAACTCCGGAAGAGTTGGAGAAGTATGTCTAATAGGGATAAGATTAATTTTAAAGGTTTAGAAGCATCAAATGGATGACCTAAGGTTAGATTTGAAGACCTTTTATTCAGATATGCTTGAGTTTGTTCTATTGAACAAACTACTTTTAGACCCCAAGCAACAGACCTGAAACCCTAGGTTTCTAGGTCAAAACTTCCTTTTGAGACCCTAAACACATTCCTGAAGTTAAATAGAGATGATTTGAAGTGTTAATTGCATCTGAGAATGCCTTATGATGAAAGTCAAATATTGAGGTTCAGTGGTCAAAATTAGGTCTGATCTGATGATTTAGGTTCCAATTCAAGAAATTGATGAGTTTAAATTACTTCTAGGATGATTTTAGATAGATTTAATTTGATTTAAATGAGTTTTAATCAAGATTTTAGAAGAATCTAACTGTTGTTCAGTTTGGGTTCATTTGAACCCAATATTGACTTCAGTATCCTTTCGATGAGATTTCAATGCAAACACTACCCAGATAGACTCCTAACAACCTTCAGAGGTTGTTGAATTTGGTTCAGCTGATCTTAAGCTGTCTATAAAGCTTTTCAGAGCTTAATTTGAAGCTCTGAAGGTTCTGTTTGAAGCTTTTGAGTTTCTCCACCTTCCTGAAGCCTTCCTGTACCTCTTCCCTTCACCTTTTGGATCGAAATTAGCTCCTGAACCTCTTCAGTGCCTCATCTAAGGTTTAATAGCATTCCTGCAGGTCCTTAGACCTATGTTACTCGTCTGCAGGCCAGAATGGTCGTGGAAACTGTCGATTTTCACCCTTCAAATCGAAGGGTGAAATATGTCCGCAACATCAAATTGATGCTGCAATCATGTATAACTACTCTAGAGCTTTCCAATGAGCTTTAGTTTGCTCGATTTGGAGCTCTGAGTCGGCCTGTGCCTCCAGCCAAAGTTTGGTTTGGAAGGGATAAGAATAGTCCCACGTCGGTAAGGAAAGAGTGCGCGCCATGGGATAAAAGTAAAAAGTGTTGTAAGCCATTCGGTCATCAGTGCAGGACGCATAAAGAGCATGTGTGTGTGTGTGGGTGTATGTGGTGCACGTGCCCGGGCGTGTGTGCGCCTGTGGGCATGCAAACGTGAGCCCGTGAGCGGGCGTGTGCATGTAGGCCTGGGAGGCCGGAGACTATGCATATGTGATGATTAAATCGAAAATAAATCAAATGTAATAAACCAGGCTTGGACCCAATAGAGTCTGGTCCCACCCTGAGAGGGGTGTTGTGTATCCTCGACCGGTTCGAGCCGCCAACCATAAAACCAAATTTTTGGTTTGGTTCAAATACACAGTTGAAAGATAAAAGAGAAGAGAAGAGGATAAGAGACTTAAGAAGGAATTCAGAGAAGAAGAGAAGAGCTCGTGGAGCTTAAGGGAAAAACAAAGGAGAAAGGTAAAGGAAAAAGGAAAGAGAAGTAAACAGAGAACAAAGGTAAAGAATAAAGAAAGAAAGAAAGAGTTGGCAGAAGAAGAAAAGAGAAAGAATGAAGGCCAAAGAGAGAAGAAAGCAAATAAAAGGAAAATCAAAGTTTTAGATGTCTGATAATTCAAGCTCATTTGTTTAAGACATCCAATTTTTGTACCTTACTCTAATACAATTTTTTTTAGAGTTTAATGGATAAATAAGGCATTTGTACTTAATTACATTTCTCTTTCTTGCCTTAAATCTTTTGTAAATGAAAAGAAATTAATAAAAATAAACATGTTTACTTGTTTTTAATAATTGATCTCATGTGTAAATATGTTTGTCTTATGGAATATTGCATGTTTTTAATTAAATATCATTTGTGCAAGATTCATGATCTTAAAATATTGTAATTATAATTCTAATTGATTAAGTAAGTAGTAATTAATGCTTAGGATTAAATGGTGAATCAAATTAAGTTATGCCTCCCAGTGAATGACATGGACTCAACCAATTAAAAAAGAATTAAAATCTAAAATATTAGGTTAGCTTGACCCTATACTACTCAATCGACATTAATTCAAGTTAACCTAAGTTACTTTCTTTTGCACATAATTAAGCCTAATTAACTTAATTAACTGTGTTGAGAATTTAAACAACTAGTTGCCTCTGAGGGTTCTGCAATCGGTGTATGGCTTACATGATGGTTTGGATCTATTGTTGTTGAAGTTGGTGGTTGGCAGAGATTTGGGCCTGAATGATAGCCATAGCATCATCAATTCTTGGGTCGGCCATTTCCCTTGAAAAATCAAGTCTCCTCCTGACTTCCCATTCTAAAACAAACAGCTCAGGATGAAGTGATCATCTCCCATGCATACACTAGAGAAGAACGGGGAGGGATGTGGAGAGAGACAGGTGCGAGAAGTGTGTGCACAAACAAGCAAGCAAGTCTAGTCCTTATAATGTATACCTTAGGTGACCTAGAAACCTCAAAGGGAATGATCAGATCTATAAGCACATAACCACCCTTCCCGATGTTAATCTGGTCAGGTTGATTACGAGGGGATTGAAGGGAAGGTTCTTCCTTTGGCTTTCACCGCCGATTCCGTAGACCCCACAACCACGGTCGTTTGACACTTCCTCGCAACCTAAACACCATATTCTACAAAGGGAATGAAGGCCAAGTGCCTAGCAAACCTAATCACACCTTCAAGACTTAGACTAGTCCTGCCAAGGGCACGTCTACTCCATTTTAATGAGGGCTAGGTTAGTGCTTGTGCTCAGGATATGTGATGAGGCATTGTTTGGGGTTGTGCCTCTTAGTTAATCGATTTGAGCTTGTGTGCACTTAACAAAACATGGTTTTCAATCAAGAATTTTAGGATGTGGTATCTTTTAGTGATTTGTCCTTGCTTTAATGTTTTTTAGGGTTGAAGTTCCTTAATGTTTTCAAACAAGGTTCAAGTGGGCAAATAAGGTTTCGCACACAACGGGCAAAAGTCAATTCCCTTTAGAATGATGTGGCCCTAGAAAAACAACCCTAGTGTATTCACCCTAGTGTTCATGAAATTCTACTAGGTGAATTGATTTTAATTATGGTGAGTGGTGCGGCCCAAGTCAAGTCATGGTGGCTTCACAAACACCACTCAAAAGAAAGAACACTCCAAAAAGATTATCTCTTCAAGAACGTTAGAGTTTTTTTTTTTTTTGTTGGGTGATGAGTTTGGATGTGGGTCAAGTAGCCATTCACCACCCCAATTTTAGATTTTTATATTTTTTTGTATTTTTTTAGGCAAGCAACCAATCAATGCGTGGAGTAATACTCACAACCGTCCCCACAGCAATTCACTCTTGGTCCACTGTCTTGGTCCACTGTCTTGGATCACGCTCCTCCATCGCCCAAGTGTCGACTTCCTGCAACCAATCAATTAGAGAGAGCAAAATGAGTTAGAAGATGTGAATACAAATGCAGGATAAAAGCGACAAAAGAAATCTGTTGCCTCCACGACAACAGCAGCAAAAACTGACGTGCGCGGAACGCGTTTGTTTAATTATGCCATTGTAGTATGCGTTCACGACGTCAATTTTAATTTAAGATGTGGAATTTGGTGAGTCCAAGTGTCGAACACAAGGACGTGTGAAATCGGATTAGTTTGTTGCCTTAGTTGTCACAGGAATGTTTGGTTTGCTTGCTTGTGAGAAAATGAGAGAGAGAGAGAGAGGGTAGGGTTAGAGATCGTGTTTAAAACTTGACAATAATTCTAAGAGGATGTGAGCTATGATATTTGAAACATCATCAACATA
Source organism: Thalassia testudinum (assembly GCA_037157565.1). Taxonomy (NCBI): domain Eukaryota; kingdom Viridiplantae; phylum Streptophyta; class Magnoliopsida; order Alismatales; family Hydrocharitaceae; genus Thalassia; species Thalassia testudinum. The sequence continues at coordinate 11,434,531 of JAZHRO010000065.1, read as the reverse complement.
TAACATGCGATTAGAGTTTGTTTACAACTATAACAATAGATGAAAGCTTAAACAAGTGCAACATAAAACTAAAGTAAAGAGAGTGTGAGGAGGAGGCAAGGAAGCCACGGTAGTGGAGGGAGGCTCCATCGACTGCTTGACAACTCTGGGGCGAGTATGGAGTATTTGGTGGAGCTAGGAGAAGGCTAGTGTTGCATGGAGAGTGTGTGTGAATTCAATGCCCTTGAATGGGGTGGTTGAGGTGGTTTATATAGAGAAGGAGTTTCCAAACTAAGGGTTTTAGCGATGTCTGGGACGTCGCTAAACCCATTCCAAAAACATCGGTGAAGCCCCTCCCCCGTCAATCCAAGCATGCGTGCATACTTCCTTCCCCCGCCTGATCCGTGTACGCGCCATGTGGGTCGTCCGATGGATGATCGGACGGTCGAGAGTTCACGTGGGCGCACTCAGTGGATCACGTGCATCTTCTCCTGGGCACGTAGTATGGGTCGTCCGATGGAAGATCGGACGGCTGGAATCGCGCCGTGAGTGCACGTGGGCGATGGCACGCATCCAGAGCGCCACGTAGCCACCATCCGCACCATCCGCGCCATCATCTATGACTGAATTTCCTTCGTGCGTGCCTATGCTGCCGATTTGAGCCTTGCCTTGGCTTGAACGCACGTCTGCGTGCATGGATTTGAGGCGCTAACCATTGTGCTATGCTCAATCTTTGTTGCGGTTTTGCGTGAACCCTCAATCTTCCGATGGACGATCGGATGGACGAGATACATCTTGTGAGACAAGCGTGGCTACAGCGTGGGTGTGCACGCAGTGGATGGCGCTATGTGGCTGCTTGTGGACCATTTATCTGATGATCAACGGCCAGAATTTCTTGGGCTGGTCAAGGGAGCTCCGGATGTCAGATTTAAGTGATTTCAAGTTCGTTGGACTCCATTCGTCGATCTGAATCCATCCATGTGGTCTGATTGCTCATATGAGGCCTGGTTCAACATGCACTTGTACATATGGCCATTAACCATTGATTTATACGCAATCTTAATTCACGATGCATGTAGTGCTCCCATGCCCATTATGGTGTGTTATTAATGCACATATATCCTCAAGATAAACCCTAGTTGACAGAATTATCATCATTGAATGCAGAGTTATTAGTCGTCCATTTGGGGTCCTGGGTTTTAGTGCCGCCTCTCAAGGTAACCGCGTTGGCTGAGGTGTTGGGACCATGGGTAGATCCTTGAGAAGAAGAAGAGGAAGCACCAAACCCAGGGGATGACTGTGGGGCTTGCTGAATCATGTGGGCATGCCTAGGATTGGCTTGGAACCCTTGAGGATTACGGCCTCTGTTGATCACATTTCTCGTGTTCGGTTGTGGCTGAGAAGGAAGGGACCCCTGTTGTTTGCAATCCAACAGCTGGCTCAATTATCCCTTCACTAATGCCATTTCCTCCAGATGTTTCTGATTCATATCAGCCATCATTTTTATCAGTGTGCCCATTTGGTTTTGTGGGGGAGGGGCCACCCTATTCTGATTATAGGGTGGTCTAACTGGTGGACCTGGCTGATAGGAAGGAGGGTTTGGCCTGGGTTGGTTCTAGAATTAGTTTGATTTTTGGTTTGTCCAGGCAAAATTGGGTGATTACGCCATCCGACATTGTAGGTGTTGGAGAAGGTGTCAGGTTTGGAGTAACCTTGGATGGCCTGGGCATCTTCAAAGATAGAAGGTGCCGAAGGGGAGGGGGGAGAGTAATCAGGGTTTGAGGGAGCAAAGGTCCCTCCCTGGAACATGGTCGGGGTTGTTCCAGGGGCATTTAGTTAATTGACTGCACTAGATCTACATTGTGAGCTCCTTTTACTAGGGAGATGGTCTGTAGTGGGTTTCGAGTTTGGTTCAACAACTCATCAATCTTTTTGTCCACCAACTCAACTCAATCCAACTTTTTGGCTATCATGTCCATGTCAACCATTCCAGAATTGGCTTGCACCTCATAGATCCCACCACGAGGTTGACTGGATCGATTAAATTGGGTCATGGAGGCATTGTTGAGAGAATTTTCGCTCATAGATTCAAAGAGTTCAAATGTGCTTTCCTCAGCCTTATTCAAAAAGTTGCCTCCACATAAGGCGTCAACAAAGTTCCTAAGGTTGCTGTCTAGACCATGGTAGAAGATCTAGGCCAATTGTCACCTTGGAACCTCACGGTGTGGGCATTGTAATTGCACTAGAGGGGGGGTGAATAGTGAAATTATGGAATATTGAAAAAAAAAAATTCAATCACACAATATACTCAATTATTTTTAGGTGGAAACCCAAGATGGGTGAAAACCACCACCTAAGCCAATCTCTTGACTTAGGATTTTCGATCATAAGGTGATCAATCCACTAACCACACTACTTAAATGAGGGTAGTATACCTCAATTACAATTCCCACCTCCGATCCCTTAACGGAGGTTTCTCTCTTCAAAATGAAGAGACGGGGACCCGACAGGCCGGATACCCAAAATACAGAAATTAAGAAGTAAAAATAACACCTATAGAGCACCCCAATAATTTAGTTGCTTTCTTATCTACTAAGCATGAAAAGAACTCCCTGATGATTTGCAGAACGGAGCGAGCCGAGAGTATGGATTTGCCCTTTGATCAGAGTATTAGCACAGCACAAGGGCAAGATGGAGCTTAAAGTAGTGAGCAAGAGATTTTTCTAATGGAATTGTATCTCAAGAGGTGTGTTGGTGTGTCAAAGGCTCCCCTCTATTTATAGAGGCCTTAGGAAGGCTTTGGAAGGCTTGGAAAGGCTTCCATAGCCGTTGGGTACAAAGCCCAAGTGAATCAGCCCGAAATCAGGAACAATCATTGTTCTGACAGGCTTATCAGACGTCTAATTCTAGCATCAGACGTCTGGAAGTTCACTTTAAGACGTCTGATTCAAAGGTCAGACGTCTGATTTTGGGCGGGTCTCTCCCTGACTTGGATCAGATCTAAACAGGGTTTTTGTGCAAGTCCATCAGACGACATGCAGGACGTCTGGCACTATGTCTGGACGTCTGGAAACCTACTTTTACTGTGGGAATTGATTTCCAAACGTTGCAACGGCTAGAAAATCTCTGAGAAGAGATTTTGGGTCAGCCGAGGCAAAACGGTCATTTATCAGACGTCTGGAAAGGCCTAAGGACGTCTGATAAGGCTCTAACGGTCATATTCTTGAGTGTGTGCTAAGCCAGCCAACGGTCCACTAATTGGACGTCTGACAAATCCATCAGACGTCTTCTAAGACGTCTGGTATAAGGTATGGACGTCTGATTTCATCAGACAGAACTACCTATGTCCAGCCTAACAGTTATCAGACGTCTGAAACAACAGTCAGACGTCTTAAAATACACTATCAGACGTCTGATTTGGGAATTAGACGTCTGGAAAGTCTGTTTGAACCCTATATTGGCTTTCTAAGTATTCTACAGAAAACCTAAGTATCCTAGGGTTGTGCCGGTGTTCCTAGGACTACTGTTAGGGTTCTTTGAGGCTCTTTAACATAATATTCTAAGGAAAATAAAAAGAGCAAGAAAATAAAGACAAGAGATACAAGAAAGGATTAAAAAGAATCTATCCTATTCTTCTTGTCTTCTATCTTCAATCTGTCGCTCCACGCGAACCTCCTCTGTTTTTCGTCAAGCTCCTCCAATCCGTCCTGGATGCGAGCTCGAACTCCGTCTAAACACGTCCACATTTGCAATTGACCTGAAATCTAGGACTCAAATTGCAAATGTTAAATAACACGTGTTTTGTTATCATCAAAATAAATGATCGTGGTGCTCTAGCACCAACAGGCATTTCCTCAACAATTCATTGAATCTTTCCCATGCCTCATGGAATTGTTTCCCACCTTGTAGTGTGAATGTGGTAATGGCTCTTCTGAGGGTGTTGGTTTTATCTATGGGGAAAATTTTCTTCAAGAATGCATGCCTTAGTTCCTCCCAGGTGGAGATGGGTCTCCCTAAGGTTCTAAGCCAATGAGATGCTTTGTCTTTTAGAGAGAAAGGGAACATCTTAATTAAAATAATATCTAAGCTAATGTTCCTTGGCTTCACGGTTTGGGCGATCTGGTCTAGGTCCTCTAGGTGTTGGAAGGGATCCTCATTTGAGCTCCCATGGAAGTGGCTTTGAATTAAGCTAAGAACATTAGGTTTTAGCTCAAAATCATCTCCCCCTTCGGGGACCCTAAGATGTGGCTCAATCCAGATAGCAGATGGATCGTAAAAATCACGAAGAGGCCTTAGTTGGCCCTCGGGAGGTTGTGGTGGGTTAGGTGGGTTCAGTGGGGGTTGCCCTTGAGGGTTCTGCAATCGGTGTATGGCTTGCATGATGGTTTGGATCTATTGTTGTTGAAGTTGGTGGTTGGCAGATATTTGGGCCTGAATGATGGCCATAGCATTGGGTTGAGGTTGGTCCTCAACCTCATCAATTCTTGGGTCGGCCATTTCCCTTGAAAAATCAAGTCTCTTCCTGACTTCCCTTTCTAAAACAAATAGCTCAGGATGAAGAACAGGGAGGGATGCGGAGAGAGACAGGTGTGAGAAGTGTGTGCATAAACAAATAAGCAAGTCTAGTCCTTATAGTGTATACCTTAGGTGTTTGTTCGCTCTGAAACGAGTTTTAAAATCGTCGCATTGTAGTATAGATTGAATCTGCATGAAAAATAAATAAGATCTGTAACTCGAATGAAAGTCCGACGTCGAACACAAGGAGCAATTGGCAAAAATACTTCTCAAGATTGCAATTCAACACAAATATATAATCAATAGAATTCCAAGCAAATATGAATGAAAGTAAATGTCAGGTAATGCAAAAGGAATGGGGTAAAATGGTGGTTTGAATCACCAAATTACCCCTCACCTTTTATATCAAATAACTCAATAGCACTAAGCAATTCAATTCCACGTAATATAAGTGCACATTACACTTCAAATGAAGCTCAGATGTCTTCTCAGCCAGTCAGAAGACTTATCCTGCTCTCTGCTATAGTGCCAAGAGGGCACCCTTCCTCTCTTCTTCTTCTGTAGCTCTTTCTTCTCTGGTTTCTCTCTTCTTCTTTAGCTCCTTTTCTCTTCTCTTTCTGGCTGTGCCTTCTCTCTTCTCTTCTGCTCAAGCTTCCTCTTCTTCTTCCTTCTTTACATGCAAGGGGGAGGTTCCTTAAATGGCTAAGTATCAGCCATTGGTCCTGAGAGCAAAGCTCCCTTCCCCCACACGCTTTCCTCTCCTTCTTCTCTTTAGGATCCGCCCTCCCAGAGCCTCGGGTTTTGGGTATTCGAGTATAGCGCACCTGGGACCAGGTTGCCTGCAATGGGTGGTAGCCGAGGAGTGCTTAGTTTAGGTGGGTTATTGGATCGGCCAGACTCGCGTGTATGGTGTCGCGGGCGAGGTGTGTGAGGGCGTGTGCAGGGACCTCACTCCTTGTGCTTGCTGAGGCGATAAGCCTATGCGAAAAAATCAATATATGTGCCTTCGTCTGGTTGCCCACTTCCAAGGTGGGACTAAAGTCCCACCCTTCCTTCGCATAGCAGTAATAGTAGCTCCTTCTTGCGATTGCGGTCAAAGGCCCAGTCAAAGGGCCAAATTGGTCCCTGGGTCGTGATCTTGGATACGCTCCGCTGCACCTGGGACTTTGCCTGGGGTCTGCAGATGATGAAACGAGGCTTCAAGATTCACTCGAAGCTTCTTTAATGGAGGCAGGGGAACGAAGACCTAAAATGAAGAACATGGCCTTGCAGCCTCGTCAGAAGGTTCAGCAGGCTTCGCCATACACGACGGACATGGTGGTGTGTGTGGCGTGTCGTGAAGGTGACTGTGGTGGTCGGATAGTGTCAAAGTTGGTGTGTGGAGGTGGGTGTGTTCGGTAGAGGGTTTAGAGGTGTAATAGGGCGAAATGGGATGGGAGTTTTGAAGAGGGTGGTGTGACGAAGGTTGTGAGGTGATTAGCAAGGCATTTGGAGTAGTGGAATGAGTGGGGAGCCTTGCTGAAGGTCTGGTCGGAGCAAAGGAAGAAGAAGGTGGTCGGTGTGATACGGCAGTCGAAATGAAGCGTGGTTGGTGTGTGAATAAAGTAGAGGAGTTAGGAAACTTACCTAGGCGATTGGCGGACGAAAAGGGGCAGAGGTGACACCAGTTGCGGTATTGTCGGTGCCGGAGACGAAGGTGATTCCGGTGGGGGAAGAACGGCGACGATGGAGATAGGAGCGCCCACTGGTATGGCGCGACGCGGAGGAGGATGAGGAAGGCAAATCCATCATCGGTATTGCAAATGGACGAGGAATGAGGATGGAAGAGGTCGTCGAAGCATGAGGAGCCTTTCGATCGAAAGAGGGAGGAGGATTATGGGGAGTTTCCCGCCAAAATCGAGCTTGAGATGTTCGGCCTGATCTGGGGGTCCTTTTATAGGCCTCTAGAGGGAGTTTTGAGCTTGGGAAGCAAGCTTCCCAAGCTTGGAAAGCTCGTTGGAGTAGGAATTATCTAGGATACCCAAATCTCTCATGCGTCTGCATGAGAGATTGGGAAGGTTTTAGGGTGTGGGAATTGGCTCAAAAGGAAGGGAATTCCTTGACGAACTTCCCTTTTAAATCTGAGAGGGATTCGTCAAGGAATCAGGGAGAACTTGCCAAATTTAGGTCGTCGGAGTTTGTAGGAATAGGATTCATGGTAGTAGGGACCCATTTGTGAAAATGATGATAAATTTAGGGGCCTTTTTGTAAGGATTTTGAATGTTAAGGACATATGTGTGATATAAAAGAATCAGATAGGACTAAATTACAAACTATGTCAAGACAGTCTCAGATTGAGCTCAAATTTTGGCACAAACCTAATTTAGACCTAAGGAATCTAATGGTGAAGTTGGATTTTGGTTTTGACCTAGTTTGACTGGGTAATTTGTGTAAAAACCCAAATTAGGGCAAATGTTAGTCTGAGACTCTATTTTGGGTCAAGATGGGTGTTAATGGTCAAATTGAAGGTACCAAATTCTAGAGAGTATTTTTATATGATATTTAGAGGGTTTAGGTAAATTTTATCCTGACCATAACCTCAGTTAACTAAGTGAGTCTGTTTTTAGGATTTCAGAAGTCATTTAATTCTAAAATCATGCGAAAACCCTTTTCTGCCTGTATTAACCTACTTGTTGGATATTTAAGACCATTTGACCCTTAATTATCCCCTGGAGAAACCCATGGTTGTTTTGCATTCAAGATATGATGATAAAATTACAGTTTTAACCTTGGTTTCTTGTATTTCCCTCAGAATGGATTTACAGTGACTTAGGGCTCTCTGACGATTATGTAGGAGCATTTAATGACTTAATCAGATCAAATTGAGCTAGTTATTGCTCATGTTGGTGTTCCCATCATACCACCATGCCTAGCTTTTGCTAGTCACTTAACAAAATCTCATGGAATTAACCCAAATTCTAGACCATGCTTTTCTTATGCTCAGATTTCTACTGTGTGCTTTCTTTTGTAGATTAGGTTAGAATGCTAATAGTAGGCCTAGAGGTACTCAAGTACCAACCAAGATCCGCACCTGTCCAGCTTTAGCCTCAATCCGCCGTGAAGGTTTCTAAGGCCCACAAGAACTAACCTAAGGCTCGTTGAACTCCGCGGTTAAAACACCCATGCTTAAAACATGTTTAGCCCTTGTTCAATTTGCAGTGTGTTTCTGTAAGAGAGAGATAGAAGATTTTTTATTTTTGGAGAGTTTTCCCTCTCTTTTCTTTCTTTATTTCTAGCTTCGGATTGACTTTACAACACGATCTGTATCAGATTCCTAGCTCCCACCATCAATCCTCGCAGGGTTCCTGGCAATCGATGCCTCAAGATAACACCACCCATGGCAACCCCTAGAACCCTGGCTTTTGAGATTTCAGGATAATCTCGCCCATGGCGTTCTGTAGCTAAATCTAGACCCTGGCAATCGACATTTCATGATAATGCTGCCCATGGCATCTGAACCAGCACAAGGTGCTTACATGCCCCCAGTAGGATATTTTGATATCCTAGGAGACAAGCACCAAGAAGAGAGTATGCTATTGTGCATCTTCAAGGGGAATTTCCCACCTCTCTGCACTGAGAACACTTTCAAATCAACTTGTGTTGATTAGCCGCTCCTAATCTAGGTAGCTTTTCAGAATAGATTTAATGCATTTGCATGATTTTGATAATTAAGCGCACTAAACTAGACTGTGTGTGGGTTAGGGTGCTTAGGTTACCAAGTCCTGCAAACCAGAGGTCAGTTAATGAGGCCGAATAATCCCTAAGCCTTAGACCTAATACTTAAGCTTTGCATTTTCCCTAACCTCTTGAGGACTATCTAGATCTTAATGGATACTTGAATTTTTAAGCCTAAAATCAAAGCCAAAGAGGCCTAAGATCAGCGTTCATACTATCTCTTTTGTCCCTTAGCACTTTTGTCTTTTTATTTATTTTTGATTTGGTTTAGAATTAAGTAGATTCCTTAATCTTTTACTAATGACTATCTTTTTTTGTTTCAAATTGTTGCCCCTTTTTGCCCCTTATATATTACCACCCCTTTTTCTCCTCAAGAATGATATGCACATTGATCTTTAAAAATTTGCTCCCTTCTCCATTTTTTCTCTTTTTCATTTTTTTTTTTTTGGTTTTTGGAGTATGTAATTTTTTTGATGAAACCCTTTCTTGTGAAGTGATTCTCATAGCGTTTTGCACTTTAATACCCCCCATGCCTACAATTTGCAATGTCCCCATTGTAAATTAGGTGGGTTCGAATTCAGTTTAGATTGTACATTAGAACAGGTTTAAGTGGGTGGACAGGTCGGGGTGACTGTTGAGGACGATTTCAAACTTGAGTACGAGTACCAGATGTGGAGTCGGTTGTCCTAATGGACGAACCCTAAAGTGCAATATGAGTTCAGCATAAGATGTGTCAAGAAGGGTTTCGGGTTTTTCAACAAGATAAAGGGTTACCTCCCGTTAAACACTGAGTTTAAAGCCATTAGCTGGGCATAATGAGCTCAGGGAGAATGGAGATCAAAAGATACCTCAGCCAAGTTCATATCGATGAGTTCAATGAACGGCTGAAGTCACTGGCCATTCACGATAAAAGGTTCAGAATCAAGGCTGGGTTGACTGATTTCAATGGATCCATTTCCAAACATCTGTCGAATAAGATATGGTCCAATCCATTTTGATCTGAGTTTTCCTGGGAATAGTTTGAGTTTGGCATCAAAGAGTAGGACTTTCTGACCAGGGTGAAAGATCTTTCTGGATATGTGCTTGTCATGAAAGGCCTTAACCCACTCTTTGTAAATTCGCGAGTTCTCGTATGCATCATTACGTAGTTCATCGATCTCACTCATTTGAAGCTTTCTATGGGTTCCTGCCGTAGAAAGATCTAGATTACACTTCCGTAAAACCCAAAAGGCTTTGTGCTCCAACTGGACAAGGAGGTGACATGCCTTCCCGTACACCAATCTGAAAGGTGACATGCCTAATTGGGTCTTATGGGCTGTCCTATAAGCCCACAAGGCTTCCAAAAGTCGGGACGACCAATCTTTCCTGTCAGGTCGGTCAGTGACTTGAAGGATTTTCTTGATCTCATGATTCGATAGCTCAGCTAGACCGTTGGTTTGGGGGTGATAAGGAGTAGAGATTCGGTGTGACACCCTATATTTGGTCATTAGTGATCAGAACTATGCATTCGTGAAATGGGTCCCTCCATCAGAGATAATAGCACATGGAATCCCGAACTGAGAAAAGATGTTTTGATGAATGAATTTGATTACCACCTTATGATTGTTGGTTCAGGTTGAGATGGCTTCAATCCATTTGGACACGTAGTCAACAGCAAGAAGAACGTACTTGAAGTCGTCCAAGATAGGAAAGGGTCCCATGAAATCAATCCACCAGATATCGAAGATTTCGCATACGAGAATTGGCTGTAAAGGCATCATATCATGGTGGCTCATGTTGCCCAAGGTCTGGCAACGAGTGCATGCCTTACAGTGATCATATGCATCCTTGAAAATCGTGGGCCAATAAAAGCCACACTGGAGGACTTTTGCTGAGGTTTTATGTCCGAAGAAGTGGCTATCGCAGGCCTGGTAATGCAGGACAAAATGTCCTGAATTTCTACTTCCGGAACGCACCATCTGATGAGCTGATCAGCACCAATGAGAAAGAGGTATGGGTCTTCCCAGATGTAGTACTTGGTATCGGAAAGTAATTTGTCTTTCTTGGCCTTTGACCAATCGGATGGGATCTGATGTGCCAAGTAGTTTACCAAATCAACAAACGAAGGAAGTTCCGCACTAATAGTTAGGAGGCGCTCATCGGAAAAGTGTTCTGTGATGGGTCCGGAAGGGTCAACAATGTCAAAAGGAAGGCAGGATAAGTGGCCAGCTACCACGTTCTACTTTCCCACTTTATCGCGAATCTCGAGATCAAATTCTTGTAACAGCAAGATCCAGCGGATTAGTCAAGGTTTCGCATCCTTCTTCATGAGGAGGTGCCTCACTGCAATGTGATCCGAGTATATGATAACGCAGGAACCCAAAAGATATGATCTGAATTTCTCTAGGGCAAATACTACGGCTAGCAGGTCTTTCTTAGTAACTGTGTAGTTATGCTAAGCCTCGTCAAGTGTCTTGCTAGCGTAGTACATAATCAAAGGTTTCCCATCTATTTTCTGCCCAAGTACTGCACCCACAGCATAATCAGATGCATCGCACATGATCTCAAAGGGTTGAGACCAATTAGGGGACTGCAAGATAAGTGCTTGGGTAACTCGATCACGTAGCATCTCAAATGCTTGAGTGCACTCCTCGGTGATTTCGAAGGTGACATCCTTAGATAGAACATTAGTCAGGGGGCATGCGATTTTCAAGAAATAGGGAATAAATTGACGGTAAAAACCCATGTGCCTAATGAGACACTCATCATGATCTCTAATTATCCCTAATTAACTAGTCTTCCTAGTTAATTAGCTAAGGTTATGAATATATAAGGGTTAATTATAGAATAAAGGATATTTAGTCAAGGACCTTAAAATAAGTTAAAAATGACATTTTATCATTTAATTAACATTATTAATAATTTATTTAATAATTGGACTCAAAATCCTATTAATCATTCTCTTAATTAATAAGATAAGTAACTTAAATATAATGTATACCTAAGTATATAATAACTTAAGTAATTTTACTCAATCTAATAAATTAACCTAAAAAGGTCAAAAATGTAAATTCAAGGTGTAAACATAATATTTACCTTATTTACTAACATATATAAAAAGTTGAAAAAGATTTAAGTTAAAATAAATCTTCAAAACTTGGGTTTACACTTTAGTCCTTAAAATTCATTACAGTCGGGTCCTTATTTCTCACATAGGTTCTTAAGTTTTATTACTTTTATGTCCCTCTTCGTCTTCTTCTTCTTCTTCTTCTTCAGCAGAACAAACGGCTGGTGGCAGAGAGTCACCCCACCGCACGATCACTGCCCTGCCGACATCATTCCTCTTTGTCCAAGCTCTTGCAGCTTGCGCTCACCACCTCCACTTCATCCATCGGTCTGGATTAACCGAGAATCCTATTTTTCAGTGGGAGATAACCTTACCATCATCGGAGACGACGACGGAGGTTAAGCTCCTCGAGCTCCTCCTTCGGCCAGACCCCGCCACTCTCTTCGCCGCAAACTGCTATAAATACCCCCTCACACCTATGATTTTATTCAAGTTGGCTCCCTTTCCTCTTCTAACACTGCAGTCGACCCAATAGGCTATTCGTCCAAAACTCCGGTGACTTCCCATTCCATTTTCCGATTTCCTCTATCCACCTTAAGCAGCTGAGGAGATTCGCTGTGGTCTTCCACACCTCTGACATAGGCGCCGACCCAAGGATTCCTCCACTCCATCTCAAATCCGCCTGCCGAAGATATTTCTTCAACCCTCTGATTTCGTCATCCGCCATGAGACTTCAGCGAAACCCTATTGACCCCTTCGTCCAGGTAACAGTAGATTAGGAGTAAGAGTAGGAGTAGGCTAGCTTAGTTAGTTAGTTAGATTAGAGTAATGTCAGATTTTAGTTTCATCTCCTCCGACTCCGACGAGTTCCTTGAATTCACCAGAGCTTTAATCTTGTCTTTTTAATCATTGTACACCTTCCTGTATCTTCCATGACCACTTCTAAATCACTTAATCGCTAATTAAATCACCTAAACGCCTAATTCATATCTCACCTTCACCGATTACTAACACTGTCTATGGTGACAGTAATCGAGATAATTCCACCTCCATTGGGTTTTTCCATCATCTATCACCACTAATGAACCCTAATCGACATTATAATACCTGTTATTATCATCTATAAATTAAACGCCCAAATCTTAATTTAGCTCCTGAGTTCGTTGTCCATGGCGGCTCAGGAACAGTTCAAACTATAAATTAAATATATATTTATGAATATTAACATCTGTTGACTTGTTTTAACCTCTCAATTGAGTGGTTAAACAAGTCCTGAGCTTTAACCACCCAGATCTTTAATAAAACAAACTTACTATCAAATATTACATTTAAAGAGACAAATGAAGAATTAAATGTGATATTGAGGTTCCTTGCAACCTCAGGATCCTTTTTGAATAAAAAATGGTTAGTTTTATCAATCTGTTCATACAATTTTATATTTTCTGGACTCACCGGAGCTCCGGCAAGCTTCAGCGAGCCATTCTTATGTTACAGCCTCTAAAACTTGCTAAGTAGCTCCAGAATAGTATAATAAGGATCACTGATTGTTTTGAAGATATTTGTTTGAGGATAAAACCACTGGAGCTATAGATTTGACTTCATCTTCCCCAACTCCGGCAGAGTTGGAGAAGTCTGTTAGGAAAGATCTGAAGAGCATTTAATGAGCTCAGAAGCTTCAGTGCGATGCACTGAAGCTGTTTAAGTCTTTAAAGCACTGTAGCAATCTTCCAATGATTCTGTCGAACACACACCTTTTTTAGTTCAGGCGGTGAGCCTAAAACCCTAGGAATCAAGGTTAGAACAACTTCCTGAAGATCTGAATAAGTTCTGGATGATGAGAAGACTCTATTTGAGGCATTAATTTCTTGGGAGAAGATTTTAAACAGAAAGTCAAACTTGAGGGTTCCATTGTCAAAAATGAGTCTAATAATGGAGATCTAAGCTTGAATTGAGGAATTGAGATGTGAAAATTATTTCTGGGAACTTATTTGATGATCTAAAAGTGATTAAAGTGAGCTCATTTGAGTTTATATTTGAGAATTTAGTTCCTGTCAATTTGGGTTACTTTCGAACCCAAACCAATAGGAGAAGTATTTTGGTGAAATTTAAACTTAAAACCTACCCAGATTGATCTGTTATAACCCTTAGAATTAATCTAAATCAATTAGAAACACTTTTAAGTGTCTGTTGCACATATTGATGTATGAAAAATCAAACTCTGAAGCTTTTAGAGAAGTAAATAGCTTCTCTGTTTGTACTGAAGGTCTTAAGAACTTAAAACCTATTCTAACAGATGCGTAATCACTTATAAAACATGTACAGACCTATAAATAAGAAGGAGAAGTCCATCTGAGGACTCTCCTGACATAAATTTCATTTCTAGGTTAAAAATAACCCGTAGGAACCCCTGATTTCATCTTTTAAATTGAAGAGCAAAACATCATTAAAACATCAAATTGACCCTGCAATTGTGTAGATTACCCTTAGAGCTTTCTAACAAACTTGAAATCACTCAATTTGGAGCTCTGGGTAGAAAGTTATGATAATTTGAATTCGAGTCTGAAAGGGGTAGGATAGTCCCACCTCGGTTGTTCATGAGCGCACGCCTGGGGATAAAAGTAATTCGTTGCATGGCCTCTGCAGTCATCTGCACTCGACGCACCAGTTACCGATTCCATCTGATCTGAGCATTGCATGTGTGTGTGTGCAGGCTTATGCCTGCGAGTGTGCACCCTTGGGGGCGTGTGAATGAGATTGTGCCCTGGGAGGGTGAGAGTGGCCTGGGAGGTTGGGTTGAGCCGATGTGGATCGAGACTGTGAACCGATAAAAATGAATCGAAAACGAACCTAATTGAGATTAGGTGAGGACCGAGTAGGGTCTGGTCCCACCTTGGTCTCAGGGTGCTATGTATCCTCGAAAGGACCTCGCCGCAAATAAAATAACTTTTGGTTAAAAAAATAAAAAAAACCCGGTTCAGCTGAAAACTAAGGAAAAGAGAAGCCACTGAAGGATGTTAAGTTAAAGCTAAGTATTGAAGCTGAAAGCTAAAGAAGGAGCACAAGCGCTAAGGAGTGTTAAGGAAAAGGGACTAAGGAACGAAAGGAGAAAACTAAGGGAAGAAGAGAAGGCAGGAGAAGACTAAGAGAAAGAGAATAAGAGACAAGAAGAGAAGAAGGCAGGAACAATAGAAGAAAGAGAGTTCGAGAGAAAGAAGAAAATAAGAGAGAAGGAGATAAGAGGCTGAAAAAATAAATGAAGAAAATTATTTTTCTTGCATCATTTTTTTAAATTACTTTTTGTTCTTAATTGTGAAAAGGAATGTTTTAATAGAATAACTTTTAATTGCCTTAATTTCTTAGAATGAAATTGAATTGAAAAACTAACATGTTTACTTGTTAATGAAGTACAACATTATGAGTAAATATGTTTTGCATATGGAATTTTGTATATTCTTTATAGTTTAAATATTTTGACAAAATTCATGTTTTAAAAATCAACTTAGTTATACCTCCTAAACTTATAGAGAAATAAAAGAAAATTGGTGAATTTTGAGAAAATTATTATACCTCCCAGTGAATGACCTGAACTCAACCAGTAAAAATTTCTAAAATGTTAGGTTAATTCGACCCTATACTACACAACCGACACAACTTCGAGTTAACCTAAGTGATTTCTTCTACTCTTAATTAAGTGAAATTAACTTAATTACTGAGTTGAGTGAAACGCACGCATCAGTGCCCCAGAAAGGATTGGATGTCCTTGTCCGAGCTAGGCATAGGGACTTTGGAAATCAGATTCACCTTGGCTCGATCAACCTGGATTCCTTTTTCAGAGATGAGATGTCCCAGGACAATTCCCTCAGGTACCATGAAGTGACTCTTTTCCCAGGAAAGAACCAAGTTCACGTCAATGCACCGCCTGAGGATTTGGACCAAGTGCAGAAGGCAATCATCAAAAGATTCTCCAAATACTGAGAAGTCATCCATGAAGACTGCATGGTATTCACCTACCATATCTAAGAATATGGCAAGCATGTACCGTTGAAAAGTAGCAGGTGCATTGCAAAGACTGAATGACATCCTTCGGAATGAGTACGTTTCAAAGGGGCAGGAAAAGGTAGTCTTCTCTTGGTCCTCAGGATGGATTGCGACCTGGTTATAACCAGAGTACTCATCCAAGAAGCAGAAGAATTGATTTCCTTCTAGTTTCTCGAGGATCTGATCAATGAATGGTAGTGGGAAATGATCCTTCTTCATGGAGGAATTAAGTCTTCTGTAATCAATGCAGACTCTCTACGAGTTCACTATACGGGTCAATATAGTTTCTCCAATTTCAGTTGTGGTCACGGTGAGTCCTGCCTTCTTAGGCACAACTTGGATTGGACTCACCCATCGACTGTCGGAGATCGGGTAGATGATCCCTGCATCTAACTACTTGATGATCTCCTTTTTCACGACATCTTGCAGATTTGGATTTAGGCATCTCTGCATTTCACGGGATGGTCGTGAGCCCTCTTCAGTATAGATGTGATGTGTGTAGTAAGAGGGGCTGATGCCAGTCAAATCATCGAGAGTCCATCCAATGGCTCTTCGATGCTGCTGGAGAACAGCAATCAGGCGTGTTTCCTGATCAGGTGTGAGTTGGAAGTTGATAATCACAGGAAACGTCTGATTAGAACCCAAAAGACGTATTTGAGATGGTCAGGAAGAGGCTTTAATTCCACAACTGGGTTGTCAGCAGCAACAGGTGGTTCAAGGTGGGTGTCAGAAGCAAAGGAAGGAGCTATGGGTGTGTTTAGGTTAGGTTTGGGCTCCTCTAATTGTGGGTTTTGATCTTCTTGTGGTTGATCAGAAAGAGTCAGGTTTTCCTTGATACATAGGTCATCAACCACAGCCCCGATATCGCAAATCTGTTCTATAACCCCACAATTAATTCCTTGTTGGGCCTTAAAAATGTCGATCTTCAGTGTCTTGCTCCCAAATTTTAATTTAATTTAGCCCTCCTCATAATTAATATCGGCCCTAGCAGTGGCCAAAAAGGGTCTCCCTAATATGATAGGTGTATTCTTCAAGTTCTCAGGAGCATCCATGTCTAAGATAATAAAATCCACGGGAAAGTAGAAATCATGTACCCTAACTATGACATCCTCAAAAATTCCTTTTGGTGACTTAATAGATCGATCGGCTAACTACAAAGTCATCTCTATCAGTTTAAACTCAGATTCCTCAAAGTAGTCAAGTAGGGATGTAGGTATCAAATTTATGGAAGCTCCTAGGTCTAACAAGGTTCAATCAAATTGTATATCACCGATATCATAGGACATCAGAGGGGTGCCTGGATCTTTTTCCTTAGGCGAGAGTTTTCTCAAAATGATAGAGCTGGCTTGCTCCGATAGTACGATTGGGTTCCCGCCTTTGGTTCGTAGCTTACACTTAGGTGTACACACATCTTTTAGGAATCGTGCGTAAGCCGGTACGTGGCGAATTGCATCCATCAAGGAGATGTTTATATGGACCTGCTCAAAGAGCTTAACCAGGTCCTCCTCAGGTGCCATGGGTTTGGCTATCCTCTTTCCCTTGGTCAAGGCCTCGGGAAATGGAACCTTAGAGGTTCCTCTAGAATTGGCTCAGGCTCTTTATCAGGGATGGGTGTGTCGTGGACAACCAATCTAGGGTTAGGGTTTATGGTCTCAGTCATGTTGTTGCTAGGAAAGGGTGGGTCTTGTGTTGCTTTGCCACTACGGGTGGGCAAATAGGTGTTTACTGCTGAAATCCTGCATATGAAGTTGAAGCATCCATCCTGTCAGGTGATGGAGTAGAAGGGGCCTGATAAACAAAGTGAGCTTGGCCCTGATTAGGGTTCATAACGTGCCTCTAGTTTGACATGTTATTTGGGTTTGGAAGAGGCTGAAAAGGAAGTGCACCAAGCTGGTGAGCACTTGCCAACTGGGCCAATTGATTTCGTAACTCAGAGATCTCCTCTTTGTGTTGTTTCTGCACATCAACCAAGGTATGGAGAATCACAGATGTATGATCTTCTTTAGATGGTCCAGCTTGGAAGTTTTGAGTGGGCCTTAGTTGGGTGGGTTGATAAGGACGCGGAGCCTGTGGTCAGGGTTGGAATTGATGTCTTAGATTTGGGTTACTTCCCGACCACGAAAAGTTAGGATGATTACACCATCCAGGGTTGTAAGTGTTGGAGAAAGGATTATTTTAGACGGCGTGAAGATCCTCGTAGGTCTGAGGAGCTTCGAGATAATCAGGGTACAAGGGTTCAGAGTTCCCCCAACTGAGATGGACTGACCCGAAGTTGCCTCTGAAGCCATAATTAGATAGGGGTGGATACGCATCCATCCCCAAAAAGTGGTAGATGTTGTGCGCTGCCTCCCTTCCCATGGGCGGGCATGCATATGTGCTTTGAGGTGTAGAGGTGGATTTGTGTAGATGACGAGTGATGTCGTTTACCTTTTTCTCGATAATGGAGACCATATCCAATTGATTGGCTACCAACTCCAGATCAACGAATGCGGAAAGGACTCGGGATTCATGTACCCCCCAATTATTTGTCAATGCGCGGGTGGACGTCCGGTTGTACGCACCCAATGACTCATTGTTCAAGGAATTCTCACACATGTTCTCGAGAATTTCCCAGATCGTGTCCTCATGTTGACCCATGCTGCTAACACCACAGGTTGCATTGACAAAGAGCTTGATATCTTCATGGAGTCCATGGTAAAAGGATTGGACTTGTTCCGACTTTGGAACTCCGTGATGGGGGCACTTACACATGAGATCCAGAAAATGATCCCATGCCTCGTGTAGAGATTCTCTTGCTCCTTGGGAGAAGTGCGTGATTTGGTGCCACATCGTGTTTGTACGACCAATGGGGTAGAATTTTTGCAGGAAGGCAGTTTGAAGTTCTCCCCATGTGTTGATCATGTGTGGTTGAGTTTGGAACTAGTGAGCGGCTTTGTCAACCAGGGAGAATGAGAAGAGTTTTAAGAGTAATCCGTCCCAATTCTGTACATCTGCCCCAAAAGTGTGGGCCAGATGTTTTAGGTTTTTGATATGCTGGAAAGGATCCTCGGAGTTCAAGCCATGAAATTTTGGGGTCATATGAAGCATGCTAGGCTTGAGATCTACCTCGGGTCCTCCCACAGGAATGTTAATTCAGGGTTTGATCTCCACCGTTGCAGGATTATAGTGATCTCGCATTTGAGGACGTGGTGGCGAGTGATGATGGCATTGATTCGATTTTGGAAATCATGGAATTATTGCTCAAGATTAGGTTGTTCTTCTTGGTGATCCATAACTGATGAAAGGGAAGCAGGTTCTAAATCAGAGGATATGTTAGTGTGATTAGGTTGTTGCACAAACACGGAAGTCGAGGGTCGACCTTGACGAGAGTGAATAGCTAATGGAGGCCTCAAGGATGGTATTAAGGGCCTCCTCCCAAACATGAACTGATGGAATAGACGAGGGATAACAGGTGATGAACCCAATCAAGACACCTAAAAATTTTGAATGACTATAGAGGTTCAAGGCAGATAATACCCCTTAGTCAGAAAACCGTCCACCTGAGAATTACCTGAGCAGCCAGAGAGGGAGAGTCCCGCGAAGACCCCTACACAGTAGAGCACCCCCACAAGTTACAGGGTTTCCCCCACCTGACCTCTCTTGTCACTAAGGATCCAGGTAGACCAGAATGGGGACTTGACCTCTTAAGTCTACCAGTTTTATATTAAGAGCAAGGTGCTTTTGATTTCACTTGAACTTTAAGATATTTTTATGCAAAGTGACCTAATTTCAAGATTGGTTAACCCAACAAAGTGGGTCAACTTCCCTATTTTGTCCTTTGAAAAATTTAGGTCTCTCTTTTAGTGTTCAAATGAAATTAAGAGCCTATTTTTAGGATTTGCTTGAATAGATCAATTCAATCAAGGCTTAAGCATACATTGTTTAGAAAGATCAATTCTTGATTAAGCAAGTGTATCTCTAAAACCCTAAATTGGAAACCCTAATTGGCTCTGATTAGTCCAATTTAATTCATCCAAATGTGGTACCTAGGGCTCAAGCAAGAATATGATAGCCCTAGATACCTTAAGCCTTAAGTAGGTGCACAAATCAGGGTTTGGATGTTTCTCTATAATGTATCAAATCAGGCAACTTGATGATTAGTATAAGAATAGAATGCAAGTAGCCCTACTTGATTTATTTCCCCTTTTTAGCTTATCAGAATCAGGGGCTTAGAAGAGGGTGGATGGAGTTTACCTGCCCTTGTAGTGGTTAATGTGTAGCTGATCTTTCTTCAATAAATCCCCTAAAATAGATCAAAGTCAAAAAAGATAGAGAAGTTAGTATCAAATCTGATATTGCAATCAAGAGATCTAAATTGCACGTTGCTCCCTGGCAACAGTGCCAAAATGTTTGTTCACTCTAAAACTAGTTTTAAAATTGTTGCATTGTAGTATAGATCGAATCAGTGCAGAAAACAAATAAGATTTGTAACTTGAATGAAAGTCCGAGGTCTAACACATGGAGCAATTGGCAAAAATGCTTCTCAAGATTGCAATTCAACACAAATATATAATTAATAGAATTCCAAGCAAATATGAATGAAAGTGAATGTCAAGTAATGCAAAAAGAATGGGGTCAAATGGTGATTTAAATCACCAAATTACCCCTCAAAATTTATATCAAATAACTCAATAGCACTAAGCAATTCAATTCCACGTACTATAAGTGCACAGTGCACTTCAAATGAAGCTCAGACGTCTGGTCAGCCAGTCAGACGACTTATCCTGCTCTCTGCTATAGTACCAAGAGGGCACCCTTCCTCTCTTCTTCTTCTGCAGCTCTTTCTTCTCTGGTTTCTCTCTTCTTCTTCAGCTCCTTTTTCCGGCTGTGCCTTCTCTCTTCTTTTTCCGGCTGTGCCTTCTCTCTTCTTTCTCTTCTACTCAAGCTTCCTCTCCTTCCTTCTTCACGGGTAAGGGGGAGGTTCTTTAAACGGCTAAGTGTCGGCCATTGGTCTGAAGGGCATGACATGCATGTTGTGTTAAGATTACTTGTAATTCATGTTTAACGACCATGTATGCAAGTGTGTATTAAAATAGGTCTCTGATGAGCAATCAGACCTTACAGATAGATCCAGATTGATGAACGGAAACCAATGGACTCAAAATCACCTCAATCTGACCTTTGTATCTCCCGCAACAAGCTCGGGAAGTTCTCAAATCAACAACCCAAAGCCAACCACATGTCACACATCTGTTCACTCGCAGCCACCTCCCTCTCTCCAACTTGCCTTCATCAAGCAATCTCGGCCATCCATTCTCCATCCAACGGCCCAAATGTCTCTTCGCTCTCCGTAGCAAAAACGTCAACACGACCATCCACGCCCACAGCATGGCAGAGAGTGCCTCAGCCCACGCACGGAAGATGCGCATTCGAGCCTTGACGAGGCTCAAATCAGCAACAAAGGACGCACGCGATCAAAATTGAACCACTGATCGACGATCGAGCGATCGAGAGATGCGCTACGTGGCGCACCCTCTCTCATCCATCGCGCATGCATCAAATGATGCGCACCCCAAGAGCACTTAAGGCGTGATCTGAATGTACATTCATGCACGATCTGGACCGTCGATCGTCGATCGTCGATCGGACAACTTTGATCCAGCGCACACGGATCATGCGAGAGGAGAAGCATGCATAATTGTGATGGACCAGTGGGAGGAGGCCTTCACTGACACTTTTAGAATGGGTTTAGCGATGTCCTGGATGTCGCTAAAACCCCTACCTAATTTAGAAACCTCTCCTTCTCTATAAAAGCCCCCACAGCTACTCCATTTAAGGGCATCCCTTCCTAGCTTCTCTTTAGCTCTACCTAGCATGCCTTTCACACTCTCCCAGAGTTGCAGAGCTGTCGACGGAAGCCCATCCACCGCCGTGACTGCCTCGCCTCTCCATTTCTCACCTCTCTACCCTAGTTTAATGTTTATGTGTTTTAAAAGCTTTCCTCTAGCATTGTACTTGTAAAACGATTTTACATATGCAATATATTTTCATTTGTTTCATCATATCATGTTTCATGCATGCACAAGTAATCACCATGCTACAATCTCAAGTCTCTAACCCTACTCTCTCTCTCTCTCGTTTTCTCACAAGCAAACAAAGAAAAGATTTTTGTGACACCCTAAAGTGACAAACTAATCCGATTTCACACCTCCTCATGTTAGACACTTGGACTCACCTAATCCAAATCTTCATTTAAAATTGATGTCACAAATGTATGCTATAACGACGGATTTAACTTAACGCATTTCGATGACGTCAGCTATAGGTCAACATCTAACTTGAGCAAGTCAAACCTCGGTCGCCATTAGAGCCTACAGAGCTCTAAAGCTTAGCATTTAAGCTTATGAAGCACTTCAGAAGCATGTAGAAATGATTGTGATCCATTATAGTGGAGTTTAGAGTTTTAGTTCTATATTTGTTACTTTGTTATTAGAGATCCAGTTCTGGCCATCCTTCGTTGAATATCTAGCAACTTGAGAGCTCAAGAAGCTCTACATTGAGCTATTAACATCTATGATGGGTTGTAGAGATAACAGGAAGCTTAGGAAGCATTAGAATTAGATTGGAAGCTCTAGAGTTAAAAGTTGTGTGATTTATTAGTAGTTTCTTGCTAAGAGATCATATCAAGCACTAGGCAACTGCGGTCGATTTCAATAACAATCAAAGGTTTAAATTCTATCTTCAAAGCTCCAAAACGACGTTTGAAGCAATAGGTTAGTCGTTGAAGCATTAGAATAACAGTTGTGGCTATGTGGAGCTAATGTAAGTATTGGGTTTCACTACTCTCTCACATCTATTATGCGCTGAAAGAGAAGGGGCTTAGTCCCACATTGGTTACTTAGAAACGCTTGACCACAAATAAAAGAAATTGCACTGGTAGCCCTCCCGTAAGCCTTTGTGCCTACCGTCTGCGAAGTCAGCAATACCTAATATCTCTGAGCATATATTGAGCATATATTGACCATATGGCCCAGTGAAGGGTGATCTACGAGAGAGATTCGGCCATGATACAAAAAAAATGCATTTTTGTAAAGATGTGAATTAAAGTCTTTAAGACACGTAAATTCGATCAACTTTTAAATTTATAAACCTAGATAGTGGAGTACCTAGGGTGATCCAAGGAGGCATTTTATAGTTATAAAGTAATGATCACTCTCTCACTCTCTCAAATCCTCTTTTCTCTTAAGGGTTTTTGTGACTTGCGATTTTTAAGTTTTCAAATATCAAGGCAAACAAGAGCAAAAAAATGCCTAAGTAATTGCGATAAAAATGGAATGATAAAAGCCCAATCTTCGTAAGCTCACTCTAGGAATGTGTGGCCTAGAGTAATTAGGAAGAAAGCATGTGCAACTACTAATTAAAGACACATAGAAATTGAAAGGTAAATTTTCACTTTTTTATAATGAAGAAGAATAAGTATCTCAACATTAGCAATACTTGGAGAGCTCACTTGTGTGGAGGAATTCCACATAATTATTCCTCAAGGAGAGGAAAACTTACTATAATATTGAAAATACTTGAAATAGTAAAGAGAAGGATGGAGAAATCTCCAAGTAGTGCTCGAAGTTATCCTCACTCCAATTGCGGCTGCTCCTGGCTTGAAGAGGACTCCTTCTTGCTCCCTTGATGATGCTTTTCCTCCTAGCTTCTCCAAGGGTGGACGTCCACCCTTCTCCTCTCCTGGCCATCCTCCACAAGTAGGACTTCCTTGGTGTGGCTCCAAAGGAGAAAGAATGGGAGTGTAGAGACTAGAGGGGGGAGGTGAAGCTTCCCTCCTAGTCTCCATATCCCAATCTTCTTCCAAGGTGTTGGTGGATTTTTTGGTAGAAGAAAAATGGTAGCTAAGGATTCAGATAATGTGGTGGTTATATGGTGTACATATAGGAGAGGGGGGTGGTTATGGTGGTGAAGGGACACCTAAGGTGGCGTGACCATAGAGGGATGCCTCCATTTTGGCACCAAAAATGGGGCATCTAGAAGGAAAATTTTTGGTGGGAAATTGGAGGGTTAGGATGTGGTTTGGAAGTGGATGAATAGTGGTGATTTAAGGTGGAAGTCAGAGGAGGGTTGACACCAAAAATGATAGTGGTTATGGACTATTTTTGGTGCCAACATGAAGAGGTGTGTAGGGTGGTGGTGGTTACAAGGTGGTGGCACCAAAGTGAAGGGGTGTCATAGGGTGATTTTGGCACCACCTTATGGTAGTTATTTGGTGGATGTTGGCGCCACTTTTTGGGAGAAGGAGAAAGTGGAGTAGGGCGCTAGGTAGGTGGAGTCTTCTTAACTAGCTTAGCTAGCTTGAGCTAGCTAGTAGCCAAGAGGAACTAGGAGGAGCTACCTTGAGCTAACTTGAGTTTGCCTAGAGTTAAGGTTGGTTGATGTAGAGCAACTTGTCTACTCATCAGCTAGCTCAACTAGCTAACTTAGAGCTAGTAGCCAAGCTGGGTTGGGTTGAGCTGGAAGGAGCTACCTTAAGCTTGCCTGGAGCTAAGATGACCTGGGGAAGAGCTGCCCGTAAACTCCTTAGCTAGCTTAGCTAGCTAGCTCATAACTAGTAGCCAAGCTTAATGGAATTGAGCTGAAGGAAGCTGGGGAGAGCTAACTAAGCTGGAGATGAGCTGATGTGAACTGACATGCAGTGATGTGCACACATCTAATTGGCCTAAAGTGTCTATTTATGTATGTTCCTAGTGTTATAGAAGCATCATGCATTATAAATATTGCATAACATGCATCATCATGCATTTAGATTAATTTATACAAATTGTATAGTAATTCGCCTCTTATTATGGCTAGAGGATAGGGCGACATAATTTTGGGCATCAGATTGAAGATCCAACCGTACGAATCTGATCAAGGGGACGATAGGAATCCAACCCCTCCAAGATCGCCCCGATCAAACTTCCGTAGCATTAGATGTAGTCCGAGGAAGATCAGAGGTCAAGGGGCAAGGTGGTGAAAATTTGAACCTCAAATGAAGAATCCGACTGCATGGATGGATTCAGATTGACAATCGCAGCCCAACGACGTGAGAATCGGTCCAATCCGACATCCGTGGCACCACCTACGAGCATTTAAAGATGGATGGCCAGGATGGAACCATGTGGCACCATCCTAGCCACCCAAACTACCCCAAGAGTGCCACAGCCCTTCTCCTTCATCTGATTAGGTAATCTCAGTCGTCAGATTAGTGATCCAATGGCCACGCCTCATATCCTCTGAAGGCAAGGGTTCAATCGCTTTCTAGCACGTGAACCTTAAAGCAAAAATGTGACAAAGAGAGCGATGTGGTGCAGCGGTCAAGCATCCTACGTGGAGAGCATAGTGCAATTTCTATCCACATAGAGAGGATTCAATCCACTGAAGAGGAGGCACGGGCAAAATTCACCTACACAATCCTCATCGAACAGTGGAGGGCACAAAAATGTGGTGCACGGGATGGCTTGATCTGCGTACGTGCTCGATCACACTGTATCACACGTGAAATCCCATGCTCGGAGTGCACGTGAGTTAAAGCGCCAATCAACATGCAATCTTGAACATCCACCCACGATCGAATGGCTGCGATTGGTCTTCAATGCTCACACGTAATCCGAAGTTAAGACATCGATGGCCATCCTCAGCCGTCCGATCAAGATGAAGGCACAATCTGAGCGTTGAAGTGTAATGGTGATGGCCAACCGCGGTGCTGCTTTGTGCCTTTATATGTTTATTATAATACAATCGTTATAGTATAAGATGAGACAGCTACGGTTGTCATTACCATACAAATTTTTTACTCGAAAATAGTTTTCCCGAGGTCGAACTCAGGGAGCTACTGGAATTCTAGAAGTACAAAGTTCCTCTATTGAATTACAAAATAAGAGAGAGAGAGAGAGATAGATTTCTATTTTTGGCTTCTTCTTCTTCTCTTCTTCTCTTTGTGCTTGTCTTCTTCCCTCTTCTTTCTTTTTTCTTCAGCTGCAGTATCTCTCTCTACGAGTCTTCTTCTTCCTTGGCTCTGTTTGCCTTCAATTCCTCTTCTTCTTCTGCTTGTCTTCTATTTCTTTTCTTCTTCAGTTCTTCTTTTTCTTGTCTTTATCTTCTGCAAAGTCTTCTTTTTCTTCCTTCTTCTCTTTTCTTTCTTTTCTGCTGCGGAGCCTTCTCTTTTCTTCTTCTTCCTTGGTCTTCTGCTTTAGCTCCTCTGAAGGATTTTCCGTCGTCTGATATCGCAGTCAGACGACTTAAACGACGGTCTGCTACAATGCTTCTTCTCTTTTTCTTCCTTCGCTGCTTCTTCTTCTTCTCTTCTTTGGCGAGCCTTCTTCTTCCTCTGCTTCTTCTTCCTTGGTCTTCTGCCTTGCTCAGCTGCAAGACTTCTTCAGAGTTTCTTCTTCTTCTGCTCTTCTTCTTGCGTCTAAGTGTTGAGCCTTCCTCCTTCACGCCCTGTTCCTTCAAAAGGCACAGCAAAACCTAGTCCTTCCCTCTACCCACACGTCTCTCTCTCTGTAAACTACTCACAGGAACCTCTCCCAGAGCCGGGTTAATGGGTCGGGTTGCGTAACCGGGACCAGGCGCACCGGCATGGGTGGTGCGCGAGGAGTGCAGGGTAGTGTCGGGTCGGATCCGCCAGGTCCGTGAGATGAATCCGCGGACGAGGCGGGTGATGGGCGAGGGACCTCACCCCAGGTGCGTTCGGAGGAAACCAGCCGTATACACAAAAACAATTTAAGGTGGTGCGGCGATTTGAAGACTCACAATGTGGGACTAAACTTTGGCCCTTCTCGCGCGCGCCTGCAAGAAGGATGCGACCTCGCCTCAACAACTGCGTCCTCGTTTCCCTTCGCAAACCAGCTGCCTGCCTTCACCTGAGTCTTCCCAATTCGCCTCAACTAGAGTCCTGATGCTTCGAGGCCTGGAGCTCGCTTGGAAGCTCCTTGCGTCGTCGCCAATGGCAGCGAGAGCTGAAAGTCTGTCTAACACAAATAGGGCCTCTCGGCCTAATCAGACCACAGGGGAACCTTCGCCGTGGCACGACGAAGGTAGTGCGGGGTGCATCAGGTCGCGGGGCGGTGTATGGCGGTAGCCCTAGGTCGGACTGCAACCGGAAAAGTGGGTTTGATCGGGGGAGTGTTGTGGAGGTGTGGAGTGGAAGTGGAGGGGCGGAGGGCGTTTGGTGAGGTGAGGCGGAGCTTTTGGGACAGTTGGCGAGTCGTATGGGGTTGTGGGATGACCGGGACGACTCGCCGGAGAGTGGCCGGAGGTGGGGAAGATGAGGGTGGTCAGGCGTGGTCGTAGGGCAATCGAACAAAACAGTTTGGGGAAAAGAAAGAGGGGAGGAAGGGAAGTAACTGTAACCTACCTACAGGGACGAAGGGGGGAGGGCGGAGCCGCCGGCTCGTACCTACCGGAGCTGGAGAAGAAGAACCTAGGGGGAGAGAGCGGCGACAAGGAAGTGGGCAGGGAGGCGCGCGCTTGGTGCGGCGCGACGCGGGGAGATCAGGTGAAGGTGGCTCTGCTGCTGGTATTGTGGCAGAGCGACGAGAAGGAGGAGGAGGAGTCGCCGGAGCTGGTGGGTTCCTGTCGAAGTGGGGAGAGAGGAAGGGAATGAGGGATTCTCCGTCAAGACCAAGCTGGGAGAAACGGCTGGCGATGCTGGTCTTTATAAAGGCGGTGGCGGAGGGGCGGACACAAGGAGGCGACGTGCGTCCCTCGCCGGAGTATGATCGGAGACGAGACCCATACCTTCCGCGCGTTCGCACGGAAGGTGTGGGCGTCGTCAGGTGGCATGGCCGAGTCCCTGCGATAGCAGACATCGCAGGGAACTCCGCGTTCTCTTTGCAGGACGCCCCCCTCATCCAGCGCGGTGCCATGCTTCGCGCAAAGTCGCCGGAGCATGGTGCTCGTAGAGACTTGCAGGAGGGACCAAAATGCAAAGAACGAAGGGGAAATTAGGGGCCAAAATGCAAGGGTTTCAAAAGTTGAGGGCCAAAAAGTAAATGATGAGGACCAAATTGCAAAGTTGGTCAAGGAGGTCTCTTCTTAGGCTCAAGTTTTTATGCATGACTAAATTGGACCTAAGGATTTTAATGGTGAATTTTTTTTCTAGGTCAGACCATGTTAGACTAGCCAATTTACGTAAAAATTCAAATTAAATCATTAATTGGGCATGGTTCTCAATGTAGGTCAAAATGGGTTTCTAAGGCCAAATTGATGGTTCTAAACCTTAGAGATTATTTTTCTATAAATTTTAGAGGGTTTACTTGATTTTTACCCTGCCTCGAATCTCGTGAATTGAAGTGGATTTATTTTAGGGTTATAGAATGTCATTTAATTCCTTGGAGTTGCTGTAGCCCTTATTAGGTCAGATCATCCCACTTTCCTTCTTATTAGGTTAGTTTGACCTGTGTTTGGATCCTTAATTATCCTATTTGCAAATTGTGTTGGTGAAATTGCATTTTTACCTCTTATGACTTGTTTTCTTTTTGAACTCAGAATTCTCTGAGTTAAGCCTTTCTTTGAGTAATGTAGGAGCTTTTTCTTGCATATCTAGGTTAGATTGTGCTAGTTAGGGTTCATGATGAGGTTATCATCAAAGCGTGCCTTGATCTAAATCATGAGATCTTGATCATACGGCTCTCATCGTGCACGCGCCTACATCCATGTCCATTACCAACGCCTGCGTGTGTCACTAAAGGCTAAAGAATTAATTCTAAGGCCTTGAAATGACCTTTTTGACCCTATATCTTCACTTATAAAAGGCCTACCCCTCCCACACATTTCATCATCCCTTCCTTTCTCAATCTCTCCTCTCTAGAGCTCTAAGGAGCTGGTCTCAAACTCGGGATGCTCCTCTGGAGTAAAAAAAATAAAATTTTATCCATCTTCTCATCCCCTTCGTGCAGCACTCGTGGTTGTCTTCTCACCACCATTCGGGAAGCGGATCCCACTATGACACCACTCTGCTTCGTCCTCCATCCTCTAGCTTCATTCTCCCTCATCCAACATCTCATCACCATCTTCCAAGCACTCTGTCAATGCAACTCGTCCTCCAAGCAACCATCGAGGAAGATTTCTCATTCCTATCTTTTTACTGCTTTCTAGTGTAGTTTTAATTTTACAAATAGATGTAATGGACATGATTCTATGGTTATGAAATACTTATTCATCGTCTCTCTATTTTTCACTTTCTTTGTATGATTCTCTCTCTTTCTTCTATTGTTTATTCTTTAAGTAGTTTAGCTTGCGTAGATTTATTACAACCAGCTACTTTGCTTTATAAAAAGAAATACGAATTTTAAATCAAGCATTCGCCTCCCCATGTTTGACCCAAAACTCACAGAGTTTCGGTTATAAATATTATTTGGTAGCGAATTTTCTTGCGAACTTGCAACGACTCGGGTTTTCCAAAAATCCAACTTTTCTTCGCAACGATTTCTTGCTCATCATGCAGCTAACTAGAACTCCTATCTTCTTCTTCTTGGGTTTCTGCCTTTGAATGTGTCAAGGTTTAATTGACCTTCAAGGGTTCCTCATTCCTTGACAAACAAGAAATGCATATAAGTTACATAAAATGACACAAAAACCCTAATAATGCATGCCTTACCCTAGATGTGCATGAATGCCTAATGCAATGCGGATGTAGAAAATCTAAGAACTAAGTGTGATTTATGCTTAAGAAAGATGATAAACAAGAGTTTATCAAGCCATGTGTACCAATTCGAGTTGGATAAAATAATAATTTTTGTTGTAGAGAACGGTTGTGAGCACTTGTAATGAACACTTGACACTCAATACTTAGCATGCATCTGAGGCTTATATAGTTGGATTAACATTTTTTATGTAATTCTTTACATATTTTCATGCAATTGAAGTATCAAATTAATTGCTCTTTCTATTGTTCTAATTAACTTTTAGGTGACTAATTACCAAGCTTTATATTATCTTCTTTTATCTCTTGTAATTAGTCTGCATGTTTAATATATTCTTAATTATTAACTAATCTAAATAATTAAGAATACTAATCTAATTAGCTAAGCTATACCTAAGTATTAATTATAAATTTAATTAAGTAAATAAAACTTATATAAAGTTATAGTATATTTATAAGTTATACTTGTAAATTATCTAAGTGATACTTATACAATTAACTTAAGTAGTTAACTTAACCTAAGTTTAGTTTATAATCTTAAGTAAATTATAATTTCTTAACCTAAGTAAATTAAATGTAACTTATAAGGATAAGTATTTGTATAAATTAAGAGTCTAATTATTTGAAATATAAGTATTCATTTATGTACATTATACTTAATTATATGTCTTAAGTTATATTAATTTAACTTATTAACATAATTATTGAATCTCTTATTTATAGAAAGTTAAATTAATATAATTAAATTAATTACAAGATAATTTAAATAATAATTGGTGAATTAAATTATAGTGAGCCTCCTAGCGAATGAGCTGAACTCAAACTAGTATAAATTTATAAAATATGTAGGTTATTTTGCACACTTTGTTATGACATAAAAACCCTAATCTTAATTGCAATCTAACCAGAACATCAATCACCCTTTTCATAGTAGAGTTGGCACTATGCTTCGACTCTGGTACAACTTCACATACACAACATGATCTTTTGTAAGCCTCCTCTTCTCCACATACACAAAGGTAACTCAAACGGGTATGGAGTTGGTCTTCTCTCCTCCACATGTGGGATCAAGGGGCTCAGATGACCCCTTCTAATACCATGTTGGAGTTGGAGGTGCATAGAGGCCTTCTTCTCCTTCCTTGAGAGCACACGTGTGGAGAGGAGAAGAGAAAGGGAGTTGGAGCATGCGAAAGAGAGAGGAAAAGAGGTGGCGTGAGAAGAGGGAGAGAGGAGTTCTTTAGAATAGAAAGTTTCTTTTGGAACTCAAATAACAACTAGGTATTGCTCTCCTTTTAAAGAGAAGCAATCCTATTTCTAAAAGTGAAAATAGGAAATCCAATCCTACTTAACTAAAAATAGGCAACTCAACTTATTCCTAACTATCTCTAACAAAATTGCCATGTGTGACATAAAACTTCCTTGGCATGCGAGCCAAAAATACTAAGGCTCCATTTGGAGTGGTTTTAAAAAGGGATTTTATCCTACGTGGCAGTAGTTATTGCTACAGTGCATGAACAGTGCATAAGTTTTATTCCTCACCCATCACATCTACCCCTCACCAATCATATATACCCCAACTAACTCACTCACACACATCACATCTATCTTCTACTAACCCACTCCCAATATAAATAAAAATAAAAAAACCAATAATAATATATTAACTCAACCATCACATCGACACCCACTAAACCTCCTTTTACCCATCCACTTATCCCTCCTTAAGACTTCCTAAACTTTAAACCTCTACCAAATGAGGCCTAAGGCCATGGTGGTCGACTACTTGGACTCCTAATGCCACATGGACTATCCACGTGGCCTCCTCTTTATTCATACTAACATTACATTTATGAATATCTTCAAATATATGCCTATTCCAACATTCTAGGTCCTCTTGGGCTTCTTCATCATGAATGACCTTTGGTGTAACTTCTTCAAAGTGAAGAGACTTCTAAATCTTCTAGCTAATATCTTCATCTTTATGGTCCATTCCAAGTAGTTAAATATGTTTAAGTAGTGAATGCTTGCTAAGTAAGGGACAAGGGGTTAATGCAAGTGAATTAACACACAAGGTCAATGAGACCACTAGTTGGTGTGGTGGAGTAACATTAAGATGTGGATGATGGTTTGGAAGTGTAGAGGTCAAAGCATGCATGTTAGGGGTTGGACTAGGTTCAGGAAAGTTAAAGGGTCGAGTAGTAGTTATTGTGGCAAAGGTAGGTTGAGTGATGGTGTGAGGAGCTAACAAGTTAGGAAGGAGGATAACAAAGGAGGGAAAAGAGATAAAGACTATTGTTAGTACTAGACCTTGAGCTGTTACGACCCGAGACCCCACCTTGATAAGAACCCGAATCGATTTCCCATAACTACCCAAAATCTATTATCATCCAATGCATAACCATAAAATCATATCAATGCACGGCGAGTATAATAACACATCAAACAAAAAAAAGAATAGACAACCAGATAAAATAGGAGTAAGATTCATGCATTAATCCACGAATCATAATCCATAGCTATCAGACAAAAGAGAAGAGGAGTACAAGCCCTGAATAAAATAGTGTCGAAATAAAATAGAATGTAAAAGAAAGGAACTAAACTATGTGGGTAACTCCCATAGATCAACTATGGTACAAAACTTAGGCCCACATCATCTTCTCCTATAGCCACAGAACCAAGTTGCTACTCATTAAGTCCTAAGTACAGAGTCCAAACAGTATAATCATGAAAAGCTGGGTACAGTAGAAGAATGATACAAAATAAAAAAAAAAAGAAAGACTAGCAAAGATGTAAGGAAACAAAAATGGGTACTTATATTTATGTTACTTCTTTAATAATTCAATTATTTCTCGATTTTCACCAATTATCTATGCCTCCTCAAGTTATGGTCATCACCAACCCACAATCATTTCTTCAAAGGACACGAGAAGATATCACTGCGATATTCCAAGCATCATGATCGATATGAGATAGCCTCTTGGCCAAGAGAATGGCCCGTACCTACCCTACTCCTTGGTTAATCGCCTCAAGGTCTCGACTTAGATGAAGTGGTGACTATGAGTTCGTGTATTATACTGTGAAGCGTTACTCCACATTGGCACACAATCAATCCTTTCCACTACAAAGTATAGAAAAGTGGTACCAATACCCTCTCATATTTAGCAACAAGTACCCAATCACACCTAGCTACTCGGTTAGCTAGAAAAGCCTATCCAAGAGTCAGAGGCTAGCTCACTCCTTAAAGCAATCTCTATCATCACAAATTGTCAACGAGACGAGGCCTAATTTATTTCATGAGACTAAACCATTTGATTTCATTTACAAGATTTCCACAACCTTATGTTTCAGATCCCAACATTATTGTCACAATTCGTTTGTTTATTATTAGAAGGATACTGTTAAGGTTTCTTACTTGGTATTCACATAGGTTTCGTTGTCTTATTCATTTTGGTAGGTTAAGACCATAGCATAGGCCGTTAATCCAATACATCCACCAACTGTTTCATTTATTCAATAATTCGGATGACTAGTCGTTACAACAAGAAAAGCAAGGTTATGGATAATCATAGCCCAATTAGTTGAAGAATCATATCACCATCATAGTTCATGATTAGATCTAAGATAATTTTTTAAGGAAGTCGCTATTAACAATGTTGGGTTCAGGCCTAATGTCATCACATACATTCAAATGTAAGTCACAATTGCATCATTCAGTTTACTTATTATTAATCACTAATAGGTTATCAATATTCAATGAAGTACCTGAGTAGAATAGGCTAAACAATGATTTAGGACTCCATTACTCAGCAAGAAGGATATGGTTATGCACACATGATAAATAATAAGAAAAATCATTAGCTAGGCATCATGTTAAACCAATTCACAAGGGGAAGAAAAATCTACTCTACCGAAGGTCATTAGGGGGCCATGGTAACTCCAGTTAGTCAGGTCAGAGGCCTCCACTACTACTTACGATGCCTTGAGTCTCGCGCACGCTTCGAGGCCCACCACTTTAGGTCTATGGGTAATAGAATGAGAAAAACAAGCATCAAGAGGTTATTCTAGGATTTCACAAAATAAATAGGGGTCAAAATGGAATTCAAAGTTTACTGAAGCATATTACATTGAAAAATGATTTCAACAATACCTTATTTGTCGAATTTCAACCGAGGTAAACAAAGTTTGAAGCTTGAAAATCAGTTTGATCCTAACCAATTCAACTAAACTGGCATCTGAACTACCCTCAAGGCTACCCAACATGTGTCGACGCTTGGTTGTATGCCTACGCATCCTTCGGATCATCAAAGCGGTTGATCAGGGTCATTTCTTAATTGCGCCACTCATTGCTCAGCAATCATGCACTTGTGATGGGGGAAAGGTACCCTTACCCACTCTTCCTTACACACGCACTCTCACGTAATGCTACTCCTAGGAGACGCAGAAACATCTGAGCAAGCACCACCTGCTATTATGCAGCATGGTAGTTGCGGGCCTTGTAACAACCTAAACCCAACCTATAGATCAAACCCAATAGGATATGAGCCGTCAAATACAAGTAGCAAGTTTAACACATGATTGAAGTCACCCAGCACATAATCATAAAACATAGACATAGCCAAACAAACCATTCATAAAGCATTAAACAATGAAGCAAATAATTGTTGACCAAAAGATAATCAAGTTCACAATCTTATAATTGAAAGGAAAGAGAAACTAACTAAACATTTAAGTACAACTGCTAGAAAACAGAAAGAGAACTAAGAAACAAAAACTTGGGACTCCTACGGTCACAAACTATCTATTTGTAGTCCTGTACCAATCGCTTCGTATGCAATATCTCAACTATACATGAGTACAGAGTCCAAAGGCACATTAGCGAATGCTGGGTAGAGTAGTGTAAATGGAAAAGCAAAGCAAAGAGCACAAAGATTGGGTACTAATGAATTAATTCAATTATACTTAATCTCTAATTCATTATTTTATATTTATAAATTGTCCCAACAAGTGTGTTGCCCTGG
Source organism: Thalassia testudinum (assembly GCA_037157565.1). Taxonomy (NCBI): domain Eukaryota; kingdom Viridiplantae; phylum Streptophyta; class Magnoliopsida; order Alismatales; family Hydrocharitaceae; genus Thalassia; species Thalassia testudinum. Next base: position 11,400,552 of record JAZHRO010000065.1, on the reverse strand, counting down.
ACATTATAGTCATAGCTATCACAAATCAATTCCTTGGAAGGCACAAGGAGATCTCACTACAATATCCCGAGAAGTGTGACATGTATGAGACATCCTCTTGGTCAAGAGGAAACCTCGCACTCACCCTATGACTTGTTTTAACACCCCAGGATTCCATTGTAGGTAGTGTGACAGCTACATACTATGAACTATACGTACAAACACAGCCCTACACTACTTCATAAATAGCCTTCTCTACGACCTGGGTATGTACCTCAATAAAACAATATGTTCACGCATGATTAGACATGCACTACAAACCTTCCTCGTGTGCATGAAGTTACACATATCTGTTGAGAGCGGAAAACTATGCGATCGAAGTTGGATTTGAAAAACCCGTTGTTGTAGATCAATTTGCGAAGAAATCCATCAACAGAGAAATTTATACTGAAACTCTAAGAATTTTGGGTCGAACACAAGGAGGCTACATTGATTTAAAATCCGCGACTATATTTTTTTTTGTATTTTTGTTTGAAAATGAGATAATTACAATGGAATTGATAGAAACAGTAAGAGAGAGAGAAAGAGAGAGAGAACAATCACTAGATATAATAATGTTTTTGCAACTACAAAGCGGGAAATTCTATTCTAGAAAGCGATTAAAAAGAAGGGAGAGAGATGTTATCCTCCTTGATGACTGCTTAGAGGACGAGCCAGATGGAACGACGCCTGGAAGACGGAGGACGGAGTGGGAAGAAGGAGAACGAAGAAGGAAGAAGCGGGAACGAGGCAGTACATCTTCGTCGTCACGGGATCCACTTCCGGAACGGAGGCGAGAAAATTGGATTTGGGTCTAGAATAGCATCCCGGTTGTGGGACAAGCTTCTCTTGAGCTTTGAAGAGGGAGAGGGATGAAGGAAGGGATGAGAATTTCATAGGGTAGGGGTCTCCTTTTATAGTTGCAAGCATAGGGAGCAATTTGGTCATTACATAGTTACAACATTAAATGAAGGGGTCTTAAGTGACAGATTTAAGCATCACTAAAGACCCCATGTCGCCGCAGCCTCGCATGCACGCTCGCCTCCTCGCCAACCGCATGCTCAACGCTCGCCCACATCTAAGAAATCTCAACCGTCCGATCACGAGATCGAACGGCTCAGATCGCTCCTCGCCTTCTTCAGTTCCACCTAACCGCATGCCCGTGCATGCGATGAGGCGTGCAGAAGCGCGTCATCGTGCGTGTGGTGATCCAAAGCTCCTCCGCGTGCCACATCTCGGCTCGTTGCCCGCCCGATCGCCATCTGACAGCTGAATTGCACCCACTCCCTCACCTGCACCTGATTTGAGGCGCTCTGCATTTCAAACATGCACCTTTCGCTCATGAAAGAGCTCCCGACCGCTGCACTGCGACCGACTTTGTGTCACATTTAGGTTTTAAGCACGCGCACTTGTGGCCGTTGGATCAAGATCCAACTGCCCAGATCGTCCGCGCCTTACGCCTTAAGAAGATGTGAGCGACCCATCTAAGTAATTCCTGGTCGTTGGATCAAGATCCAACGGCTAAGATCGCATGATGGAGAGCCTTTGGAGATGCAGTGGCGGGTCTTAGGGCTTATTGGGCGGTTGAGATGGCACCATCTTGGCCGTCCATCTTCTGTGTATTGTAGATGGTGCCACAAATGTCGAATTGGACCAATTTTCACGTCGTCAGGATACAATCATTGATTCGAACCCATCCGTGCAGTCGGATTTGTCGTCTGAAGTGTGGTTTGGTACCATCTTGGCCCTTGATCTCTAGGCTTCCTCGAACTTTATCTGATGCTATGAATGTCCAATTAGGGTAATATTGGAGTCGTTGAACTCCAATCGTTGCCCTGATCAGATCTGAATGGTTGATCTTCGATCTGAGGCCCCGATTAAAAGTCGCCTTATCCCTAGCCATAAAAGGAGACAATTACTATACAATTTATACAATATGACCTAAATGCATGATTATACATGTTATGCAATATTTACAATGCATGATGCTAATATGACATTAAGAACATGCTTTAATAGACATTTTTGGCTATTTAGATGTATGCACATCACACCCCCATGCCTATCTTTTGCTAGTCCCTAGCCAAAACTACATGCTATTTATAAAAGAATTAGGATTGGATTACTCGAGCAAAAGTCATTTTCAACATTTAAGAAATTTTTACTTAGGACCTGAACTTTCAAAGGCAGAACGCCCAGGTATCTGCCAAATGCAGACATTCTCAAGCCCTCGCCTTATTCAAAGAAGGATATCTTTTTCTCCTTTTTCTTCTTTTCTAATTTTTTTGAATTTTTGAGTTTAGGGTTACAGAGCAGCTTTCTACTGCCACTCAACCGACCCAAGATTTGATGAGAACCCTAAGTTCTAAGCATCATTTTGTGAATGTGATAGACTCGTTGATCAACAATCATAACGGACTTCGGGTTTCTATGCCCCTTAGTGACCTTAAAAAGAATTCTGCCTAAAGGTATATCTATAAGACCGGTAGCTTTCTTTCTACTTTTTTTTTTTTAATGGGGTCAACACAAGGGTGCATCTAGTATATATCTCCCCGGCTTATTCTACTTCTCCACTTCTTCCTAAGTGTTTTAGGAATTTTAAATGCATTTCCTGAGCTGGGATCTGGACAACCTACCAATGGGCTGTTACCCATGATAACTTGCCAGCCATACTCGTGCAGTGAAGTGTGGCTTATTATTTTATTTCTTTTCTCCTTTTATTTTTCTTTTTCTTTTCTTTTTTTTTCTTTTTGGACTTTCTTTTTTTTTTCTTAAGTAGGTGGATTCCCTGGTCTAAGATTTACCTAAAAGCAGCAGGAAAAGAATGGTCTAGTAGCTGGGCTCTAGACAACCTACCTATGGGCTGTTACCCATGATAACTTGCCAGCCATACCACCCTAGAAGGTTCATTAGCTACCCAATTTCCATAAAAATCGTCGAACAACAAGTCCGTGTAAATAGTGTGCAGATGCTTAGACTTAAAGTTCCCTCAAATCAGAGGGTGGGTTGATAAGTTATGCACTTATTACCCAAACTTATTTAATAAAATTGAAATGGAATTCAAGATGGCAAGGACTCGATAAACAAATCCACATTTTAGTGGATACCCGGGCTGATTAAGCCCAAAGACCTAAAGGGTCTTAGTGTTCAGATCCTACTGTAATATTTCCTAAGATTGAAAAGTCATAATGCTCAAGTATTCTTTCCTAATTCAAATATATATATAAGAAAACATGTAAAATTTACAAGAATTTCACAGAGCTGACAAATTGATTCAGAAATGAATCCACCCCCCCATTCCTAGCCGATGCAATGTCCACATTGAGAATAAAAGACATTAAAGGAAGGTAAAATATAGAAAATATCACCTAAATATGATGCTCAGGTCAGCTCTGAGTCAGACTGTACAACTGCTGAGTTTAATGCCATCAGCTAGGCGAAGTCCAACCAAAGAAATCACAACATGATGAGAGCAACCGTGTCTGAGACGGGTTCTAGAACAATACGGTCAATAAAAGGCTTCAAATGTTGACCATTGACTTTAAATGAATTACCTGTCTTTGGGTTAGAAATCTGAATAACCTCGTTTGGAAAAATCTGATTGATGATGAACAGGCCATTCCATTTTGACCTAAGTTTGCTGGGAAAGAGCTTAAGTCGAGAATCAAAGAGCCAAACCTTCTGGTTTAACTCAAAACTCTTGCGGGATATCAATTGGTCATGAAGAGCTTTGGTCCAAGCCTTATAGATCTTAGCATTCTCATATGTGTCATTTCTAAGCTCCTTCAACTCAGATAGTTGGAGTTTCCTGGTCTTTCCGGCTAAACCCAAATCCAGATTGCACTGCTTAATTGCCTAGAATGCCCTATGTTCAATTTCTACGAGTAAATGGCATGCCTTTCCATACACCAAACGAAACAGTGACATGCCGATAGGCCTTTTGTATGACATACGATAGGCCCAAAGAGAGTCCTCAAGCTTTTGAGTCCAGTCTTTACGATCAAGCCTAACTATCTTCTGAAGAATAGTCTTGATCTCCTGATTGGAGATCTCGGCTTGTCCATTCAACTAGGGATAGTAAGGTGTGGAGATTCTGTGATTTACCCTGCATTTTGCCAGTAAATTACGGAACTGGGCATTAGTGAAGTGAGAACCACCATCACTGATGATAGCCCTCGGAATCCCGAACCGACTAAAGATGTTCTTCTTGACGAAATCGATGACCACCTTGTGGTCATTGGTTCAGGTGGGAATGGCCTCAATGAAGTCCCATAATGACATCACCTTCTCGACTTTGACACGTAATCAACAGCGACGAGAATGTACTAGTGTCCAAATGAAGGGAGAAAGGGTCCCATGAAATTGATGCCCCAAACGTTGAAGATTTCAACCGGAAGAATCGGGTTTAGGGGCATCATGTCTCTCTTGGTTATGCTCCCAAGTGCCTGGCATCAGGAACACGACCTCGAGAATTCCTGGGCATCCTTGAATAAAGACGGCCAATAAAATCCATATTGCAAAATCTTTACAGCCGTCTTTTTCCCAAAGAAATGTCCACCACAGGTAGATGCATGGCAGAACTCTAGTATACTTTTGAATTCAATCTCCGGAACAAATCTGTGAATAATCTGATCAGAGCCGATGCGATACAGTTCAGGGTCCTCCCAGAAGTAATATTTGGCCTCAGATTTGAGTCTATCTAGTTATTGCTTGGTCCAATCCTAAGGGATTTGACCAGCGGCCAAATAATTTACGATGTCTACAAACCATGGAGTTTGGACACCTAACACTGCAAGAATAGTCTCGTCTAGAAAAGTATCAGCAATCGGAATATCCAGACAAGAAGAATCACTCAGAAGTCTCGAAAGATGATCTGCCACCTGATAACGCTATATTTTGTGGTGATAATTCTGCCGATTGGAGTTTCTCTTAAGGATAACATGCACAAATAACACATCATAAATGGGCATGGGAGCATTACATGCATTGCACATTGAGATTGCTTATAATTCAATGTTAATGGCCATTTATACAAGTTCATGTCAAAACAGGCCTTAGATGAGCAATTGGACTGCACGGATGGATTCATAATGACGAACGGAGTCCAACGGACTCAAAATCTACCAAATTCGACATCTGGAGCTCCCTCAATTGGCCCAAGAAGTTGTGACCATTGATCTGACAATCAACGACCAAAGAGCTACCATGTGGTGCAAGATCAATGCACGCTATTCACCGCCCCACTTCCTCCATCAGCCACAGGATGAATCTCAGCCGTCCGATCTTCGATCGGATGGCTGAGAACGGATCTCAGCAGACGCCCCACCCGCGCACAGCACCGCTTCACCGTGCAGGAGCAATCCACGGCCTTTCGATCTCCCATCGGATGACTAAGGTTTAACGAAGAGCGCGACCATCTCACGTGCATGCTGCAGCGGTCAGCGACCCTACTCGCACACCAGGCGGGTGCGTTCGAACCGCAATCGTTCACATCCACATGCACAAACAAAATTCAACCATTAATTCGCTCACGGACAGAGTGGATGAAGGCACACAGCACGATCGCAAGTGTTCATGCCAGGCGCACGCGATGATGCGCGGGGCGCACGCTATGCAAGCGCGATCTGTGAGAGCACCCTTCGCGCAATCTCAGCCGTCCGATCTTCGATCGTATGACCATCAAGGCGCGCACACGAATCGCGAAGGAGAAGAAGAGCAGGTGCGCACGTTGGACCGGCAGGCAGGGGTCTACACCGACGCTTTCGGCATGGATTTAGCAACGTCCCAAACATCGCTAAAGCCCCTACCTAAATTAGAAACCCCTTCTTCCTATATAAACCCCCTCCAACTACCCATGTAAAGCATTCATTACACTTGCAAGCCTTCTACCTTACTCCTAGCTACCCTTAGCACCTTTTTGTACTCATCAGAGTCGACGAGCCGCCGACAGAGCCCTCCTCCACCGCCGTGGCCGCCTCGCCATCTCCTTTCTCTTTCTCTCTCTTTACCCTAGCATTACTTTACTTTTGTTTAAGCATTTGTCTATTATTGTATTTTTGAAAACTAAAGTTGCATGTTGAATGATGTTGGCTCTCTTTTTATCAAGTTTTCTCTTATCGTGATTTGCATGAACGCTATGAGCAAAAGATTCTAACCTGACTCTCTCTCTCTCTTTCTCTCTCTCTCGCTTTTCTCTCCCGCATTTTCTCACGTGCAAGCAAAAATCCGCCATTTCCGTGACGACTAAGTGACAGAAAAACCCACTTTCATGCCTCCCTGTGTTCGATACTCGGACTCATGTCCATTCTTATATGTAAAACCGACGTTGCGAACGTGAAGCTACAATGACCTAGTTAAACAAATGCGTCTTGACACGTCAGTTTTTGGCACCGTTGCCGGGAAGGCAACGGATTTATTTTGTCGCTTTCATTTTGCATCCATGCTCACATCATCTAACGCATTTTCTCCCTCTACTTGATGGTTGCAGGAACTCGACTCCTAGACGGCGAAGGAGCGCGACTCGTGATGGTGGAGATGGAGTGAAAGCAGCAAAGACTGATTATGAGTATCGCTCTACCCGTGGCTAGTTGCTTGCCTAAAAATATTAAAAAAATGAGATTAAAATCAGAAAAAAATCAACGTGGTGAATGATTTCTTGATCCACATCCTAAACTCATCACCCAACAAAAAAAAATACACTCTAACATTCTCAAAGACAATCTTTTTGGTGTGTTTCTTTTTCTTTGAGTGGTGTTTGTGAAGCCACCGTGGTTTGACTTGGGCCTCACCACTCACCCCTAAAATCGACTCATCTGGTAGAAATTGCATGAACACTAGGATGAGCACATTAGGATTCTAGAGCCTCATCACTCTAAAGGAAATTCACTCTCACCCGTTGTGTGCAAAACTTGGAGTGCCCACTTGAAACTTGTCTGAAAATGCTAAGACACGTCAACCCTAAAAGACGCTAAAGTAAGGACAAACGATAAAAGACACCACATCTTAAATCCTTTCTTGAAAACCATGTCTTGTTAGGTGCACACACATCTGAATCGGAGAACTAAGAGGTACCACCCCAGTCAACGCCTCATCACATAACCAGAGCACAAGCACTGCCCTAGCCCCATTAAAATAGAGTAGACGTGCCCTGGGCAAGACTGGTTTAAGTCTCGAAAGGCGTGATTTCGTTTGCTAGGAACTTGGCCTTCATTCCCTTAGTAGAATCTGGTGACTAGGCTGCGAGGAAGTGTCAAACGACCACGGTTGTGGGGTCTACGGAATTGGCGGCGCAAGCCAAAGGAAGAACCTTCCCCACAATCCCCTCGTAATCAACCTAGCCAGATTAGCTTTGGGAAAGGGGATCCCATGCCTACAGACTTGATCATTCCTTTGGAGATTTCTAGGTCCCCTAAGGAATACACTATAAGGACTAGGCTTATCTGCTTGGTTGTGCACACACGCTTCTCGCATCTGTCTCTCTCCTCATCCCTCTCATGTTCTTCTCTAGTGTATGCACGGGAGACGATCACTTCATCCAAAGTTGTTTGTTTTGGGACGGAAAACCAGGAGACTTGATCTTGCTAGAGATATGGTCGAACCTAGAGTAGATGAGGTTGAGGACCAACCTCCACCAGACACGATGGCCATCATCCAGGCCTAGATCAATGCAAATCACCATCTTCAGCAGCAACAGATCCACAATATCATGCAAGCCATACATCGATTGCAGAACCCGCAAGGGCAACCACCACCACCTTTGCAAAACCCGCAGGGGAAACGACCACCTGATCCACCATAATTCCAGGGCCAACCTAGGCCCCTCCACGACTTCTACAATCCTTCTGTGACTCGGATCGAACCACACCTTAGGGTCCCTGTTCACGTGCGTTTCGTGCGGATTTAAAGCGTATTATGTTGTAGTATAACCGACAAAACGCTCGAATAAATACAAAGTTTTTATTACTCGAAGACCGGAGTATCCGAGGTCGAACACAGGGAGCAAATGGAACTTACCACTAAATCAAAATGTAATTGAACACTCTAATTTACTCAAAATATCAATTCAGGTATGAATGTATGCGATTAAAAGGAGTTAGGGCAAAAAAAATATGAAATTGGACGTCTGATCTTGTGATCAGACGTCTTAAAAGCATTTCTCCTTTTTTTCTTGATTATTCTTCTTCTTCTTCTGCTGCAGTCTTCGCTCTTTTTTTCTTCTTCTGATCTCTGCAAAGTCTTCACTTGGCTTCTCTGTGCCTTTGCTTCTGGCTTGCTCTTTTCTTTCTTCTCCTGCGAAGGCTTCTTTCTTGCTTCTTCTTCTCTGCCTTGTTTCTTCCTCTTCTATTCTTCTCTGCCGTTCCTTCTTCTTTCTTTCTTTTCCTTCTTGCGGCCAAGTCCTTCTCCTCCTGCGTTCAGCCTGCCTGCACAGGAGCAAAACCTAACCCGTCTCCCTCTACCCGCGCATCTCTCTCTCTCAAGCAATTCACTCAAACCGCTCTCCCAGAGCCACAGCCATAATCGGGTCGGATCGTACCCGGGACCAGGCGCACCTGCAGGTGTGTGATGCGCGAGGAGTGCGTAGGTCTAGGTCGGGTCGGATTCGCCAGGTCCGCGTGGTCAGGCCGCGGACGAGGCGGGTGGGGTCAGTGAGGGACCTCACCCCTGTGCTTACTGAGGCGATAAGAGTAAAACACAAAAACAACTTATATGGTACCTGAGGGTTGCAATCCCACGATGTGGGACTATCTGGTCTCGCCTTCACGCGCGCCTGCAGAAGCCTCGTCGTGCGATTGCCCCGCAGCTGCTGGCTCTGCTAGCGCTCCTTGGCTGGACTCGTGCACCTTGCGACACTCGCGCTAGTATGCAGCACCTGTAGCCTGGAAGACCGGGTGCCTGGAGCTTCGTGGGAGCTTCATTAGAGGTCGTCCATGGCGGCAGCGGCTCAAACCCTGTCATACACAAAACGCGCCTCTCGGCCAAATCAGAATAGCTAGAGACCTTCGCCGTGGCACGGCGAAGGCGGTGGGCAGTGCTGCAGGCCGCAGGTCGGCCTAAGCGTGCGTGCCGAGGTCAACCTGTGGCTGGAGATGGTGGGTTGATCGGGGGGTGATTGTGGAGGGCTGGAGTGGCAGTGGTAGGGAGGAGTGTGTTCCTGGAGGTGAGGCGGAGCTTTCGAGGTGGTTGGCGAGCCGTGTGGAGGGCTGGAGTGGTGTGGGCGGCTCGCCGGAGTGTGGTCGGAGGCGAAGATGATGGAGGTGGTTAGCGTCTGTCGAAGGTCGATCAAGGGAGATAACAGGGGGAAAAGAGAGAGGAGAAGGTGGAGAACGTATCTGGGGTTGTCTGGAGGGAAGGGAGGCGGCGGAGAGGACGGCTCGTAACTGCCGTCGTCGGGGAAGAAAGACCCTGGGGGAGGAAGCGGCGACGAAGATGAGGTCGGGAGCTTGCGCGCAGGGTACAGCGCGCCGCGGGAGGAAGAGGTGGAGAGGACTCTGCTGCTGGTATGGCAGCAGAGTGACGAGAAGGAGGGAAGGCGGTCGCCGGAGCTTGTGGGTCGTTTGGCCGGAGATGGGAGAGAAGAAATTTGGAGGGGATCTCCGTCAAAATCAAGCTCAGCCTCTTCGGCCGGAGTTGTGGGTTCTTATATAGGCGCTGGACTTGGTGTGCAGGGCGTAAAGGGCACGTAATTGCCTGAGGTTGGTCGCCGGAGATGGAAAGGAGTTAGGATACCCAAATCTCTCGTGCGTTCGCACGAGAGATTGGGTTCACACCAGGGATCGATATCGGTCTTAAATGGAAGGCAATTCCTCAGAGAATTCTCCTTCCATTTCTGGGAGGGAATCTCTGAGGGATTAGAGAGCAATCCCTCTCCGAACCTCGCCGGAGCTCGGTTCTGCCCTAGCAATGGCGGCAGGACCGGTTTGCAAAGGAGGCGAAGAACCTAGGGGGTTCTCTGCAACGGTATTCAAAAGATAGGGACCAATTTGTGATTTGGGTGTACTAAATTGCAAAGTAGGTCAAGATGACCTCTCCTTAGGTCCAAATTTTGGTATAAACCTAATTTGGACCTAAGGAATCCAATGGAGAAGTTAGATTTCAGGTTTGACCTCGTTTGACTGGATATTTTGCGTAAAAAACCAAATTAGGTTAATTGAAGAGCTAGGACCCTAATCTAGGTCAAACTAGGTTCCAAAGGCCAAATTAAGTGTTCTAAACCCTAGAGTATGTTTTTCCATGATTTGTAGAGGGTTTACTTGCTTTTTGTTCTGACCGGAACCTTGTTAATTTAAGCGGGTCTGTTTTAGGGTTACCAAGTGTCTTTTAGTTCTTAGATTGCACATGAACCCATTTCTGATTGACTCAACCGACTTTTTATCTCATTTAGACCATTTGTCCTATGTTTTGCCTCTGAGAAATCCCGTTTATCTACTGCAATGGTAAAATTGCAGTTTTAACCTTTATTTCATGTTTTCTTCTCAGATCACTTGTTCCTTCAGTTAGGCCTTCTTCTAGGTTATGTAGGAGCTTTTATCTTCTTTATTGGGTCAAAATGAGCTAGTTATGGCTCATGATGAGGCTCTCATCATACCCCCATGCCTAGCTTTTGCTAGTCCCTTAGCAAAATTTTAAAGTTTTAACTTCCGTTCTAGACCCTGAATGTTGTCAATAATGATAAGTGCTTCTCCTTTTCTTTTGTGATTAGGTGGGAATACCGACAATAGGCCTAGAGGTACTCAAGTACCAACCAAAATCCGGACCTGTTCCGCTTTAGCCTCAGTCTTCTGCAAAGGTTTCTACGGCCCACAGAACCTAACCTAGGGTTTGTTGGACTCCGCGGTTAAAGCACCCGTGCTTGAGATATTTTTAGCCTAAGTTCAGTTTGCAGTGCGTTTTTTGTAAGAGAGAGATAGAAGATTTATTTGTTTGGAGAGCTTTTCTCTCTCTTTTCTTTTTTTTTTTTCTAGCTTCGGATTAGCTTCTCAACACGGTCTGTATCGGATTCCTCGTCCCCATCATCAATCCTCAAAGGTCCCTGGCTTTCGAGATTTCGAGATAATCCCGCCCATGGCAACCCCCGGAACCCTGGCTTTCGAGATTTCGAGATAATCCCGCCCATGGCGTTCCGTGGCCGAATTCAGACCCTGGCGATTGACATTTCGTGATAATGCCACCCATGGTGTCTGAACCAGCAGAGTGCTTACATGCCTCCAGTAGGATATTTAAATATCCTAAGAGACAAGCACCGAGGAGATGATATGTTGTTACGCATCTTCGAGGGGAATTTCCCGCCTCTCCGCGCTGGGAACTCGTCCCAATCAACTTGTGTTGATTGGCCGCTCCTAATCTAGGTGACTTTTTCAGAATATTAAACGCTCTTGCGTGTTTTGGATGTTTTATGCGCACTGAACCAGACTGTGTGTGAATTTGGGGTGCTTAGGTTACCGAATCCCGCAAACCGGAGGTCAGTTAACGAGGCTGAATACTTCCTAAGCCTTAGACCTAATACTCAAGCTTCGCATTTTCCTCAACCTCTTGAGGATTATCCAGATTTTAACGGATACGTGAATTTTTAAGCTAAAGATACTAGCCCAAAAGGCCTAAGACCAGCGTTCCCGCTAATCTCTTGTTATATCTCCGTAGCACTTTTCTTTTCTTTTTCTTGACTCGGTCTAGAACTTCAGTTAACCCCTTAATCTTTTACTAATGACTTTTTCTTTTTCTTTTCCTTTTGTGCTCCTTTCTTCATTTTTGCTCTTTTTCTCCTCCTTATGATTATATGGCCCACAACATTTCCTCCCATTTTTTTTTTTTTTTTGTTCTTTTTCGTAATTTTTCAATTTTTTGTGTTTTTGACATATGCGAATTTTTTGTGAGAATCCTTCTGATTTTTTTCTTGGTTTTGTATGTATGCACTTTATCACCCCCCCCATGCCTAAGTTTTGCAATGTCCTCATTGTAAACAGAGGGTGGGAATTAGTGTTGAGGTCAGGGGCTTAGAACAGGATATATCGGGTGGGTGAATGGGTCGGGAATGAGTGATGCGAATGATTTTAAGCTCTGATACGTGTACCAGAGGTGGGATCAACTGTCTAAGGCTGAACTCAAGATGCAATAGACGTGGAGTACAGACGGCTAATCAGACGGGTCTCTATTTTTGAGATGACGGGTTGCCTCCCGTTAAGCGCTAAATTTAATGCCTTCAGCCGAGCGAAAAATGGGTTTGGAGAGGGAGTGGTCAAATCAATGGAGTTTTGGAAAACAAGCACCTTGATTAAGAGCCTGGTTGGTCCAACCAGGTACTTGTTCAAATCAGTGGGCTGATGATGCAGCCCAAACCCAATAAGTCTGGTGGGTTGATAGATGTAGATTAGCAGATGTGGGACCCACCAAATGCAGTGATGTTCTGATAGATATGGAAGTGAAAACTCGAGTTCGGGCTTAGTCGAATCAGCCTGGTGGGGGTAGGGTTCCGAAAAATAATCAATGTAAGGTGTGGAATCCCTACAGGGACGGTCAAAGGATGGAGGCTCCTGATTTGTGGTCTGATCAGTGTCCGATACCCGGTATAGATATGGAGTTGAATCATCTGCAATCGGCTCAGTGAGAGGTGAATCAGAATAGAAATTGAGTCCGGTTGCGGGTCGGGGTGGGGAACGGGTTTTGATTGGTTCTGTATCTGTGGAGCAGGTGGCTTCAAAGAAGATTGACATGTTATAATCAGGAGGTAGATTTTCTCCGATGTTATGGTCAGATTCGAGATCGTTGGAGAGTTTGCGAAAATCAAAGTTTGAATGAGATTCTAGATCATGAGTTCCACCATAGAATAAATCATATGTTGTATATTCAGCAGCCTGACTGGGATCTAGCCTAAATGTTAATTCTGAGCTTACAAAGGTGTCCCTATCTGGTAGAGGCTCAGGTTCAAGGTTAGTAGGGCAGAGCCAATCGAAACCCCGCTCGTCCAAGTCCTCGGTTTCTGTATCGTAGATTGGCATGACTTTCGAAAACTCGATTAGTTCTTCTGAGGAGGTTGACGAGGGATATTCATCAAATCGAGGCCCAGAATCATATTCTTCATTAAGAGATTGATTTTCTTCATATGGGGCCTTGAAATCTTCAATATAGGTTTCAGATCTAGGTTCTAGGCTTAGGATGTGGGTGGAATTACTAGAATCTAGGTCTGAATAACCTTCGAGGGCCACCTTATCAGAATAAGGGACGGAATTTACACCCTCGAGAGGTTCAGTTCTACTCTCATACTTGCAGGAGTCTTGGGATTCTAAAATGGGTTCATCATGGTCTTTTCCTGCATTTGGAGCTTCCCAACCTTCTTCAATATTAGGTGCATTATACTCCATCTGGGTTGGGAATCCACAACCATTTTGTGCCCCAAACCCGAGATCAGATTTATCCTCGATGTTGTCCCAAGATAGTTCATCCTCTGTTGGCGGTATGTACGGGTATTTCTGATCAATCACTTGTTTTATTAATCTCATTATCTCTTCCCGTTTTTCAAGACTATCTTGGTGTTGCTTCCAAAGTCGAGGATTTGTCATACATTGAAGGTATTCACTATTGTGCAGTTTTTCTATCTCAATGTATGCAGTAATGAGCAAGTCACGGGTTGATCCTTTGTTGGCTTCTGCTAATAGTACTTGGACACAAGTTATGACAAAGGTTGTGGTTGTTGGGACATCAACCTGAATGTTTCCTACTGTTGTTGAGGTTTCTTCATTTTCATAAAATCTCATGGCATCCTCAATCATTTTATCTCTCATGGATCTCCGGTATTCAGGTTTCTCGACTGGTAGTCCTAGGTGGTTCGGCTGCATATTTGGATCAGGTGGTGGAATCACGATCAGAGTTTGACTCAAGATGTGTTATGAAGCGATCAGATCTGAATAACGAGTCCCACTGAAAATGAGTGTGTGTGCTCTATAGAGAAAAGATGCAGGACTGGAGGTGTTCTTGACCCAATCAAGACACCCAAAAGATGTTTGGATGACTATGGAGGTTTGGGGCGGATGAACCCCTGGATCCGAAGATCGTCCACCTGAGAATTACCTGGGCAGCCAGAGAGGGAGAGTCCCGCAAAGACCCCTACACGGTAGAGCGTCCCTACGGGTTACAGGGTTTCCCCCACCCGACCTCTCTTGTCACTGAGATTCCAGGTAAACCAGAATGGGGACCTTGACCTCTTAAGTCTATCACTTTTTATTTCAAAGGTGCTTTTAGGGTTCTCACTTGAACTTTAGATGTTTTTGGTATTGTGACCTAATTTAGAGGTTGGTTGACCCAAGGGGTCAACTTCACCTGACCTGTCCTATAGATGGCAGAATGATTCTAAGCTCGGAGCCTAGAGATCACCCTGATTTGACTCCCAGGTTATTAGGTCAAAAGAAAATTTTAAGATTCAAGTGATTTTAGAGCTCAATTTTAGGGTTTGTCTTATTTGACTTTCTTCAATCAAGGGCTTGGGTAGCACACTGATGCGGGGGGGTTTATTTCCTTTTACACAGGCATGTGTGACTAGCGCTTCAAGACCCTAATGTGGAAACCCTAATTTGGTTCTATTTCCAATCCTCTTTTTCTTTTTCAAAAGTTCTCTTTGGACTTATAAACAAGAAGTGTGTGGTCCGCCGAGATTAAGCGTTTATTTTCAATTAGGCACAAGAATTTGTGGGATGGAAAAAAAATCACTCCAACTTCAAGAATATTTGCAGAAATTTTCACAAAATCAAGAAATGTTTTGCCTTAGAGATGGTGATTACTATATAAAGAAGGCAATTGATTCCTAACTTGATTTTCTTCCTTTTGTCTTTCAAAGATTAGGGGATGATTAAGGAAGAAAAGAAATTACCTACCCTGGAGTGGTTGACTTGCGGGAGAGATTTTCTCATGAAGTACCTGCAAGATTTCATCAAAGAAAAGTAGGGCAAGTTAGTGTTCAATATGATAAAAAGAATGTAGAGACTAGTGGTAAATTGTGCAGTGCTCCCCGGCAACGGCGCCAAAATGTTCACGTGCGTTTCGTGCGGATTTAAAGCGTATTATGTTGTAGTATAACCGACAAAACGCTCGAACAAATACAAAGTTTTTATTACTCGAAGACCGGAGTATCCGAGGTCGAACACAGGGAGCAAATGGAACTTACCACTAAATCAAAATGTAATTGAACACTCTAATTTACTCAAAATATCAATTCAGGTATGAATGTATGCGATTAAAAGGAGTTAGGGCAAAAAAAATATGAAATTGGACGTCTGATCTTGTGATCAGACGTCTTAAAAGCATTTCTCCTTTTTTTCTTGATTATTCTTCTTCTTCTGCTACAGTCTTTGCTCTTTTTTTCTTCTTCTGATCTCTGCAAAGTCTTCACTTGGCTTCTCTGTGCCTTTGCTTCTGGCTTGCTCTTTTCTTTCTTCTCCTGCGAAGGCTTCTTTCTTGCTTCTTCTTCTCTGCCTTGTTTCTTCCTCTTCTATTCTTCTCTGTCATTCCTTCTTCTTTCTTTCTTTTCCTTCTTGCGGCCAAGTCCTTCTCCTCCTGCGTTCAGCCTGCCTGCACAGGAGCAAAACCTAACCCGTCTCCCTCTACCCGCGCATCTCTCTCTCTCAAGCAATTCACTCAAATCGCTCTCCCAGAGCCACAGCCATAATCGGGTCGGATCGTACCCGGGACCAGGCGCACCTGCAGGTGTGTGATGCGCGAGGAGTGCGTAGGTCTAGGTCGGGTCGGATTCGCCAGGTCCGCGTGGTCAGGCCGCGGACGAGGCGGGTGGGGTCAGTGAGGGACCTCACCCCTGTGCTTACTGAGGCGATAAGAGTAAAACACAAAAACAACTTATATGGTACCTGAGGGTTGCAATCCCACGATGTGGGACTATCTGGTCTCGCCTTCATGCGCGCCTGCAGAAGCCTCGTCGTGCGATTGCCCCGCAGCTGCTGGCTCTGCTAGCGCTCCTTGGCTGGACTCGTGCACCTTGCGACACTCGCGCTAGTATGCAGCACCTGTAGCCTGGAAGACCGGGTGCCTGGAGCTTCGTGGGAGCTTCATTAGAGGTCGTCCATGGCGGCAGCGGCTCAAACCCTGTCATACACAAAACGCGCCTCTCGGCCAAATCAGAATAGCTAGAGACCTTCGCCGTGGCACGGCGAAGGCGGTGGGCAGTGCTGCAGGCCGCAGGTCGGCCTAGGCGTGCGTGCCGAGGTCAACCTGTGGCCGGAGATGGTGGGTTGATCGGGGGGTGATTGTGGAGGGCTGGAGTGGCAGTGGTAGGGAGGAGTGTGTTCCTGGAGGTGAGGCGGAGCTTTCGAGGTGGTTGGCGAGCCGTGTGGAGGGCTGGAGTGGTGTGGGCGGCTCGCCGGAGTGTGGTCGGAGGCGAAGATGATGGAGGTGGTTAGCGTCTGTCGAAGGTCGATCAAGGGAGATAACAGGGGGAAAAGAGAGAGGAGAAGGTGGAGAACGTATCTGGGGTTGTCTGGAGGGAAGGGAGGCGGCGGAGAGGACGGCTCGTAACTGCCGTCGTCGGGGAAGAAAGACCCTGGGGGAGGAAGCGGCGACGAAGATGAGGTCGGGAGCTTGCGCGCAGGGTACAGCGCGCCGCGGGAGGAAGAGGCGGAGAGGACTCTGCTGCTGGTATGGCAGCAGAGTGACGAGAAGGAGGGAAGGCGGTCGCCGGAGCTTGTGGGTCGTTTGGCCGGAGATGGGAGAGAAGAAATTTGGAGGGGATCTCCGTCAAAATCAAGCTCAGCCTCTTCGGCCGGAGTTGTGGGTTCTTATATAGGCGCTGGACTTGGTGTGCAGGGCGTAAAGGGCACGTAATTGCCTGAGGTTGGTCGCCGGAGATGGAAAGGAGTTAGGATACCCAAATCTCTCGTGCGTTCGCACGAGAGATTGGGTTCACACCAGGGATCGATATCGGTCTTAAATGGAAGGCAATTCCTCAGAGAATTCTCCTTCCATTTCTGGGAGGGAATCTCTGAGGGATTAGAGAGCAATCCCTCTCCGAACCTCGCCGGAGCTCGGTTCTGCCCTAGCAATGGCGGCAGGACCGGTTTGCAAAGGAGGCGAAGAACCTAGGGGGTTCTCTGCAACGGTATTCAAAAGATAGGGACCAATTTGTGATTTGGGTGTACTAAATTGCAAAGTAGGTCAAGATGACCTCTCCTTAGGTCCAAATTTTGGTATAAACCTAATTTGGACCTAAGGAATCCAATGGAGAAGTTAGATTTCAGGTTTGACCTCGTTTGACTGGATATTTTGCGTAAAAAACCAAATTAGGTTAATTGAAGAGCTAGGACCCTAATCTAGGTCAAACTAGGTTCCAAAGGCCAAATTAAGTGTTCTAAACCCTAGAGTATGTTTTTCCATGATTTGTAGAGGGTTTACTTGCTTTTTGTTCTGACCGGAACCTTGTTAATTTAAGCGGGTCTGTTTTAGGGTTACCAAGTGTCTTTTAGTTCTTAGATTGCACATGAACCCATTTCTGATTGACTCAACCGACTTTTTATCTCATTTAGACCATTTGTCCTATGTTTTGCCTCTGAGAAATCCCGTTTATCTACTGCAATGGTAAAATTGCAGTTTTAACCTTTATTTCATGTTTTCTTCTCAGATCACTTGTTCCTTCAGTTAGGCCTTCTTCTAGGTTATGTAGGAGCTTTTATCTTCTTTATTGGGTCAAAATGAGCTAGTTATGGCTCATGATGAGGCTCTCATCAGTCCCCAAGGGGTGAGATGATTTTGAGCTGAAACCAAACGTCCTGAGCCTAACTTAGAGCCACTTCCATGGGAGCTCAAATGAGGACCCCTTCCAACACCTAAAGCACCTTGATCAAATCGCTTGGACTTTAAAGCCTAGGAACATCAGCCTAAACATTGTTTTGATCAAGATGTTCCCCTTCTCGCTGAGAGACAAAGCATCCCACTGGCTTATAACTTTAGGAAGACCTCTCTCCACCTAGGAAGAATTAAGGCATGCATTCCTAAAGAAATTCTTCCCCATAGGAAAGATCAATGCCCTCAGAAGAGCCATTACCACCTTTACACTCCAAGGTGGGGAACAGTTCCATGAGGAGTGGGAGAGATTTAATGAATTATTGAGGAAATGCCCACACCATGAGGTTCCAAGGTGGCAATTGGCTCAGATCTTCTACCACGGTCTAGACAGCAACCTTCGAAACTTCGCCGATGCCTCATGCAGAGGAAACTTACTGAACAAAGACGAGGAGAGCACGTTTGACCTCTTCGAGTCTATGAGCAAAAATTCGCTCAACAATGCCTCCATGACCCAGTTCAGTCGATCCAGTCAACCCCGTGGTGGGATCTATGAGGTACAAGCAAATTCTAGAACAGTTCACATGGATATCATTGCTAAGAAATTGGATCGAGTGGAATTGGTAGATAAAAAAATAGATGAACTATTGAACCAGGCCAGGAACCCCTTACAGACTCTCTCCCTAGCAAAAGGAGCTTACAATGTTGACCTGGTCCAGCCACTAAGCCAGATGCACCTGGAACAACCCCTGACCATGTTCCAGGGAGGGACCTTTGCTCCCTCAACCCCTAATTATCCTCTTCCCTCCCCCTCGACACCTTCTATCTTTGAAGATGTCTAGGCTATCCAAGGTTATTCCAAACCTCACCCCTTCTCCAACACCTACAACGCCGAATGGCGTAATCACCCAAACTTTGCTTGGATGAACCAGAAACTGCCTCAATTTCAGAACCAACCCAGGCCAAACCATCAGCCAAACCCACCCTCCTATCAGCAAGGTCCACCGATTTAACCCCCCCTATAATCCAAATAGGGAGACCCCTCCCCCGCAAAACCAAATGGACACCTTGATAAAAATGATGGCTGAAATGAACCAAAAACATCAGGAGGAAATGACTTTAGTGAAGGGACAGTTGAGCTAGTTGTTGGATTGCAAACAACAGGGATCCCTTCCTTCTCAGCCATAGCCGAACCCGCGAAACGTAATTAACAAAGGCCCCAATTTGCAAGGGATCCAAGGCAATCCCAGGCAGGCCCACATGGTCCAACCAACCCCACAAACACCCCTTAGGTTTGACGCCTTTTCTTCCTCTTCTTCTCAAGGATCAACCCATGGTCCCAATGCCTCTGCAAATTGATAAGAGGCTCATCATGGCTTCTAACTACCCCTAATTAACTAGTTTCCCTAGTTAATTAGCTAGGAATATGTATATATGAGGATTAATTATAGAATAAGGGAAAATAAGTTTAAAATGCTAAATTATTAGCCAATTAATATTATTAATAATTTAATTAATAAATGGACCCGAAATATTATTAATTAGTTACCTAATTAATATCTAAATTAACTTAAGCATAATTTATACCTAAGTATGTAATAACTTAAGTAACTTTACTTAATTAAATAAATTAAGATAAAAAGGTCAAAAATGTAAATCCAAGGTTTATATACAATATTTACCTAATTTATAACCATATATAAAAAGTTGAAAAAGATTTAAATTAAAATAAGCCTTTAAAACCTTAGTTTACATTTTAGTCCTTAGGTTTCATTTTATCTGAGTCCTTTCCTTTCACATGGGTCCTCATCTTTCATTGCACATAGGTCCCTACGAACATCTTCTTCTTTTTCTTTTCTTCTTCAGTTGTTTGAACGGTTGACAACAGGTGGTGCTGTCACCCTCCGATCACCGTCCATCTTGTGTTTGTCCACCCTTGTCAAGCTTCTGGAGCATGCGCTCACCGCCACCTTTCCATCCATCGATCTGGATGAAGCTGTAATCCTAATTAGGGTTCAAAGATAATCTCACCGACGTCGGAGAAGATGCCGGTGGTTACCTCGCACCTAGACACTATACTGTCCAGATTCAACCTCCTTCTCAGCCGTCGAAACCTATAAATACCCCTCCACCTCTTCGATTTCAGCGGTTAGCTTCCCTTCCCTCTTCCCCCAACTGATGCTACCCGATAAGCTATTCCTTCCTTTCCTGGCAACCTACTTCCACCACTACACGCTTCTTTCTATCAATTCCATCTTTCATTGAGCTTTGCCGTCCTCCGTCGCACCTCTGATCAAGGTGACAACTCCGAACTCCACTTCCACTCCGCAAGTTCGCCTGCCGGACTTCTTCCTCTGCTCCTCTGATTTCCTCCTCCATTACAATCATCAACAGAGACTTCTTTGCCCCCTTCGTCCAGGTAATAGTAAGATAGGTAAGATAGAGTAATTAGTTCAGTTAATTAGGTAGTTTAGTTAGGTTAAAAGTTAATTCTTTCCGTCGTCTTCCTTAGCTCCGGCGAGTTCTCTAAGCTCGACTGGAGCATCTTTTTATCTTTTTAAATCACTGATCACACTCCATAATCTTCCATTATCATTTTTGACGTATCGATTTCTTGATTATATCACTTAAATGCCTAATCCACCTCCACCTTCACCGGTGGCCTCTGCTATCCACGGCGGAGTTTTCGAGGTTAGAACACATGCATTGGGGCTCTCCATCACCCATCCATATTCTAAGGGCTCCGATTTTACACCTAATTAGCATAATTAACTCTTATAAAGTAAATGCCCATATGTCACCTTATCTCTGAGCTCATTGTCAATGGTGGCTCAGAGATGAATTATTTATCTAATTAAATAGTCTATTATCATCGCCACACTCCATTAACTAGTTCTCTCTGCTCAATTGAGTGAGAGAACTCGATCTGAGCTCCAGCAAACTCAGATCGTGATTTTTCTGAATTCACTTCATATCTTCTATTTTAATCTTACAATTGATAAATTGATGAGCTCCTGAGGTTCCTTGCGACCTCAGGAAACTTTTCAAATTCTTAATGGTTAATTTTAAGGCCTTTTATGCACCGTCAGTCATTTTTTTGAACTCACCGGAGCTCCGGCAAGCTCCGGTGAGCCGAAAGTGTTCTTCAGTCCTTAGAACTCTGTACAAAGCTCCAGCTTGATTACTAATCATCTAAGGATTCTGTTCCGATCGTTAATTTGATGTCTTGAGGTCTGAAACTCTACATAGGTCTCTGTCTTCTCCAACTCCAGTAGAGTTGGAGATGACTATTTGTTAGGGTTCAGTTCGATTTAAGAGGTCTAGAAGCTTGAGAAAGTCATGATGAAGGCATTCTTGTTGACTGCTTACTCAGAGAAACTGTAGTTTGTTCTGTCAAACAAACTTAGTTAGGATCTCAGGCGACAAGTCCTGAAACCCTAGGATTTCTGGTTAAAATTACCTTGTGAGACCTTGAATCAATTTCTGAGGTGAATTAGAATCTTTCTAGATCTTTAATTTGTTTAGAGAATCTTTAGTTCAGAAAGTCAATTTTTGGAGCCTTCTAGTCAAACTCAGGCTTGATGAAGAGAATTCTGGAGTAAATTTGACATTTATTGAGTTGAATCTAATGGCAGAATGATTCTAATGTTGTTGGAATAAATTCAAGTTGTTTTATTGAGGATTCAGGCCAAATCTTGTCACTGCACAATTTGGGTTCTTTTGAACCCAAAACTATTATTGAGTCTATTTGTCGAGATTCTAACCTAATTTCCACACAGATCAGTTTGTTAGAACTTCTTGGAGTTGTGCAGAATCTTCAAAAGCTGTTTCTCTTTCTGTTGAACTAATCAGAACTTGAAATGGAGTTTCGAAGCTCCTGTAAGAAGCTTTTGAGCTTCTTCCTCTTCCTGAAGCCTTACAGCATTCTTTTCCTTCACCATTTGATGTGGAATCATTTACTGAGATTGTTCAAGACCTCAACTAGAGGTCAGAGGTTTCCCTGCAGGTCAAAAGACCTGAGATCACCTACTACAGGCCATGAATGGCCGTGTGAACCTTCCACTTTCACCCTTCAAATCGAAGGGCAAGATCTATTCTGAGCATCAAAATGATGCTATAATCTCGTAGAGCACTTATAGAGCTTTCCAATGAGCCTTTGATTGCTCAATTTGGAGCTCTGTGCTGCTAGAAATCATCGGCTGAAGTTTGGCTTGGAGGAGACTTAAATAGTCCCACCTCGAGAAATAGTGAGTCGCTGCACCGGTATAATATGAAAAAGTGTATAGGACATTTAGGTCGTCAGCGCTGGGCACAAAGAGAAATTGGCTTGTGTGCGGGCGCATGCGTTGAGCATGCTTATGCTGGTGTGTGCATGTGTGTGCGCAGGCATATGCCTGTGTGCATGGGCCGGTGAGCAGGCATGTGTGTGGGTCTGGGAGGTCTGATACTGTGCCATTTGAACCAAAAATGAACCACCTAATAACCAAACTAAGCCCAGCTGAGTAGGGTCTGGTCCCACCCTGAGAGGGGTGTTGTGTATCCTCGAAAGGCCAGGCTGCCCATTAAATAAATATAATTTTGGAGTAAAAAGAAATTAATGGGCTTAGTTAAGAGTGCTAATGTGGTTTAAGTGTGGATTAGTTCACACAGTTAAAGAACCAAAAGAGAAAGGAAGAAAGGAGAAATAAAGAGAAGTAAAAGAGAAGAGAAACTTAAGAAGAGATTTAAGATGAAAGAACAGAGAGGGCTTAAAGGAAGAAGAAGAAGAAGAGAAGAGGAAAAGAGAGAGTGAAAGAAAAGAGAAACGGAAGAATAGATAAGAGAAATAAAAGAAGAAAAGGGCTAGAGAGAAGAAGAAAGGAGATTTTGTATTTTTTTTTTTTAACCTTACTTTTATACTTCCATTGTAATAGCATGTCTCCTTGTAACTTAGAATATCTTGAGCTTAAATAATGTAATAGGGCATTTGTATTCATTTGAATAACTATTTCTTGCCTTAATCTTTTGTAAATAAGTTGTAATTAGTGAATAAACATGTTTACTTGGTTCTTAATGAGAGATGACATGTGTAAATATGTTTTTCCTTATGGAATGTTGCATGTTCTTTTAAGTGAATATCTTTTATGCAAGATTCATGTACTTAAAGTAATCTAATTATAATTCTGATTGATTAAATAATTAGTAATTTATGTTTAGGAGTTAATGGTGAATTAAGATAAGTTATGCCTCCCAATGAACTACCTGGACTCAACCAGTTAAAAAAAAATTAAAAATCTAAAATGTTATGTTAACTTGACCCTATACTACAGAACTGACATTAATTCGAGTTAACCTAAGTTACTTTCTCTTTCACTTAATTAAGCTTAAATAACTTAATTAACTGTGTTGAGAAGTTAAACGACCACAAATGCGGTGACCTTGAGAAGTGGCACTAAAACCTAGGATCCCAAATGGATGACTCCTCCCGTGACTTCACCCCCTGAGATACCAGACTCTGAAGATGAGCAGGGAAAATCCAAGGACCCGGAGACGGACCCTATTCACATCCAGACACCATATTTTGAGGCCTTGGTGAAGATAAAGAAAAAGAAAGTTGTTGTGGAAAATGAGGAGCTTTTGGAAATCTTCAAGCAAGTTCAGATTAATATCCCGCTCCTCGAGGCAGTCAAGCACATCCCGACTTATGCTAAGTTCCTAAAGGATGCTTGTACGTTGAAGCGTAAGCCACAACCCCAAGCACCTAGGAAGGTTGTGCTCTCAAAGCAAGCAAGTTCCGTGATATCAAGCAACCTTTCGCTCAAACGAACTAACCCAGGAGCACCCCTGATATCATGCAATATCGGGGGCATGACATTTGATAGAGCGCTACTAGACTTAGGTGCTTCAATCATCTGATCCCGACAACCCTGTATCACCAATTTGGATTTAGAGAGTTGATGCCGACACCTGTGACCATCCAGTTGGCTGATAGATCCGTGAAGACCTCGAAGGGGGTTGTCAAGGATGTGATTGTTCGGGTCAAGGACTTCTACTTCCTAGTCGACTTCTTGGTGCTCGACATGGAAGTCTCTGAACAACTACAGAACACACCCATCATCCTAGGCAGACCTTTCTTAGCTACGGCTAAGGCGAACATCGACTGTGACACGGGATGCATGGAAATCACCTTCGGAGACAAGAACATGCAATTGAATATCTTCAGGGTGACCAAGTCTTTTGATTGCGACTGGATTGAGGAGCACGATCCTGTGGAGCCTCTGGTTGAGGAATGCCTTACCCTTAGTTCTTTAGTAGACCATCAAACCCAATCCTGTGGTGACTATTCTGACCTATCTCTGCCTATGCCAGCCAACCTTTATAGAGCTAATTACCATCAGCAACCACTATTTGAGGAGATTGATGCTGATCAACTCCCACCTTTTCCCTATCCGTCGAGTATCGTTCCACCCACACCCGAGTTGAAGCTGCTACTCGATAATCTCAAGTATGTCTTCCTTGAACTTGACCAGACTTTCCCAGTGATTATCAACACCCATCTAACCAAGGATCAGGAACTCAGGTTGACTGCGACCCTATCTGAATAGCAGGCAGTCATTGGTTGGACCATCTCGGATTTGCAAGGAATTAGCCCCACCTATTGCACGCACAAGATCTATCTGGAAGATGGGGCTCGACCTTCCCGCCAGATGCAGAGACGATTAAACCCGAATATGTGGGAGGTCATTAAGAAGGATATCATCAAGTGGCTCGACGCTGACATCATTTACCCAATCTCCGATAGCCCCTAGGTGAGCCCCACTCAAGTGGTCCCCAAGAAAGCCAGGCTCACCGTTGTCACCAATGAGCGTGGCGAATCCATCCCCACCTGCACCACCACTGCATGGCGAGTATGCATTGATTATAGGAAGCTCAATGAGGCAACCAAGAAAGATCATTTCCTCTGCCATTTATTGACCAGATTCTTGAGCGATTAACAGGGAAGAAATATTTTTGCTTCCTGGATGGATATTCAGGATATAACCAAGTCACAATTGCTCCTGAAGATCAAGAGAAGACAACATTCTCTTGCCCGTATGGAACGTTCGCATTCCGTCGTATGCCATTCGGGTTATGCAACGCAACTGCTACCTTTCAGCGTTGCATGCTAGCCATCTTTTCAGAGATGGTGGATGAATACCTGGAGATCTTTATGGATTATTTCTCAGTATTTGGGAACTCATTCGACCATTGTCTGAGCAACTTGGAGAAAATCCTGAAGCGATGTATCGAGGTTAACTTGGTGTTAAGTTAGGAAAAGAGTCATTTCATGGTTCAAGAAGGGATTGTCCTCAGTCACATCGTATCGCATAGGGGCATTGAGGTGGATCGAGCTAAAGTTGGTTTGATTTCCAAACTTCCCCCACCTGGCTTAATCCGGCAAATCCGCTCGTTCCTTAGACATGTTGGCTTCTATAGAAGGTTCATCAAAGACTTCTCCAAACTCTTGAAACCCTTGACCGACCTTCTGGCCAACGTCACCCTATTTCACATGACACCTGATTGCATCTAGGCTTACCACACTCTCAGGGAATCAGTCTCCACCACACCTATGTTACAACCCCCAGACTGGTCCCAAGATTTTGAGATCATGTGTGATGCATTAGACTTTGCCATCGGTGTAGTTCTAGGACAAAGACAAGACAACAGACTCGTTGTGATCTACTACGCGAGCAAGATGTTGGAAAAGACCCAACGGAATTATATAGTCACAGAGAAAGAACTGCTCGCCGTAGCTTTTGGACTCGAAAAGTTTCAATCTTACCTTTTGGGATCCTACGTGACCATCTATACGGACCACTCGGCCATCCGGCATTTATTGGCCAAGAAAGACGCTAAATCTAGGCTGATCAGATGGATCCTACTCTTGCAGGAATTTGACCTGGAAATTCGTGACAAAGCCGGGTCCAAGAATGTTGTGGCCGATCACCTGTCCAGACTCCACCTAGACCACATTGGGCCCTCCTTGCTTTTATCTGACACCTTTCCCGATGAGAAACTTATGGTTGTGCAAGACAAGAAACTACCTTGGTATGTCGACTTCGTCAACTACTTGGTAGTAGGACAGACCTCGCACAGCTGGTCCAGACAGCAACGGGATAAGTTCTTGACTGAAGCTAAGCACTATTTCTGGGATGATCCCATGTTGTTTCGCCTCTGTGCCGACCAGATTATCAAGAGGTGTATCCCGAAGGAAGAAGTTCAAAGTGTGCTATCCTTTTGTCATGACCAAGCGTGTGGTGGCCACTTTTCAGGAAAGAAAACAACTGCAACGGTTTTGCAATCCGGATTTTACTGGCCCTCATTATTCAAGGATGCACACAACTTTTCTAAGACTTGCCCTCACTGCCAGACTTTGGGGACCATGACCAGGAAAGACATGATGCCCCTCCAACCCATTCTGATCGTCGAGATCTTTGACGTTTGGGGCGTTGATTTCATAGGTCCATTTCCACCATCCAACGGCTTTGAGTACATCTTAGTCTCAGTAGACTATGTCTCAAAATGGATTGAAGCCATTGCTACCCATCGATGCGATCATAAGGTTGTCATGGACTTTGTTAAGTAAAACATCTTTTGTCGGTTTAGAATACCGAAGCCCATGATCAGTGATGGTGGAAGTCACTTTATCCATGTCCAGTTCTGTGCCCTCCTCAGAAAATACGGGGTTACTCACTGCATTGCCACCCCGTATCATCCGCAAACCAACGGGCAGACTGAGGTCTCCAACAGACAGATCAAGAATATTCTGCAAAAGACCATGAGACCTAATAGGAAGGATTGGTCCACACGAATGGATGATGCCCTGTGGGCATACAGGACCGCTTTCAAGACCCCAATAGGCATGTCGCCTTATCGCCTGGTCTTTGGAAAAGCTTGCCACCTTCCTATTGAGTTGGAACACCAGGCTTACTAGGTTGTTAAGCAATGTAACATGGATTCTAAGTTAGCCGGTGCACAGAAGACATTCCAACTCTCCGAGCTCGAGGAAATTCGTCGGGAAGCCTTTGAGAATAATCGACTTTACAAGGAAAAGATGAAAGCCGTCCATGACCGACTCATCCATAGAAAGACCTTCGGGCCCAACCAGCAAGTCTGGCTTTTTGACGCCCAACTCAAGCTCTTTCCTAAGAAGCTCAGATCCAAGTGGACAAGACCTTATCAGGTGTTCAAACCCTTTTCCAATGGGGCGATTGAAATTGCAAATCCAAACACTAGGCACGCCTTCACGGTAAACGGTCAGAGATTGAAGCACTTCATTGCCCAGGTTCCCCCAAAGGAGGTTGTCACCCTCATTGAGGGCCGACACGAAGCATCGCCCAGCTGGAGGCATTAAACTCAGCGCTTCCTGGGAAGCAATCCAGAAGATTTAGACTGATCAGGTATACTGCATTACTCAGGTGATTTCTTTCTGAACCCCTGTTGCATCAATTTATTTATCAATGAGGATATTGTCCAACTTAAACATGGGGGGTGGTAATTTGCATGTTCTGAGTTCATTTTATCAGTATGAATAAAATAAAATTAAAAAAAAATGATGAATTTAGAAAGAAAAAATTAGGCATTAGGAACTTGTCAACAATGGGAAATAATACGAAAAGAACCTAAACAGTTAGACTTTTTAAGCCTTCAGGCTTAATCAGCCCTGGTGTCCGTTAAAATATGGATTTAGCATCAAATCCTCGCAACCTTAATTTATTTTAATCCACCAATAAAATAGGGTGATAAGTATACAACTTATCAATCTGCCCTCTGACTCAGAGGGACTTTTAGTCTAAGCATCTGCACACATTTTTGCACTGACTCACTCCTTGGAGATTCTAACAGAAATTGGGTAGCTAATGAACCTTCTAAGGTGGTATGGCTGGCAAGTTATCATGGGTAACAGCCCATTGGCCGATTGTCCAGAGCCCAGCCACAAGACCACTTTCTTCTTATTGCCTCTAGGTAAATTTGAGATCAAGGAAGCCACCTACTAAACAAAAAAAAAGAGAGAAAGAAGAGAAAAAGAAGAAAAAAAATAGAAAAGAAGAAAAAAGAACAAAATAAGCCACACTTCACTACACAAGTATGGCTGGCAAGTGGTCGCGGGTAACAGCCTATTGGCCGGTTGTCCAAAGCCCGGCTCACTAAATGCACAAAATGATCCAAAACACTTAAGGAAGAAGTGGGGAAGTAGAGTAATCTGGGGAGATATACACTGGAAATGCCCTTGTGTTGACCCCAAATAAAATAAAAGTAGGGAGAAAGCTACCAATCGGACAGATACACCTTCAGGCAAATACTTCCTTTTCCTGTCACCTAGGGGCATAGAAATTTGAAATCTATCTGAATTACCATTGAGTCTATCACAATCTTCACACCAAGATGCTTAGCACTTAGAGTCTTTTTCGAGTTTTGGGTGTGTTGCGTAGCCCTAAAAAGTTACCAACACACTCTCAACTCCAAAAATCTAAAAAAATGAAAAAAGATGAAAAAGAATATATATGTATACCTTAAAGCAAGGATTCGGGCAATTCACATTTTGGCAGACATCCGGGCGCTGTTTAGTCTCTGTAGATCAGAATTTTAGTATATTTCCTCCTATTGACAAGTAACAAAATGTCTCAGTAATCAATGCCAGAATTCTGGCTGAGAATAATGGCTAGGATGAAACTTGCTAGGTACTAGCAAGGAGTAAGCATGGGGTATGATAACGCTACATTTTATGGTGATAATTCTGCCAATTGAAGTTTCTCTTAAGGATAACATGCACAATAACACATCATAAATGGGCATGGGAGCATTACATGCATCGCACATTCAGATTGCTTATAATTCAATGTTAATGTCCATTTGTACAAGTTCACGTCAAAACAGGCCTCATATGAGAAATCGGACCACACGGATGGATTTAGAACGACAAACAGAGTCCAACTGACTCAAAATTGACCAAATCCGGCATCCAAAGATCTCGCAATTGGCCCAAGAAGTTGTGACCATTGATCTGATGATCAAGCTGCCACGTGGTGCAAGATCGGCGCACGCCAGCCACCACCCCACTTCCTCTATTAGCGGCAGGATGAATCTCAACCGTCCGATCTTCGATCGAACGGTTGAGAATGGATCTCAGCAGATGCCTCACCCGTGCACAGCACCGCTTCACCACGCAGGAGCAATTCACAACCGTCTGATCTCCCATCGGACCGCTGAGGTTTAACAGAGAGCGAGACCATCTCACGCGTATGCTGCAGCAGTCAGCGACCCTCCTCGCACACCAGGTGTGCGCATTCGAACCGCAATCGCTCACATCCACGCGCATAATCAAAATTCAACCGTTGATTCGCGCGTGGATGGAGCGGATGAAGGCACGAGGTTCGATCACAAGCGTTCATGCCAGACACGCATGATGACGCACGGGGCGTGCGCTGCGCAAGCACGATCCCCGAGAGCACCCTCCACGCAATCTCAACCGTCCAATCTTCGATAGGACAGCCCTCAAGGTGCGCACACAGATCATAAAGGAGAAGAGCAGGTGCACATGTTGGACCGGCAAGCAAGGGTCTACACCGATGCTTTCAGTATGGTTTTAGCAATGTCCCGGACGTCACTAAAGCCCCTACCTAAATTAGAAACCCCTTCTTCCGATATAAATCCCCTCCAACCATCCATGTAAGGCATAGATTACACTTGCAAACCTTCTACCTTACTCCTAGCTACCCTTAGCACCTTTTTGTACTCGTCGAAGTTGACGAGCCACTGACAGAGCCCTCCTCCACCACCATGGCCGCCTCACCGTCTCTTTCTTTCTCTCTTTACCCTAGCATTACTTTACTTTTGTTTAAGCATTTGTCTATTGTTGTATTTATGAAAACTCAAGTTGCATGTTGAATGATGTTGGCTCTCTTTTTATCAAGTTTTCTCTCATCGTGATTTGCATGAACGCTATGAGCAAAAGATTCTAAGCGGACTCTCTCTCTCGCTTTTCTCTCTCGCATTTTCTCGCACGCAAGCAAAAACCTACCATTTCCGTGACAAGTGACAGAAAAACCCACTTTCACGCCTCCCTGTGTTCGACACTCGGACTCACATCCATTCTTATATTTAAAACCGACGTTGCGAACACGAAGCTACAGCGACCTAGTTAAACAAATGCGTCCCAACACGTCACCACCACATTCTGTGCCTTGGATTTATCTTTGATTTCAAGATCAAATTCTTGAAGAAGAAGAATCCATCGAATAAGCTGGGGTTTGGCATCCTTTTTGGCCAAGAGATGTCTCAAGGCCAAGTGGTCGATATATATTATGGCATGAGACCCTAAGAGATAAGCCCTGAATTTCTCCAAAGCAAATACTACAGCTAGTAATTCCTTCTCAATAACAGTGTAATTCCTCTAGGCCTCGTCCAGAGTTTTACTAGCATAGTAGATGACAAAGGGCTTCCTGTCAATCTTCTGACCAAAAATAGCCCCGACCGCGTAATCAGAAGCATCGATCATGATCTCAAATGGGGCTGTCCAAACCGGCGGTTGCAACACCGGAGCACAAATGAATGTCATTTTAAGAAAATCAAATGCCCTATGGCATGATTCGTTGAAATCAAACGGCATATCTTTGGCGAGAAGGTTGCTGAGAGGGCGAGCAACCTTAGAAAAGTTCTTGATGAACCTCCTATAGAATCCCACATGACCAAGAAATGATCGAATTTGTTTGACAGATGTAGGAGGAGGAAGTTTAGAGATAGCATCAACCTTAGCTTTGTCAACTTCGATTCCCCATTAAGAGATTACATGACCCAAGACGATGCCTTCTTGTGTCATGAAATGACTCTTTTCCCAGCTAAGGACCAGTCTTGTTTTGATGCATCTTTTAAAGATCATTTCAAGATTAATCAAGCAAGAATCAAACAATTCTCCGAAAGCAGAGAAATCATCCATGAAGACTTCCATAAACTCTCCCACCATGTCTGAGAATATGGCTAGCATACACCTTTGAAGAGTCGCAGTTGCATTGCATAAGCTGAAAGGTATCCTACGGAAAGCAAAGGTTCCGTAGGGACAGGTGAAAGTCATTTTTTCCTGATCCTCGGGATGGATAGGGACTTGATTGTATCCCGAGTAACCGTCTAGGAAATAGAAGTACTTCTGCCCGGCTAGTCTTTCAAGGATTTGATCGATAAAGGGCAAAGGGAAATAATCATTTTTCGTGGCTGTGTTTAGCTTCCTGTAATCAATACAAACCCTCCAAGAGGAAGCTGAATGAGTTGTGACAGATTTTCCTTTCTCGTTAGTTACAACGATAATCTCTACTTTCTTGGGAACAATTTGCACAGGACTTACCCAAGGACTATCAGAGATCAGATAAATGATTCCTGCATCAAGCCACTTGATAATTTCCTTCTTGACCACTTCTCACATATTAGGGTTTAATCTCCTCTGCATTTGGCGAGAAGGGCGGGATCCATCTTCCAAGAATATTCTATGATTGCAGTAAGATGGCTCGATCCCCCTAAGGTCATGAATGGTCCAACCAATTGCCTCCTTGTGTTCCTTTATAACCTTGATCAGTTTAATCTCTTGCTCCGTAGTTAATATAGCACTGATAATCACAGGGAGCATCTTTTGAGGTCCCAAAAATTGATATTTCAAATTCTCAAGCAATGGTTTCAGTACGAGCTGGGGCGGGTTTTGGATTGAGGGTAAAGATGATGCTGAAGAAGATTCATTAAGAGGAAGAGGTTGAAAGTGAATAAAATCAATAACCCCTTCAAAATGTGGCAGGTTTGCCACAGAAGGTTGCGGGTCAGATTCATCACAATAGGAGGAACTTTCAATTGCAGAAACCGCCATAAAAGTTTTAATGTTCAAGTTGTCATCCTCAAGTTCCTCTATAAATCCACAATCCTTAAATTTGTTAATCACCTTAAAAATATCCAATTTCAATTTCTGATCCCCAAAGGCGATTTCCATGCTACCTCTCTCACAATTGATATTGGCTTTAGCGGTAGCCAGGAATGGATGCCCCAGAACGATGGGCGTGTTCCTTAGATTTTCAGGTACATCCATGTCAAGGATAAGGAAATCTACAGGAAAATAGAAATCCTTAACCTTAACAATAACATCTTCAATACCGCCTTGCAGATTTGTGACCGAACGGTCCGCTAACTACAACATTACTGAAGTCGGCCAAAGTTCACCTAATCCGAACTTCTCGTAAAGAGAAGTTGGAATTAGGTTAATAGATGCACCTAGATCCAAAACTAATCTATCAAAAGTGTAATCTCCGATAACACAAGAAATCAAAGGAGCACCCGGATCTCTCTTTTTCTGAGGAAGGTGATGCAAGTAACAGAACTAACCTGCTCGGAGAGTACCACCTTCCTCGAAATAGCTTCCCTCAACTTATGCTTCTGTGTGCATAAATCCTTCAAAAATTTAGTGTAAGCCAGTATGTGTTTGATATCACCGAGGAGCGGAATATTGATTTTGACATTCTTGAATATATTCAAGAGCTCCTCGTTACTATCAACAAGCTTCTTCTTCCTTGGTTTAATCAAGGCCTCAGGAAAAGGAACATGAGTTAGATCTTTGGAATCAGGTTCCTGAGCCTTGATTTCTTCTTCAGAGTTCTCCTTTCTCTCCCCAGGCTCTCCAGGATTTGATAAATCAAAACAGTGTGGTTGTGGATCCTGAGTTTGTTTTCCACTCCTCAAGGTAACAGAATTAGCAGATGCATACGGGTTGGGGTCTTGGGTAGGGTTAGGAAAGATTGGAGGGGCTTCATTAGCCAGATACCTTTGATTTGAAGAAGAAGAAGAAGAGGAAGGACCCTACTCAACCACCTGAGCATGTGCGTGCGGTTCCCTCTGATTCCCGTACCCTTGGGCTTGATTGCCCGGATTCTGGATATTACGTGGGTTGGGTACGGGTTGAGGAGGCAGAGATCCAGGTTGACGAGAATTACCAATGAACCCAGTTTGCAAGTTGTCCATCAAGGTTTTCATTTGCTGCATGAGCTAGAGTATAGATCCTTGCATTTCTACCATCTGTTCGTTCAAATCAACCTGCCCTACAAGTTGACGGGCATTCCAAGATGGCTGATTGACCTGATTCGGGGGTAGCTGAGTGTAAACATGACCCTGACCCATTGGTCTTTGCAAAGCATAGTTGCTAGGTCGGAATTGGGTCTGCTGCCTTGGGTTTTTCCAAGAGAAGTTAGGGTGGTTCCTCCAACCCGGATTGTAACCATTGGAGTAAGGGTTGGACCTAACATTCTCCTGTACAGTATAGACATTCTCATAAGGTCAAGATGGAGAGAAAGAAAGGGAGGGATCAGAGAAACTGGGATCAAAGGCCCCAGTTTGGAACCCGTGGAGTTTCGAATAATGCTAACTCACAGGTTGAGCCGCATCAAGTTGATTCATGAACTCCCGTCCAGAAGGAGCTCGTGACGAATGGAATCCCGAATTCTGGGATTGAGTGGATCAAGAATTATTCATTGAGTTTCCAACCATCCACTCCTCCATCCTTTTAGTAACCAAGTCCACCTTATCCAATTTATTACAAATCAATTCCATATCAAATGAATGAGAGTCGTGGACTTCATTAACATTCGATCTGGGTTGTTGGGACCGATTAAAAGTATCCATGGAGACATGATTGATCGAATTTTCACTCATCTCCTCAAACAAATCGTGCACTCTATCTACGTCTTTGTTGAGGAAATTGCCTCTGCAAGAAGTGTCCACATGATTTCTGAGTTGCTCAATCAACTCGTGGTAGAAGATTCGCACGAGCGGCCATTTCGGCACCTCGTGGTGTGGAAACCTCCGCAATAAGTCCTGGAATCGCTCCCAGGCAACATGAAACTGCTCCCCCAGCTATTGGGTGAAGGTAGTAATCACCCGTCTCAGAGCATTGGTACGTCCGACAAGGAAGAATTTCTTCAGGAAAGCCAATTTCAAATCATTCCATGTTACGATCGGCCTGCCTATGGTCCTGTACCAATGAGCGGCTTTATCCCTAAGAGAGTGGGAAAAGAGCCTCATGATCATCTGCTCTTCATTCACGTTTTGCACCTTAGTGGTCTGGACCAAAGTGGTCAAGTCCTCCAAGTGCTGAAACTAGTCTTTAGAGCCAAGCCCATGGAAATGTTCGATCAGGCTTAACATCTGGGGCTTGATTTCTACATCTCCGGCAGGAATTTGGACGCCGAGACATTCCCTGTAATTTGAATGATCATAAAAATCCTTCAAAGGCTGAGCACCCTGCATTCTCTGCATTTATTCCAGCTACCTTTGAAATACCTCCTATGGATTCTGAGGTTGAGGAGGCTATTGATCGGCCATGGGATCAATTTGGCCAAAATTGAATCTACGCCTCCTAGAATACTCTACTGGTCCTTCCAATCGAGGATTCAGTGACCTTCCCAGCATAAACTAGGAAGAGGTCGGAAGGACTGGGGATAAAAACTCTGCGGTACAAAAAAATAAGGTTGTCCTTAAGTGGGGTAGCCTAAGGATCTACAAACTCTTAGAATCCATCTTAAGATTATAGACAATTTACTCTACTTGCATCCAATCAATCCAACCAGTTAGAAGGAGGGACTGGGGAGAAGGTTCTTCCTTCAGCTTATGCCTCCAGTTCCTAGTGTACCCCCCAGGCGCGGTCGTTTGACACTACTCCCCTAACTAAACATCAGATTGATTGATACAAGCAGGTTAATCGTAAACAATCTCAGACTGGGCCCCGAAGAGCGAATCGGTCCTTATGGCCAACGTCTACTTGATTTTATTTAGGCTTGGGATTGTAGTGCTTATGAAATGTGGTGGACCCTTGAGATGGGTTGTGCCCTTAATGATCAATTGAGTATGTGAGTGCGTGCACAACCATAGTTTTCAAGCAAAATTATTTTTGATGAGTGGATTTTAAGGTTCAAATCTTGCTTAAGTAGCTTTTAGGGTTTGGAATTAGGCTAATTCAATCAAATTTCGAGGCAAACTAGATTTTCAAGCAGGGGTGAAAATCTTTTTCCTTTTGAAATCAAAAGTAAAATGGAGTGCCTGGTATTGACCTAAATTGAAAACCCTAGGGGGAAGCTACTTGGTGAGTTGATTTTAGGTTAAGTGGTGCAACCCAAACAACTCAAACAATTGGCCAAAATTGCATCACTGAGTTAAGCACACAAAATGATTAACCTAGACTGATTTCTACTCTTTTATATGTTGATTTGTGTGTACCGGTTCCACATATCAGAATCTGATTGAGTAGATAAAAATCAATTAGGTTATGTGCCTTGAATGTGGGTGTATGTAGTGTATATGTTGATTTACCCCACAAGAAATATCTTTTTGTTGATTTTTTTTTATATATGAGGGTGACATGAATGTGAGTGGAAATCCAAGCAACCAAACTAACCCTAGGATTTATGCAAACACCTAGGTTAATTGGAGTTTGAATTAATGTTGTGAAATGAAATCTATGGAGGGGGGAAAATGGGGAGCACTTACAGTTGCCTTCAACTGTACTTTACTCCAATCTACCGCTTGAAGAATCCCTGTTAAGGTACCTGCAAAACAATAGACGAGAAATAAGGTAAGTTGAAAACAATCAAGTGCGCGAAATGCGAAAAGAAAATCGAAAATCATTGCCTCCCCAGCAATGGCGCCAAAATGTTGAGAGTGGAAAGCTACGCGATCGAAGTTGGGTTTGAAAAACCCATCGTTGTAGTTCGATTTGCAAAGAAATCCATCAATAGATAAATTTATACCGAAACTCTAAGAATTCCGAGTCAAACACAGGAAAGCTACGTCTATTTAAAATCAGCGATTATTTTTTATATATATTTTTGTTTGAAAACGAGATAATTACAATGGAATTGATATAAACAATAAGAGAGAGAGAAAGAGAGAGAGAACAATCACTTGATATAATAATATTTTTACAACTACAAAGCGGGAAATGATTATAACTAGAAAGTAGAAAATTTTATTCTAGAAAGCGATTAAAAAGAAGGGGGATAGATGTTATCCTCCTCGATGAATGCTTGGAGGACAAGCCAGACGGAGCGACGCCTGGAAGACGGAGGACGAAGTGGGAAGGAGGATGAAGAAGGAAGAAGTGGGAATGAAGCAGTACGTTGTCATCATCGCGAGATCCACTTCCAAAACTAGGGTGAGGAAATTGGATTTGGCTCTAGAATAGCATCCCGGGTGTGAGACAAGCTTCTCTTGAGCTTTGGAGATGGAGAGAGATGAAGGAAGGGATGAGAATTTCGTAGGGTAGGGGTCTCCTTTTATAGTTGCAAGGATAAGAGGCAATTTGGTCATTACATAGTTACAACATTAAATGAGGGGGTCTTTAGTGATGGATTTAAGCGTCACTAAAGACCCCACGTCACCGCAGCCTCGTGCACACGCTCGCCTCCTCGCCTGCCGCACGCTCAACGCTCGCCCAAGTCCAAGAAATCTCGCGATCGGACGGC
Source organism: Thalassia testudinum (assembly GCA_037157565.1). Classification (NCBI taxonomy): domain Eukaryota; kingdom Viridiplantae; phylum Streptophyta; class Magnoliopsida; order Alismatales; family Hydrocharitaceae; genus Thalassia; species Thalassia testudinum. Next base: position 11,364,262 of record JAZHRO010000065.1, on the reverse strand, counting down.
TCAGATTGCTCCTCACCTTCTTCAGTTTCACCTAACCGCGCTCCCATGCATGTGATGGGGCGTGCAGAAGCGCGTCATCATGCGCGTGGTGATCCAAAGATCCTCCGCGTGCCACGTCTCCACTCCTCCCCCGCTTGATCGCCATCTGATGGCTAAATTGCACCTACTCCCTCGCCCGCACATGATTTGAGGCGCGTTGCGTTTCGAACGCGTGCCTCGCGCTCACTAAAGAGCTCCCGACCGCTGCGCTGCGGTCGGCTTTGTGTCGCTTTTGGTTTTAAGCGTGCGTGCTCGTGGCCGTTGGATAAGATCCAACGGCCCAGATTGTCCACGCCTTACACCTTAAGAAGATGTGAGCGGCACATCTGAGTAATTCCTGGCCTTTGGATAAAGATCCAACGGCTAGGATTGCACGATGGAGAGCCTTTAGAGATGTAGCGGCGAGTCTTAGGGCTGATTGGGTGGCTGAGATGGTGCCACGTGACGCCATCTTGGTTGTCCATCTTCTGTGTGTTGTAGATGGTGCCACGGATGTCGGATTGGACCGATTTTCGCGCCGTTAGGCTGCAATTGTCGATCCGAACCCATCCGTGTGGTCGGATTGGTCGTCTGAAGTGTGGTTTGCCACAATCTTGGCCCTTGATCTCTAGGCTTCCTCAGACTATATCTGATGCTACGGATGTCCGATCAAAGTAATCTTGGAGTCATTGAACTCCAATCATTACCCTGATCAGATTCGTACAATTGAATCTTTGATCCGAGGTCCCGATTAAAAGTCGCCCTGCCCTTGGCCATAAAAGGAGACAATTCTATACAATTTATACAATTTGACCTAAATGCATGATTATGCATGTTATGCAATATTTATAATGTATGATGCTAATATGACACTAATAACATGCATTAATAGACATTTTTGGCTATTTAGATGTATGCACACCAATATCCCCTCTCATTACTATGCCCCTTGCCACGCGTCGATCACCGATACACTGCCACCTGTGCCACTCTGACGAATAGGCCTTACAGTCTCCATGCTCTGCGGTACATGAGATGAGAAGAGAAAAAGGAAGGGGAAGGAGAAGGAGAGGAAAGGAGAGAATGTTCTCTCTCAATCTCTCTCTCTTTTCTTACTCGATTCTTACAAACCTTGAGACACTATAATGAGGGAACAACATCACGAGGCCCTAGGATACTTATTTATAGAACCTAGGGACGGTTTAGGCCTTAAAATACCCAGATTTGACCATAATGCCCCTTGGTTCCAGTTCATGTGCACCTACATCCCATTTAAACTCAATCATAAGTTTTGCTAGGCCACTCGAATTTTCATGAAATAGAAATTATTGGAAATCTTTCAATGAGAGAAATCCAACGATATTATATATGAAATATTTCAAGCAAGTTTTACTTGAGGGATGGCTAGGTTTGACCAAAACACATGTTTTCACATTTTCAAATTATGCTAACCCGATTTGCACCCAACAAGTGTCGACGGCTTCATCTTGTTGTGCTTAATCTAAGAATAGGCTCAAAGTCAGATCTTAGGTCATAACACTTCTCTTTGCAATTTCTCTCAAAAAAAATAAAACATGAAATCACAACACACGGACCTAGGCACAATTTTTATATGTATCAGGGATAGGGATAGGGTTAAGAATACCCAATTTTGAACCAAAATACCATTGATACGGATTTTACACGGTTTGTAAAATATGTTGTAATGCATAAAATCGATCAACTCTTAAATTTATAAAACCTAGATAGGGGAGTATCTAGGGTTGTCCAAGGAGGCAATATGTTTGCAAAATTCAGGTCTCTTACTTGGAAGTAGAAATCACCTTTCTTTTTGGTCTTTTCAACTATATCATTTTTTTAGGGTTTTATAATAACAAAGGCAATATACGAATTGTTGACAGAAAACAACTAACACCTAACTCACTACACTACTATTAAAGTGACAAGTAGAGCCTCTCCCTAAGCTTACTCTAGGCATGTGGACGCCTAGAGTAATTAGGTAGAGGGAGTGAAAAAGTGCTAGGACAAAGATAAAACAATTGCAACAAAAAAATATGAAAAGAAGGCAAATTGATTTGATAGAATTTGTGTTTTACAAAAACATGTAGAGGAATGCTTCTACTTGAAATGGAAAAATATAAAAGCAATAAAAACACAAATCCTCTTGCAAAATCTAGTGAAGAAGGGAAGCTCCCTGCTCCAAGTTTAGTGGGTCCTAGGCTTATAAAGGGGCTCCTCCTTCTCCTTCCTTGAAAATGGTGTCCTCCAAGGTGGAAGCTACCACCTTCAAAGATCTCCTTCAAGGGTGGACATGCACCACCCTTTCTTCTCCTTGCTTGGCCATCCTCCTGGTGGTGGAGATCCTCCTCCTTCTTGGTGTGGCACAAGGTGAAGGAATGGGGAGAGGAAGGCACCAAAGGGGCGGGTGATGTACCCTCTTAATCTTCTTCTCTACTCCTTCTTCTTGGTTGTAGGTATGAGGTCGGTATAGGGTGGAAATTATACTAATGGGAGGATGATTTTTTTGGTGGAATGTGATGGGCTTTTATAGAGGTGGAAGGGGGTAGGGTTGGCATGAATAGGTGGAGGGCTAGGATTGATTCTACGGGTTGTTATGGGTGGTTAGGTTGATCCTAGGGCTAGGGTTAAATGTCTCCAAATGAGGGGACACAAAGGGGGGTAGTTATGGCCTTGGTGTCTCTTAGGGTTGGCACCAAAATGGGCCTTCTAGAAGGCTATTAGGTGGCACCATCTTAGGGTTCTAGAAGGGGGGTATGTGGGTGGCTAGGATGGGTTATATGGGTAGGTGTAGGGTGGATAAAGGGGCTGAAAGTTGGCACCAAAAGGGAGGTGGTTAGGGTTAGTTTTGGCACTAACTTTTGGTGCCTTTTGGTGGTTACTTAAGGGATGAAAGGTGGTGAAGGTGGTGGCACCAAAGGGAGTAGGGTGGAGCTAGCTAAGGTGAGCTTAGTTGGTGGAGCTAGCTAGGGTTAAGTTGTAGGTGGTGAATGGCCAAGGGAGCTAGAGTCTAGCTAAGCTAAGCTAGCTTAGCTAGTAATGGAGTAGAGGAGGAGGCAATGGGAGCTAGGGTTTGAGGAGAGGAGCTAGACAGAAAAAGTCTGAAGCTGAAATAGAGCTGGTAGCTGCTGAAAAAGGTGGCATGGAGCTACTCTAGCTGGCTTAGCTTGCTAGTTCTTTGCTAGCTGCTAACAAAAGCTAAAGTAAGCTAGCTTCTACCATAAGAAGCTGTGGTGTGCTGGGTCTGCTACTCCTGGGAAGGATCAAGTTGGTTAAGGCAACTAAGGTAGCTTAGCTCAATTGAGTTGAGCTAAGCTAAATCCCCGGGAGCTGGACTTGAGCTTCCTGAGCTGAAATGAAGTCATCTTCAGCTGGCTGGAGTTGAGTGGAGCTGGATGTAGCTAGACCTGAGCTGGGGTGAACTCCAGTCAACTCAGTTGAGTCCCTGTGGACTAATGGGACCTGAGATGAGCTAGACTCAGCTAAGTTGAGTTGGATCTGAGCTGACCTGAGCTAGGGTGAGCTAAGATGAGCTCTCTTGAGCTGCCATTCAGTTGAGATGAGCTGAATGGAGCTAGGATGAGCTAACCCTAGTTCAGGTGAGCTAAATTCCAGCTATGGTGAATTGGATCAAGCTGAGTTTCAGCTGATGAGAGCTTCTCCTTCACCAGTTGCCTTCCTGAGTGCTAAGGTTCTAAGGATCTAGCAATCTGTATATCCCTAACACTCACAAAAACACATTAAAAAGACAATAAAAAGTGCAATGCATGCTTACCCTAATTGATGCCTAAATGAAGCCCAAAAACCCATTTGCAGAGCAAAATCCTAAGAGCTAGGTTTGTTTTAATGCATAAGAATGATGATAAACTAGCGTTTATCACACCCCCATGCTTATCTTTTGCTAGTCTCTTAGCAAAACTTTAATTTTTACAAAACGGAATTTTTAGGAAATCTAATTTTTTCAACTTTTGAGGAGAAAAAGATTAAGGGACCTTGGTTGGTTTAAACACAGGAGGTACGAGATTTATTAAAGATAAACATCGAGATTTATTTTTGAATCCAAAAATTAGATAAAATGGGATCAATATATCCTTCAAAAAATTCACAGATTAACCCCTTGTTAATTCAGATGATTGAAATTGTTGTTTTTAGGATTTTTCTGGCTCTTGAATCTGATTCGCAACTTGCAATAACCTTTAAAACTTTGTGTCCGTGCTTGGGAAAAGCCAACATTTATAGGGGTGTGTTTTTTGTTTAAAACTTTTTTTTCTCTCTCATGCTTATTTTTAGCTTAGTCTTACAACAAATGTGTCGGAATCATCATTCCTATTACCAAACCTCAAGGGGGCTCTGGCACCAGTACTTCGAGATAGCACTATCCATGACACCACCCAAGAGCTCATAACCCCAAAACACAATGCAGTGTAAAGGGTTGCTCCAAGCAAACTCAAGCTCTTTCTCCGACACTATAGGTAGAGCACCATCCAAGACACTTGAGCTGTAAAAATGCACTTTAATGCTCCATCTAAAGATATGAAATATAAATATGGAGTAGCGCCGAGAAGGTAACATGTTGACATTATGTCCTTAAAGGAGGCATTTTCCTCCTTGGCGGTGGGAACTCAAACCAATGATCTACTTCAGACTTTTACTAAGGCCAAACAAGGGGTTATTCTAATTTATAGTTGTTTTTAAGTATTGGCTTGTGTGTGAAATTTGACACAGGAAGTTTCACAAGAAATGCAAGTTTTTGAATTAGAAACTAAGCCAGATACTTTCCATATTACAAAAGAGGATCAAGTCACCTGAACTATCATGAGTTCAGGTGAAATTTTAGAGAAGGATATCTGATTTAGTCTAAAAATAGATCCTAAAATTCTAATGATTAGATCCATATCCTCATCCCTAATTTGTTAAAGATTAAATCCCATCATACCAAAAGTGAGTTTTCAACCTTAGTCCCTATTTCAAAATTTTACTCAAAAAGTTTTCAACATTTTCATCTTTTTGGGTAAGCCAGCAGAAAAACAAAATGACAAAAGAAAATTGCATGTTTTTAGGTTTTGAACATCCTAAATCGATCATCAAAATTTTAAAAACACCCTCCCATTCTTATGATATGCAATGTCCTCATGCATTATGAGGGAAAAGGGATCACCTTAGTGAAGGGCGGTCAGTTTTAGGATGGTTAAAAACTAGAAAAAGAAAGGAAAGAGGAAAGCAGGAAAAATGATGGGTTACCTCTCATCCAGTGCTATCTTTTACGTCATTCAGCCGGACGTGAAGGTATGCACGGAAGATAGAAAATCATGTAAATAATTGGACACTTGGATGCCCACATAAAATGTGTCTTCTTCTGGATCCCTAGAAATTTGATTAAATGAAATATAGGGATCAAAGTTAGATGGAAAATGATAAGTGTACCCCGAGTCTGGCCATGGTTTTAAATCGGGTTGAATGCCAAACTCGAGCGGGTCTGGTGGCAGGTCCATAGGAAAGGGGTCGGGGAAGGGATGGTGAGGATTGGGTGAAGTTAGCGTGGAAAGGTGGGGTAAGGGAAGAGTGGGTGGATCAGGGTGATTAGGGGGTTCATCAGGAATGGATTTTTGGTCAAGACAAGTCTCCAAATCACAGATTTCACCGACCACTAATTCTGAATCTGATTCATCAAAAATATTATGGTTGGTAAGGGTATCTATCAACATTGTCTCCTCCACCATATTTGAAATTTCAGTATCTGAGTCCTTAAAAAAGTTATCATCATGGAATCTCTTGGAGGATTTGAAAATATCAAGAGTGATAGTTTGGCCTGCGTAAGTGATATCCATTTTTCCTATGTGGCAATTGATATTTGCTTTTGTAGTGGCCAAAAAGGATCGTCCAAGGATTATTGGGGCATTTAGTAAAGATTCGAGTACCTCAATGTCAAGGACCAGAAAGTTTGCAGGGAAGATACAATTCTGGACCTTGACCAAAACATCCTCAACAATCCCACGAGGTTTGATTGTAGATCGGTCGGCTAATTGCAAGGTAACCTCAACGAGTTTTAATTCACCAATCTTAAACCTTTCAAATAAAATTATGGGAATGATATTAACTGAGGCACCAAGATCAAGGAGGGCGCGATTAGAGGTAGTATCATCAATAACCACTGAAATTAATGGCATCCCTCGATCTTTCATCTTAGGAGGCAGCTTGCTTTGTATGACAGAGCTTACGATCTCCGAAAGATGTACCTGTCCTAGATTTTTGGCCTCATTTTTAGGAGTACAGATGTCCTTCAAAATTTTGGTAATGGCATGTATATATTTGATGGCATCTAGGAGAGGAATATTGATTTGAACTTGCCCAAATAGATCCATGAGTTCTTCTGCAGTGGGCTCAAATTTCTTTTTTCTATTGGTGGTGGGGTAAAAAGCTTGTGGAAAAGGGATAGGAGTTGTGTCTTAGGATTTTTGTGTTTCTTTTTCTTCCTCATGAGGAGGTGGAGAGTCAATGTACACAGGGATGGGGATGTCACCAGGTTTTTGTGAAGGCATGGGATCAGTGGTGGTTTTCCCACTCCTCAACGTAACTACATGTGTAGTCAGATTATTATTTGGAGGAGGTGGGGGGCCTGTGGTTGTGGAAACTTGGGAGGCTGCTGAGGTGGTGGATTAGTAGGAGGCTGATTCTGGTAGTGTGGATTTCTGCCCGGATACTGGTTCCTTTAATGATTAGGGTTGGGTATGGGTTGGGAGGGAAGATGTCCTACAAGTCTTTGAGTGGGAGTAACCCCGATCTGATTATTTAGACTTGTGATGGTGCAGGTTACTTCCGTCATCTTTGTCTGCATGTCCTGCAGGGTTCTCATCATCTAGGCAATGATGTCTTGTTGGGATGGCCCAGGATGAAAGGTCGAATTAGATCCATACCCATTAAATTGATTTGGTTGGGGAGGAACCTGATTATTCCAAGAGTAGTTCAGGTAATTCTTCCAATTGGAAGAATTTTTAAATGGCTCCTGGATGGCAAAAATATTTTGAGTGGGGTTAAGATCTGGATAGTTGTAATTCCTCAGTGAATCATGGGCAACCTCAAAATACTAGTAATAATCAGCAGTAGTGTTGAGATTATGCAAATTTTCTCTTCGTGGAAAGCTAGGTCGGGTTAGATGTGGACTGTGTGGAGCTTGGGTTGATGTGGTAAGTCTTTCCTCAATCTTCTTTTAATTAATGTGCATCTAGTCGAGTTTTTGTGCAATAATTTAAAGATCATCTTAGGTTACAGGAATAGATTGAGTGCTTACTTCATGAACACCGAACTGCGGGTTTGAAGTTCTGCAAAATGTGTTCATGGAAGCTTGATTAAATGAGTTTTCACTCATATCTTCAAAAAGGTCATAGGCACTCTTAGCATCCTTATTCAAGAAGTTGCCGCCACACGAGGCATTGACGAAACATCATATTTGATCTTCTAATCCATGATAGAAGATCTGCATGAGCTGCCATAAAGGAATCTCGTGATGTGGGCAACTTCTTAAGAGATCTTGAAATCTTTCCTAAGAATCATGGAAAGTCTCACCAGATTTTTGTTGAAAGGTTGTAATAGATCTTCGCAGGGAATTGGTACAACCTATGGGAAAGAATTTCTTGAGGAAGGTGCTCTTGAGCTAAGGCCATGTGGTGATGGGTCGACCAATGGTCCTAAACCAGTAAGTGGCCTTATCTTTAAGAGATAATGGAAATAGCCACATTAGCCAGAGGTCTTCTTGCACATTTCAAGAACGGGTTGTTTGTGCAAGAAGAGTCAGCTCTTCAAGGTGGCTGAACGGGTCTTCCCTAGGAAGGCCATGAAAATGTTTAATCAGGTTCAAGACCGCTGGCTTGATCTCGAAGTCTCCCTCTGGTATGACCACCCCTGGTCGTTCCTCATAATAAGAAGGATCATAAAAATCTTTTAGAGGAATAACAGGCTACTGATGGGGTGGCAGGTTTGGTCTTTGGTTGGCTAGGTTTTGGATATTCCTAGTCAACATTTGTTGGGTGGCATTTAATTGAGCAATCTACTCAACCATCATTGTCAAGAGATCAGGCGGGGGGGCTTGATGTTGTGATTGAGGCAAATTAGTATTATGGAGCTCCAAGTGCGGGAAGTCAAAGGTGGGGGGGTCTTGGGTGGAAGGGTCAGAATTAAGGTTAGTAGTTGGGTTAGAGATGGGATTAGAGGTGGAAGTGGAAGGGTTAGTGGACCTATTTTGTTGATTTTCCTTTTTAGAAGAGAAAGAAGAAGGAAAAAGTGATCTTTTTGCTCGTAGGGCGAAATCAAAAGGTCCCTCCAAGTGCAGATTTTGAGACCGTCGCCCGTGCATATAATGGAAGAATGGGAGGAGAGAAGAGATGGAGATGAGAGAAAGTGTACAAACAATCAATCAAAAATCTAGACCTAGCTTAAGTGTGACTCTCTTACAAATTAACCTAAGACTTGGTCTATCTAGGAAATAAGTAATCAATAGTGAATACCCGTTCTGTTAACAAATCTAATCAAGTTGTTTAAGGGGAGGTTTGGGCCCAAGAGTTTCCCAGGAAAATTCCCATGTGCTTGTACAAACCCGCACCTGGTCGTTTGACACAGCCCCTCTGCCTGAATACCAGATATAGATGACAAAATTGATATTAACTAAAGAAAACTTAAGACCTAGATAGCAAGCCTAAGTTGATGAAACCTTAGGAGTCAAATTGTTACAAATTTTAATTAGGTCTAGGATACTAAAGTGCACACGGAATGTGGAGGCATTGATTGAGTTGTTGCCCTGTTATTTCAATTTTTATAGTGTGTGCAAGATTGGAAAGTGGTTCCAATTCAAACAAGTTGTCACACAAAAATTTTATGTATTTCTGTCTTTTAGGATTTTCTTTAAATTAATACGTTTTAGGGTTTCCTTTCTTAAGACTTCAAATAAGTTTTGAGATTCCACAAATAAAAGGAAATCAAGTTGTATGGGTTGAGATCAATTTCCTTTTAACGGTTTGTCTTTAAAAATGAAAAAGAAACCCTAATCCAATTGATCCTAGGATAGAAATTTAACTACCAATGGATCTTTTTTAGGCTTTTTGTATTAAGTAGTGGTCCAAACAGATCAAACAACACCACTACTTTATGGAAAATCAAACAAGGATTCCAGAAAAGATTTTTTTAAGATCTTAAAAATTATTTTGATATTTGTTTTGATTTTTTTTTTGTGCGGTGTTAAAGTCCAGAAATGATACCCGTGGGTATTTTGCACTTTTCAGTATCACCATCAACCTCAAAAAATTTTGGTGATTTTATATGATGTGTAGAATTTCACAAGAATTCTAGAAAGATAAAATTTCAAAAAAAATAGATGAGTACAAAAATTCTAAAAATTCGTGGACACTAGCAAAATAGGAAGATTAGAAGGTGTGACCCCTATGCAGTCCATGAATTTTTAAAAATTAATTACAAATCCAATTACTCTAAAATTTAGAACAGATGTTTCCAACTTGATTTGGAATCACTAGGTGAAATCTTATGATTTTAAGAGGTCTGTGGTGTTAAGAATTGATTTTTCAAGTCCAAACAGAAATCTGGACCCGAAAAATAGAACAACACTTGAGGTAGAGTGGTGTTTAATGGGGCAAACAGGCAAACAATGAGTTTTAAATTGCACCACTCCAATTAATTAAGATATTTAAGATCCTGAAAGCCAAGTTTAATATTTTTTGGTAATTTTTTAATGATTTATGTGACAAGATAAAGGAACCAACCTGAATCCAAGGGAAGACAAGGGATTTGAGTTCTTTCTAGAATTCTAGCTTGCTCCTATAGTTCCTGCACGCACGAGATAGAAGAAAAGAAAAGGGGATGAAATCCACTTCAAGCAAGAGAAAAATAATTTGCAAAGCCGTGCCTCCCCGACAACGACACCAAAAAGTGATACGGATTTTACGCAGTTTGTTAAATATGTCGTTGTAACACGCAAAATTGATCAACTCTTAAATTTATATTCCTAGATAGGGGAGTATCTAGGGTCGTCCAAGGAGGCCAAATGTTTGCAAAAGTGATTCTATTCTCTTGCTTGGAATACAGATCTCAACTTTTTTTTTGGTAATTTTCAATATATCATTTTTTTTTTTTGAATTAAGACAACATGCGAAATGGTGGCGGAAAAGTGATTTACACTTCAAACTCAAATACTACTTCTAAGTGGCAAGTAGAGCCTCTCCCTAAGTTCACTCTAGGCAAGTGGAGGCCTAGAATAATTAGGGAGAGGGAGTGAAGAATGCTAAAAACAAAGCAAGTAGAAATGCAAATAAGAAATTGCAAAGAAGGTAACTAGATTAATGAAAAGTGTTTTACAAAAAGGCCTAGTAGAGGAATGCTTCTACTACTAGAAAAATTAAAATAAAGAAAAGCAAACACAAATCCTCTAGATAGATGATGAAGAAGAGGGCTTCTTGCTCCAAGCTTGGTAGCTCCCAAGCTTGAAAAGAATCCTCCAACTCCTTCCTTGCTTGGCTCTGCCAAGGTGATGTCCTCCAAGGCAAGCCCTAAGGGGGCGTTCCCTAAGCTTCTCTCCAAGGGTGGACGTCCACCCTAAGTCCTTCTCCCTTGCCTGGCCATCCTCCTTGAAGTGGAAGAGTCCTCCTCCTTGGCGTGGCCCAAGTTGAAGAGAGTGGGGAGAAGAAGGCACCAAAAGGGCTGGTGATGTGCCCCTTTAATCTCCTTCTCTACTCCTTCTTCTTGGTTGTAGGTATAGGTGGTATAGGTAGCAAATTACACTAATGGAGGATGGGAATTATGTGGTGGTAGGGTAGGGTATTTATAGGATGGGAACGGGGGTGGTTATGGTGTTTTTATGGAGGGAAATGAAGGGGTGCTTGGATATTTTTGGTGGGAAAAATGGGAGGGAAATGAAGAGGTGGCTTGGCTTTCCCTCCAAAATTACCTTCTAGAAGGCAATTTTGGAGGGAAAAAATGGAGGGTGGAGATGGGTTTTGATGGTGGATGTAGGGTGGTGATGGAAGGGATAGTTGGCACCAAAATAAAGTAGGAGTAGGTGGTCTTTTTACTGGAGCTTAGGTAGTAGGGTAGTAGGTTTTGGTGCCATGGAGGTGGACTAGCTAAGTTAAGTAGCTTAGCTAGCTTAGCTAGTAGGGAGTAGAGTTGGAGGCATTTGGAGCTAGGGTTTTCAGGGAGAAGAGCTGGAGGTAGTCATCTTGAGCTGCACTAGAGCTGGTGGCTGCTACAGAGAGCTGCAAGGAGCTACCTTAGCTAGCTTGGCTTGCTAGTTCTTTGCTAGCTACTAAGCCAAGCTAAAGCAAGCTGGCTTCTGCTGAAAGGAGCTGAGGTGAGCTGGGTCTAATGCTCCCGGGGAGGATCAAGCTGGGTGAGGCAGCTAAGGTAGCTTAGCTCAACTGAGTTGAGCTAAGCTGAGTCCCTGAGAGCTGGACTTGAGCTTCCTAAGTTGGAATGAAGTCATCTTCAGCTGACCGGAGTTTAGTGGAGCTGGATGTAGTTGGACCTGAGCTGGGGTGAACTCCAGTCAACTCAGTTGAGCTAGCTAGAGCTCCCTGTGGACTAATGGGAGCTGAGATGAGCTAAACTCAGCTAAGTTGAGCTGGATCTGAGTTGACCTGAGCTAGGGTGAGCTGAAATGAGCTCTCTTGAGCTACCATTCAGCTGAGATTAGCTGAATGGAGCTGGGATGAGCTAACCCTAGTTCAAGTGAGCTAGGTTCCAGCTGTGGTGAGCTGGATCAAGCTGAGTTCCAGCTAGTCTGGGCTTCTCCTTCACCATTTTCCTTCTTGAGTGCTAGGGTTTTAGGGATCTGTATATCTGTTCATCCCTAACACTCACAAAAACATATCAAAAAGACAATAAAAAATGCAATGCATGCCTAACCAATTTATGCCTAAATGCAACCCAAAAACTCGTTGACTGAGTAAAATCCTAAGAGCTAGGTTTGTTTTAATGCATAAGAATGATGATAAACTGGTGTTTATCACACCCCCATGCTTATCTTTTGCTAGTCTCTTAGCAAAACTTCAATTTTTTTGGAAAACGAAATTTTTGGGAAATCTAATTTTTTTCGACTTTTGAGGAGAAAAAGAGATTAAGGGACCTTGGTAGATTAAAACACAGGAGGTACAGGATTTGTTAAAGATAAACATCAGGATTTTTTTTTTTTTTGGATCCAACCATTAGATAGAACGGGATCAATATATCCTCCAGAAAATTCACAAATTAACCCCTTGTTAATTCAAATGGCTTGAAATGTTTGTTTTTAGGATTTTTCTGGCTCATGAATCTGATTCGCAACTTGAAAAATCCTTTAAAACCTTGTGTCTGTGCTTGTGAAAAGCCAACATTTATAAGGGCGTATTAATTTATTTATTATTACTTCTTTTTTTTTCTTTTTCTTTTTTCTCCCCCATGCTTATTTTTAGCTTAGTCTTACAACAGATGTGTCGGGATCATCATTCCCGTTACCATTCCTCGAGGGGGCTCTAGCACCAGTACTTCGAGATAGCACTGTTCATGACACCACCCAAGAGCTCACAACCCCAAAACACGATGCAGTGTAAAGGGGCGCTCCAAGCAAACTCAAGCTCTTGCTTCGACACTATAGGTAGAGCACCGTCCAAGACACTTGAGATGCTAAAATGCGCTTTAATGCTCCATTTAAAGATATGAAATATAGATATGGAGCAGCACCGAGGCGGTAACATGTTGACATCGCGTCCTCAAAGGAGGCATTTTCCTCCTTCTCGGCGGTGGGAACTCAAACCAATGATCTGCTTCAAACTTTTACTAAGTCCAAACAAGGGAGTTTTTCAAATTTTTAGTTATTTTTAAGTGTTGGCTTGTGTGTGAAGAGTGACACAAGAAGTTTCTTAAGACATGCAAGTTTTTGAATCAGAAACTAAGTCAAATACTTTCCACATTACAAAATAGGATCAAGTTACCTGAACTATCATGAGTTCAGGTGGAATTTTAGAGAAGGATATCTGATCTAGTCTAAAATAGACCCTGAAATTCTAATGATCAGATCCGCATCCTCATCCCTAGTTTGTTAAAGATTAAATCCCATTGTACCAAAAGTGAATTTTTCGACCTTAGTCCCAATTTCAAAATTTTTCCTCAAAAAGTTTTCAACATTTTTTTTTGGGTATGCAAGTAGGAAATAATTTAAAGAAAAATGCATGTTTTTAGGTTTTGAAAATCCTAAATCGATCGTCAAATTTAAAAACACCTCCCATGCTTAAGATATGCCATGTCCTCATGCATTAGGAGGGAAAGGGATCACCTTAGTGAAGAACGGTCGGGTTTAGGATGAAGAAAACCTAGAAAAAGAAGAAAAAGGGAAAGCAAGAAAAAATGATGGGTTACCTCCCATCCAGTGCTATCTTTTACGCCATTCAGCCGGGCATGAAGTTATGCACGGAAGACGTAAAATCATGTAAATAATTGGACACTTGGATGCCCACAAAAAAGGTGTCTTCTTCTAGATCCCTAGAAAATTGATTAGAAGCAATATTGGGATCAAAGTTGGATGGAAAATGATAAGTGTAGCCCGAGTCTGGCCATAGTTTTAAATCAGGTTGGATGCCAAACTCGGGCGGGGTTGGTGGCAGGTCCGTAAGAAAGGAGTCGAGGAAGGAAAGGTGAGGATTGGGTGAAGTTAGTGTGGAAAAATTAGGTGCGTGAATAGTGGGTGGGTTAGGGTGTTTAGGGGGTGTATCAGGAATAAATTTGGGGTCAAGACAAGTCTCCAGATCACAGATTTCGCTGACCACTAATTCTGAATCAGAGTCCTCAAAAAAATTATGGTCGGTAAGGGTATCTATTAACATTGTCTCCTCCACCATATTGGAAATTTTCGTATCTGAGTCCTCAAGAAAGTTATCATCATGGAATCTCCTGGAGGATTTGAAAATAATTTGGCCTGCACAAGTGATATCCATTTTGCCTGTGTGGCAATTGATATTTGCCTTTGCAGTGGCCAAAAAAGGGCGTCCAAGGATTATTGGGGAGTCCAGTAATGATTCAGGTACCTCAATGTCAAGAATCAGAAAGTCTGCAGGGAAGAACAATTCTGGACCTTGACCAAAACATCCTCGACAATCCCATGAGGTTTGATTGTAGATCGGTCGGCTAATTGCAGGGTAACCTCGACGGGTTTTAGTTCACCGAACTAAAATTCTTTGAATAAACTCGTGGGAATAATATTAACTGAGGCACCAAGATCAAGGAGGGCGTGATTAAATGTAGTGTCATCAATAATTACAGAAATTAAAGGCACCCTCGGATCTTTCATCTTAGGAGGCAGCTTACTTTGTATGACAGAGCTTACTGTCTCCGAAAGATGCACCTGTCCTAGATTTTTGGCCTGCCTTTTAGGAGTACAAATCTCCTTCAAAAATTTAGCATAGGCAGGTATATATTTGATGGCATCTAGGAGAGGAATATTGATATGAACTTGCCCAAATAGCTCCATGAGTTCTTCTGTAGTGGGCTCAGATTTCTTTTTTTTGTTGGTGGTGGGGTAGAGAGCTTATGGGAAAGGGACAGGAATCTTGTCTTGAGATTTTTGTATTTCTTTTTCTTCCTGATGGGGAGGTGGGGAGTCAATTTGCACAGGTAGTTCACCAGGTTTGTGTGAAGGCCCAGGGTCAGTGGTGGATTTCCCACTCCTCAAAGTAACTGCATGTGCAGTCAGATTATTATTTGGAGGAGGTGGGGGGGCCTGTGATTGCGGAAACCTGGGCGGCCGTTGAGGTAGTGGATTAGGAGGAGGCTGATTCGGATAGTGTGGAGTTCTGCCCGTATAATGATTTCCTTGGTGATTAGGGTTGGGCATGGGTTGGGACGGAAGATGTCCTACAGGTCTTTGCATGGGAGTAACCCCAATCTGATTGTTCAGATTTGTGATGGTGCGGGTTACTTCCGTCATTTTTGTTTGCATATCCTGCAGGATTCGCATCATCTGGGCATTGATGTCATGTTGGGATGGCCCAGGATGGAAGTTTGGATTCGGCCCATACCCATTAAAATGATATTGTTGGGAGGAAACTTGATTATTCCAGGAGTAGTTCGGGTAATTTTTCCAATTGGAAGAATTTTTAAAGGGCTCCTAGATGGCAGAAATATTTTGAGTAGGGTTAAGATCTGGATGGTTGTAATTCCCTAGTGAATCATGGGCAACCTCAGAATAATCAGCAATAGTGTTGAGATTGTGTAAATTTTCTCTTCGTGGAAAGTTAGGTTGGGTTAGATGTGGGTGTGGAGCTTGAGTTGATGTGGCCAGTCTTTCCTCAATTTTCTTTTGATTAATATGCATCTGGTCGAGTTTTTGAGCGATCAATTGAAGATCGTCTTGGGTGACAGGGATAGATTGAGTGCCTATTTCATGAACACCGAACTGCGGGTTTTGGGTTCTGCAAAATGTGTTCATGGAAGCTTGATTAAATGAGTTTTCACTCATTTCTTCAAACAGGTCGTAGACACTTTCAGCATCTTTATTTAAGAAGTTGCCACCACACGAGGCGTCAACAAAATGTTAGATTTGATCTTCTAATCCATGATAGAAGATTTGCACGAGCTGCCATAAAGGAATCTCGTGGTGCTGGCAACTTCTTAAAAGATCTTGAAATCTTTCCCAAGAATCATGGAAAGTCTCACCAGATTTTTGGTGAAAGGTCGTAATAGATCTTCGCAAGGAATTGGTACGACCTATGGGAAAGAATTTATTGAGGAAGGCGCTCTTGAGCTGAGGCCAAGTTGTGATGGGTCGGCCAATGGTCCTGAACCAATAAGCGGCCTTATCTTTAAGAGATAATGGAAAAATCCGCATCAGCCATATGTCTTCTTGCACATTTCGGGAACGGGTTGTCTGTGCAAGAAGAGTTAGCTCTTCAAGGTGGCTGAAAGGGTCTTCCCTAGGAAGGCCATGAAAGTGTTTAATTAGGTTCAGGACAGCAGGATTGATCTCAAAGTCCCCCTCTGGTATGACCACCCCTGGTCGTTCCTCATAATAAGACAGATCATAGAAATCTTTTAGAGGAACAACAGGCTGCTGACCGGGTGGTGGGTTTGGCCTTGAGTTGGCTAGGTTTTGGATGTTCCTAGTCAATGTTTGTTGATTGGAATTTAATTTATTAATATGCTCGACCATCAATTTTAAAAGATCAGGTAGGGGGTCTTGATGTTGTGTTTGGGGCAACTCAAGATTAGGGAGCTCCAAGTGTGGGAAGTTAATGGTGGGTGGGTTTTGGGTGGAAGGGTTAGAATTAGGGCTAGTGGTGGGGTTAGAGGTAGAAGTGGAAGGGTCATTGGACCTATTTTGTTATGTTTCCATTTTTTCAGGAGAAGAAGACAGAAAAAGTGGTCTTTTTGTGCGGGGGGTGAAATCAAATGGTCCTTCCAAGTGCGGATTTTAAGACCGTTTCCCGTGCATAAAATGGAAGAACGGGAGGGGAGGAGAAGAGAAAGAGATGAGAGAAAGTGTGCAATTCAAACAAACAAAACTAGACCTAACTTAAATGTGACTCCCTAATAATAACCTAAGACTTGGTCTATATAGGAAATACGTAGTCAATAGTGAATACCTGTTCTATCAACAAATCTAACCAAGTTTCTTAAGGGGAGGTTTGGGCCCAAACGTTTCCCAGGGAAAACCCTAGGTGCTTGTACAAACCCCCGCCTGGTCGTTTGACATGGCCCCTCAGCCTGAACACCAGATATAGATGACAGAATTGGTACTAACTAAAGAAAACTTAAGACCTAAATAGCAAGCCTAAGTTGATAAAGCCTTAAGGGTCAAGTTGCTACAAATTTTAATTAGGTCTAGGATGCTATAGTGCACACGGAATGTGGAGGGCGTTGATTGGGTTGTTGCCCTATTATTTTGATTTTTTTTTTGTGTCTGCAGGAATTGGAGAGTGGCTCCAATGAAAATCAAGTTGTCACAAAATTTTTTTTTTTATTTTTGTCTTTTAGGATTTGATTTAATTAAATGTGTTTTAGGGTTTTTCTCTTTAAATTTTCAAACAAGTTTAAAACTTCACAATCAAAGGAAAGACAAATTGTATTGGTGATGGTTAATTTCCTTTAATGTGAATCTCTAAAAAAAAGAAAGAAACCTAAGCCAATTATCCCTAAGACAGAAAATTACTACAATGAATTAATTTTAGGCTTTCTGAATTAAGTAGTGGTCCAAACAAGTCAAACAACACCACTACTTTGAATAAAATCAAACAAGGATTCCAAAAAAGATTTTTTTAATATTTTAGGAATTTTTTTGATAATTATTTTGAATTTTTAATTATACTAGTGTTAAAATCCAGAAATGATACCTGTGGGTATTTTGGACTTTTTAGTATTACCACTGACCTCAGAAAATTTTTGTGATTTTATATGATGTGTAAAATTTCACAAGGATTCCAGCAAGCTAAATTTCACAAAAATTGGATGAGTATAAAAATTCTAAAAATTCGTGGACAGTAGCAAAATAGGAAGATTAGAGAGTGTGACCCCTCTGCAATCTACGAATTTTTAAAACTTAAATACAAATCCAATTGACCTTAAATTTGGAACAGATGTTCCTAACTTAATTGGGAATCACTGTATGAAATTTTATGATTTTAGGAGGCCTGTGGTATTAGGAATCGATTTTTCAAGTCCAGACAGAAATCTGGACCTGAAAAATAGAATACCAATACTTGCAATGGAGTAGTGTTAAAGAAGCATTCAAGAAAACAATGGATTTTATATGGACACCACTCTACTTAATTAAAGTGTTTAGGGTCCTGAAAGCCAAGTTTAATATTTTTTTGGTAGTCTTTTAGCCTAAATGTGACAAGAAAGGGGAACCAACCTGAATTTCACAGGAAGAAAAGGATCTTTGAGCTCTCGCTTCCAGATTCCCGCCTTCCCACTGTAATTCTTGCGCACACAAAAAGAAAGAAAGAGAAGGGGATGAGATCCACTTCAAGTAAGAGAAAATTAACTAATGCAAAGCCGTGCCTCCCCGACAACGGCGCCAAAAACTGATGGCAATTTCACGCGGTTTGTTAAATACGTCGTTGTAATGCACAAAATCGATCAACTCTTAAATTTATATTCCTAGATAGGGGAGTATCTAGGGTCGTCCAAGGAGGCCAAATGTTTGCAAAAGTGATTCTATTCTCTTGCTTGGAATACAGATCTAAACTTTTTTTTTGGTAATTTTCAATATATCATTTTTTTTGTTTTTGAATTAAGACAACATGCGAAATGGTGGCGGAAAAGTGATTTATACTTCAAATTCAAATACTACTTCTAAGTGGCAAGTAGATCCTCTCCCTAAGTTCACTCTAGGCAAGTGGAGGCCTAGAATAATTAGGGAGAGGGAGTGAAGAATGCTAAAAACAAAGCAAGTAGAAATGCAAATAAGAAATTGCAAAGAAGGTAACTAGATTAATGAAAAGTGTTTTACAAAAAGGCCTAGTAGAGGAATGCTTCTACTACTAGAAAAATTAAAATAAAGAAAAGCAAACACAAATCCTCTAGATAGATGATGAAGAAGAGGGCTTCTTGCTCCAAGCTTGGTAGCTCCCAAGCTTAAAAAGAATCCTCCAACTCCTTCCTTGCTTGGCTCTGCCAAGGTGATGTCCTCCAAGGCAAGCCCTAAGGGGGCGTGCCCTAAGCTTCTCTCCAAGGGTGGACACCCACCCTAAGTCCTTCTCCCTTGCCTGGCCATCCTCCTTGAAGTGGAAGAGTCCTCCTCCTTGGCGTGGCCCAAGTTGAAGAGAGTGGGGAGAAGAAGGCACCAAAAGGGCTGGTGATGTGCCCCTTTAATCTCCTTCTCTACTCCTTCTTCTTGGCTGTAGGTATAGGTAGCAAATTACACTAATGGAGGATGGGAATTATGTGGTGGTAGGGTAGGGTATTTATAGGATGGGAAGGGGGGTGGTTATGATTTTTTTTGGAGGGAAATGAAGGGGTGCTTGGATATTTTTGGAGGGAAAAATGGGAGGGAAATGAAGAGGTGCCATGGAGGTGGACTAGCTAAGTTAAGTAGCTTAGCTAGCTTAGCTAGTAGGGAGTAGAGTTGGAGGCATTTGGAGCTAGGGTTTTCAGGGAGAAGAGCTGGAGGTAGTCATCTTGAGGTGCACTAGAGCTAGTGGCTGCTACAGAGAGCTGCAAGGAGCTACCTTAGCTAGCTTGGCTTGCTAGTTCTTTGCTAGCTACTAAGACAAGCTAAAGAAAGCTGGCTTCTGCTGAAAGGAGCTGAGTTGAGCTGGGTCTAATGCTCTCAGGGAGGATCAAGCTAGGTGAGGCAGCTAAGGTAGCTTAGCTCAACTAAGTTGAGCTAAGCTGAGTCCCTGAGAGCTGGACTTGAGCTTCCTAAGCTAGAATGAAGTCATCTTCAGCTGGCCAGAGTTGAGTGGAGCTGGATGTAGTTGGACCTGAGCTGGGGTGAACTCCAGTCAACTCAGTTGGGCTAGCTAGAGCTCCCTGTGGACTAATGGGAGCTGAGATGAGCTAGACTCAGCTAAGTTGAGCTGGATCTGAGTTGACCTGAGCTAGGGTGAGCTGAAATGAGCTCTCTTGAGCTACCATTCAGCTGAGATTAGCTGAATGGAGCTGGGATGAGCTAACCCTAGTTCAAGTGAGCTAGGTTCCAGCTGTGGTGAGCTGGATCAAGCTGAGTTCCAGCTAGTCTAGGCTTCTCCTTCACCATTTTCCTTCTTGAGTGCTAGGGTTTTAGGGATATGTATATCTGTTCATCCCTAACACTCACAAAAACATATCAAAAAGACGATAAAAAATGCAATGCATGCTTAACCAATTTATGCCTAAATGCAACCCAAAAACTCGTTTGCGGAGTAAAATCCTAAGAGCTAGGTTTGTTTTAATGCATAAGAATGATGGCAAACTGGCGTTTATTAGGGAGTATCTAGGGTCATCTAAGGAGGCAATATATTTGCAAAATTCATATCTCTTGCTTGAAAGTAGAAATCACCTTTCTTTTTGGTCTTTTCAACTATATCATTTTTTAGGGTTTTGAAATAACGAAGGCAATATACGAATTGTTGATGGAAAATAACTAACACCTAACTCATTACACTACTATTAAAGTGACAAGTAGAGCCTCTCCCTAAGCTCACTCTAGGCATGTAGAGGCCTAGAGTAATTAGGTAGAGGGAGTGAAAAGTGCTAGGATTAAGATAAAACAATTGCAACAAAAAAAATATGAAAAGAAGGCAAATTGATTTGATAGAATTTGTGTTTTATAAAAACATATAGAGGAATGCTTCTACTTGAAATGAAAAAATATTAAAGCAATAAAAATACAAATCCTCTTGCAAAATCTGGTGAAGGAGGGAAGCTCCTTGCTCTAAGTTTAGTGGCTCCTAGGCTTGAAAAGGTGCTCCTCCTTCTCCTTCCTTGAAAATGGTGTCCTCCAAGGTGGAAGCTACCACCTTCAAAGATCTCCTTCAAGGGTGAGCGTGCACCACCCTTTCTTCTCCTTGCTTGGCCGTCCTCCTAGTGGTGAAGATCCTCCTTCTTGGCGTGGCACAAGGTGAAGGAATGGGGAGAGGAAGGCACCAAGAGGGCAGGTGATGTACCCCCTTAATCTTCTTCTCTACTCCTTCTTGGCCATAGATATGAGGTGGGTATAGGGTGGAAATTATACTAATGGCTTTTTGGTGGAATGTGATAAGTTTTTATAAAGGTGAAAGGGGGTAGGGTTGGCGTGAATAGGTGGAGGGCTAGGATTGATTCTACGGGTGGTTATGGGTGGTTAGGTTGATCCTAGGGCTAGGGTTAAATGGTGCCAAATGAGGGCGCACAAAGGGGGGTAGTTATGGCCTTGGTGTCTCTTAGGGTTGGCACCAAAATGGGCCTTCTAGAAGGCTATTAGGTGGCGCCATCTTAGGGTTCTAAAAGGGGAGTATGTGGGTGGCTAGGATGGGTTATATGGGTAGGTGTAGGGTGGATAAAGGGGCTGAAAGTTGGCGCCAAAAGGGAGGTGGTTAGGGTTAGTTTTGGCGCCAACTTTTGGTGTCATTTGGTGGTTAGTTGAGGGGTGAAAGGTGGTGAAGGTGGTGGCACCAAAGGGAGTAGGGTGGAGCTAGCTAAGGTGTGCTTAGTTGGTGGAGCTAGCTAGGGTTAAGTTGTAGGTGGTGAATGGCCAAGGGAGTTGGAGTTTAGCTAAGCTAAGCTAGCTTGGCTAGTAATGGAGTAGAGGAAGAGGCAATGGGAGCTAGGGTTTTATGAGAGAAGCTGGACAGAAAAAGTCTAGAGTTGAAATGGAGCTGGCAGCTGTTGAAGAGGGTGGCATGGAGCTACTCTAGCTGGCTTAGCTTGCTAGTTCTTTGCTAGCTGCTAAGCCAAGCTAAAGTAAGATGGCATCTACCATAAGGAGCTGAGGTGAGATGGGTCTGGTGCTCCCAGGTCAAGCTGGTTGAGGCAGCTAAGGTAGCTTAGCTCAGCTGAGTTGAGCTAAGCTGAATCCCCGGGAGCTGAACTTGAGCTTCCTGAGCTGAAATGAAGTCATCTTCAGCTGGCTGGAGTTGAGTGGAGCTGGATGTAGCTAGACCTGAGCTGGGGTGAACTCTAGTCAACTCAGTTGAGCTAACTAGAGTTCCCGGTGGATTAATGGGACCTGAGATGACCTAGACTCAGCTAAGTTGAATTGGATCTGAGCTGACCTGAGATAGGGTGAGCTAAGATGAGCTCTCTTGAGCTACCATTCAGTTGAGATGAGCTGAATGGAGCTAGGATGAGCTAACCCTAGTTCAGGTGAGCTAAATTCCAGCTATGGTGAGCTAGATCAAGTTGAGTTTCAGCTGATGAGAGCTTCTCCTTCACCAGTTGCCTTCCTGAGTGTTAAGGTTCTAAGGATCTGGCAATCTGTATATTCCTAACACTCACAAAAATACATTAAAAAGATAATAAAAAGTGCAATGCATGCCTACCCTAATTGATGCCTAAATGCAGCCCAAAAACCCGTTTGCAGAGCAAAATCCTAAGAGTTAGGTTTGTTTTAATGCATAAGAATGATGATAAACTGGAGTTTATCAACCGTTAGTATCAATTTACATATGCCTACATCCTCTTTTTTTTTTGTTTTTCATGTAACTTGAGTTACACAACTCTGAATTTTGCAAAATAGGACTCATTGGGAAGCTCACGATATGGGAGGAATCTAACAGTACCATATTTGGCATGTTTCACCCGAGGGTTGATGAAAAGTCATAGTTTCTCATTTTTTAGGTTACATTAGCCCAATTTTCACCTAACAAGTGTCGACGAATTTGTTTTAATGCACTTAACTTGAATTGGCCTAGGAATCTAGATTTCGGGTGATTACATAAGCACATGAGAGAGTTTCTAAAGACCAAGAGTACTTGAAGAGAGAGACCCTGAGGAGCCAGAGATATTGCAAACTCAAATTTGGAATTTGTCTACTAAAATTTGTGGATGTTACAAAAAGGTACCCACGTGTAAAGATTCTATTCTCTTACCCCAATCATGATGCAATTTCTCCATAGGTGGACTAGCCCCCACTAGTCCTCTCTCGTGGTCATTGTAAAAAGGGCAAACTTTTCCTTTCAACCAAGTTTCAATAAATGTTAAAGATGATATAACCAGGAGGCTTAGTAAAATATTCGTACAACCAAAAAAATCTATTTATTACCCAATAAAAAATCACAAGATATTCAACAACCAAGTAATGTGCTAATCAAATAAACATCTCAAGTCCAAGTCTACAATCTAAAGAAGAAATCAGAATCTCCAAACTCTGCAATTGAGAAGAAGAAAGCTAAGCAAAAAAATAAATAGTGGATTCATGTTCGCGCAAACTTGTTGCTAATTTAGAGCTTAGTTCCTATAATTTGCTTTGGAGGGGCTAACACCTTAAAACCTCTTTACATGAGGCAAAAAATCATTTTACAAACCACCTCATATTAAGTGGGAAATACCTAAAGTTAAAAGGTACATCCAAGAAATTTCTTCTAAAGCAAATTAACATTATTTAATGTTAGGTCGAGGACTTAATATTCGAGCACAACCTCCATTAATGGAGGGTTTTTATAGAGAATGGTGGAGGTTGTAACATGCAAAGGGAGAGAAAGGAGGCTTAGGACTGATGGTGGTGGTTCTTGGGATCAGTTAGAATTTTAGGTGAGTTTTAGTTAAGGTTTGTGTAGGAGTCCTATAATTACATGGGATTCTATAGGATTTTTTGAAGATTTTTTCTTTTATCTTCTTAGAGAGGATGGTAGATAGTATTTTTAGCTATAATATGAGGAAGGAGGGAGGTGATCAATAGTTATATTGAGGGGGACAAGGTTTAAGGTTTTAGGTGGGATTTTTTATGGTTTATGGGCAAAAGGGGTCATTTATTGGCCCATCTCCTCAATTAAGACCCAAAAATAGTAAAAATGTATTTTACATGTTCTTGGGATGTCTTCATAGCCAAGCCTCCGTATAATGATAGGCCAGATCAAGACTCTAAATAGGACTGCTTTCTAATGAAGTGAGCTTTCCACGGATCATTTAATGAGTCTACTCACTTCTTGATTCAAGTACATGATGCTGAGATATAAGAAGGTTGAGAATTATGACATTAACAAAATGTATAATTGATGGGAGATGGAAAGTGAAACCCACCAAAAAGCATGAAGCTCAAGTAAGCCCAAATTGGGTCGAAGAAAGAGATAGCCCAACCACAAAATAGGGAAAGCTCACGATGCCAATCGAGAAGGGGGCCAGCATCTCAGGTAGGCTGCCCGAAACTAGCTGGCTAACTCACCCACCAAAGGCACCTAAAATGGCCTGACCACCCATCCATCCAATACTCAGATAATAGATCATCTAGAAGACTAAAGAAAGCTAGCCCACCACCACACCAAGTCTGACGATGCTAAACAGGAAAAGCCACCAACAGCATGACAATCAAAGCGACAAGTCAAAAGATAAAGCGACACATGAGTCGATTGCACTCCACAAGGAGCAAATAATCATTATCGGTCTTAATTACGATTTGAAATCCCCTATAAAGAGGGATTCATGTACCCAAAAAAGGGGGAAATCACCATGAGTTGTACTCAAGAAAAAACCATTAATGCATAATTGAGGGTTAGATCTCCTTCCTAGATGTACACCAATATAGTGGAACTGGGTCACCAAACTTCAGCAATTTTTCTCTTTGTTTGCATTCCTGCTACGTTCCTTTTCTTCTTCTTTAGGTCAAGTTCTTTAAGCCCGATCAATAATGCAACCCAAATCAAAGGGAAGAAAAAACTAGATATTATGTTGTTATGATTAACCTTTAATTACACCTAAGATTTAACAATTGTAAAGAATAAGAGGATAATTATCCAATGAAAGCTAAAGATGATCAACCTATATTGGCATCAAACATTTGGAGAAGATGATGGAGTTGAAAGAAGGAATTGAACATTTGGCAAGTGATTAGCTAAACAATGAAGATTAATAAAGCAAATAGCTACAAACGCATCATTAAAGAAATTTGAAAAAGAGTAATAGTGATATGAATCAATTGAAATAGAAAAACTATATAAGAAGATTAAAAGAGGTTTAGATTTCTTGTAAGTCTTATCCTACATAATATATAAATCTGTTATCAGCACATCTTAAGCTAAGTAAGATGCTTCAATCAAATCCTGGTCACAACATTGTAGTGGAATCTTGATCAATCAAATCATCTTGACCAACTAAAGAAGCACCTACCTAATTTTCAACCATTGGTACTTATTTTGAAACAATTCAATCTCCATTGATCGAACAATGCTTTAACTAGCTAAAACTCTTCCAACCAAATCAATTGAATCAAATTCTAGTCATTGAAGATGATATTTTCCATTTAAAAATGATTCCTTTCCAATCCTTCATTAACACCATATATATCAAATTATGAATGAAGTTAATTTTCCCATGATTTATAACCATTAGTGGAGAAGAGGAGTTCACCTATAAGTAGAGGGATCTTAAAAGCATTCCAACACACAACAAAAAGAGTCTAAAAAAGGCTATATGGCAAAGTTCTAGCTCTTCCTCTTGCTCTCTTGATCTACCACTATAACTCCCTTTCTAGTAGTGTTATGAACGTGTGCCCCGGACGTATTTTAAGACGTCTGGGAGTTGGCCCAGACGTCTGACCAGACGTCTGGGATCACATCTAGACGTCTTGCCAGACGTCTGGGATGGTTTACAGACGTCTGAAAAAAACGTTATCGTCGACACCCGCGAGTCGCCTGCGCGCCTGAGCGCGCAGACCGCATATTCTCTCTTTTTCTTCTGCGGCTGCAGATGCCTGCGGCGCCTTCTCTCTCTCCTCTCCATGCGGCGTTAAAAGGGGCGCGCCTCCCCTCCCGTCTCCACCGTCTCCTCCTTCTTCTCCTTCCTGTGCGCGAGAGCGAGCGGACGCGAGGGCGGCAGCGGCGGCCGCAGTGAGCGCGGAGGTGCGGCGTGCGAGGGCGGAGCTCTGCCGTGAGGGCGAGCTCGCCGGAGCGGCTTGGCCGGCCGACGGAGGGCGCAGGGGGCGCGGAGCAACGCGGAGAGGGACCTGCTGCGGACTGAGCAGCAGACGCGCGAGGTTCGACGCGGGCGGCGTCGCGAGCGGAGGCCGAGCAGGGCCCTGATTCTGGAAAAATTTCCAGAATCAGACATCTGGGTTGATAGCCAGACGGCAAGGTCGACGTCTGTAAGATCATACAGACGTCTGAAAGGTGAGTTTTCCGCCTTCTTCTTCCTTCTTGTCGACTGACCGTACTGAGGAGGGGGGGTTGGCTGTGCGCAGGTTCGCTGATTCACCATCTTTTGCGAATCAGACGTCTGGAAGTTGTACCAGACGGCTGGAGTGACCTCCAGACGTCCGGAGTGACCATCGGACGTCTGGTATCTAGGACAGACGTCCCCGCAGACTTCTGGACGTCTGGGAAACCACGCTGAACAGGTAATTCTCTGATCCACCATTTAAGACGTCTGGAGGGAGTTCCAGACGTCTGATTTTGCACAGTATCATCTTTTTCGACCCGTTTAGGGCCCGTTCGGGCTCCGTTTGCCGCGATTCGAGTTGCGTTCCTTTCAGAATTAATTCCTCTACCCGTCTACAGTAGCTATACACTGTTTTGAGACACCCCTTGTGTTTGATCCTTGTGATAGGACCTCGTTCAGTTGCAGTCTTGAGAGTCGCGGAGGCACGCGGGATTCCCGATCACGCCCCCATTACTCCCGTTGTACCTGGTAGAGTGGCTTAAGTTATTTTTAAAATCTGTTAAAGTATGGAACCATAACTAGAATCTAGGACATTGCATGAATCCTAGGAATGAGAAATGTATGGAATGATAGCTCCTAGGTGATGCATGAATCCTAGGGCTGGAAAACTAGTTGTATGCTAGATCCTAGGATGTGGCATGAATCTTAGGATGGAAAAAATAGTGGAATGTATAATACTGCAATCTTGGAAAAATGGAAAGGAATATAAAGCTGCCTGTAATTTGAATTAACAGCTGCCTGTTATGAATAAAGAAACATGTTTGAGATCATGGATTTTGAGAACGTGAATCTGGAAAGTAAAACATATGATGTTCTGAGATAAAGAGCTGGAACCCTACGGGGAATTAGGAGTGGAACTCCTGGAAAGAAAAAGGAATGGAACTGAGATGTAGTTTGTACTGTCTCTTGGGTACGCAGTACCAAGGGAAGTACCTGTACCTGTTTAGTGCAGAATGGGGCCAGCCGCCCCAGGGACCCAGGGTTAGGATTGGCCGCTCTGTACCGACTTGTTGGCCCTCGTGTACGTAGTACCGAGGAGAGCTAGTAGTGTTAGGAGAGTACTAGCTACCCCACGGGCCCCGGGGTTCTGCTAGCCTCCTTCACCGACTTGTTAGGCCCACTAGGGCAAACCAGGATAGTCAGGCGAGGGTGCGCGGACTGTGGAGGGGCAAGGCCCCGGTTTGGTTACTATGGAGGGGTTGGACCCCTGTTACTGAGAGGGCTCTGCCCTGGTTCCGTGCTGTGCTTTGGGCGCACCCGTTAACGGAAACGACTGACCGCGTGCCAGTGCGGGCTAGCTACCTGTGCGTTTATCGCGCGTGCCGTAGTCACCGTTACGTCTGTCAGTGACCTTGGGGTGGTTGACTGAGGGTAGGATCACCACGGGGGACTCTCCCGGCCAGGAGAGCACCACGTGCTACTTCTACTTTTGGAAAAGACTGCAATCAAGATCGTTCCCACGAGGACATTCGAGATCAAGTAAAGGACCTGAGAAATAAATGAAATAGTGAGAAAAATTGAAAGATGTGAATAAAGGAAGTAATATAACATAACAGCTACTGTACACTCTACTGTTGCCTTTAGTTAGTTTGCCACTCTACTCAGCGTTTTGCTGACGTGTTACACTCGTTACCTTTTTCAGGACCAGGTGTTGAGCAGCCAGGGTCGGCGGCTGCAGAGGACGCTGGGCCGAGTAGGGTCCAGTAGAGTTACCACAGCCTTTTGTACCTCTTTTGTTTCTGTTCTAGTGAGTAGTTTTTGTTTCCGCTGTACCTTCTTTACCTGCAGTTCTTGTTATATGATAAATGTTGTTTTACTGTTGTGGTGGTACCTACTGTAGTAGTTTCTTTCCTTACTGCTGTACTTTCTTACTGTTAGTTATATTCATGCTGAATGTGATTTATTTTACTGTCTTTTGGTTACTTCCTCGTTGGACGACTAGGTCTTGGGATTAGTCGAGTCGGTCCGGTTCTTGTGTCTCGTAGGGACTCGGTAACCGGGTCATTACAAGATGGTATCAGAGCAAGGTCGTCCCGAGAAGTGAATCAACTGACTGGAAAATAACCAATTCACATGTTTATAGCTAGATTAGCCACCACAACATGTCTCTTGACATGAGCTCCTAGAAGTTTTGTTAGGTACCGTCTGTTTTGACGTTTCCGTTTTGTTTCGCGTCTCCTTGCAGGAGATGCCTCGTCGCGGGACTGGCGAGACTGGCCGCGGGCGTGGCCGAGGGCGAGGTCGGCGAGGTGGACGTGCTGTCGTTGACGTCTCGGTGGACCAGCCACCACTCCCTGACATCCAGGCCCAGGACCTCGCCAGACTGATACGGGATATTGTACGAGAGGAGCTCCACCCACCGCCCCGAGCACCTCCTCCTGGGGTTGCAGAGGGGGAGTCCTCTGTGGGACCACGCGACGGACGCGGCGCTGGACACGAGGGAGGGGATGGGCCCCTGCCGCCCCCACCTTCCTCCGACACTTCTGTACACGAGGCACCTTCGCCTGGAGGTGCACCAGCACCTCCCCTACAGCGCCACTTCGAGCTTTTCGGACAGTTCCGGAAGCTGAAGCCCCCCTCCTTCAAGGGGGATGAGGACCCGACCGAGGCAGAGGACTGGCTTGAGCAGCTGGAGAAGATCTTCGACACCCTTCGCCCCCCGGTGGAGTGCCACGTGGCCTTTGCCACGTACCAGCTGGAGAGTGCGGCACACCGGTGGTGGAGGGCGGTCCGGGGACAGGAGAGGGACGAGCCGACGTGGGACCAGTTCGTCACCCTCTTCTGCGAGCAGTACTTTCCCCAGACATGGCAGGACCAGAGGAGGCGGGAGTTCCACACTCTCCGCCAAGGGACGATGACCGTGAGCGCGTACCGCACGCGTTTCTTGGAGCTGTCCCGCTTTGCAGCGACAGCAGTAGCCACTGAGGAGGAGCGCCTTTGGAGGTTCACCGAGGGGCTCCGGCCTGCGATCCGGGGGTATGTCAAACCCCTGAAGCTGCCGACGTTTTCGAGGGTGGTAGAGGCAGCTATGACTTACGAGGAGACCAACCCGTCCGCGCGAGAGACCGACGGCGGGCGGAAGAGGCCCTTTCAGCCAGACTTCTCACAGGGCCGGCGAGAACGGAGACACGTGACGTCCGCAGGAGAGCCGTCACGTTGTGCAGGGCCATCAGTGGCCTTTGGGGGCCCTCGACAGGGGCCAGTCGCCAGCACCGGACCCCCGCCTAGCCGACAGCAGGGACTCACTGAGGGCGGGAGTCGGGTTCCCCTCTGCTACCAGTGTGGCCAGCCGGGCCACGTCAAGAGGGACTGCCCATCTAGGGCAGGAGGTCAGCAGATACTTCCCGTGCAGAGCACTGGAGGGCGTGCAGGAGGCCGCGGTTCCCAGGCACGAGGAGGAGGACAGCAGTCGCGAGGAGGGTACCGGCCAGCACCTACCCGTCCGACGCAGAGTGTGGCTGCTTCGTCCGCACCTAGAGCTGAGGGGCGTATCAACGCCCTAACACACAGGGATGCCAGAGCTTCGGGATCCATGGTAGCAGGTATGGTTTCAGTTTCTGGCAGACTCGTTTACACGCTTTTCGATTCCGGCGCTACGCACTCGTTTGTCGCAGCCAGTTTCGTAGTTAGTTTGGACCAGGATTATACACTGTTAGAGAATCCGTTCGTAATCAGAGGTCCGAGTGATCAGCTGTTTGTAGCTGAGGAGGTGTACACGGGTTGCGAGGTCAGCATCGGGGGACATAGCCTGCCAGCTGACCTGATTATGATACAGATGGAGGACTTTGGAGTGATTCTGGGGATGGATTGGCTGTCCGCTTACCACGCCTTAGTAGACTGTTTTGAGAGGAAGATTGTCTTCTCCATTCCGGAGTTGCCTTCTTTCGAGTTTCACGGGCAGCCAGTGGACGGAGGTTTCAGGTGCATTTCGGCACTTCGGGCGGCGAGACTTTTGAGCCAGGGGTGTGAGGGCTTCCTAGCTTGTGTGGTGGCAGAGCACAGCCCCGTGGCAGACTTCCAGAGCATCCCGGTGGTCAGAGAGTTCTCCGACGTGTTCCCAGACGAGTTACCAGGACTACCGCCCGAGCGTGAGATCGAGTTTGAGATCTCACTAGTACCAGGGACCAGCCCCATCTCCACCGCGCCATACAGAATGGCACCGCTTGAGCTGCGAGAGCTCAAGTCTCAGTTGCAGGACCTTTTGGAGAAGGGTTTCGTGAGGCCCAGTGCGTCTCCCTGGGGAGCCCCGGTACTGTTTGTGAAGAAGAAGGATGGGACCCTACGCCTTTGTGTGGACTACCGACAGCTGAATAGGGTCACCATCAAGAACAGATATCCGCTGCCGAGGATTGACGATTTGTTTGACCAGTTGCGGGGTGCCACGGTGTTTTCCAAGATCGACTTAAGGTCTGGATACCACCAGTTGAGGATCAGGGAGACCGACGTCTCCAAGACAGCTTTCCGCACCCGGTACGGACACTACGAGTTTTTGGTCATGCCGTTTGGGCTGACCAATGCCCCCGCTGCTTTCATGGACCTGATGAACCGGGTGTTTAGACCGTACTTGGACCAGTTTGTGGTGGTTTTCATAGATGATGTACTCATCTATTCTAGAGATCGGACGCAGCACGGACAGCACTTGCGGATGGTTCTGGACACTCTGAGACGACGCAGGCTGTACGCCAAATACAGCAAGTGCGAGTTCTGGTGAAGGGAGGTGACCTTTTTGGGTCATGTGATCTCTGGAGACGGCCTGGCGGTGGACCCCGCCAAGGTCGAGGCAGTGCTCAGGTGGGAGAGACCGCGTTCAGTCACTGAGATTCGCAGTTTCCTGGGACTGGCAGGTTACTACAGACGGTTCATCAGAGGATTTTCACAGATTGCGCATCCTATGACACAGTTGACCCGGAAGGACGTGCCTTTCGCTTGGACAGACGCCTGTGAGGCGTGTTTTCTGGAGCTGAAGGAGAGGTTGACCTCGGCTCCCGTGCTCACCATCCCTGACAGTAGTGGCGGGTTCGTTGTGTACACGGACGCTTCCTTGCAGGGGTTAGGAGGTGTGCTCATGCAGAGGGGTCACGTGGTCGCTTACGCTTCGCGGCAACTGAAGCCCCATGAGCATACCTACCCTACCCACGATCTAGAGTTGGCAGCTGTTGTCTTCGCGCTGAAGACATGGAGGCACTACTTGTACGGTGAGACCTTCGAGATTTTTACAGATCACAAGAGCCTCAGATATCTTTTTGACCAGAAGGAGCTCAACATGAGACAGAGACGTTGGTTGGAGCTCCTGAAGGACTACGACTGCAGCATCTCCTACCACCCGGGAAAGGCCAATGTGGTGGCTGACGCCTTAAGCCGTAAGGCACCTGCACGCTTGGCCAGTCTACAGTTACAGAGTTGGAGCCTTTTGGAGGAGGTGGGCAGTTGGCGACCTCTAGAGTTACGAGGGTACTGTGGGGCAGTGACGGTGACACGGCAGACCAGGCCAGAGTTGATAGACCGCATCATCACGGGACAGATGGCCGATCCGTACTTGCAGTCTTTGCGCGATAGAGTACTATCAGGGGACCCAGGGGACTTCTCTTTCATAGACCAGGTGCTACGCTTGAGGGGACGGTTGTGCGTTCCCAGAGACGAGGAGCTGTTGAGAGAGCTCCTGACTGAGGCACACGATTCCAGATTCACCATACATCCCGGAAACACGAAAATGTACCATGACTTGAGACGCGAGTTTTGGTGGAGAGGGATGAAGCGGGATGTGGGTGAGTTCGTGCAGCAGTGCTTAGTGTGCCAGCAGGTGAAAGCCGAGCATCAGAGGCCTGCAGGGCCGCTTCAGCCGCTTCCAGTACCAGAATGGAAGTGGGAGAGCATCACCATGGACTTGGTGGTGGGCTTACCTGTTACCCAGCGAGGACACGACGCAGTCTGGGTAATAGTGGATAGATTGACGAAGACGGCACGATTCTTGCCGATCCGAGTCACTTTGGGACCAGCACAGTTGGCAGAGAGGTATATTCGTGATGTGGTGCGACTACACGGAGTTCCGCGGGAGATCGTATCCGACCAGGATACCCGCTTTACGTCCCAGTTTTGGGCTGAGTTTCAGCAGGCTTTGGGGACGAGGTTGAGGTTTAGCATGGCTTACCACCCCCAGACGGACGGACAGTCGGAACGCACGATACAGACACTTGAGGACCTTTTGCGTGCCTGTGTACTAGACTGGAGGGGCTCTTGGGAGGAGCACCTGCCCCTGGCGGAGTTTGCATACAACAACAGTTATCACTCGAGCATCGGCATGGCTCCCTACGAGGCTCTGTACGGACGGAAATGCACGGCACCCTTGAGTTGGGTTGAGGTGGGGACCAAGTGGGAGGTTGGCCCCAGGATGATCCGGCAGAGTCAGGAGGTAGTTGAGCAGATCCACAGACGACTCCGCACTGTCAGGAGCAGACAGAAGAGCTACGCGGATCGCAGACGCAGAGGGGTGCAGTTCGAGGTTGGGGACCACGTCTTCCTTCGTGTTTCGCCCATGAAGGGCTTACAGCGGTTTGGGGTGAGAGGGAAGCTCGCGCCGAGGTTCGTGGGGCCCTTTGAGGTCCTGGAGCGAGTTGGACCCGTTGCTTACAGACTTGCCCTTCCCCCGCAGCTTTCTGGTGTGCACGACGTGTTCCACGTGTCCAACCTCAAGAAGTACGTAGCCGATCCCAGCCACGTACTGAGTCACGAGCGCGTCGAGGTGAGCGACGACCTGACCTACCCCGAGCGGCCAGTGCAGATCCTAGACCGAGCCGTCCGCAGGTTGAGACGAAAGCAAGTACCCCTGGTAAAGGTTTTGTGGAGGAGCCAACGGTACGAGGAGGCTACCTGGGAGCCTGAGGCGGCAATGCGGGAGCGGTACCCGGAGCTTTTCGCGGGTACGTCTTTTCGGACCGGCTTCGGTCTTCTTTGAGTTTGTTATGGTTATTTGGACGTCTTTTCCCAGACCCTAGTTGGCGCAAGTTTCGGGGACGAAACTTCCTTTGAGTTTGTTATATTGTTATGAACGCGTGCCCTGGACGTATTTTAAGACGTCTGGGAGGTGGCCCAGATGTCTGACCAGACATCTGGGATCACATCCAGACGTCTTGCCAGACGTCTGGGATGGTTTACAGACGTCTGAAAAAAACGTTATCGTCGACACCCGCGAGTCGCCTGCGCGCCTGAGCGCGCAGACCGCATATTCTCTCTTTTTCTTCTGCGACTGCAGACGCCTGCGGCGCCTTCTCTCTCTCCTCTCCGCGCGGCGTTAAAAGGGGCGCGCCTCCCCTCCCGTCTCCACCGTCTCCTCCTTCTTCTCCTTCCTGTGCGCGAGAGCGAGCGGACGCGAGGGTGGCAGCGGCGGCCGCAGTGAGCGCGGAGGTGCGGCGTGCGAGGGCGGAGCTCTGCCGTGAGGGCGAGCTCGCCGGAGCGGCTTGGCCGGCCGACGGAGGGCGCAGGGGGCGCGGAGCGACGCGGAGAGGGACCTGCTGCGGACTGAGCAGCAGACGCGCGAGGTTCGACGCAGGCGGCGTCGCGAGCGGAGGCCGAGCAGGGCCCTGATTCTGGAAAAATTTCCAGAATCAGACGTCTGGGTTGATAGCCAGACGACAAGGTCGACGTCTGTAAGATCATACAGACGTCTGAAAGGTGAGTTTTCCGCCTTCTTCTTCCTTCTTGTCGACTGACCGTACTGAGGAGGGGGGGTTGGCTGTGCGCAGGTTCGCTGATTCGCCATCTTTTGCGAATCAGACGTCTGGAAGTTGTACCAGACGGCTGGAGTGACCTCCAGACGTCCGGAGTGACCATCGGACGTCTGGGATCTAGGATAGACGTCCCCGTAGACTTCTGGACGTCTGGGAAACCACGCTGAACAGGTAATTCTCTGATCCACCGTTTAAGACGTCTGGAGGGAGTTCCAGACGTCTGATTCTGCACAGTATCGTCTTTTTCGACCCGTTTAGGGCCCGTTCGGGCTCCGTTTGCCGCGATTCGAGTTGCGTTCCTTTCAGAATTAATTCCTCTACCCGTCTACAGTAGCTATACACTGTTTTGAGACACCCCTTGTGTTTGATCCTTGTGATAGGACCTCGTTCAGTTGCAGTCTTGAGAGTCGCGGAGGCATGCGGGATTCCCGATCACGCCCCCATTACTCCCGTTGTACCTGGTAGAGTGGCTTAAGTTATTTTTAAAATCTGTTAAAGTATGGAACCATAACTAGAATCTAGGACATTGCATGAATCCTAGGAATGAGAAATGTATGGAATGATAGCTCCTAGGTGATGCATGAATCCTAGGGCTGGAAAACTAGTTGTATGATAGATCCTAGGATGTGGCATGAATCTTAGGATGGAAAAAATAGTGGAATGTATAATACTGCAGTCTTGGAAAAATGGAAAGGAATATAAAGCTGCCTGTAATTTGAATTAACAGCTGCCTGTTATGAATAAAGAAACATGTTTGAGATCATGGATTTTGAGAACGTGAATCTGGAAAGTGAAACATATGATGTTCTGAGATAAAGAGCTGGAACCCTACGGGGAATTAGGAGTGGAACTCCTGGAAAGAAAAAGGAATGGAACTGAGATGTAGTTTGTACTGTCTCTTGGGTACGCAGTACCAAGGGAAGTACCTGTACCTGTTTAGTGCAGAATGGGGCCAGCCGCCCCAGGGACCCGGGGTTAGGATTGGCCGCTCTGTACCGACTTGTTGGCCCTCGTGTACGTAGTACCGAGGAGAGCTAGTAGTGTTAGGAGAGTACTAGCTACCCCACGGGCCCCGGGGTTCTGCTAGCCTCCTTCACCGACTTGTTAGGCCCACTAGGGCAAACCAGGATTGTCAGGCGAGGGTGCGCGGACTGTGGAGGGGCAAGGCCCCGGTTTGGTTACTATGGAGGGGTTGGACCCCTGTTACTGAGAGGGCTCTGCCCTGGTTCCGTGCTGTGCTTTGGGCACACCCGTTAACGGAAACAACTGACCGCGTGCCAGTGCGGGCTAGCTACCTGTGCGTTTATCGCGCGTGCTGTAGTCACCGTTACGTCTGTCAGTGACCTTGGGGTGGTTGACTGAGGGTAGGATCACCACGGGGGACTCTCCCGGCCAGGAGAGCACCACGTGCTACTTCTACTTTTGGAAAAGACTGCAATCAAGATCATTCCCACGAGGACATTCGAGATCAAGTAAAGGACCTGAGAAATAAATGAAATAGTGAGAAAAATTGAAAGATGTGAATAAAGGAAGTAATAGAACATAACAGCTACTGTACACTCTACTGTTGCCTTTAGTTAGTTTGCCACTCTACTCAGCGTTTTGCTGACGTGTTACACTCGTTACCTTTTTCAGGACCAGGTGTTGAGCAGCCAGGGTCGGCGGCTGCAGAGGACGCTGGGCCGAGTAGGGTCCAGTAGAGTTACCACAGCCTTTTGTACCTCTTTTGTTTCTGTTCTAGTGAGTAGTTTTTGTTTCCGCTGTACCTTCTTTACCTGCAGTTCTTGTTATATGATAAATGTTGTTTTACTGTTGTGGTGGTACCTACTGTAGTAGTTTCTTTCCTTACTGCTGTACTTTCTTACTGTTAATTATATTCATGCTGAATGTGGTTTATTTTACTGTCTTTTGGTTACTTCCTCGTTGGACGACTAGGTCTTGGGATTAGTCGAGTCGGTCCGATTCTTGTGTCTCGTAGGGACTCGGTAACCGGGTCATTACAAGTAGAGAGCATCTTTGAAGATTTCGATATTCAAGTTTTCAATCTTGAGATTTTGGAGAAATCCATCCTTGAAATTCTTATGCTTGAATTCTCAATCTTGACATTTTGGTGGATTGTTTTATTCTAAGAACCTAGGTTCTAGTTCATCTCCATAGTGATTTTGATCCTAAAAGATTTTTTATTCAAGTCAACCATTTCATTCTTGACCTTTTCACGGATGCGTATTAGTAATATCTTCTTTTATTAGGAAAGTTTTTTTATTATCCATGCATTCTTATCCCTTAAACATGTTGAAATCCTAATCATCTTGATGTTATGAATAAGAGGATATAATTGTTGTTATTTCTATTTTGTTATTACCAACTAATACTCTAATTGAGAGAGAACCATTTTCTTATAAACAAGGAGAAGAACATAGTTTTGGAAAGGTTGTTCCTTGAGTGGTAAGGCTTGATACTTACCCATTTTCAAGGAATCATTTTTGGAGAACCTGAATAGGCCAATCTGAGGTTCTGGATGTATCTAAGAGGTGGGTGAATTGATATAAAAATCTTGCATGCATGTTATAGATGAATGCTTTATTGTGCTTGAGTTTGATATTATGTGAATTATTAAATATCGTATATCACTTTTAAGTACACTTTTTGACATTTAAGGGACAGTATTCATACAACTTCTAATGCCATTTATCTTCCTACACTTGATGTCATTCTCTTCAAGATAGGCTCTCCATGCTTTATCATCTTAGTTAGCATGTATCTAGCTTATCTTCACTCCATTTTTGAGTTCCCAGATGATTTTACTACGTACCTCTCTACTACATCAAGCAAACTAGAGATATAACAAAAGTTAGTTTAGGGATAAAACTAAGAAATTGTTTACAAATTATTTAGCTTAGAATAAGCAGGCATTAGGCATATATGATCTATTCATGAAAGGATGGCCTTAACAAATACTCATGCCTACATTTTTTTTAGTCTCAGGCAAAACAAGAGAAAGAGATATCCTGAACTCATTCTCGCAGACATCACAGTTGCATCTAAAGTCTGACTCATCACTTAGTTTATCTTTTGTAAATTGTATAGCATGTAAGAAAGGACTTGACATCAGCTCTAGACAACATCCAAGTAACCAAACAAAACATGGAACTCCCATCACCTTTTGTATACAACTTCCCCAATAAAATTCCATGGTTCATACTTTTACCCAACTTTTGGACTATCAAGTGGTAGAAATTAACTTAAGCTTTTTCAAGGTCCCAAGTTTAATTTTAGACTGACTATCCATTTTTCCTTACTCTACGCATCCTCTATGAACGGTGCATGACTTTCTGAATTCTACAACCTAAATCAATGGACGAAGAACTTGCTTTTCATAATTCTTTGCCATTTCCATGCACGCAACTACCACGCAATATGTTCAACAAAGGAAAAGGAACACCATCTAGAAATACGGCAAATACATATTTATAATTGTCAGGAGGAGACCTCCAGGTCCGGGCAGGCCCTTCCAACAATAGCAATTGCAATATAACCCTCTTTTGTCCTTTTTATCTCTAGTTTTTCTACAAGTAATATCATTGGTATGTATCCCAGGTGCTAATTAATAACATGCTGCAATATAATCTGCTTTAATAATAGAAGATGATACTTAGAAGATGATAGAACAACATCACTTATTTAATCCTTCTATGGGCGATAGGTGGGCGAAGCGAGGGCCAAGTCAGTGCTGATGGTGGCAGTGCTGGGGCTGCACGCGTGGCCATTGCCCACCACTGGCCATCCCTTCTTCTTCCCAGCAAAAGGTAAGGTCCCCTGCAAGGTGATCAATACGCTAAGCATCATTGTAGAAAGGTAAACAAAAAGAGGCATACATCGGTTACTGATGCATTCATAAGAGATATTTTAGAAAACTATTGGTAAAAATTTTGGAGTTAATTAATTGCATTGATTACATCAAAAAAAACAAAAAAAAATGTTCGTGCAGGGAGCAGGACATTAATTTTAAGAGGTTCAGAAATGTAGGTTTAGGTTCATGTCCTTTTTTTTTTTACTAATTGTAATGTTCCTTTCTATAGTTTTATATGTAACTTCGATCGGAGTGGCTGTGTTTACCACATTGGACGTTAAGTGGTAATAAGATAAGGACTTCCAAATGGGAAAAATAGGAAGTCGTAACTACCATTGCCACGTTTGCTTATAAAATCGAAAGACAAAAAGATACTGAAATTATTCAAAACACGTAGTTGATAAAAGCACATTGAGGCTGAATGGAAATCGAGATTGTCTATTTAAACCCTCCAAACAGACATCACATGAGACAAACCTTCCTCCAGACAAAACAGATAGCAACAAGGACAAAAGGTGAACAGTTATTAAGTTAGCCACTAAATAATTAACTTTTGAAAATACTCTGATGAAGAATTTACCCGTCGCCCATCGGGAAAAAAACTGGCAGCAGTGATGATCTCCTAAGTTTATATATGTAGACTTCTCCGTAAAACCCGATACTGGCTAAAAGTAACCTAATAACAAATGGTATGACAATATTTGCCACGGAAAACTGACTCTAATACGGGCATATTAAACATGACTACCCAAACCGTTTGTTTACTGAAGATTAAACCTTCTACTCTACGTCACCTATGGCAGAAGTCTCTATGGAGAGGACAATGCATATATACATATTGAACGGGCGTTAATTTGTTCACCGCTCAACTTGACTGTCACTCGCATCATATTAAGAAAAATTAACCCCATTGTAAAGCTACTTTACCTTTTTCTTTTTTAAATAATTTTAATCTGCCTAAATATCTAAATATTAAAACCTACTTATTCCATCACCCTTTTTCTATTCTTCTACTTAATCAATAAATATATTCTCCATACCAAACATTACCAACCAAAATTACTTTTTACTGGACGAAAAGAACAATTGCTCCAAGTCACTTGTCATTACGGTAGAAATCAAAGCTGCACAGAGGGTAAATTAAGTCGGCACATATACCACATTACATCTCATTGTCACATGTACCCCCCATGAACTATGCATTCAAGTAGCTGCCTCTATCAGGCAAGTTAGACATTAATACTCATCAACTGCAGTTTAGTACCAACTCAGTTAGGTTTCTGAATGATTAGCTTAACCTTAACGATGAGATGCATGATTAGTTGCAAATGATTTTAAAAGATAAAAGACTGATTAGATATATGCCTATGTGAATACAAAATATAGGAGGGACATGCACGGTGACGATAGTCTTTGTCCAAAATTTTAATTTGTAGCATTCAATGAGATGTAGGTAATTAAAAAGGGCATTAAAGTAAGAACAGAATGAGCCTAAAGGGGGAGAGGAGGGGTGGTAACGCACGCTTGGGAAGAGCCCATTGTGGGGGGAGCGGTGGAACACGACTTCCGGAGCAGCCCCTCCTCCCCCCACGAGCACCACCTGCTGCTGGTGATGATGAGGGTGATGGTTGTGCTGATTGAGGTAGTATTGCTGCTGGGATACCGTCACACGTGCTTGCTGCAAGGAGGGGTCGGCGGCGGCCGGTGGGGAAGTGATGGACGAGGCGGAGCGAGGAGTGGGGACCTCCACCACTAGGGACTCGTCCTCCCCGTTGCCGAGCTGCCTCTGCACCCCCCTGTCCGGCCACAGGAACGTGCCCTGCGGC
This sequence comes from Thalassia testudinum, assembly GCA_037157565.1. Classification (NCBI taxonomy): domain Eukaryota; kingdom Viridiplantae; phylum Streptophyta; class Magnoliopsida; order Alismatales; family Hydrocharitaceae; genus Thalassia; species Thalassia testudinum. The sequence goes on along the minus strand of JAZHRO010000065.1, from coordinate 11,325,029 downwards.
TTGCACACCCTGAACCCGCTCCTCCTTTGCCCGGCCTTCCCCCCACCACTCCCATCATTCCCGTTGTTGCTGCTGCTGCTCTTCAGGTTGCTGACGCTGGTGGGCGCAGCTTCTTCCATAGTGGCACCACTGCTGTGGCTCCCTCTCAACAGCCGTATCTCCTCTGTGAGACTCCCAAGTTGCTCCTGCAACAATCAACAACATCATTAAGAAACCATGCAAAAATGTGTGTACGTATAATGGACGGCATTGGGCGGCTAAGTAAGGTCTTTGAGACCTTGACGTCTTGCAACGAGTCAGCCATCTTGGATAGTTGGTCCTTCTCGTCTGCCTTCCATTGCAGCACCTCCTCACGCATCTCCTGCCAAAACAGCAACACGTAGACAAGATGAGAGTATAATAATCGTATGTTGGTGGTGCGTGCGTATATTATATATGAATATATTGGGATGCTATGATTAATTTGAGACCTTGATGTCTTGTAAGGAAGCTGCCAACTTGGATAGGTGGTCCTTCTCGTCTGCCTTCCACTTCAGCAGCTCCCCACGCATCTCCTGCCAGCAAACCAACGTGTAGGTACGAGAGATTTTACCAAAAAAGGAATTGGGTACTGAGAAGAAGAATGGGAGAGTAAAAAAAAAAAGGTAAAACCTGCAAGATGGCACTCGTGTGATCTGCTCCGCCGGTGTCCTTGTGGTCCCTCTCTTCCCGCTGCTTAGCAGCACAGAGCTCCTCCAATACCCTTTTGCGACGTCGTGCACAAAGGAACCAAGATCAGAACATGTCTTGTGCTGTGGAGTACCGATTGCAGCAACATTAATTTGTTAAGAACTGACCTCCTGAGGTTGGCGAGCTCCTCCTTGACTTGGGAGAGCTCGAGCCCACATGGCTTGCAGCAGGGGGAGGAGGAGGAGGAGAGTGACCACCCCGGGGGTGGGACCCAGGAGGGGTCCCGCACCCCGGCGATGTGGCGGAGCTCCTCAAGGTTGGCGTCCTCCAGCCAGTACTCCATCGCCCCCTCGGCGTTGTGACGGCGGCGGAACCTCGCCTTGCCACCGAAGACCACCTTCCCGGCCATGTGCTTCAGCAGGTGGTCCAGGAGGCCCGTGTCCCCTACGTGCTTCCTCGCCCCCTCCCTCAGGTGCGGCCGCAGTATCGGGTTCCCAAGCACCGCGTTCTTCTCCTTCATGATGTCCAAGAGCTTCAGCTCCGCCGACGCATACCTGTGGAGCAATATATATATATTTAAAAGACGCGATTTTGATGGTTACCCACTAATCTAAACCTCATGATAATTAATACTCAATTCATTTGGTTTCACCTCTCGGTGGACCACCGGTCTTTGGAGCTCTTGGGGCGGTTGCCGTCGTTGGAGAGCCTCGTGAGCTCAAGCTTGGGCTTCTTGGCCTTCTTCTTATACGACTTCATCTTCTTCCTCCCGCCGCCGGCAACCGAGGGCTTCGCATCGCGAGGGGGCTCCCGTTTATCCAACACCTCTTCCTTGGCAACGATGGCTAGAGCGTGGGAAGACCTCACCCCAGCTGGGAATGGGGACTTCCCCTTGTTCCTTGATATGTAGGTGACCCTGCGGCGGACCCCCCAACCAGAGACCTCGGCGGACTGGAGGGCAGCCCTCAGGGAAGGGCCAACCTTGCTCCGGTGGTATCCCTGCTCCTCCACCTCCTCTTCGTCTGCGCTGCTCCTCCTGGTCACCAGCGGAGTGACGAGCCAGAAGCCCTCCAGGTGCCGCGAGGCGTTGGCTTCTGTTTGCGGCACGAGGCGACGGAGGATCTTGGTGGCGTGGTTGGCACTCATCACAAATTGCTCGTCGAGCTCAGGGTGAGCTTCTTTTAGCTTCCTCTTACCGTGGGAGCGGGCGTAGGTTGTGTTCTCCATCTTGAAGTACTCCCTCAGGGATAGCAAGCTCGGGAAGATAACTGTGATACCCAACTTGGTCTTCTCGTTCACCTGAACGGGCAGCAAGTAAAGTTCATGCACTATATATAATACCCAAATGCACAAGTTTTGATCTTGGAATCTTATACAGTTTTGTGTGTGTGTGTGTGTGTGTGTGTGTGCATACACTTACCATGACCACGCGGATGAGCTTGAGCTGAGCAGGAGATTTGGGTGGGAGGCTTCCATGATCGATCTCGTAGAGCCCACCAACCTCAAACTCAACTGCGCACACGCACACAATATGGATATGAAAAGCCGTTTGGTTGGTATCTGATTGGTTATATAAATAGGCCCATATACGTGCCTGTGGGGGGTTCGTGGCTGGTGGGGAGGATCCCATTTGGCAGAGCTTGTCCTTCCGGAAACGTGGGCAGCAGCCTCTTGCTGGTGGGATTGGCCGAGTGATTCCTTTTCGAGTAGTAGAACCTCACCATCTGCACCAACACAATCATCATCATCACAGGTGAAGCGAAGTATGCATGGGATAATTCCTCAAACAACGTAGCCATCATGGTTGGACATGCCACAACGACGTTTGCCCCTGGCCTTTTTGCACCCCCATCATATCATAACCGTATCTGATAGTCCTGATGCGTGTCCCCACCACGACACAGGCACACGCGCACACAGCACAGGCAATTTCCTGGGGAAATTTTTGGTCTAATTCTCCGTAATTCCATTAAACTGGGTAATATTTCTTATCTTCGAGCACAACCACGAGAGGGTATTTTAGTAATATGCATATACACGTAGAGGTAGAGAGGATGCTTTGCTCCCTCACCATAGAAGGACGAGCCGACACTTCTGGTTCCACCAAAGGATGATCGGCTTCCATTGTCCCCTTTTACCTGATAGTAAATCAACGATGAGTATGGCAGAAATTTCTTACTAGTTAACTATTACGTGGAAAATGATAGAAGGAACACCATAGATCGAATTGGGTAGTGGTGATTCAGAAATTTATCGGCTTAATTAGACGTCTTTTTCTTAATTACCTGACAATAAATCAACAAAAGGAACAGCCGTAATTTCCTATATATCTATTATCACGTGGGGAATATATCTAATTTGGGTAATGGAGATTCAGAATTTTAAATCCAACACTAATCTCGCTCTATCTATTATCACGTGGACAATATATCAAATTTGGGTAATGGGGATTCAGAATTTTAAATCCAACACCGATCTCGCTCTTGAAACGTACAGTTTCGAAGTGCGAATCGAAAGGCTCCGAATTTCCATGAGTACCTTTTTGCCTGACGATAAATCAACAAAAAGAATGGCGGGAATTTCTCATTTATACGTGGATATATGATAAATGGACACCATTGTTCAAATTTTGCGAAATGGAGAATCAGAATTTTACATCCAACTCTCCGATTACATGATTTAAACAGTTCCGAAGTGCAACAAATTAAGCTGCATATATACTTCAGCTAATGCGAGTCTCTCCAAATTAACCCTTGATGACGGCTGCCACCAACCCCGATATGGACTAAAGATCGAAACATAAAATGCCTAAATACCTCAAAAATTTGCAGATATTTTGAGACAACCTCTGCATTACACGCAAATAATACCAGTGGAAATTAACGAATCCACGAAAGTGTATGTACACACCTCCCCGATCGATCGATGCTCCAATTTCTTCTTAAATTCAAGGTCACATAATTAGATCAAAGAAAGATCGCAAATCTCTGCCAAAATTCGAAAGAAGTCCCTCCTTTCCCCAGATACCGAATTCTCGACGGTACCAACCAATTAAGTAATTAGAACGGCAAAGGAACGATCTTTACAGCAACTCCATCAGAGGACACGAACGATGGGAGAGGAGGAACGATGGGAGAGGAGGAACCAAAGAAGGCCAATGCGCCATGGGTCTGTTGCGAATCGCTTAATTAGGCGCGTTGCACCAGATCAAATGGGAAACCAATCTCGATCGACCGATGGGAGAAGAAAGCGAGCGATCACCTGAACGGGACGATCGATTGGAGGGTGATCGGTGGCAGAGAAGGGATTGGAGGGATCAAGAGACTGCTGGGGAGGAAGAGGAGGCGATTGGTGAGGTGTGCTTCATCTCTCCTCTACTCTGGTGGTTTGGTAGTGAGAGCAGTACCATCTGAGAGAGAGAGAGAGAGGAGAGACGAGAAGAGAAAGTGGAATATATATGTATATATATGAGTGTGTGTGTGTGTGGGTACGAAGGATGGTGGGGTGGAGGAGGGCGAGGTGAAAAGGGTGAGGCAGTTGCCACTTTCCGTTGCGAGGAGACCATTCTGCCCTCGAATCGTAGCACGGTTCATTTTTGCTCTCCCGTGAAGTTCCGGATTTACCCCTCATGATGTTTTCCGTTGGCTAGTGGCCATTTCCGAATATCCCGCCCTTGAGGTCCTTTTTTTTCTTTCTTTTTTGGATTTTACATGTGTAACCCGAGAGCAATTCTACATTCGCACCCATAGCCCTGTCTGGTTGCCCATGGATATTTCTAGTAGTTTGTTTCATCTTGAACTTGAGCATGTAACCTCCATCCGTTAGGCATAATTGCATCCTATCCGTACTCAAAATTAACGAAGTTGGATGTAGGATTTTAAGCACAAAATTACCATACTTTTACATCACATGGACCTCGTTGAAGGAAAATTTTTCCCGGACAAACGGGTGGACATTGGTGTGTATAATTCTCTGTATACATTTTTAGTGTTTAATAAAGTTGTGTTTAGTTAGCCCGTTAAATATTTAATTTGTTATTTAATTTATTTTTTAATTACATCAGGTTGAATTTAATTTAAGATAAAATTATTTTACTTTTTATGTAAAATAATTTTAATTTATCGAAATATTTAAACAAATTAACTCACTTATTTCACCATTTATTTTATTATTTTAACTTATTTTATAAATTTATTTTTTTTATCAAACAGAACCTACATTTTTCTTTTGGAAGTGGCTCTAGATAAGAGGGGTGTACAAATTAATGTATATCCCTATGTATAAGAACCATTGCTCCTCCTTTTAACACTGATGAGATGTTTACTTACGTCGTAAAAGTTCCAAAACAAGTGACATTAGAGAATCCGCTTGTAAATAGTACAAGGTAAAGAATATATATCCGATTGCATACAATTGAAAGGGCATGAATTTTTTTTATGCATGTAAAAGTTCACCCAATCTTTGAAAGGTGAATACTACACATGATAGGCGATATTTAGAAATCAGATATTTCGGATATCGCAGATTATATTTAATTCAAAGTTAAAATATTTAAATATATAAGTGATATTTTAAATATTATTGGTAATATATATTTTAAAATTAAATTTATATATGTTATTTCAAATATTATCAATAATATTTGATTCAAACATAAAATATTATCAATCTAATTTAATTTAAAATTCAAATATTATTTATTTATATTTAAATATAATGAGTGTAATTTAATTTAAAAGAAGATACAAGAATTTTAACGTGAATTTCACGTTAATATACAGTCTTTTTCGATTGGGTTGGTGTTAGTTGTGTAAACTTATCTTTGAGGGACGTTGTTCTTTTTAATTTATACGGACCTTATTTGATTAGGGCTGTTTATATGCGATGGCGTAGGAGCAAATACGGCATTGATGGAAGATCGGAACTCCATGAGCTGTGCATCAGGTGGGACGATGCCACGGCCCGTCGCAACCCCGTAAGCACCATGCACAAACGAGTACTCGAGTGTTTCATTAGACTCGCAAAAGTTTCAATTGTCCTAGCTTAATTTTTAAATGTAAGCACCATGCACAAACAAGTACTCGAGTGTTTCATTCGACTCGCAAAAGTTTGAATTGTCCTAGCTTAATTTTTAAATGTAAAAAAAAAGTAAATAAATATATATGGTAACGTATTCAATTAATATATTTTAATTTTTTATCAATAAAAATTATTTATTTATAGATAAAAATTTATTTTTTAAGTAAAAAATCACTACATATATGTGAAAAATAACATTTAAATAAAAAATCGTTTATCATTAATAAAAAATCAAAATGGATGATGTATTTTTATTTTTAATTTATGTATTCTGATTTTTAATTAATATATTTTAATTTTCAATCAATTACAAATTATTTTCACCCAATGTAATTTAATTTGTTTAATTTTTAATTGATAGATTTTTATTTTTAATTAATTAATGTGTTTATTTTCAAACGATTGATTATTATTTTTAATCCATTGATCCTGATCTTATAAAATTTATTTTAATACGTATTTTCGTACCCATGTGTCGAGTGAATCTTGTGAGAAGCGTTTTGGATGTTTCCTGCAATATGTCCTATCATGGACCGTACCATAGGAACCAGAAAAAGGTTCGAGAACATGATTTCTACGTAGCAACGGGAGTGTCAAGCCTTTTCTAAGAACATAGAACCACCGGTAATGTTGAATTATCGGAAGTATGCATCAAAAATTATTTCAAATGAGGAAACTTGGGTTGACACTCCATGATTCATGGTAATACGTGTGTCCACATCGTTAGATTTTCTGTTCTAGGATACTTCTCAAAATGCTAAGATCTAATAGTTAGAATTCATTTGGATGTAAAATAAAATATTACATGGACTAATATAAGATAAATAATGATAAGTATTTGTTTATATTATGTTAAGATCTGTATTGTTTGAGTTTTTTAAGATATCTGGTTAAATGTTTGTACATTTTTTCAGATGTCTGAAAATTAAAAATTTCATATACAAGCTCGCATTTGCATACGTGCTGCGCGCAGATAATACACGTCCCTCGTTTTCTTCTTCTTTCTCCTTCTGCCCGACGAAAACCCTAATCCCACACCCTTATATAAGCCCCCTCCTCTCCCTTGTTTCACCCCACTTCCCAACCACCTTTCTCTTACCCTCCAGCAAGGCAGCCGAGCAAGAACGACGGAGAGGAGCAGCATGAGGAGGAGAGGAGAGCAAGTTTGCGAGCTCGCGTGGGAGCTCGCGACCGTGGCAACGCGTGCGCAAGGTGGAGTGCGTCAGGGAGGTCCTCCCCGACACTACTACAACCGGAGCAACAGGCAAGAGGGCATGGCGTGGCCACGCGTGGCGCAAGAAAGCGAAAGTAGGTTCTAGTTCTGGGATTTTCCCAGAATCAGGCGTCTAGAGTGACCGCCAGACGACGGTGCGGACGTCTGGAGGTGGTGCCAGATGTCTGAGGAGGAGACTTCATGAAGGTACATCTTCTTTGCGGATACGGTCATGCAGGCCGCTCCGCCAAGGCACTGTTTCATGCCTTTTTTAGAAGATTTTGGTTGATTCGTGCAAGAGTTGCTTCGGGAAGGCACGAAAGACGCCCTTCCACGCACTTCAGACATCTGGGCGAGGCATCAAACGATGAGAAGCGTTTCCAGACGTCCGAAGAGGTGGTCGAACGTCTGAAACTAGGTCCAGACGATCCAGCGAAGTTCCTGGACGTCCGAGGAGTGGCGCAGAACTTGAGGTATGACACTGGACACTTTTAAGACGTCTGGAAGTTGTTCCAGACATCTGATTTTAGTCAGAATCACTGTTTTTGACCCGTTTAAGGTCCATTTGATGGTTCGATTTCCGCAATTAAGATACCGATGTTTCCTGTATGAATTTCCCTACTTGTTGGAATACTTTCTATACTGTTATGAGTATTCTCTTGTGATTGATCCTTGTGATAGGACTGATTTCCATTGCGGGTTCGGGGCTTGCTGAGGCACGTGAGCCTGCCATTTAAGCCCCCATTACTCCTGGATTTACTGGTAGAGTGGCTTCCCCTTAATTTAATTACAACCTAATTACATGTGTGGAATGAATGATTAGAACCTAGGATATGGCATGAATCCTAGGATTAGAAATACTGGATTATCTGTATTGAATGAATGAATTGCAGTCTTGAATCAGTAGATAGAATGATAGCAATTATCTATAAATGAATAACAGTTGCCTACGAAATATGTAGTAATTGTGTTAGTTAACTGTTGAATGTAACCTTCCTGCCGTACCCGTGAAATGACGTAATATGAGCTGCATGTATATAATTTGAAAATTGAAAGGTGAATGTTGAAAACACTAGCTATCTGTGAATAAACTGAATATGGAATAGAGTTACAAACTGCATGTGTATAACCTGAGGGTGGAAATAGAAATGATGAAATCTGATATGGCTTGGCCTGAGAAATATGAGCATGAACCCTACGGGGAATTAGGAGTAAAACTCCTGGAAATAAATGGAATGGAACTGGGAGTATGAGTGGGGAAGTGAGCTGGCCCTTGAGTACGGAGTACCAAGGAGAGCGACTATCCCCCTGTTTAGTGCAGAGCGGAGCTAGCCGCCCTTGGGTTGGGACCCGGGGGTAGGATTGGCCACTCTGTACCGACTTCTTGGCCCTCGCGTACGCAGTACCGGGGAGAGCTACTAGTGTAGGGAGCAAGCTAACCACCCCACGGGGCCCAAGGTTCAACTAGCCACCCCACATCAACTTGTTAGGCCCACTGGGCAAACAAGAGTAGTCAGGCGAGGGTGTGCGGACTGTGGAGGGGCAAGACCCCTATTTGGTTCTTAAGGGCTAGACCCCTGTTACTGAGAGGGCTATGCCCTATACTGGTTCCGTGTTGTGCATTGGGCGCACCAGCTAACGGAAATGACTGACCGCGTGCCAGTGCAGGGTAGCTAACCGTGCGCTTATCGCGCATGCTGTAGTCACCGTTATATCTGTCCGTGACCTTGGGGTAGTTGACTGGGTGTAGGACCACCACGGGGGATTCTCCCGACCAGGAGAGCACCACGTGCGACTTCTACTCTTCGAAAAAGACTGCAATCAAAATCGTTCCCACGAGGAACATTCGAGATCAAGAAAAACACCTCATAAATAAACCAAATGGTGAAAGAAAGAATAATTAGTTAAAGAAAGAAAAAAATTGAAAAACAACAGCTACCTATCCACCTTTACTGCTTTAGTTAGTTGGTTGCCACTCTACTCAGCGTTCGCTGATTTCATGTACTCATAACCCTTTTCAGGTCCAGGTGTTAAGTAGCCAGAGCCTACAGCTGCAGAGGGTGCTGGGCCCAGTAGAGCCCAATAGTTGTAGCTCTTTTTGTACTCGTTGTAGTAGTAAGTAGCTTCTTATACCTTTATATTCTGTACTCTTTCGTTCTGCACATTATATTACTGTACCGGTTTACTTTCCTACTGTTGTGGTGGTGTGTACTGTAGTAGTTTTACTTCTTTACTGTTGTACTTTTGTTACTGTTAGTTGCTTAGCTTGGTAAATGTGGTTTACTTTACTGCTTTTTGGTTACTTTCTTGTTGGACGACTAGGTCTTGGGATCAGTCGAGTCGGTCCGGTCTTGTGTCCTGTAGGGATTCGGGAACCGGGTCGTAACAAGATGGTATTAGAGCAAGGTCGTCCCGAGAAGTGAACCAAATAACTAGAAAATAACCAATTCACATGCTTGTAACTGGAGTAACCACCACAACATGCCTTTTGATATCTATTCTGAGATTCTTTTGCCGAATGTCCGTTGGAATTGACATCTTCCTGTTCTATGTTCACGTCTCCTTGCAGGAGATGCCTCGACGTGGAGTCATTGAGGCAGGCCACGGATGCGGCCGAGGTCGAGGTCGGAGGGGCGAACGTGTTGAGCCCGACTTCTCAGTGGACCAACCACTACTTCCGGGCATTCAAGCCCAGGACCTTGCCCAGCTGATACGGGAGATCGTACGAGAGGAGCTCCACCCGCCTCCACAGCTGCCTCTCCCTGGGGCTGCGGAGGGGGAGTCCTCTATGGGACCGCGAGATAGACACGGCGCTGGACGTGGGGAGGGGGTGGCCCTCCACCGCCCCCACCATCCTCTGACACTTCCTAGCACGAACCCTCCTTGCCTGGAGGCGTACCAGTTTCCCCACTTCAGTGCCATTACGAGATTTTCGAACAGTTTCGGAAGCTGAAGCCCCCCTCCTTCAAGGGGGTGATGTAACGACCCGATTCTCGAGTCCCTACGAGACACGAGAACCGGACCGACTCGACTAATCCCAAGACCTAGTCGTCCAACGAGGAAGTAACCAAAAAAGCAGTAAAATAAACCACATTCAGCATGAATATAACTAACAGTAAGAAAATACAACAATAAGAAAAGAAATCACTACAGTAGATACCACCACAACAGTAGAACAACATTCGTAACATAATATGAACTGCAGGTAAAGAAAGGTACAGCGGAAACAAGAACTACTCACTATAGTGGAACAAAAAGAGGTACAAGAGAACAGTGGTAACTCTACTGGACCCTACTCGGCCCAGCGTCCTCTGCAGCCGCTGACCCTGGCTGCTCCACACTTGGTCCTGAAAGGTAACGAGTGTAACACGTCAGCAAAACGCTGAGTAGAGTGGCAACTAAAACTAAAGAAAACAGTAGGGTGTACAGTAGCTGTTATGTTCTGTTACTTTATTTACGTCTTTCAATTTTCTCACGATTTCATTTATTTCTCAGATCCTTTACTTGATCTCGAATGTTCCTCGTGGGAACGATCTTGATTGCAGTCTTTTCCAAGAAGTAGAAGTAGCACGTGGTGCTCTCCTGGCCGGGAGAGTCCCCCGCGGTCATCCTACTCTCAGTCAACCACCCCAAGGTCACGGACAGACATAACGGTGACTCCGGCACGTGCGATAAACGCACAGGTAGCTAACCCGCACTGGCACACTGTCAGTCGTTTCCGTTAATGGGTGCGCCCAAAGCACAGCACGGAACCAGTCCAGGGCAGAGCCCTCTCAGTAACAGGGGTCCGACCCCTCCACAGTAACCAAACAGGGGCCTTGCCCCTCCACAGTCCGCGCACCCTCGCCTGACTACCCTGGTTTACCCCAGTGGGCCTAACAAGTCGGTGTAGGAGGCTAGCAGAACCCCGGGGCCCGTGGGGTAGCTAGTACCTCCCTACACTAGTAGCTCTCCTCAGTACTACGTACACGAGGGCCAGCAAGTCGGTACAGAGTGGCCAGTCCTAACCCCAGGTCCCTGGGGCGGCTAGCTCCTCTCTACACTAAACAGGGGGACAGTCGCTCTCCTTGGTACTCCGTACTCAAGGGCCAGCTCACTTCCCCAATTCTATTCCATTCACTTTCCAAGAGTTCTACTCCTAATTCCCCGTAGGGTTCCAGCTCAGAACATTTAGGTTTCACTTTCCAGTTTCACGTTCTTACAATCCATATTCTCAATCACGTTTATTTATTCATAACAGGCAGCTGTTAATTCAAATTACAGGCAGCTTTTTGTCCTTTTCCTTTTTTTTTCAAGACTGCAGTATTCATATATTCCACTAGTTTTCCCGTCCTAGGATTCATGCCGTATCCTAGGATCTATCATACAATCTACTTTTCCAGCCCTAGGATTCATACAACACCTAGGATCTATCATTCAATCTATTTCTCATTCCTAGGATTCATGCAGTGTCCTAGGTTCTATTTATGGTTCCATAATTTAACAGATTATACTTAAAAGCCACTCTACCAGTTACAACAGGCGAACTGGGGTCGTGGTCGGGAATCCCGTGTGCCTCCGCAACCCCCGGGACTGCAACGAAACGGGGTCCTATCACAAGAATCAAACACAAGGAGTGTCTCAAAACAGTGTATAGCTACTGTAGACGGGTAGAGGATTTAATTCTGAAAAGGACGCAACTCGAAACGTGGAAAACGGAACCCGAACGGGCCCTAAACAGGTCGAAAACGACGAAACAGTGCAAAATCAAACGTCAGGAACTTCTTCCAGATGTCTTAAAAACTGGATCAGGAATTATCTTGCTCCGCGTGGGCTCTCAGATGTCCAGAAGCCTGCGGGGGCGTCTGACCTAGTTCCCAGACGTCCGATGGTCACCCCGGACGTCTGGATGTCGCTCCCGTCGTCTGGTACTACAGCCAGATGTCTGATTCGCGTTGGATGGCGAATCACCGAACCTGCGCGTACCCATCTCTCTCTCTCTCAGTACGGTCAGTCGAAAGGAAGGAAGAAAGATGGAAAAACTCACCTTTCAGACGTCTGGACAGTCTTCCTAACATCTCCCCCGCCGTCTGGCTATAAGCCCAGACGTCTGATTCTGGAAAAGTTTCCAGAACCAGGGCACGACTCGCCCTCCGCTCGCAACGCCCGGCCACGCCGCGCCTCGTGCGCCTGCTGCTCGAGCCGCAGCAGTCCCCCCCCCCCGCGTCGCTCCGCGCCCGCTACGCCCCCCGCCGGCCGACCCTAGAAGCCCTGGCGAGCTCGCCCTTACGGCCGAGCGCCTCTCCCACGCGTAGCACCTCCTCCCACGCTCACCGCGGCTGTCGCTGCCGCTGCACCCTCGCGCTCGCTCTCACGCACTGGCTGGAAGGAGAAGAGGAAGGAGACGGAGGTGACGGGAGTGAGGGAGAGGGCATGGCCTTTTAAGGCCGTGCGAGGAGAGAGAGAGAGCGACATAGGGCACATGAGGGAGAGGGAAAAAGAGAGAGAGGGAATTTCCGCAGGTCTGCGCGCTCAGGCGCGTAGACGAAACAATCGTGCCAAAATAATCGATTTCCAGATGTCTGGAAATGATCCCAAACGTCTGGTCCGACGTCTGGAGGTGATTCCAGACGTCTGGTCCGACGTCTGGGCCACCTCCCAGACGTCTTAAAAGACGTCTGGAGCGCGCGTTCATAACAGGTGAGGACTCGACCAAGGTGGAGGACTAGCTCGAGCAGATCGAGAAGGTGTTTGACATCCTTCGCCCCCCTACAGAGTGCTGCGTGGCCTTTGCCACGTACCAGCTAGAGAGCGCGGCACACAGGTGGTAGAGAGCAATCAGAGGTCAGGAGAGGGCCGAACCGACTTGGGACCAATTTGTCACCCTCTTCTGCGAGCAGTACTTTCCCCAGACGTGGCAGGATCAGAGGAGGCGGGAGTTCCACACTCTCCGCCAGGGGACGATGACCGTGAGCGCGTACTGCACGTGTTTTCTGGAGTTGTCTTGGTTCGCCGCGACAGCTGTAGCTACTGAGGAGGAGCGCCTGTGGAGGTTCACCGAGGGGCTCCAGCCTGCTATTTGGGGGTATGTCAAACCCCTGAAGCTGCCTACGTTCTCAAGGGTGGTGGAGGCAGCTATGACATATGAGGAGACCAACCCAGCCGCACGTGACACTGACAGTGGATGGAAGAGGCCCTACCAGCCAGACTACTCACAGGGCCAATGAGAGAGGAGGCACACGGCGCCCGTAGGAGAGCCGTCATGCTTTGCGGGGCCGTCAGTGGCCTTTGGGGGCCTCCGACAGGGGCCAGCTGCCAGCACTGGACCCCCGCCCAGCCATCAGTAGGGACCTACCGAGGGCGGGAGTCGAGTTCCCCTTTGCTACCAGTGTGGCCGGCTGGGCCACATCAGGAGGGACTACCAGTCTAGGGCTGGAGGTCAGCAGATGCTCCCCGCACCGAGCGCTAGAGGACGAGCAGGAGGCCGTGGTTCCCAGGCACGTGGGGGAGGTCAGCAGTCACAGGAAGAGTACCAACCAGTGGCTACCCATTCGATGCAGAGTGTGGCTGCTTCTTCCTCACCAAGAGCTGAGGGGCGTATTAATGCCCTAACACACAGAGACTCCAGAGCTTCAAGTTCAGTGGTGGCAGGTATGGTTACAGTTTCCGGCAGACTAATTTACGCACTTTTTGATTCCGGTGCCACGCACTCGTTTGTTACTGCTAGTTTTGCTGTCAGTTTGGGGCAGGACTATGTGTTGTTAGAAGATCCGTTCGTGATCAGAGGTCCGGGTGGTCAGCTGTTTGTAGCTGAGGAGGTTTACATAGGCTATGAGGTCAGTGTTGGGGGACACAGCCTCCCCGCTGATCAGATTGTGATATCGATGGAGGACTTTGGCGTGATTCTGGGGATGGACTGGCTATCCGCTTACCATGCTTTGGTGGACTGTTTTGAGAGGAAGATCGTCTTCTCCATACCAGAGATGCCTTCTTTTGAGTTTCACGGATAGCTAGTGGATGGAGGCTTCAAGTGCATTTCTACAGTTCGGCCGGCGAGACTTTTGGGCCAGGGGTGTGAGGGCTTTCTGGCTTGTGTAGTGGCAGAACTCAGCCCCGTGGTAGACTTTCAGAGTATCCCGGTGGTCAGAGAGTACCCCGATGTGTTCTCAGAGGAGCTGCCCGGACTACCACCTGAGCGTGAGATCGAGTTTGAGATCTCACTAGTACCAGGGACCAGCCCCATTTCTACAGCACCTTATAGGATGGCACCACTTGAGCTGCGAGAGCTCAAGTCCCAGTTGTAGGACCTTCTGGAGAAGGGCCTTGTGAGGCCCAGTGCGTCTCCGTGGGGAGCCCCAGTATTATTTGTGAAGAAGAAGGATGGTACCCTACGCTTTTGTGTGGACTACAGATAACTAGATAGGGTTACCATCAAGAACAGGTATCCGCTGCTGAGGATTGACAACTTGTTTGACCAATTGCAAGGTGTCACGGTCTTCTCCAAGATAGACTTGAGGTATGGCTACCACCAGTTGAGGATCAAGGAGACCGATGTCTCCAAGACACCTTTCTGCACCCGGTACGGACACTACGAGTTTTTGGTCATGCCATTTGGGTTGACTAATGCCCCCGCTGCTTTCATGGATTTGATGAACCAGGTGTTCAGATCATATCTGGATCAGTTCATGGTGGTATTTATCGATGATGTACTCATCTACTCGCGGGATCAGGCGTAGCACGGACAGCGCTTGCGGATGATTTTGGACACATTGAGACGACATAGGCTGTATGCCAAGTACAGCAAGTGTGAGTTCTGGTTGAGGGAGGTGACCTTCTTAGGTCATGTGATTTCAGGGAATGGCTTGGCTGTAGACCCAGCCAAGGTTGAGGCAGTGCTCAGGTGGGAGAGACCACGTACAGTGATAGAGATCCGCAGTTTCTTGGGACTAGCAGGCTACTACTGGTGGTTTATCAGGGGTTTCTTGCAAATTATACGTCCTATGACACAATTGACCCAAAAGGACGTGCCCTTTTCTTGGACAGATGCTTGTGAGGCGTGTTTTCAAGAGCTGAAGGAGTGACTGACTTCGGCTCCCGTGCTTACCATTCCGGACAGCAGTGGCGGGTTCGTTGTGTACACGGACGCCTCTTTGCGGGTGCTAGGGGTGTGCTCATGCAACGGGGTCACGTTGTTTCTTACGCTTCGCGGCAACTGAAGCCACATGAGCATAGCTACCCTACCCACGACCTAGAGCTGGCAGCTGTCGTCTTCGCGCTGAAGACTTAGAGACACTACCTGTACGGTGAGACCTTTGAGATATTCACGGATCATAAGAGCCTCAGGTACTTGTTTGATCAGAAGGAGCTCAACATAAGACAGAGACGTTGGTTAGAGCTCCTGAAGGACTATGACTGCAGCATTTCCTACCATCCGGGGAAGGCCAATGTGGTGGCTGACACCTTGAGCCGGAAGGCGCCCACCCACTTAGCCAGTTTACAGCCACAGAGTTGGAGACTCATGAAGGAAATGGGCAGTTGGCGACCACTAGAGTTACTGGGGCACTGTGGGGCAATGACTGTGACACGACAGACGAGGCCAGAGCTAATAGACCACATCATCACAGGACAGATGGTAGACCCATACTTGTAGTCGTTGCGTAATAGAGTACTATCAGGGGACCCTGGAGATTTCTCCTTTACCAACGAGGTGTTGCATATGAAGGGACGTTTGTGCGTTCCCAGGGACGAGGAGCTGTTGAGAGAGCTCCTGACTAAGGCACACAGTTCCAGGTTCACCATACATCCCGGGAACACAAAGATGTATCATGATCTGAGATGCGACTTTTGGTGGAGGGGAATGAAGCGGGATATAGGTGAATTCATACAACAGTGTTTGGAGTGCCAGCAAGTGAAGACCGAGCATCAGAGGCCTACAGGGCCGTTGCAACCACTTCCAGTGCCAGAGTGGAAATGGGAGAGCATCACCATGGACTTGGTGGTGGGCTTGCCCGTTACCCAACGAGGACACGACGCAATCTGGGTGATTGCAGACAGATTGATGAAGATGGCACGTTTCTTACCGATCAGAGTCACTTTGGGACCAGTGCAGTTGGCAGAGAGGTATATCCGTGACGTGGTACGTCTGCAGGGAGTTCCGCAAGAGATTGTATCCGACCGGGATACCCGTTTTACATCCCAGTTTTGGGTTGAGTTTCAACAGGCCTTGGGGACGCGATTGAGGTTTAGCACGGCATACCACTCCCAGACGGACAGATAGTCAGAGCGCATTATACAGACACTTGAGGACCTTTTGTACGCCTGCGTACTGGACTGGAGGGGCTCTTGTGAGGAGCACTTGCCCCTGGCAGAGTTTGCATATAATAGCAGTTATCACTCGAGCATCGGCATGGCACCCTACGAGGCTCTGTACGGACGGAGGTGTACTGCACCCTTGAGTTGGGTTAAGGTGGGGACCAAGTGGGAGGTTGGCCCCAGGCTGATCTGGCAGAGTCAGGAGGTGATTGAGCAGTTTCACAACGGCTTCGCACTGTCAAGAGTAGACAAAAGAGTTATGCCGATCGGAAGCGCAAAGAGGTACAGTTTGAGGTTGGGGATCACGTCTTCCTTTGCGTTTCGCTCATGAAGGGCCTACAGCGTTTTAGGGTGAAATGGAAGCTCGTGCCGAGGTTTGTGGGGCCCTTTGAGGTCCTAGAGCGGGTTGGACCCATTGCTTACAGGCTTGCCCTTCCTCCCCAGCTTTCTGGTGTGCATGATGTGTTCCACATGTCCAACCTCAGGAAGTACGTCGTCGATCCCAGTCACATTCTGAGCCACGAGAGTGTCGAGGTGGGTGACGACCTGACCTACCCCGAGAGACTAGTGCAGATACTAGACAGAGCCGTCCAGAGTTTGAGACGGAAGCAGGTACCCCTGGTGAAGGTCTTGCGGAGGAGCCAGAGGTACGAGGAGGCTACCTGGGAGCCTAAGGCGACGATGCGAGAGTAGTACCCGGAGCTCTTTGAGGGTACGTCTTTTCAGACCAGCTTCGATCCTCTTTGAGTTTATTATGCATATGTTGTTTTCTTTCCGCTCCCTAGCTAGCTCAAGTTTCGAGGACGAAACTTCCTTTGAGTTTGTTATGATGTTAAGACCCATGCTGTTTGAGCCCTTTAAAATGTTTGGAACTTGGGTTAGACATCTGGTCAGACATCTGAACACCTTCCCAAACGTCTGAAAATCGAAAATTTCGTGTACGAGATCGCATCTGCGTGCGTGCTGCACGCAGATAGTACACGTCCCTCATTTTCTTCTTCTTTCTCCTTCCACCCGACGAAAACCCTAACCCCATACCCTTATATAAGCCCCCTCCTCTCCCTCGTTTCACCCCACTTCCCAGCTGTTACAACCCGATTCCCGAATCCCTACAGGACACAAGAATCGAACCGACTCGACTGATCCCAAGACCCAGTCGTCCAATGATAAAGTAACCAAAAAGAAGTAAAATAACCCACATTCACCATGCAAGTAACTAACAGTAACAAAAGTACAACAGTAAAGAAAAGAACTACTACAGTACATACCACCACAACAGTAGAGAATTAAAAACAGGTACAGAAATACGAAGTTTACAAGAAAAGAGTACAAGGTGTAACAGAAATACTCACTACTACAGAAAATGGGTACAATAAAAGTACAACAACTGGGCTCTACTAGGCCCAACACCCTCCGCAGCCGTAGGCTCTGGCTGCTCAACACCTGGTCCTGAAAAAGGTGACAAATATGACACGTCAGTGAAACGCTGAGTAGAGTGGCAACCAGCTAGCTAAGAAAAACAGTAAAGGTGGACAAGTAGCTGTTATTTTTAATTTCTTTCTTTATTTCTCTATTTACTCCTTCTTGATTTATTTCTCAGGTCTTTCTCTTGATCTCGAATGTTCCTCGTGGGAACGATCTTGATTGCAGTCTTTTCCGAGAAGTAGAAGTAGCACGTGGTGCTCTCCTGGTCGGGAGAGTCCCCCATGGTGGTCCTACTCTCAACCAACCACCCCAAGGTCGCTGACAGACGTAACGGTGACTACGGCACGCTCGATAAACGCACGGGTAGCTACCCCACACTGGCACGCGGTCAGTCATTTCCATTAACGGGTGCGCCCAAAGCACAGCACGGAACCAGTATAGGGTAGAGCCCTCTCAGTAACAGGGGTCCAGTCCCTCCACGATAACCAGACAGGGGTCTTGCCCCTCCACAGTCCGCGCAACCTCGCCTGACTACCCTGGTTTGCCCAGTGGGCCTAACAAGTCGGTGTAGGATGGCTAACTAAACCTCGGGCCCCGTGGGGTGGCTAGCTCCCTCCCTACATTAGTAGCTCTCCCCGGTACAGTGTACGCGAGGGCCAAAAGTCGGTACAAAGTGGCCAGACCTAACCCCAGGTCCCTGGGGCGGCTAGCTCCACTCTGCACTAAATAGGGGGATAGTCGCTCTCCTTGGTACTCCATACTCAAGGGCCAGCTCACTTCCCCATCCACTTTCACAGTTCCATTCTATTTATTTTCTAACAGCTCTACTCCTAATTCCCCGTAGGGTTTATGCTCATATTTCTCAGGCCAAGCCATACTAGGTTTCATCATTTCAGTTTTATTCACATATAGCCCGTGTTTCCAACATTTAATATCAATTTATATACAAGCAGCTCGAATTTAGTTTCCAAATAGCAGGAATTACATGTAGCAGTTACTAGCAACAGTACTCTACATTTCACAGGCAGCTGTTATCCAATTATAGGCAATTATCATTATTCTATTTACTTATCCAAGACTGCAATTCAGGCGTTCAAGACATTCGTTTCAGTGTTTCTGTTCCTAGGATTCATGCCACACACTAGGATCTATCATTCAATCTAGTTTCCAGGTCCTAGGATTCATGCCATACCCTAGGATCTATCACTCAATCTAGTTTTCAGGTCCTAGGATTCATGCCATACCCTAGGATCTATTATTTATTTCAGAGATGCATTAATGTTTGTAATTAACTAAGAGGAGCCACTCTACCCGCAAAATCGGGAGTAATGGGGGCGTGATCGGCAGGTCCACGTGCCTCTGCAACCCCCAAAGCTGCAACAGAACGAGGTCCTAACACAAGGATCAATCACAAGGAACCACTCAGAACAAGATAAAAGTATTTCAAACAAGTAGAGGAACAAATTCTGAGAAGAACAGAATCTTAAACGTGGAAATCGGACCTCGAACGGACCCTAAACGGATCAAAAACGACAACTCTGACTCAAACCAGACGTCTGGAACACCTTCCAGACGTCTTAAAAAGTGGTCCAGGTCATACCTCACTCTGCGCTGCTCCTCAGACATCCAAGGATCCTGCTGAACCGTTTGGACCCAGTTCCAAACGTCTGACCTCCTCTCCAGACGTCTGGAGACTCTCTCCGCCGTCTGGTGCCTTGCCCAGACGTCTGAACTGCGTGGGAGGGCGTGTCCCCACGCCTTCCCGAAATGAATCCTGCACGCGCGACGAAAACTTCCTCAACACGACACATCTCAGAACCTCGGCGGAACGGCCTGCATGGCCGTATCCGCAAAAGGAGGTATAAGAGGAAATACGTACCTCTCAGTCGTCTGGAGCTCCCTCCAGACGTCGCCTACGTCGTCTGGATGTAGGTCCAGACATCTGATTCTGGGAAAAATTCCCAGAATCAAAACCTCCTTCGTCTTCTTCCCGTTGTGCTCGGCTGCGCCGCGCTCGTTCGCTCGCTGCCTGAGCTACAGCAGCACCAGAGAAACCTCCCCAGCACCACGCTCCTCCGCACGCCCTTCGGCCGACCTCGAGCTGCTCCGGCGAGCTCTCTCCCTCACGACATGTGTGCTCTCTCCTCTTCCTTTTCGCTGCCCCTCTCCTCTCCACCACTGCACCCAGCAGCAGCGGCGGCTCGATCTCACTCTCGCTCTCACGCTCACACTGGAGGAAGGAGGAGGCAGGTGGATGTGGTGAACGAGGGAGAGGGGAGAGGATATAAGTAGGCACGGGGGGGGGGAAAAAGGTGCTGCAGGTCGACAGGTTTTCAGTCTGCGCGCGACATGCACGCAGACTCCCGATCGTACGCACGCAAAAATTTATTTCCAGACGTCTGGGAAGGCATCCAGATGTCTGACTAGACGTCTGGACCAACTCCCAGACGTCTTAAAGTGTTTTTGATGCCTCGGGTCATAACACCAGCCACCTTTCTCTTACCCTCCAGCAAGAGCAGCCGAGCGAGAATGGCGGAGAGGAGTGGTGTGAGGAGAGGAGAGCAAGTTTGCGAGCTCGCCAGTGAGCTCGCAGCCGTGACGACGTGTGCGTAAGGTGGAGGAGTACGTCGGGGAGGTCCTCCCCGACACTACTGCAACCGGAGCAGCAGGCAAGAGGGCGTAGTGCGGCCACACGCGACACGAGAAGGAGGAAACAGGTTCTGGTTCTGGGATTTTCCCAGAATCAGACGTCTGGAGTGACCACCAGATGACGGTGCGGACGTCTAGAGGTGGTGCCAGATGGCTGAAGAGGAGACTTCGCGAAGGTACGTCTTCTTTGCGGATACGGCTATGCAGGCCGCTCCGCCGAGGCACTATTTCATGAATTTTTGAGAAGATTTTGGTTGATTCGTGCAGGAGTTGCTTCGGGAAGGTGCGGGAGATGCCCTCCCACGCACTTCAGACGTCTGGGCGAGGCACCAGACGATGGGAAGCATTTCTAGACATCCAAAGAGGTGGTCAGAAGTCTGAAACTAGGTCCGGACAGTCCAGCGGAGTTCCTGGACATCTGAAGAGTGGCGCAGAACTTGAGGTATGGCACTGGACACTTTTAAGATGTCTGGAATTGTTCCAGACGTCTGATTTGAGTCAGAATCACTATTTTTGACCCATTTAAGGTCCGTTTGAGGTTCGATTTCCGCAATTAAGATACCGATGTTTCCCGTATGAATTCCCCTACTTGTTGGAATACTTTCTATACTATTATGAGTATTCTCTTGTGATTGATCCTTGTGATAGGACTGGTTTCCGTTGCGGGTTCGGGGCTTGCTGAGGCACGTGAGCCTGCCGTTCAAGCCCCCATTATTCCTGGGTTTACTGGTAGAGTGGCTTCCCCTTAATTTAATTACAACATAATTGCATGTGTGGAATGAATGATTAGAACCTAGGATATGGCATGAATCCTAAGACTAGAAATACTAGATTGTCTGTATTGAATAAATGAATTGCAGTCTTAAATCAGTAGATAGAATGATAGCAATTGCCTGTAAATTAATAACAGTTGCCTGCAAAATATGTAGTAATTGTTTAGTTAACTGTTGAATGTAACCTTCCTGTCGTACCCGTGAAATGACGTAATATGAGCTGCATGTATATAATTTGAAAATGGAAAGATGAATGTTGGAAACACGAGCTATCTATGAATAAACTAAATATGGAATAGAGTTACAAACTGCATGTGTATAACCTGAGGGTGGAAATAGAAATGATGAAACTTGGTATGGCTTGGCCTGAGAAATATGAGCATGAACCCTACGGGGAATTAGGAGTAGAACTCCTGGAAATAAATGGAATGGAACTGGGAATGTGAGTGGGGAAGTGAGCTGGCCCTTGAGTACGGAGTACCAAGGAGAGCGATTGTCCCCCTGTTTAGTGCAGAGCGGAGCTAGCCGCCCTTGGGTTGGGACCCGGGGGTAGGATTGGTCACTCTATACCGACTTCTTGACCCTCACGTACGCAGTACCGGGGAGAGCTACTAGTGTAGGGAGCAAGCTAGCCACCCCACGGGGCCTGGGGTTCAGCTAACCACCCCATACCGACTTGTTAGACCCACTGGGCAAACCAGGGTAGTCAGGCAAGGGTGCGCAGACTGTGGAGGGGCAAGACCCCTATTTGGTTCTTAGGCACTAGACCCCTGTTACTGAGAGGGCTATGCCCTATACTGGTTCCGTGCTGTGCTTTAGGCACACCCCCTAACGGAAACGACTGACCGCGTGCCAGTGCAGGGTCGCTACCCGTGCACTTATCGCGCGTGCCGTAGTCACCATTACGTCTGTCCGTGACCTTGGGGTGGTTAACTGAGTGTATAACCACCACGGGAGACTCTCCCGACCAGGAAAGCGCCACGTGCGACTTCTACTCTTCGGAAAAGACTGCAATCAAGATCGTTCCCATGAGGAACATTCGAGATCAAGAAAGAGACCTAATAAATAAACCAAGTGGTGAAAGAAAGAATAATTAGTTAAAGAAAGAAAGAAATTGAAAAGCAACAGCTACCTGTCCACCTTTACTGCTTTAGTTAATTGGTTGCCACTCTACTCAGCGTTCGCTGATTTCGTGTACTCATAACCCTTTTCAGGTTCAGGTGTTGAGCAGCCAGAGCCTATGGCTGCAGAGGGTGCTAAACCTAGTAGAACCCAGTAGTTGTAGCTCTTTTTGTACTTGTTGTAGTAGTGAGTAGCTTCTTGTACCTTTATATTCTGTACTCTTTCGTTCTGCACATTATATTACTGTACCCGTTTACTTTCCTACTGTTGTAGTAGTGTGTACTGTAGTAGTTTTACTTCTTTATTACTGTACTTTTGTTACTGTTAATTACTTAGTATGGTGAATGTGGTTTACTTTACTACTTTTTGGTTACTTTCTCGTTGGTCGACTGGATCTTAGGATCAGTCGAGTCGGTCCGATCTCGTGTCCTATAGGGATTCGAGAACCGGATCGTAACATATTATAAAAAAGTGTAGGGTTAAATGATGAAATAAAATAATTAATATATTATTATGATGTTTGTGGATATTTATTTAATATTAAAAATAAGAGTGAAAGATGCGATGAATATTTATTTAATATTAAAAGTAAAATTTAAGAATATAGTAAATATTTAATTAATAATATAAGTGAAAGTAAAATTTATTATTATTTACTTGCAACGATTGAAATTAATTATGTCAAAATTTATGTTAAATTAGAAAAATATCCCAACAAAAATTCTATAGTGAAAAAAAACTCAAATAACCCAATCCGAATCCGAAGGTTTCTAAAAGTGCTACATGAACCTTCATTTTGTGCCAATGGTTAAGCAAGAGGGCACAAGTCATGGTGGAGCTAAGGAGAGGTGGATGAGGGTGATCACTGTGTTTCTCCTTTGAAAAATTTTCCTCTAAGGAAATGTGATCGAGGTTAAACATTTACTCCTTCCAAAGAAATTAATTTTTAATCCACATTTTGTTACCGAAGTATAAAAGTCAAAAATATATTAAAATTCTACTACAACTTTGATAAGAAGAAAATTTTAAAAAGAAATAACTTAAGAATTTATTTTAAAAATCAAAACTAATGTATTATGATTTTTAACTGTGAAAATTAAAAAATAATGGTTGAAAATCAAAATTATATGTTGTAAAATATATTAATTAGTGTATTTACTTTTAATCGATATCTTAGATTTATTTTATTTTATATTAATTAAATATCAATATAATTATATATTATTTTATATTCTCATAAAAATATACTTAATATAGATATGTAATAAAAAAATATAAGATAAGAAAGTCAATAACAAAGATGAAATTTAAAATAAATATAAATGCTCAACGGCACGTAATAAAAGTAAATAAAATAAAATAGAAAAAAAAATAAAAAACAAGGACCGATTGGTACTGTAGCAAAAGTAGAAAAAATAAAATAAATAAAGATCAACCTATGCAAACACTACCTATTTCCACGCAGAATCGTTTTTAAATTTTTAAATTAAATAAAATTTGACTTTCCTCCTCTTTTTAAGGATCATGACCATCCAAGGATCCGTAGGGAGGTAAAAACTTTTCATTAACATTTATGCTATGTTTGTTTCCTAAGTTAAGAGAAAAATTCAACTTTTATCTCATTGTATTATACCTCAATTGAAGTGGGTGCTAAGCTGGAGTAACAGTTGTTTCGTGAGAGGCAAAAGAATAAAGTTACTCCAGAGAAGTTAACCTGCCTAACGTCCTCTTAACCCATTACCCCTCTTCTATCTGTCCCGCTCGACCTCACAGGCTACCCCTTTCTTACTTCGAAGGCCACTAGCATGCCCTAACTGCACCATTTCATCAGCGAAATTGCATCTTTTGCAATGGGCATCGGTAGAGAAGGTGTCGCTTGTCGGAAACGATGTTTCACTTCTTCCGATGAGTTGTGGCAAGATTTGTATCTTGTTTCGTAAGTTTATTTGTTTTTTTTCGGTTGGGAGTTCGATTTCATGTTAGGGTTATTTTGTCATTTGTCCTTTAGATCGATGGTTTCTAGGGAGAACGACTTCTCAT
Organism: Thalassia testudinum; assembly: GCA_037157565.1. Taxonomy (NCBI): domain Eukaryota; kingdom Viridiplantae; phylum Streptophyta; class Magnoliopsida; order Alismatales; family Hydrocharitaceae; genus Thalassia; species Thalassia testudinum. The sequence continues at coordinate 11,300,768 of JAZHRO010000065.1, read as the reverse complement.
TGTTATGGTTCTTTTGATCATCTTATGCTTCAAAGAGGCGATTGGGGATTTTTGTTCTTGTTTGCCTTTGAGTGTCTTCTCGAGATGGAAGATTTGTCTTGAGAACATATTATCATTAGGGTTTATTTTGCTTGTGCCCCTTCGATAGGGCAAAAGGGTACTTATGCTAGGGTTTACAATGGTTTTGACAATTTGGGTTTCTGATTCACACTTGTTAGAAATCCATTGTTGGCTGTCGAGCTGGATTCATAAGCTTTACGGTTTCGAGGTGAGGTTTCAATTGAAGCTACTAGTTGAGGTGAGCTTTCCTGTTTGATGTTGGACTGAGAATCGTTCTTCACTATTTGGCTGGGTCTCAACTTTGTGTCAGGTGACTTTATTGTCATTGACAACCTTTTCAAAAAGGCTAAGCATTGGTTGTATCCTGGACAGCTTGTTTTGTGATGGTGTCTTTTGGTTGATGTTGCACCTGCGTGAGTAAATGAAGTGGTTGTGTTGTTGGGCCTCTTCCTACATCCTATTGGGTACTTGTTTTGTCACATCACGGGAGATGTTTGCCTACTTTTATCCTTCATATATCTCGTCGATTGCAAGAATGAGAGATAGGTTCTTATCGGTTGTCTTACCTATCAATGTGGTATGAGGATGGAGGGCCCTGTTAGCCCAGCTTGCTCTGAGTGTGGCCGCATTAGCCCTGACATGTGGAAAGCAATAAAGTGCAAGGTCAGGAGGTAGCAGCTATATAAGTGCCTGCCTTATATCCTAGACGTTGTGACTTGGGTGGTGGTGCTAATCTTCTTGGAGGAGGAAGAGGAAGGTAAGGGTAGAGGTTATGTTCTTTGCATGAGGTTGAAGGCAGTTGCTTATTTGGTCATGTATTATCTGGAATGGCAGGTGATCGAACTCCAGAGAGTGCTGGACTTGTTTAGCAGCTGAGGCATCACCATAGGAAGGTCAAGAAACGACTGTGCAATTTCTGTCAATTTGATGGTATGTTTCTATTTTGGTTTAAGTGTTTGCCTGAATAAGTTTGACTTAATTGTTATGTATTTGTAGTTCGGGTGCTACTTCTGAAAAAATGATGTTTCGATTTATGGTTAAATGCTTTTTGAACTACATCGTACATGTTGTTTGTGTTTGTGTGATTGTTGTAATAAGTATTCAGAGTTGTACTGCTGAATCAGTCTGTTACAGTTAAGTTAATATGTTCTCATTTCACTAGAGAGTTTCTATATATTGTTCACGGAAGTGATAATCAGAGTTTCTATATTGTGTCGGTGATATTAACTTGAAGCTTGTTTAGGCCTTTCCTTTCGCATCTTTTTTTCCTAAAAAGTTTCTTTTTTCTTTTTGATATTTATTGCTTTTCATGAGAAGCTTGATGCTTATCATTCATGGTAGTAGTTGTTTGAAAAGGTTGAGGCATTCTACTAGACGCCATTATTAACCTTGAAGGAAACAATTATGGCAATGGCAGATCAGGATTAATAAACCATTGGCTTTGTTTCATATGTTTAGAATAGATTCTCTTCTTAAAGTTAGTTTGCATGCAATCATGCTTATCCAATTAGAAGTTGTTACCGCAAGTCAGCAAACCTTTCAGAAACCAAATTAAATGGGTAATGGTTGCTACTTTAGAACTTCTTCATAAGGTTCATGAAAAGTTCCATTTTCAGGCTGCTCTCCAATTGTATAGCATGCATGGACTTGAACCAGTTCAGTATTTGTTCCTTTCAAACAAAAAAGTCCATTTTCTAAGTTTATTCATCGTACGCAATGCACAAAGTTAATTACCAGAAAGTTTCATCTATAAAGGTTATTAATGGATGTTCTTATTCTTTCTTTCTTTTATTCCTTTTGTGAAGTAACCATCTATTTAGTGCTTCCAAAGCAACTGTTCTTTTTCTATGCTTCAACAAATGCATCCTTAACTCCTGGACTCAGCAGTTTTTTGTACATTTTCTTAAGAGGTTATTTTTTGGATTACAGAAGTGATTTTTACATATTTCTATTTCCTTTATTGATTGAGGTCTAGAATTTATAAGTTTTCCTCCCTATAATTCTATATGTAGTTGGAAATAGATGGAATCAGTTGGACTTGAACCAGTTAAGTATTGGTTTCTTTTAAAAAAAAAACTCATTTTGTAAGTTTTTTTATCGTACGCAACGTATGATGTTAATTACCTACAAGTTTTATCTATAAAGGTTATTAATGGATGTTCTTTCTTTTCCTTTTTTTTTTTGTGAAGTAGCCATTTGTTTAGTGCTTCCAAAGCAACTGTTCTTTTTCTGTACTTCTTCATATGCATCCTTAACTTCTGGACTCATCAATTTTTTATACATTTTCTTAGGAGGTTATTTTTTGGATTACGAAAGTGATTTCTACATGTTTCTATTTCCTTTATTGATTAAGTTCTAGAATATATAAGTTTTCTTCCATATAATACTATATGTAGTTAGAAATATGGAATCCGTTGGACTTGAACCAATTCAGTATTGATTCCTTGCAAACAAAAAAGCCATTTTGTAAGTTTATTCATCGTATGCAACGCATGAAGTTAATTACCTGCAAGTTTCATCTATAAAGGTTATTAATGGATGTTCTTCTTCTTTCTTTTTTTATTTTTTTTGTGAAGTAGCCATCTGTTTAGTGCTTCCAAAGAAACCATTCTTTCTTTGTGCTTCAACAAATGCATCCTTAACTTCTGAACTCATTAGCTTTTTGTCCATTTTCTTAGGAGGTTATTTTTCTGATTACGGAAGTGATTTCTACATGTTTCTATTTCCTTTATTGATTGAGGTCTAGAATATATAAGTTTTCTTCCCCATAATTCTATATGTAGTTAGAAATAGATGGAATCAATTGGACTTGAGCCAATTCAGTATCGGTTCCTTTCAAAAAAAAAAGGTCATTTTGTAAGTTTATTCATCATATGCAACGCATGAAGTTAATTACCTATAAGTTTTATCTATAAAGGTTATTAATGGGTGTTCTTCTTTCTTTTTTTATTTTTTTTTTGAAGTAGCCATCTATTTAGCGCTTCCAAAGCAACTATGCTTTTTCTGTGCTTCTTCAGATGCATCCTTAACTTCTGGACTCATCAGTTTTTTGTACATTTTCTTAGGAGGTTGTTTTACAGATTATGGAAGTGGTTTCTAAATGTTTCTATTTCCTTTATTGATTGAGGTTTAGAACATATAAGTTTTCTTCCCTATAATTCTATATGTAGTTAGAAATAGATGGAATCAGTTGGACTTGAACCAGTTCAGTATTGGTTCCTTTCAAACAAAAAGGGTCATTTTGTAAGTTTATTCATCGTATGCAATGCATGAAGTTAATTACTTGCAATTTTCATCTATAAAAGTTATTAATGGATGTTCTTCTTCCTTCCTTTTTTTTTGTGAAGTAGCCATTTGTTTATTGCTTCCAAAGCAACTGTTCTTTTTCTGTGTTTCTTCATATGTATCCTTAACTTTTGGACTCATCAATTTTTTGTACATTTTCTTAGAAGGTTATTTTTTGGATTACCAAAGTGATTTCTACATGTTTCTATTTCCTTTATTGATTGAGGTCTAGAATACATAAATTTTCCTTCCTAAAATTCTATATGTAGTTAGAAATTGATGGAATCAGTTTAAATTTATCCATTATAAGCCATTTAAGAAATGTTTTTTCATAAATTTTGCAGAAATACTAAAATGGAAATCGTTAGGAGTTGGTTATTAAATTGAATATGCAATGGTTTATGGCAATGTATGGGACTTGCATTTGAATAGATAAAAGAAGACGTTAATTATTTACATTCACAAATTAGGTATGTATGGTTAGAAATATAGGAATTGACTCTCTTATTTTGAATGGTATGGCAATAAATTCCCTGACTTATAATATTGCTGAAATGGTTGTTATTCATACTAGAAACCGTAATAAATTTAATTCCATGAAACAATTGAATAAACCGTTGGTTGAAATAAAAAGTTTGAATTTATAGGTTGGAGATACTTCATTATACTAAAACGTAAATGACTAAGATGAAGCAATAGATATTTTAATGTTGGTATATTTTGATTGGAAGTAATCTATTTTTTGGTGATATTAAGTTGTTAAAGAAGATCTATTCACTTTAGTTGCTGTTACAATAACTTTCCTTGTAAAATTTTTAGAATGAGAAGACAGAGTCATGGAGTCCCCCAAACTACCAATCAACAAACCGAACAACTTGAGTCCAGTGAGTCATGTGTAAGAGAGTTAAGAACTGGACCCTTGGAATAGACTTCAAGTTGATGTCTATTTTCAAAGAACACTTTCTAGCCAAAGATTGGGAAAGCGGCTCATTTACCAAACACGGTTGATAGCAAATTGTGGTTGAGTTTGACCGGGACACACATCTTGGTTATGACCATGACAAGCTCCTACATAGGTGGAGGACTTTGAAGAAGAAATTTTGTTCTTACCACTGCCTCTTAAACATAAGTGGTTAGGGTATGGATCCCACCACCATGTGCTCGGTAGCTCCAACTCCAGAAGTTTAGTTGAAGGTATCTCCCTTTTCTTCCCTTATTTTGTCTTTCTCCCATTCCTTCCAATTTGTTGATCACCAATTTAATTACCTCCGAAGCTACCGAAGTTAAAGGGCAAATCGTTTCCCTTGTATGAGTACATCAACAGCATTATTAGTAAGGACATCGTAACAGGAGAACATGCGATGTCTTCTAATCAGCCCTCAGATTCATTTGAAGAGGTGACACTAGCACATTATATTGAGTTTGACCCAGACACTACACCATCATTTCATTTTACCCAAGAGTCATATCAAAATGCTTTTGACGAGAATATGAGCTTTCTGGAAATATTATCCTCAGCCCTCCCACACCTCATTCAAGTTATGGTTATGGTGGTTCAACAAATCTGTAAAGACCCGTTGTTAAGACCCGTGCTATTTGAGCCTGTTAAGATGTCTGGATTGTGGGTCAGACGTCTAGTCAGATGTCTGGACACCTTCTCAGATGTCTGGAAATCAAAAAATTTTGAGTATGAGCTCGCATCTGCGTGTGGGCTGCACTCAGACAGTACTCTCATTTTCCTTCCCTTCTTCTCTCTCTCCCCACCTCCAACAAACCCTAAACCCCCAACTTTATAAACCCCTTCCCCCTCTCTCATTCTCCCCACACCAGCCATCTTCCTTTCTTCTTCTCCACTCCAGCGAGAGAGCCAGCATGAGCGAGAGAGTGAGAGCAGTGTCAAGGAGGAGCGACATAAGGAGAGGAGAGTGAGTTCGCGAGCTTGCGTAGGAGCTCGTCAGGAGCACACGGCCGGAGCAGCGTGCGCACGAAGAGGAGTGCGTCGGGGGAGTCCTCCCCGACACTACTGCAGCCGGAGCTCCAGGCGAGGGGGCGAGGCGCGGCCATGCAAGGCGAGAGCGATCGGGAGCAGGTTCTAGTTCTAGGTTTTTCCCAGAATCAGATGTCTGGAGCGACGTCCAGACGACGGTGCGGACATCTGGAGGCGATTCCAGACATCTAAGGAGAGAGCTTCTCGAAGGTACATCCTCTTTGTGGATATGGCTATGCAGACCGCTCCGCAGGCACCCTTTTGAGTACCTATTTTGAGGAGATTTGGTGGATTTCGTGCAGGATTTGCTTCGGAAAGGCGTGGGACACGCCCTCCCACGCATTTCAGATGTCTGGGCAACGTACCGAATGGCTGGAAGCACTTCCAGACGTCCGGAGAGGTGGTCGGACGACTGGAGCTGGGTCCAGATGATCCAAAAGAGTTCCTGGACGTCTGGGGTGGATGCAGAGATTGAGGTACGATACTGGACACTTTTAAGACATCTGGAAGTTGTTTCGACGTCTGATTTTGCGTCAGTAACCCTATTTTGACCCGTTTAGGGTCCGTTTTACGCAAATGAGATACCGACGTTTTCCTTGTGAGTTCCTCTACTTGTAAGAAGGCTTTCTATACTATTCTAATAATTCCCTTATGATTGTTCCTTGCTATAGGACTTCGTTCCGTTGCAAATTCGGGGCTTGCTGAGGCACGTGAGCCTGCCGTTCAAGCCCCCAATACTCCTGGGTTTACTGGTAGAGTGGCTTCCCCTAATTTAATTACAAACCTGAATGCATGTGTGGAATGAATGATTAGAATCTAGGATATGGCATGAATCCTAGGACAAGAAATACTGGAAATGTTTGTATTGGATGATTGAATTGCAGTCTTGAATGAGTAGATAGAAATGATGAAACCTGGTATGGTATGGCATGAGGAATATGAGCATGAACCCTACGGGGAATTAGGAGTAGAGCTCCTGGAAATAAATGGAATGGATCTGGAAATGTGAGTGAGGAAGTGAGCTGGCCCTTGAGTACGGAGTACCAAGGAGAGCGACTGTCCCCCTGTTTAGTGCAAAGCGGAGCTAGCCGCCCTTGGGTTGGGACCCGGGGTTAGCAGTGGCCACTCTGTACCTACTTCTTGGCCCTCGCGTACACGGTATCGGGGAGAGCTACTAGTGTAGGGAGCGAGCTAGCCACCCCACGAGGCCCGGGGTTCAGCTAGCCGCCCTACACCGACTTGTTAGGCCCACTAGGCAAACCAGGGTAGTCAGGCGAGGGTGCGCGGACTGTGGAGGGGCGAGACCCCTGTTTAGTTCTTAGGGGCTAGACCCCTGTTACTGAGAGGGCTAGGCCCTATACTGTTCCATGCTGTACTTGGGCGCACCTGTTAACAGAAATGACTGATCGCGTGCCAGTGCAGGGTAGCTACCCATGTGCTTATCGCGCATGCCGTAATCACCGTTACGTCTGTCTGTGACCTTGGGGTGATTGACTAGGTGTAGGATCACCACGGGGGACTCTCCGGACCAAGAGAGCACCACGTGTGCCTTCGACTCTTCGGAAAAGACTACAATCAAGATCGTTCCCACAAGGAACATTCGAGATCAAGAAAGAGATCTGATAAATAAGCCAATGGGTGAAAAGGAATAAATTGTGAAATAAAATAAATGGAATAAACAGCTACCTGTCTACTTTTACTGCTTTAGTTAGTTGGTTGCCACTCTACTCAGCGTTCGCTGACTTTGTGTACTCATAACCCTTTTCAGGTCCAGGTGTTGAGCAGCCAGAGTCTACGGCTGCAGAGGGTGCTAGGCCCAGTAGAGCCCAGTAGCTGTAGTTCTTTTGTTGTACTACTTTTGTAGTAGTGAGTAAACTCTTGTACCTTTATGTTCTATACTTTTACGTTCTATACTTTATGTTCCTGTACTTTGTTACTTTCTACTATTGTGGTGGTAATATGTACTATAGCAGTTTTTACTTCTTTACTGCTATACATTTTTACTATTAGTTGCTTAGCATAGTGAATGTGGTTTACTTTCCTGCTTTTTGGTTACTTTCTTGTCGGACGACTTAGTCTTGGGATTAGTCGAGTCGAGCCGATCTCGAGTCCTGTAGGGATTCGGGAACCAGGTCGTAACACCTGTTCCACTTTTAGCCATTTAAGACGTCTGGAGTGTGAGTCAGACGTCTGTCCAGACGTCTGGACCCTTTCCCGGACGTCTGGAAATGAAATTTTTGTATGCACTCTACGTTCTGCGCACAGGCAGCACGCAAAACTTCACCCCTCTCTCTCCTTTCTCCTCCTTCCTACCCAAACCCTACACCCACGGCCTTTATAAAAGGCCACCCTCCCCTCTTCACTTCACACACCACCATCTCTACCTTCAGAGTGTGGTGGAGCGGCGAGAGGTAAGCGAGGGAGCGCATGAGAGAGAGGAGGGGCTAGGCCCTATACTGTTCCGTACTGTACTTTGGGCGTACCCGCTAGTGGAAACGATTGACCGCGTGTCAGTGCAGGATAGGTACCCGTGCGTTTATCATACGTACCGTAGTCACCACTACATCTTGACAGTGACCTCAAGGTGGTTGACTTGGTGTAGGACTACCACGGGGGACTCTTCCAACCAGAAGAGCACCACGTGTACCTTCTACTCTTCGAAAAAGACTGCAATCAAGATCATTCCCACAAGGAACATCCAAGATCAAGAGAATCTAAAACTTTAAGAAAAAAGAGATGAAAAGGAAATGCATGGAAAGTAAAATAACTAGAAAAGAGAATTAAACCTGTTACTTTTACTGTTTTAGATAGTATAGTTACCACTCTACTTAGCATTCGCTAACTCTGTCTTTTTCATAACACTGTTCAGGTCCAGGAGTTGAGCAGCCCGAGCTTCCGACTGTGGAGGGTGCTGGGCCCAGTTGAGCCCAGCCATAGTTTTTCTACTCTTCTTTTTGTACACCCTTACTGTTGTAGTGAGTTTCTGACTTTTAGCTGCTATTGTTGTTTCTGTTACTTTCGTTTCCGTTGTCTCTGTTGTTGTGGTGGTATGTATTGGAACAACAGTTTTTTTTTTTGAAACTGTAACAACCCGATTCCCAAGTCCCTACGAGATACAAGAACCGAACCGACTCGACTAATCCCAAGACCTAGTCGTCCAACGAGGAAGTAACCAAAAGAGCAGTAAAATAAACCACATTCAGCATGAATATAACTAACAGTAAGGAAAGAAACCACTACAGTATATACCACCACAACAGTAGAACAACATTCATAACATAATATGAACTGCAGGTAAAGAAAAGTACAGCGGAAACAAGAACTACTCACTAGAACGGAACAAAAAGAGGTACAAGCGAACAGTGGTAACTCTACTGGACCCTACTCAGCCCAGCGTCCTCTGCAGCCGCTGACCCTGGCTGCTCAACACCTGGTCCTGAAAGGTAACGAGTGTAACACGTCAGCAAAATGCTGAGTAAAGTGGCAGCTAAACTAAAGAAACAGTAAAGTGTACAGTAGCTGTTTAATTTTCTTTCTTCCTTTATTTACATCTTTCTATTGTTTCACAATTTATCTATTTCTCAGATCCTTCACTTGATCTCGAATGTTCCTCGTGGGAACAATCTTGATTGCAGTCTTTTCCGAACAGAAGTAGCACGTGGTGCTCTCCTGGCCGGGAGAGTCCCCCGTGGTGATCCTACTCTCAGTCAACCACCCCAAGGTAACTGACAGACGTAACGGTGACTACGGCACGCGCGGTAAACGCACGGGTAGCTAACCCGCACTGGCACGCGGTCAGTCGTTTCCGTTAACGGGTGTGCCCAAGGCACAGCACGGAACCAGTACAGGGCACAGCCCTCTCAGTAACAGGGGTCCAACCCCTCCATAGTAACTAAACAGGGGCCTTGCCCCTCCACAGTCCGCACACCCTCGCCTGACTACCCTGGTTTGCCCCAGTGGGCCTAACAAGTCGGTGTGGGAGGCTAACAGAACCCCGGGGCCCGTGGGGTAGCTAGTACCTCCCTACACTAGTAGCTCTCCTCGGTACTATGTACACGAGGGCCAGCAAGTCGGTACAGAGTGGCCAGTCCTAACCCCGGGTCCCTGGGGCCGCTGGCTCCGCTCTGCACTAAACAGGGGGGACAGTCGCTCTCCTTGGTACTCCGTACTCAAGGGCCAGCTCACTTCCCCAATTCTATTCCATTCACTTTCCAGGAGTTCTACTCCTAATTCCCCGTAGGATTCCAGCTCTTTAACTCAGAACATTCCAGTTTCACGTTCATACATCCCATATTCTTAATCATGTTCATTTATTCATAACAGGCAGCTGTTAATTCAATTCACAGGCAGATATTATTTCCTTTCCACATTTTCCAAGACTACAGTATTCATACATTCCACTAGTTTTCCCGTCCTAGGATTCATGCCATATCCTAGGATCTATCATACAATCTAATTTTCCAGCCCTAGGATTCATGCAACACCCTAGGAATCTACCATTCAATCTATTTCTCATTCCTAGGATTCATGCAATGTCCTAGGTTCTATTTATGGTTTCATAATTTAACATATTATACTTAAAGCCACTCTACCGGTTACAACAGGCGAACTGGGGGCGTGGTCGGGAATCCCGCGTGCCTCCGCAACCCCCGAGACTGCAATGGAACGGGGTCCTATCACAAGGATCAAACACAAGGAACTTCTCAAAACAGTATACAGCTACTGTAGACAGGTAGAGGATGTAATTCCGAAAAGAACGCAACTTGAAACGTGGAAACGGAGCCCGAACGGGCCCGAAACGGGTCGAAAACGACGAAACAGTGCAAAATCAGACGTCTGGAACTTCTTCCAGACGTCTTAAAAAGTGGATCAGGGAATTACCTCGCTCTGTGTGGGCTCTCAGACGTCCAGAAGCCTGCGGGGGCATCTGGCCTAGTTCCCAGACGTCCGATGGTCACCCAGGACGTCTGGAAGTCGTTCCCGCCGTCTGGCACTGCAGCCAGACGTCTGATTCTCGTTGGATGCGAATCTCCGACCCTGCGCGTACCCATTTCCTCTCTCTCTTAGTACGGTCAATCGAAGGGAAGGAAGGAGACGGAAAAACTCACCTTTCAGACGTCTGAACAGTCTTCCAGGCGTCGTTCCCGTCGTCTGTCTAGAAGCACAGACGTCTGATTCTGGAAAATTTTCCAGAACCAGGGCGCCACTCGCCCTCCGCTCGCGACGCCCGGCCGCGCTGCGAGTGCTCCGCCTGCTGCTCGAGCCGCAGCAGTCCTCCCGCGTCGCTCCGCGCCAGCTGCGCCCCCCGCCGGCCGGCCCTAGCAGCCCCAGCGAGCTCGCCCTCACGGCCGAGCGCCTCTCCCACGCGCAGCACCTCCTCCCACGCTCACCGCAGCTGTCGCTGCCGCTGCACCCTCGCGCTCTCTCTCGCGCACTGGCTGAAGGAGAAGAGGAAGGAGGCGGAGGTGACGGGAGTGAGGGAGAGGTGTGGCCCTTTTAAGGCCGCGCGAGGAGAGAGAGAACGCGGCAGAGGCGTCTGCGGCCGTAGGAGAGAGGGAAAAAGAGGGAGAGAGAGAAAACGCAGGTCTGCGCGCTCAGGCGTGCCAAAATAACTGATTTCTAGACGTCTGGAAATGATCCCAGACGTCTGGTCCGACGTCTGTAAGTGATTCCAGACGTCTGGGCCACCTCCCAGACGTCTTAAAAGACGTCTGGAGCGCCCGTTCGTAACAATATAACAAACTCAAAGGAAGTTTCGTCCCCGAAACTTGCGCTAACTAGGGTGCGGGAAAACGTCATAAAAGCCATAACAAACTCAAAGAGGACCGAAGCCGGTCCGAAAAGACATACCCGCGAAGAGTTCCGGGTACCGCTCCCGCATTGTCGCCTCAGGCTCCCAGGTAGCCTCCTCGTACCGCTGGCTCCTCCATAAAACCTTTACCAGGGGTACTTGCTTTCGTCTCAAACTGCGGACGGCTCGGTCTAGAATCTACACTGGCCGCTCGGGGTAGGTCAGGTCGTCCCCCACCTCGACGCTCTCGTGAGTCAATATTTGACTGGGATCGGCTACGTACTTCCTGAGGTTGGACACATGGAACACATCGTGCACACTAGAAAGCTGGGGGGGAGGGCAAGCCTGTAAGCAACGGGTCCAACCCGCTCCAGGACCTCAAAGGGCCCCATAAACCTCGGCGCGAGCTTCCCTCTCACCCCAAATCGCTGCAGGCCCTTCATGGGCGAAACACGAAGAAAGACGTGGTCCCCAACCTCAAACTGCACCTCTCTGCGTCTCCGGTCCGCGTAGCTCTTCTGTCTGCTCCTGACAGTGCGCAGTCGCCTGTGGATCTGCTCGACTACCTCCTGACTCTACCGGATCAACCTGGGGCCAACCTATTACTTGGTCCCCACCTCAACCCAACTCAAGGGTGCCGTACACCTCCATCCGTACAGAGCCTCGTAGGGAGCCATGCCGATACTCGAGTGATAACTGTTGTTGTATGCAAACTCCGCCAGGGGTAGGTGCTCCTCCCAAGAGCCCCTCCAGTCCAGTACACAGGCACGCAAAAGGTCCTCAAGTGTCTGTATCGTGCGCTCAGACTGTCCGTCCGTCTGGGGCTGGTAAGCTGTACTAAACCTCAACCGTGTCCCCAAGGCTTGCTGAAACTCAGCCCAAAACTGGGACGTAAAGCGGGTATCCCGGTCGGATACGATCTCCCGCGGAACTCCGTGTAGTCGTACCACATCACGGATATACCTCTCTGCCAACTGTGCTGGTCCCAAAGTGACTCGGATCGGCAAGAATCGCGCCGTCTTCGTCAGTCTATCCACTATTACCCAGACTGCGTCGTGTCCCCGCTGGGTAACAGGTAAGCCCACCACCAAGTCCATGGTGATGCTCTCCCACTTCCACTCTGGCACTGGAAGCGACTGTAGTGGCCCTGCAGGCCTCTGATGCTCGGCTTTCACCTGCTGGCACACTAAGCACTGCTGCACGAATTCACCCACATCCCGCTTCATTCCCCTCCACCAAAACTCGCGTCTCAAGTCGTGGTACATCTTCGTGTTTCCGAGATATATGGTGAATCTCGAACCGTGTGCCTCAGTCAGGAGCTCTCTCAACAACTCCTCGTCTCTGGGAACGCACAACCGTCCCGTCAAGCGCAGCACCTGGTCTGTGAAAGAGAAGTCCCCCGGGTCTCCCGACAGTACTCTGTCGCGCAAGGAGTACAAGTACGGATCGGCCATCTGTCCTGTGATGATGCAGTCTATCAGCTCTGGCCTGGTCTGTCGTGTCACCGTCACTGCCCCACAGTGCCCCCGTAACTCCAAGGGTCGCCAACTGCCCACCTCCTCCAAAAGGCTCCAACTCTGTAACTGTAAACTGGCCAAGTGCGTGGGTGCCTTACGGCTCAAGGAGTCAGCCACCACATTGGCCTTTCCTGGGTGGTAGGAGATGCTGCAGTCGTAGTCCTTCAGGAGCTCCAACCAACGTCTCTATCTCATGTTGAGCTCCTTCTGATCAAAAAGGTATCTAAGGCTCTTGTGATCTGTGAAAATTTTGAAGGTCTCACCGTACAAGTAGTGCCTCCAAGTCTTCAGCGCGAAGACAACAGCTGCCAACTCTAGGTCGTGGGTAGGGTAGGTATGCTCATGGGGCTTCAGTTGCCGCGAAGCGTAAGCGACAACGTGACCCCTCTGCATGAGCACACCTCCTAACCCCTGCAAGGAGGCGTCCGTGTACACAACGAACCCGCCACTACTGTTAGGGATGGTGAGCACGGGAGCCGAGGTCAACCTCTCCTTCAGCTCCAGAAAACACGCCTCACAGGCGTCTGTCCAAGCGAAGGGCACGTCCTTCTGGGTCAACTGTGTCATAGGACGTGCAATCTGTGAAAAACCTCTAATGAATCGTCTGTAGTAGCCTGCCAGTCCCAGGAAACTACGAATCTCAGTGACTGAACGCGGTCTCTCCCACCTGAGTACTGCCTCAACCTTGGCTGGGTCCACCGCCAAGCCGTCTCCAGAGATCACATGACCTAAGAAGGTCACCTCCCGCAACCAGAACTCGCACTTGTTGTATTTGGCGTACAGCCTACGTCGTCTCAGAGTGTCCAGAACCATCCGCAAGTGCTGTCCGTGCTGCATCTGACCCCTAGAATAGACGAGTACATCATCTATGAAAACCACCATGAACTGGTTCAAGTACGGTCTAAACACCCAGTTCATCAGGTCCATGAAAGCAGCGGGAGCATTGGTCAGCCCAAACGGCATGACCAAAAACTCGTAGTGTCCGTACCGGGTGCAGAAAGCTGTCTTGGAGACGTCGGTCTCCCTGATCCTCAACTGGTGGTATCCAGACCTCAAGTCGATCTTAGAAAACACCGTGGCACCCCGCAACTGGTCAAACAAGTCGTCGATCCTCTGCAGCGGATATCTGTTCTTGATGGTGACCCTATTCAGCTGTCGGTAGTCCACACAAAGGCATAGGGTACCATCCTTCTTCTTCACAAACAGTACCGGGGCTCCCCTGGGAGACGCACTGGGCCTCACGAAACCTTTCTCCAAAAGGTCCTGCAACTGGGACTTGAGCTCTCGCAGCTCAAGCGGTGCCATCCTGTATGGCGGTGTGGAGATGGGGCTGGTCCCTGGTACTAGTGAGATCTCAAACTCGATCTCACGCTCGGGTGGTAGTCCTGGTAACTCGTCTGGAAACACGTCAGGGTACTCTCTGACCACCGGGATACTCTGGAAGTCTGCCACAGGGCTGGGCTCTGCCACCACACAAGCTAGGAAGCCCTCACACCCCTGGCTCAAAAGTCTCGCCGCCCGAAGTGCCGAAATGCACCTGAAACCTCCGTCCACTGGCTGTCCGTGAAACTCGAAAGAAGGCAACTCCGGAATGGAGAAGACAATCTTCCTCTCAAAACAGTCCACCAAGGCGTGGTAAGCGGACAGCCAATCCATCCCCAGAATCACTCCAAAGTCCTCCATCTGTAACATAATCAGGTCAGCTGGCAGGCTATGTCCCCCGACGCTGACCTCGCAATCCGTGTACACCTCCTCAGCTACAAACAGCTGACCACTCGGACCTCTGATTATGAATGGATTCTCTAACAGTGTATAATCCCAGTCCAAACTAACTGCGAAACTGGCTGCGACAAACGAGTGCGTAGCGTCGGAATCGAAAAGCGTGTAAACGAGTCTGCCGGAAACTGAAACCATACCTGCCACCACCGATCCCGAAGCTCTGGCGTCCCTGTGTGTCAGGGCGTTGATACGCCCTTCAGCTCTAGGTGCGGACGAAGCAGCCACACTCTGCATCGGACTGGTAGGTGCTGGCCGGTACCCTCCTCGTGACTGCTGTCCTCCTCCTCGCGCCTGGGAACCGCGGCCTCCTGTGCGCCCTCCAGTGCTCTGCGCGGGAAGTATCTGCTGACCTCCTGCCCTAGACGGGCAGTCCCTCCTGATGTGGCCCGGCTGGCCACACTGGTAACAGAGGGGAACCCGACTCCCGCCCTCAGTGGGTCCCTGCTGTCGGCTGGGCGAGGGTCCGGTGCTGGCGACTGGCCCCTGTCGAGGGCCCCCAAAGGCCACTGATGGCCCTGTAAAATGTGACGGCTCTCCTGCGGACGCCACGTGTCTCCTCTCTCACCGGCCCTGTGAAAAGTCTGGCTGAAAGGGCCTCTTCCGCCCGCCGTCAGTGTCTCGCGCGGACGGGTTGGTCTCCTCGTAAGTCATAGCTGCCTCCACCACCCTCGAAAACGTAGGCAGCTTCAGGGGTTTGACATACCACCAAATCGCAGGCCGGATCCCCTCGGTGAACCTCCAAAGGCGCTCCTCCTCAGTAGCTACCGCTGTCGCTGCAAAGCGGGACAGCTCCAGGAAACGCGTGCGATACGTGCTCACGGTCATCGTCCCTTGGCGGAGAGTGTGGAACTCCAGCCTCCTCTGGTCCTGCCACGTCTGGGGAAAGTACTGCTCGCAGAAGAGGGCGACGAACCGGTCCCAGGTCGACTCGTCCCTCTCCTGTCCCCGGACCGCCCTCCACCACCTGTGTGCCGCACTCTCTAGCTGGTACGTGGCAAAGGCCATGTGGCACTCCACTGGGGGCGAAGGGTGTCGAAAATCTTCTCCAGCTGCTCAAGCCAGTCCTCTGCCTCGGTCGGGTCCTCATCCCCCTTGAAGGAGGGGGGCTTCAGCTTTCAGAACTGCCTGAAAAGCTCGAAGTGGCGCTGTAGGGGAGGTGCTGGTGCACCTCCAGGCGAAGGTGCCTCGTGCACGGAAGTGTCGGAGGAAGGTGGGGGCTGCGGCGGCCCATCCCCTCCCCCGTGTCCAGTGCCGCGTCCGTCGAGTGGTCCCACAGAGGACTCCCCCTCCACAACCCCAGGGTGAGGTGCTCGGGGCGGTGGGTGGAGCTCCTCTCGTACAATGTCTCGTATCAGCCGGGCGAGGTCCTGGGCCTAGACGCCCGGAAGTAGTGGCTGGTCCACTGGGGTGTCTGCAACGGCACGCCCACCTCGCCGACCTCGTCCTCAGCCGCGCCCGCGGCCCGCCTCACTGGTCCCACGACGAGGCATCTCCTGCAAGGAGACGCGAAACAAAACGAAACACGTCACTACGGAACGATACCGAACGGAAATGTCTAAGAGCTCATGTCAAAAGATATGTTGTGGTGGCTACTCTAGTTATAGACATGTGAATTGGTTATTTTCCAGTCAGTTGATTCACTTCTCGGGACAACCTTGCTCTGATACCATCTTGTAACGACCCGATTCCCAAGTCCCTACGAGACACGAGAACCAGACCGACTCGACTAATCCCAAGACCTAGACGTCCAACGAGGAAGTAACCAAAAGAGCAGTAAAATAAACCACATCCAGCATGAATATAACTAACAGTAAGGAAATACAGCAGTAAGGAAAGAAACCACTACAGTATATACCACCACAATAGTAGAACAACATTCATAACATAATATGAACTGCAGGTAAAGAAAAGTACAGCGGAAACAAGAACTACTCACTCTAACAGAACAAAAAGAGGTACAAGAGAACAGTGGTAACTCTACTGGACCCTACTCGGCCCAGCGTCCTCTACAGCCGCTGACCCTGGCTGCTCAACACCTAGTCCTGAAAGGTAACGAGTGCAACACGTCAGCAAAACGTTGAGTAGAGTGGCAGCTAAACTAAAGAAACAGTAAAGTGTACAGTAGCTGTTTAATTTTCTTTCTTCCTTTATTTACTTCTTTCTACTGTTTCATAATTTATCTATTTCTCAGATCCTTCACTTGATCTCGAATGTTCCTCGTGGGAACGATCTTGATTGCAGTCTTTTCCGAACAGAAGTAGCACGTGGTGCTCTCCTGGCCGGGAGAGTCCCCCATGGTGATCCTACTCTCAGTCAACCACCCCAAGGTAACTGACAGACGTAACGGTGACTACGGCACGTGCGGTAAACGCACGGGTAGCTAACCCGCACTGGCACGCGGTCAGTCGTTTCCGTTAACGGGTGCGCCCAAGGCACAGCACGGAACCAGTACAGGGCACAGCCCTCTCAGTAACAGGGGTCCAACCCCTCCACAGTAACTAAACAGGGGCCTTGCCCCTCCACAGTCCGCGCACCCTCGCCTGATTACCCTGGTTTGCCCCAGTGGGCCTAACAAGTCGGTGTGGGAGGCTAGCAGAACCCCGGGGCCCGTGGGGTAGCTAGTACCTCCCTACACTAGTAGCTCTCCTCGGTACTATGTACACGAGAGCCAGCAAGTCAGTACAGAGTGGCCAATCCTAACCCCAGGTCCCTGGGGCCACTGGCTCCGCTCTGCACTAAACAGGGGGGACAGTCGCTCTCCTTGGTACTCCGTACTCAAGGGCCAGCTCACTTCCCCAATTCTATTCCATTCACTTTCCAGGAGTTCTACTCCTAATTCCCCGTAGGGTTCCAGCTCTTTAACTCAGAACATTCCAGTTTCACGTTGATACATCCCATATTCTTAATCATGTTCATTTATTCATAACAAGCAGCTGTTAATTCAATTCACAGGCAGCTATTATTTCCTTTCCACATTTTCCAAGACTGCAGTATTCATACATTCCACTAGTTTTCCCGTCCTAGGATTCATGCCATATCCTAGGATCTATCATACAATCTTGTTTTCCAGCCCTAGGATTCATGCAACACCCTAGGAATCTACCATTCAATCTATTTCACATTCCTAGGATACATGCAATTTCTTAGGTTCTATTTATGGTTTCATAATTTAACGGATTATACTTAAAGCCACTTTACCGGTTACAACAGGCGAACTGGGGGCGTGGTCGGGAATCCCACGTGCCTCCGCAACCCCCGAGACTGCAACGGAACGGGGTCCTATCACAAGGATCAAACACAAGAAACTTCTCAAAATAGTATACAGCTACTGTAGACAGGTAGAGGATGTAATTCCGAAAAGAACGCAACTTGAAACGTGGAAAACGGAGCCCGAACGGGCCCGAAACGGGTCGAAAATGACGAAACAGTGCAAAATTAGACATCTGGAACTTCTTCTAGACGTCTTAAAAAGTGGATCAGGGAATTACCACACTCTGCGTGGGCTCTCAGACGTCCAGAAGCCTGCGGGGGCGTCTGGCCTAGTTCCCAGACGTCCGATGGTCACCCAAGACGTCTAGAAGTCGTTCCCGCCGTTTGGCACTGCAACCAGACGTCTGATTCTCGTTGGATGCGAATCTCCGACCCTGCGCGTACCCATTTCCTCTCTCTCTTAGTACGGTCAATCGAAGGGAAGGAAGGAGACGGAAAAACTCACCTTTCAGACGTCTGGACAGTCTTCCAGACATCGTTCCCGTCATCTGTCTAGAAGCACAGACGTCTGATTCTGGAAAATTTTCCAGAACCAGGGCACCACTCGCCCTCCGCTCGCGACGCCCGACCGCGCTGTGAGTGCTCCGCCTACTGCTCGAGCCGCAGCAGTCCTCCCGCGTCGCTCCGCGCCCGCTGCGCACCCCGCCGGCCGGCCCTAGCAGCCCCGGCGAGCTCGCCCTCACGGCCGAGCGCCTCTCCCACGCGCAGCACCTCCTCCCACGCTCACCGCGGCTGTTGCTGTCGCTGCACCCTCGCGCTCGCTCTCGCGCACTGGCTGAAGGAGAAGAGGAAGGAGGTGGAGGTGACGGGAGTGAGGGAGAGGTGTGGCCCTTTTAAGGCCGCACGAGGAGGAGAGAGAGAATGCGGCAGAGGCGTCTGCGGCCGCAGGAGAGAGGGAAAAAGAGGGAGAGAGAGAGAAAACGCAGGTCTGCGCGCTCAGGCGCGCAGACGAATAGTAGTGTGCCAAAATAACCGATTTCCATACGTCTAGAAATGATCCCAGACGTCTGGTCCGACGTCTGTAAGTGATTCCAGACGTCTGGTACGACGTCTAGGCCACCTCCCAAACGTCTTAAAAGACGTCTGGAGTGCCCATTCGTAACAGAAACAGTGAGGATTGCTATCATGATCCGATAGCAATCCGGAGGGCAGTATATTTCATATCAAACAAAACATTACAAAAGAGGTCCCCAGCTATGTATGAGGGATCAGCATTCATTTACAATGTTCTCACATCTAACCGGTCTCTCTTGAAAAAATTTATCATTACATGCCCTCCAAACGCACCACAAACTGGCAGCCATAGCCCCAAATGGCCGGCCAAGAGCAATGAACCTCTGCCACAATGAATCCCAGATGGGAAGAGGTTCTAAACAAATCATCCCCTAAATCTTGTCGGTGACCAGGCAAGAGGAGAAAATATGTGACGTACTATCAGAGTGTAATCCACAGAGATGGCAAGCATTCAAAGTAGTCCCCATCCTTCTATGTCTAAGATCACTAGTGATTAGGCCTTCCCGTCTGCAAAGCCACAAGAATATCTGAACCTTCAAGGGGACTTTCAATAACCAAATCTTTCTGTCAATAGGGTCACACTCCATCTCAATGTTAGACCTAACGACCTTCTCATACGCCTACTGCACTGAAAATATGCCCTGCCAGACATATGTATCAGTCACGTTCATCCTAGAACTCACCTGTTGTAGATCAGCCATCAGGTTCTGCCTATCCTCCCATAATCGAGTGCCTGATCTACAATGTTCCAACCCTTCCAGCCGCCAGCAACCCTCTGCAGCAGACAACAAGCTGCTGACTTTGGCTACCTTGTCTGTAGCAGCAGCATAAGCTCTCGGGTAAACCTCTTTGAGCACCCCCAGACTAGACCACTGCTCGTTCCACAAACTAAAATCTCTGCCATCTCCAAGTCTAAGCTGCAGCATGTGCCAGTACTTGCTGATTGCACTAATAACTGCTTGCCAAAAGGGGGAAGGTTTCTTCGGTTGTAGCCTCTGCAGACTGCTGTTTGATCCCTGTTATGAACGCACGCTTCAGACGCCTTTTAAGATGTCTGGGAGGTGGCCCAGACGTCTGACCAGACGTTTGGAACCACTTCCAGACGTCTGGGAATCGGTTATTTTTGGCACACGTGTTTCGTCTGCGTGCCAGAGCACGCAGACCTGCGCTCTCTCTCTCTCCCTCTCTTTTTCCCTCTCTCCTGCGGCCGCAGACCCACCCTATCCGCTCTCTCTCTCTCCTCCTCGCGCAGCCTTAAAAGGCCACGCCCTCTCCCTCAGTCCCGTCACCTCCGCCCCCTTCCTCTTCTCCTTCCAGCCAGTGCGCGAGAGCGAGCGCGAGTGAGCGGCAGCGGCGATAGCCGCGGTGAGCGTGGGAGGAGGTGCTGCGCGTGGAAGAGGCGCTCGGCCGTGAGGGCGAGCTCGCCGGGGCTGCTAGGGCCGACCGGCGGGGGGCGCAGCGGGCGCAGAGCGACGCGGGGGGGGCTGCCGCAGTTTGAGCAGCAGGCGGACGAGACGCGGAGCGGCCGGGCGTCGCGAGCGGAGGGCGAGTTGTGCCCTGGTTCTGGAAACTTTTCCAGAATCAGACGTCTGGGATTCTAGCCAGACGATGGGAACGACGTCTGGAAGACTGTCCAGACGTCTGAAAGGTGAGTTATTTTCGCTTCTTCATTTTCTTCGACTGACAGTACTAAGAGAGAGAAATGGGTACACGCAGGTTCTGATTCGCCACCCAACACGAATCAGACGTCTGGCTGCGGTGCCAGACGACTGGAGCGACTTCCAGACGTCCGAGGTGACTATCGGACGTCTGGGAACTAGGTCAGACGCCCCCGCAGGCTTCTGGACGTCTGAGAGACCACGCAGAGCAAAGGTAACCTCTGATCCACTTTTTAAGACGTCTGGAATAAGTTCCAGACGTCTGATTTTGCACTGTTTCATCATTTCGACCCGTTTAGGGCCCGTTCGGGGTCCGTTTTCCACGTTTCGAGTTGCGTGCTTTTCGGAATTACATCCTCTACTTGTCTACAGTAGCTGTATACTGTTTTGAGAAATTCCTTGTGTTTGATCCTTGTGATAGGACCCCGTTCCGTTGCAGTCTTAGGGGTTGCAGAGGCACGCGGGATTCCCGACCACACCCCCAGTTCGCCTGTTGTAACCGGTAGAGTGGCTTTAAGTATAATCTGTTAAATTATGAAACCATAAATAGAACCTAGGACATTGCATGAATCCTAGGAATGAGAAATAGATTGAATGGTAGATCCTAGGGTGTTGCATGAATCCTAGGGCTGGAAAACTAGATTGTATGATAGATCCTAGGATATGACATGAATCCTAGGATGGGAAAACTAGTGGAATGTATGAATACTGCAGTTTTGGAAAATGTGGAAAGGGATTAATAGCTTCCTATGAATTGAATTAACAGCTGCCTGTTATGAATAAATAAACATGATTGAGAACATGGATTGTATGAACGTGAAACTGGAAAGGTGAAACCTGATTGTGTTGAGTTAAAAGAGCTGGAACCCTACGGGGAAATTAGGAGTAGAACTCCTGGAAGTGAATGGAATAGAATTGGGGAAGTGAGCTGGCCCTTGAGTACGGTGTACCAAGGAGAACGACTGTCCCCTTGTTTAGCGCAGAGCGGAGCCAGCCGCCCCAGGGACCCGGGGTTAGGACTGGCCACTCTGTATCGACTTGCTGGCCCTCGTGTACGTAATACCGAGGAGAGCTACTAGCGTAAGGAGGTACTAGCTACCCCACGGGCCCCGGGGTTCTGCTAGCCTCCTACATCGACTTGTTAGGCCCACTGGGGCAAACCAGGGTAGTCAGGCGAGGGTGCGCGGACTGTGGAGGGGCAAGGCCCCTGTTTGGTTACTGTGGAGGGGTTGGACCCCTGTTACTGGGAGGGCTCTACCCTGTACTGGTTCCGTGCTGTGCTTTGGGCGCACCCGTTAACGGAAATGACTGACCGCGTGCCAGTGCAGGTTAGCTACCCGTGCGTTTACCACGCGTGCCGTAGTCACCGTTACGCCTGTCCGTGACCTTGGGGTGGTTGACTGAGAGTAGGATCACCACGGGGGACTCTCCTGGCCAGGAGAGCACCACGTGCTACTTCTACTGTTCGGAAAAGACTGCAATCAAGATCGTTCCCACGAGGAACATTCGAGATCAAGTGAAGGATCTGAGAAATAGATAAATTGTGGGAAAATAGAAAGATGTAATTAAAGAAAGTAACAGAACATAACAGCTACTGTACACTCTACTGTTCTTTTGTTTTAGTTGCCACTCTACTCAGCGTTTTGCTGACGTGTTACACTCGTTACCTTTCAGGACCAGGTGTTGAGCAGCCAGGGTCAGCGGCTGCAGAGGACGCTGGGCCAAGTAGGGTCCAGTAGAGTTACCACTGTTCTCTTGTACCACTTTCTTTTTGGTTCCACTGTAGTGAGTAGTTCTTGTTTCCGCTGTACTTTTCTTTACCTACAGTTCATATTATGTTATGAATGTTGTTCTACTGTTGTGGTGGTATATACTGTAGTGGTTTCTTTCCTTACTGCTGTATTTTCTTACTGTTAGTTATATTCATGCTGAATGTGGTTTATTTTACTGCTCTTTTGGTTACTTCCTCGTTGGACAACTAGGTCTTGGGATTAGTCGAGTCGGTCCGGTTCTCGTGTCTCGTAGGGACTCGGGAATCGGGTCGTTACAATCCCCCATAGCTGTCCCTAATCAGATCTGCCATCAAACCCTCCTTACAGTCCAAAATCTTGATGGCCCATTTAATCAATAAAGCCTCATTGAACTCCTTGAGTACCTTAATTCCCATACCACCAATCTCCTTTGGCCTGCAAATTTTGTTCCATCTGATGGGCTGCATAAAGCCGCCCTCTTGACCAGCTCCTTTCCAAAAGAATCTTTTCCTCATAACATCCAATCGCTTCCATATAGACTTCGGGACCCTAAATATGCTAAAATAGAAGATCGGGATGGATGTAATGACCGAATTCAGAAGGATCAGTCTCCCACCCTTAGATAAGAACTTACTACTCCATCCTTTCAGCTTTCCAGAAACCTTATCAAACAAGACATTCCAATCAGATTTTTTCAATTTTGCAGCTTTCCATGGCAGTCCTAGGTACCTCAGTGGAAGTTTAGCTCGAGGTGACCCCAATGTACTCTCCAAATCCATCTGCTCCTGCTCATTCATGCCAAAACATATCAAGATAGACTTTTCCTTATTCAAACATAGGGCTGAAATATCCCCAAAGATCTTTACCAATAACCCCAGAGCATGTGCTGCAGGCTTGGACCCTTCCACAAGAAATACCGTGTCATCTGCATATTGCAAAATGGGGGCCAGATTTCTCCTGTTGGATAATGAGTACCCTTTAATTAGACCCACCTCTGCCAATCTACAAGCATAACTTGCAAGCCCATCCACCGCAAGGTTAAACACCAAAGGGGCTAAAGGACATCCTTGTCTAACCCCACGCTGAGGCTAAATCCAAACTCCACAAGGCTTCCCATTGATCAATGGAGAAAATGAAGCAATTGTGATACAACGTTTCATCCATTGGATCCATAAGGGAGGAAAACCTCTCCTTTTAAAAACCTCCCAGAGATACTGCCAAGAGATCGAATCATATGCCTTCTGGAAATCAACTTTCCACATGAATGCCTTGTATTTCCTTCTATGCCATCCACTCACCATTTCTTGAGCCAAAATGAAAGATTCTTGGAGTAATCTGTTAGGTAGGAATGCAGCTTGCACCGGATGGATCAGGCCCTGTAGAATAGTTCTTAGCCGATTAGCCAAAATCTTGCTGATGACAAGGTAGATGGAATTTGAAAGGGAGATCGGCCTAAAGTCTGAGAATTTTTCTGCTCCCATTGACTTAGGCAATAGAAAAAGATAAGACTTGTTACTCTTTTCAAACCCAGCATTTCCCTTCTCAAATTCTCTAATGACATCCATCACTTCCTTGCACACCACACTCCACATCTCTCTGTAGAAGAAAACTTGTATTCCATCAGGGCCCGGGGACCCTTCCATATTGAGCTCTCTGATTGCCTGTAGGGTCTCCTGTTCAGTGATGATTACAGTCAGCTGAGAGGCCTGTTCACTCGTCACCCTAGGAACATCACTCCATGCCATTCTCCATTTCCCCCTCTTAGCTGCCCGAGAAGCCTCTCTATAATATTTAATGGCTTCAGATTTTATCTCCTGAGTGGAAGAGACCCTGTGTCCATCTCTGAGAATAGAAGAAATAAAGTTAACACGCCTCCGAGAGCTAGCCACAAAATGGAAGAATTTCGTGTTGGCATCTCCCTCCTTAAGCCATAATTGCCTTGATCTCTCCCTCCAATCGATTTCTTGTTTAAGGTCTTCATCCAGTATCACACCCTACCACACCTTCCTCTCAGCAAGTTCTTCCTCAGACAAAGGGCCAGCTGCTTCCTTAGAGTCCAGCTCCTGAATTTTATTCAAAGCCTCCCTCCTCCTTTGCTGCCTCATCAAGCTAACAGCAATTCCATACTCTTTTAAGACAGTGCGCAAATCAGTCAACTTGGTTTCCAATCTGACAGTAGCAGAGCCCTCCACCTTTTTAGCTTGCCACCATGAGCTAACCATCTGACAGAAGCCTGGTTCATTCAGCCAAGATCTTTTAAGCTTGAAGTAGGAGCCAACTTGGATTTCTTCCCCACTGTCCCACACCAGAGGGGTGTGATCAGAGAAAGGTCAGTCCAATCCACTCATAGTCGACAACTGCAATCTTTCAAGAATGTTCACATTCCCAAAGAATCTATCTAGTCTGGATGCCAGCCCATTTCCATTGCGCCATGTAAATTCCACACCAGAAGATGGATACTCACTCAGATGAAGAGATTGAACCACCATCTGGAAGCCAACAGCTGAGCTGTCTGTGCCACCATTAGGTCTGTCTACCCCTGTTAACACACAATTGAAATCCCCACCCGTCAACCATACTCCCCCCTGCACCAACTCAACCGCAGCAGTCCACTCCTCCCACAGCTCCTGCCTGGCAGATGCAGCACATGGTCCATATACCCCAGTAATCCAGATATACTCATGCCCCTGGTGAATTTGGAATTTGCAAGTCAACATATGCCTGGCTTTGTGAACTTCCAGACAATGAGCCCACACCTTCCTCCACCAGATAGCAATACCCTCCGATCTCCCCTGTGCATCAATCTTCACACATTCGTTCATCCCTGAAGACAACAAGTCATACCAAAGCTTATCAGAGTTGCTTTCAATGTGCGTCTCTTGAATGATCTCACATTCAATCCCCCATTCTCTCAAATATCTCATCAGAGAAGCCCTCCGGCTTTTGTCGCGCAACCCACGCACGTTCCAAGTGAGGATTCTCATCGATCCTCACGAGACCCCTCCCCCCTGAGGGTTTGGCACTTACATACCTGCATAACTTCCGCAATCTCGTCTTCATCCATCAGAATGACAGCCTTTGACTTCCTCTGTCTAAGGCTATATGGTGATCCACCCTTACCAATTTCAGCGCAAGAACCACCTTCACATTTAAGGCCCTCCATCTCATGCAAGTCCTCTTTATCCTTTAGAGACTCAAGCTACGTCTCATGAATCCCCTGCTCCTCAGTCTCCACACCGCCTGGCAACACATCCCCTGCCACCAAGGGCGTTGGTCCTGCTGTTTCCACCCCACCCGATTCCTCCTTCTCTTCATTCAGAATCTCCCCCTTCTCCCCCACATGGAGGTCCTTACGATTTTTGATAAATGGGGGTTCTTCGAAAGGAGCTGTGCATAGTTCATACGCAGCCGCCTCCTCACCAGCTTCAGGTCCAAACGACTTATCTTGCTTTGCTACAGTGTCACCCACCAAGAACCTCAGCCTTAGTATCCAGGAGTTCCCACCACATCTCAGAATCAGTCTATTAGGTACAGAGTCAGCTTTAAATACATCGACCATCACATTCACCAAGCACCCATCATGCTCAAGCAGTCCAACAACCGCATCTTCTGCAACTGATGCAAATCTTGAAATCATTGATGATACGACCTCCTTCGACCTCAGATGCAGAGGCAACCCCTCGATCTCAAGTTTTCCCGATCTACACCCCACTCTCTAGGGTGGCCTCTCTGGCAAAGCTCCATCAAAGGGAGAAACCAGTCTCCAGATCACCGTGAGGCCATCGTTGCAAGACGTCTGAAATCGTAGCCTCTCAACATCCACTATTCCCAACCCAAAGATGACAAATCTGTAGTTGATAAAAAAGCAGATTGCCAGGAGTTGGTCGAAAGGGAAAGAGAGTTTACCAGGATGTGGACATTCTCTACCGTCGGTCTTCCAGACATAACCTCCCCGACCAAAGCTCCACGCAAAGCCATCTCTGCCACTTTGATGTTTTCTGTCATAGGAACCTCCACATCAATCGTAAGCCCCCCGAGCTGCACAGAGAAGGGGGCGGAGGCAGCACCTGCAGAGCCCTAAAATTCAAAATTCCACAGTGCGGGAAAAGACGTTCTTTCATCTGCCCCCCAAAACCCCTACACGAATCCCTCTTGTGACCAAATTCCCCGCATTCTAAGCACACCACAGGAGATCGGCAAGTAGCCGCCACATGTCCCCGATGCCGGCAGTGGAAACATAAGATCTTGCCGTGCACCTTTGCGCCCCTTCTATCTAACCATCTCGTCGCCATCCCTCTTTTACCGTGCACATCAGAGTCCCTCCGCTCCTTCCGCCTCCAAACCCTCGACCTCCAAGTATGCCAGGCTTCACCATCCCTAATTCCACCAGCCATCGCCCTTGCTTCGCCTGCTGTCGCCCACCATTGGAACAACAATTTTACTTTCCTTTACTGCTTTGCTCGTTTTTACTGCTTAGTTATATTGCATATGTGAATGTGGTTTACTTCCATGCTTTTTTGTTATTTCTTGTTGGACGACTGGGTCTTGGGATTAGTCGAGGCGAGTCAGACTCGAGTCCTCTAGGGATCCAAGAACCAGGTCGTAACAAGATGGTATCAGAGCAAGGTCGTCCCGAGAAATGAACCAACTAGCTTGAGAATAACCATTCACGTGCATGTAACTAGGGTAGCCACCACAACGTATCTCTTTGATGTCTATTCTGAATCCTTTTTTGAAGAAATTCGATAGCGTTGACCCTTTTGTTCTGTCTTCCACGTCTCCTTGCAGGAGATGCCTCATCGAGAAGTTCTCGAGGCGGGCCGCGATCGCGGCCATGGACGAGGTCGGAGGGGCGGACATGCTGGGCCTGAGGTGCTAGTTGACCCACCTCTTCTCCCAGGAGTTCAGGCCTAGGATCTCGCCCAGCTGATCAGAGACAGTGTGAGAGGAGATCCACCAGCCTCCACGGGCACCTCTCCCCGAGGACGTGGAAGGGGAGTCTTTGGTGGGACAGAGAGACTGTCGCAGCATCGGAAGAGCAAGAGGGGGAGGGGGTGGTCCTCCACCGCCCCCACCGCACTCTGACACTTCCGAGCATGAGCCCTCCTTACTTGGAAGCGTACCCGTTCCTCCACTGCAGCTACACCATGAGCTTTTCAGATAGTTCTGGAAGCTGAACCCCCCCTTTTTCAAGGGGGATGAGGACTCGTTTGAGGCAGAGGACTGGCTGGAGCAGATAGAGAAGGTGTTTGACACCCTTCGCCCTCTTGCGGAGTGCCGCATGGTCTTTGCCATGTACCAGCTAGAGAGCACAGCACACAGGTGGTGGAGGGCAGTTAGAGGCCAGGAGAGGGGAGAGCCGACGGGGGACCAATTCATGACCCTCTTCTGCGAGCAGTACTTCCCGTAGACTTGGCAAGACCAGAGGAGGCGGGAGTTCCACACTCTCCACCAGGGGACGATGACTGTCAGCACGTATCGCACGCGCTTCCTGGAGCTGTCATGTTTTACTTCGACAGCCGTAGCTATAGAGGAGGAGCACCTATGGAGGTTCACTGAGGGGCTCCGACCTACTATTCGGGGGTATGTCAAACCCCTGAAGCTGCCCACCTTCTCGAGAGTGGTGGAGGCAGCCATGACCTACGAGGAGACCAACCCAGCTGCGCGAAACACCGACAGCAGACGGAAGAGGCCCTACTAGCCAGAATACTCTCAGGGCCATTGAGAGAAGGCACGCGGCACCCAAAGGAGAGCCATCTCATTTTACGGGGCTGTCAGTGGCCTTTGGAGGCCCCAGATAGGGGCCAGCTGCCAACACTGGACCCCCATCAACCGTCAGTAGGGACCTACCGAGGGAGAGAGTCGAGTCCCCCTCTAGTACCAGTGTGGCCAACCGGACCACGTCAGGAGGGACTGCCCATCTAGGGTTGGAGCACAGTAGATGCTCCCCGCACTGAGTGCTGGAGGCCAAGCTGGTGGTCATGGTCCCCAGGCTCGTGGGGGAGGGAAGCAGTCACCAGGAGGGTACAGACTAGCGGCTACTCACCTGACTCAGAGTGTAGCTACTTCGTCTACGCTGAGGGCTGAGGGGCGTATCAACGCCCTGACACACAGAGACGCCAGGGCTTCCGATTCAGTGGTGGCAGGTATGGTTACCGTTTTCGGCAGATTAATGTACGTACTTTTTTATTCTGGCGCCACACACTCTTTTGTCGCTACGAGTTTTGCTGTCAGTTTGGGACAGGACAATATGTTGTTAAAGGATCCGTTTGTGATCAGAGGGCCAGGTGGCTAGTTGTTTGCAACTGTGGAGGTATACACAGACTGCGAGATAGTATAGGGGGACGCAGCCTCCCCGCTGACCTGATTGTGATACCGATGGAGGATTTTGGCGTGATTTTAGAGATGGACTAGCTATCCGTATACCACAATTTGGTGGATTGTTTCAAGAGAAAGATCATCTTCTCCATACCGGAGTTACCTTCCTTTGAGTTCCACAGACAGCTGGCGGACGGAGGTTTTAGATGCATCTCCGCACTTCGGGCAGTGAGACTATTGAGCCAGAGGTGTGAGGGCTTCCTAGCCTGTGTAATGGTAGAGCCTAGCCCTGTGGTTGACTTTCAGAGCATTCCGGTGATTTGTGAGTACCCCAACGTGATTCCAAAGGAGCTGCCAGGACTACCACCCAAGCGTGAGATCAAGTTTGAGATCTCACTGGTACCGGGGATTAGCCCCATCTCTACTGCACCGTACCGGATGGCACCAATTGAGTTGTGAGAGCTCAAGTCACAGCTATAGGACCTGTTGGATAAGGGCTTTGTGAGGCCCAGTGCGTCCCCGTGGGGAGCCCCTGTGTTGTTTGTGAAGAAGAAGGATGGTACCCTGCGACTTTGTGTTGACTACAGATAGCTGAATAGGGTCACCATCAAGAACAAGTATCCGCTGCCGAGGATTAATGACCTTTTTGACCAGTTGCGAGATGCTACAGTGTTCTCCAAGATAGATCTAAGGTCAAGCTACCACCAATTGAGGATCAGGGAGACCGATGTCTCCAAGATAGCTTTCCATACATGGTACGGGCACAAGTTCTTGGTCATGCCGTTTGGGCTGACTAACACCCCCACTGCTTTTATGGATTTGATGAATTGAGTTTTCAGACTGTACTTGGATTAGTTTGTGGTGGTATTCATCGACGATGTACTCGTTTACTCGCGGGATCAAGCACAGCACGAACAGCATCTACGGATGATTCTGGACACTTTGAGGCGACGCAGGCTGTATGCTAAGTACAGCAAGTGCGAGTTTTGGTTGAGGCAGGTGACTTTATTGGGCAATGTGATCTCAAGGGATGGTTTGGCTGTGGACCCAGCCAAGGTTGAGGCCGTGCTCAGGTGGAGAGGCCACGTACTGTGACAGAGATACGCAACTTTTTGGGACTGGCAGGTTACTATTGGTGGTTTGTCAGAGGATTCTCGCGGATTGCGTGTCCTATGACTCAGTTCACTCGGAAGGACGTGCCCTTTGCCTGGACAGATGCATGTGAGGCATGTTTTCAGGAATTGAAGGAGAGACTGACTTCAACTCCTGTGCTCACCATCCCAGACAGCAGTGGTGATTTTATGGTGTCCACAGACGCTTCGTTGCAGGGGTTAGGGGGTGTGCTCATGCAGCGGGGTCACGTTGTCGCTTACGCTTCGCGGCAACTGAAGCCCCATGAGCATAGCTACCCTACCCATGACCTAGAGCTGGCAGCTATTGTCTTCGCGCTGAAGACATGAAGGCACTACCTGTACAGTGAGACCTTTGAGATTTTCACATATCATAAGAGCCTCAGGTACTTGTTTGACCAGAAAGAGCTTAACATGAGACAGATACATTGGTTAGAGCTCTTGAAGGACTACGACTACAGCATCTCCTACCATCTAGGGAAGGCCAATGTGGTAGCTGATGCCTTGAGTCAGAAGGCGCTCGCCCACTTGGCCAGTCTACAGGCACAGAGTTGGAGACTTATGGAGGAGTTGGGTAGTTGGCAACCCCGGGAGCCACAGGGGTATTGTGGGATAGTGACAGTGACACGGCAGATGTAACCAGAGCTGATAGACCGCATCATCGTAGGGCAGATAACAGATCCGTACTTACAGGCGTTCCTGGACAGAGTGCTGTCAGGGGACCCAAGAGACTTTTCTTTTACAGATGAGGTGTTACGCATGAGGGGACGCTTGTGCGTTCCCAAGGACGAGGAGTTGTTGAGAGAGCTCCTGACGGAGGCACACGGGTCCAGGTTCATCATACATCCCAGGAACACAAAGATGTATCATGATCTGAGACGCAACTTTTGGTGGAGAGGGATGAAGCGGGATATGGGTGAGTTCGTGCAACAGTGTTTAGTGTGCCAGCAGGTGAAGGCCAAGCACCAGAGGCCTGTTGGGCCGTTGTAGCCACTTCCTATGCCAGAGTGGAAGTGGGAGAGCATCACCATGGATTTGGTCGTGGGTCTACCTATTACCCAGCGAGGACACGATGCAGTCTGGGTGATAGTGGACAGGTTGACGAAGACGGCGTGTTTCCTGTCGATTCGAGTCACCATGGGACCAGCACAGTTGGTAGAGAGGTACATTCGTGGTGTGGTATGCCTGCACGGAGTTCCGTGTGAGATTGTATCCGTCAAGGATACCCGTTTTACTTTCCAGTTTTGGGCTAAGTTTCAGCAAGCTTTGGGAACACGGTTGAGGTTCAATACCGCGTACCACCCCCAGACAGACGGACAGTCAGAGCGCACTATACAGACACTTGAGGACCTTTTGCGCGCCAGTGTACTAGACTAGAGAGGCTTCTGGGAGGAGTATTTACCCCTGGCAGAGTTTGCATATAATAATAGTTATCACTCGAGCATCGGCATGACACCTTACGAGGCTTTGTACGGATGGAGGTGTACTGCAGCCTTGAGTTGGGTCGAGGTGGGGACCAAGTGGGAGGTTGGCCCCAGGCTGATCCGGAAGAGTCAGGAGGTGATAGAACAGATCCACAGATCACTCCGCACTATCAGGAGCAAGCAGAAGAGTTATGCTAACCGGAAACGCAAAGAGGTGCAGTTTCGAGGTTGGGGATCACGTCTTTCTCCGCGTTTCGCCCATGAAGGGCCTGCAGCATTTTGGGGTGAAGGGGAAGCTTGCGTCAAGGTTTGCGGGGCTCTTTAAGGTCCTGGAGCGGGTAGGACCTGTTGCTTACAGGCTTGCCCTTCCTCCCCAGCTTTCTGGAGTGCACGATGTGTTCCACGTGTCCAACCTTAGGAAGTACGTCGTTGATCCCAGTCACGTTCTGAGCCACGAGAGTGTCAAGGTGGGTGATGACCTGACCTACCCCGAGAGACCAGTGCAGATACTAGACAGAGCCATCTAGAGTCTGAGACGGAAGCAGGTATTCCTGGTGAAAGTTTTATGGAGAAGCCAGCGGTACGAGGAGGCTACCTAGGAGCCTGAGGTGACGATGTGGGAGCGGTACCCAGAGCTTTTGAGGGTACGTCCTTTCAGACCTACTTTAGTCCTCTTTAAGTTTGTTATGTGTTTTATGTTCCTTTTTCCGCACCATAGCTAGTTCAAGTTTCAGGAATGAAACTTCCTTTAAGTTTGTTATGATATAAAGACCTATCCCACTTTTAGCATTTTAAGACGTCTGGAGTGTCAGTTAGACATCTGTCCAGATGTCTGGACCCTTTCCTGGACGTCTGGAAATGAAATTTTTGTACACACTCTATGTTCTGCGCGCAGCCAGCGCGCAGAACTTCGCCCCTCTCTCTCCTTTCTCCTCCTTCCTACCCAAACCCTACACCCACGGCCTCTATAAAAGGCCACCCTCCCCTCTTCTCCTCTTCACTCCACACACCACCATCTCCACCTTCAGAGCATGGCAGAGCGGCGAGAGGAGGTAAGCGAGGGTGTGCGTGAGAGTGAGGAGAAGGAGAGTGCGTGACAAGGAGGAGGAGGCCGAGGTCGGGAACTTCGGTGGAAGCTCGTTGGAGCTCTCACGGCTACCGCAACGCGTGCGGGAGGAGTCCGGAGTGACATCCTCAACCACCTGCGACAGTTGGAGCTGCAGTGGAGTGAGAAGAAACGTGGCAGAGCGCGACAAGGTGCACTGGGAGCGTGTTCTGATACTGGAATTTTTCCAGTATCAGATGTCTGGAGTGCAGTCTGAACGACTGCTGAGCTTCTGGACGTCTGGAGTCAAGACCAGATGTCTGAAAACACCTTTATCATGAAGGTACATTCTTTTCGCAGTTACGACCATGCAGGCCGCACCGCAGAAGATATGCTGGTCTAATTTTGGGGCAGCAGCTCTATCGTACGCAAAAGCAGCCTTGGGAAGGTGCACGAAACGCTCTCCCACGCACTTTTGAACATCTGACCAGCTCACTAGACGACCAGAGGTGCTTCCAGACGACCGGAGGAGTGGTCTGACGTCTAGAATCGCTTTCAGACGATCGCAGGGGAGTCCTGGACATCTGAGGACACCATAGGAACTTGAGGTGAGATTCTGTAACTTTTAAGACGTCTGGACTTGTTTCCAGACGTCTGATTTTGGTTAGTAGACACATTTTTCACCCGTTTGGGGTCCGATCGGGATCCATTTTACGCAAACGAAGTATCTGTCGTTTCCTTGTGAGTTTCTCTACGTACTAGAAACCTTTATACACTGTTTTGAATCTTCCTTTGTGATGTATTCCCTGGTATAGGGTTTCGACCTACTGTGTGTTTGGAGCTCGCAGAGACGCCTAGGTCTGCGGTTCGAGCCCCCATTACTCCCGGATTATCTGGTAGAGTGGTCTACCCCTGTTAATCTTATTAAAGAATGTATCTATGGAATTAGCCAACTGGAAACCTAGGATGTGGCATGAACCCTAGGACAGAGAAATGAATAAACCAATTGTACTGCATGATTGAATTTGTATACATGAATAAGTTAAACTGTTAGCCATTGCCTGTAATAAAGTTGTGAGCTGCCTGTTAGAATATGAGCTACCTAAGATAAATGAACAATTACCTGTGAAATCATCAGTTGCATGTATTAAATTGTGGAAACACGAGCTGCCTGTATATAAATGAGAACTGAATTGTGAATGATGGAATCTGGATCAGAATAATGTGGTGAACATGATCATGAACCCAATGGGGAGTTAGGAGTAGAGCTCCTACGGTTAGATGGAAAATCCGAAATGTAGACAAGAAGTGTGTTGGCCCCTAAGTACGTGGTACCAAGGAGAACGACTGTCCCCTCTTGTGTAGAGAGGAGCTAGCCGCCCTTGGGTTAGGACCCGAGGTTAGGATTGGCCACTCTACACCGACTTCTGTTGGCCCTTGTGTACACAGTACCGAGGCGAGTTACTAGTGTAGGGAGGGAGCTAGTCACCCCACGGGGCCCGGGGTTCAGCTAGCCACCCTACACCGACTTGTTAGGCCCTCTAGGCAAACCGGGGTAGTTAGACGAGGGTGCACGAACTGTGGAGGGGTGAGACTTCTGTTTGGTTCTGAGGGGCTAGACCCCTATTTCTGAGAGGGCTAGGCCCTATACTGTTCCGTGCTGTACTTTGGGCGTACCCGCTAGCGGAAATGACTAACCGCGTGTCAATGCAAGATAGGTACCCGTGCGTTTATCATGCATGCCGTAGTCACCGCTACGTCTTGACAGTGACCTCGGGGTGATTGACTGGGTGTAGGACTACCACGGGGGACTCTCCAGGCCAGGAGAGCACCACGTGTACCTTCTACTCTTCGGAAAAGACTGCAATCAAGATTGATCCCATGAGGAACATACAAGATCAAGAGAATCTGAAAGTTTAAGAAAAAAGGGGTGAAAAGGAAATGCATGTAAAGTAAAATATCTAGAAAAGAGAATTAAACCTGTTACTTTTACTGCTTTAGATAGTATAGTTACCACTCTACTCAGCGTTCGCTGACTCTGTCTTTTTCATAACACTGTTCAGGTCCAGGAGTTGAGCAGCCCGAGCTTCCGGCTGCAGAGGGTGCTGGGCCCAGCCGTAGTTTCTCTGCTCTTCTTTTTGTACACCCTTACTATTGTAGTGAGTTTCTGACTTTTAGCTGCTATTGTTGTTTCTGTTACTTTCATTTCTATTGTCTCTATTGTTGCGGTGGTATGTATTGGAACATCAGTTTTACTTTCCTTTACTGCTTTGCTTGTTTTTACTGCTTAGTCATATTGCATATGTAAATGTGGTTTACTTTCTTGCTTTTTGGTTATTTCTTGTTGGACGACTGGGTCTTGGGATTAGTCTAAGCAAGTCGGTCTCGGGTCCTATAGGGATCCAGGAACCGGGTCATAACAAAATCCTTCTCAAGGTCAACCGAGTCATGAAGTTCCTCCACCATCCAACCCCCCACATGGTCACCCAAGTGGGGATCGTGGGAAAAGACCAAGTGCAGAAGGCACTTCTAGTGGTGGGAAAAGGCATTGCACGAGCTCAACCAATGATTCTTAATCACCACATTTCTCAACCTAAGAAGGTCAACACAAGCTAGGAGATTAGTCATTGTCTTGAGATGATCAAGGAGAGAGTGGCGTTCCTTTCCCCCTCTGATACTATTATCTTGGCCCACCATTTGTCGAGGAGTTGAAACCATATAGTATTTAAGAACATCGTTAATAATGCTGAAGCCTTCCACGATTGGTTGCAGCAAGTACTTTAGGGTTGACAGCATCTTTATCCATGGAGGGGCTTCACGTAAATTTTACACCCTTACGTTGTACTCCTTAGGACCTCATGTAAACAACCCAAAAGCCTAGGATGTTTTTCTACAATTTTCCAATCCCACAAGACCCCTGAAGCCCTAAAATTGACTATAAAAGCCCTCCCCCCTCGTTCCTCGCATCGCACGCACCCCACCACCACCCTTCGCCTTGCACAGCGCGCTCCTCGGGCAGTGCTCCACCCACCATTGACACAAAGAGAGGAAGGGAGAGGAGAAAGCTCTCTACTCTCTCTTCCCTTTCATGCGTCAGCGTCTGCGTGGGGTTGAGGAGAAGGGTTAAGGGGCGCACGTTGTGCGAGGTTTTTATGCGTCGAGAGTGGGAGGCGAGTGTAGCACAAGGCAACACGGCAAGTGAGGCAACACCTTGCGCAAGGTGCTACGTGGCACAACAGGTGAGGCAACGCGTAATGCAAAGCAGAGTGTAGTGACAAGCAACGCGCGGAGCAAGGCAGGGCAACACATTTCTCGTACCTCGTATGCATGAGCGTCGAGGCACACACTGCGTGGGAGCGTGGGCATGATCAAGAGCTCAGTTTGTTGAGCCGACTAAACCATACTTACTCGGGTCAGTTCAAGCAAAACCAAAATCCATTTTGGGCCAGTTTAGGGGTCATTTGACCTCCAAATTGAGCATATAAGATATCGTTGGAAAGGTATTGAAATTTCCTACATTTTGATATATTTTGCATTGCATTTTGAACTTATTAGAATTACTGAAAAATGGATTTAATTTCCTAATAACACACTTGGCCCCTTCCTTGACCTAGGCAACACGTCTTGGAATGATGCCTGATGAGAACCTCATCATGATCCATAACTAGCTTATTTTGATCTAAGAAAGAGAATAAGAGCTCCTACATAACTTGAAGGACCTAATTCAAGAAATTAATGTTCTGAGAAGAAAATATGAAATAAAGGGTAATACTGTAATTTTACCATTGCAGTACATAAATGGGATTTCTCAGAGGCCAAACATAGGTGAAATGGTCTGAATAAGATAAAAAGTGGGTTGGTTCAGTCAGAAATGGGTTCATGTGCAGTTTAGGAATTAAATGACATCTTGTAACCCTAAAACAGACCTGCTTAATTCCACAAGGTTATGGTCAATATAAAAATCAACTAAACCCTCTAAAAATCATGGAAAAATATCCCCAAGGGTTTAAAACTTTCAAATTGGCCTTTGGAACCTGTTTTGACCTAGATTGGGGTCCCAGCTCATTTATTGGCCTAATTTGGATTTTTTTGTAAAATGTTCAGTCAAACGTGGTCAAACTTAAAATTCAACTTCACCATTGGATTTCTTAGGTCTAAATTAGGTTTGTACCAAAATTTTGACCTAAGGGGAGGTCACCTTGACCTACTTTGCAAAATAGTCCACCCAATTATATTTTGGCCCCTATATTTTGAAAATCATTACACTGACCCCCCTAACTTCCTCACCACTCTTACAATCAGGTCCCTCCACCATTAATGGGGAGGAATCCTACTTCGATGAGGAATGGAGAGGGAGTACTCCCTGATTCCTCAGAGATCTCCCCCCAAATTTGGAAGGGAGATTCTCTGAGGAATTCCCTTCCATCTGAGCTCAATCTCAATCTCTGAATTGCACCCAATCTCTCGTGCGAACGCATGAGAGATTTGGGTCTCCAACGGTTTCCATTTCCGGCAAGGTCTCTTGTGCTTGGAAGCTTGTCTTCCAAGCATAAGAGCCTCTACCCGTGCCTATAAAAGGTATACCACCTCCGACCGCATCTCTTCAGCTTGACTTGGCCGGAGAATCACCCCAATTTCATCTTCTTCTCCTCCAGTCAGGGGTCCAGCGAGCTCCGGCGAGCCCTCCTCTTTCTCGTCACTTTGCCACAATACCAGTGGCAAAGCCAACTTTGTCCCTTTCCTCCGCATCGCGCAATACCAGCATGCGTGTCTCCAACCCCTTCGTCGTCGCCGTCACCCCTCCCCTAGACATCGTCTTCTCCGGCAGCAGCAGGTATAGCCAGCTGCCTCCTCTCCCCCTTCGTCCACTTAGCTAGGTTAGAATTACTCCTCTCTATCCCCTCTTCATTTCCCCTCTTTCTATCTCCACTTTTGACCCCTCGCAGCTGCAGACCACCTGCATCTTCTCCATCTTCGACCGACCACCGACGAGGCACTTCCACCGCTCCGCACCTCCACACGCCTTGTCAAACACCTCATCACCTCCACCATCGTCCACTGATCACCTTCCGCCCATCCATCAACCGCCAACACCTTCCTAAAAGTCCCCAAACCTAACCCATAAGCATGGCTATAGAGCAACCTAGGCACACACTCTTAGGCCGCCTCGCGGCCAGCCAACCATCGTCTCACCTTCGCCTTGACACGGCGAAGCTCCTCAAGTGTTTTAATGGGGCCGCAAGATCGTACTTGTGTGTTTCAGGTTAGGCTCCCATTCCGCCATTGACGCATGAAGCAAGCTTGCTTGCGAGCTTCGCCCCAGGTTGCTGCACTCCAGGAAAATAAGCCCAGGTGATGCACGATGTGTGCGTGCACGTCTCA
Source organism: Thalassia testudinum (assembly GCA_037157565.1). Classification (NCBI taxonomy): domain Eukaryota; kingdom Viridiplantae; phylum Streptophyta; class Magnoliopsida; order Alismatales; family Hydrocharitaceae; genus Thalassia; species Thalassia testudinum. Next base: position 11,263,357 of record JAZHRO010000065.1, on the reverse strand, counting down.
AGTCAAGTGAGTGGTTCTATAAGGAGCCTTGCTGCCCCAATTAGGAAAGAACTTCCTGTAGGCGCGAGCACAGAAGCGGAGCATAGGATAATTGAATTTGTGCTTTCTGTTGGTTGCCTCCAAACAACACGGGGTGAGGTTCCTCGCCCTCACATGCACCCGCCTCGTTCGCAACCTTTGCCCCGCGGATATGGCGTGACCAACCCGATTACACCTCTCACTCCTCACGCATCACACCCACACCTGTGCGCCTGGACCCGGGCACGCGAGACTCGACCCGATTACACGGCTCTGGGAGAGCGTACCTAAGAGAGAAATAGGGAGAGAGAGAGACGCAGGGGAGGGTAGGGGATAGGTTTTGCTCTTCAGTGTGTGCAGGGAAGAAGAAGCGAAGAAGGCAAGGAAGGACTTAGCTACAGCAAGGAAGGAAAAAGAAGAAGAAGGTGCGGCTGAAGGTAAAGGAAGAAGGAAGGCAGAAGCCAAGGGAAGGAGAAGCACTATAGCAGAAGTGTGGTTGAAGAAGAAAGAAAGCAAGAAATCAAAGAGAGTAGAAGAAGAAAGAAGAAGACCGCAGAGGAAGAAGAAGGAGAAAAGCATTGTGCAGAGAAGAAAGAGAAGGAAGAAAGGCAAGGCTAGAAGGCCAGAGAAAGGAGTTACAGATGGCCAAAGTCAGAGAAGAATAGAAGAGCTAAGGAAAGAGGAAAGTCAGAGAAAGAAAGAAAGAAGAAGAAGAAAAGAAAGAAGAGAAAGCAGAAACAAGGAAATCATTTAAGATGTCTAATTATAGAATCAGACGTCCAATTGTAATTTTTTGCTACATTTTAATTCATAAACCCTTGCATTATACTTTGAAGTAGGTTTTGAGTAACTTTAAGTGTTCGAATTACATTATTGAGATTAGTGAATAAATTCCATTTACTCCTTGTGTTCGACCTCGGATACTTAGGTTTTCGAGTAATAAAAATTCTTATTTGTTTTTTAGGCGATTTCATCTATACTACAATGTAACATCTCTTTAAAAACCAAGATCTAGACTCGTCAACATTTTGGCACCGTTGTCAGGGAGCAACGCGCAATTTATTATTAATCTCTGCATTCTTTTACTTATATTTGAACACTAACTTGCCTTATTTGTTTTGCTGTAATCTTACAAGGTATTTCACGAGAAGATCTCCCGCGTAAGTCAACCACTCCAGGGCAGGTAATCTCTTTTCTTCCCTAATCCACTCCTAATCCTTGAAAGACAAAAGGAAGCAATTAATTTAGGAATCAATTGCCTTCTTTCTATAGTAATCACCATCTTTAAGGCAAGAGTTTCCTGATTTTGCGAAATTTTTTAAAACCTATTAATGTTAAGGCGATTTTTAGAAGCCAACCCCACAAGTTCCTGTGACTAATAGAAATCACGCTTAATCTCTACGGACAACACACTTCTTGTTTTTGAGTCCAAAAAGAACTTTTGTGAAAAAGATGATAGGAAATAGAATCGAATTAGGGTTTCTACAATAGGGTTTTTGGAGTGCTAGTCACATATGCTTGTTTAAAAGGAAATAAACCCTCCTACATTAGTGTGCTATCCAAGCCCTTAATTGAAAAAATCTAAACAAGACAAACCCTAAAAATTGAGCTCTAAAATCACTTGAATCTTAAAATCTTGGACCTAATAAACTGGGAGTCAAATCAGGGTGATTTCTAGGTCTTGACCTGGAATCATTCTGCCATCTTTAGGGCAGGTCAAGTGAAGTTGACCCCTTAGGTCAACCAACCTTGAAATTAGGTCACAAAATCAAAACATCTAAAGTTCAAGTGAAAACCCTAAGCACCTCTAAAATAAAAGTGGTAGACTTAAGAGGTCAAGGTCCCCATTCTGGTCTACCTGGAATCCCAGTGATAAGAGAGGTCGAGTGGAGGAAACCCTGTAACCCGTGGTGATGCTCTACCGTGTAGGGGTATTTGTGGGACTCCCCCTCTCTGGCTACCCAGGTAATTCTCAGGTGGACGACCTTCTGATCAAGGGGTATCATCTGCCTCGAACCTCCATAGTCATCCAAACGTCTTTGGGTGCCTCGATTGGGTCAAAAACACCTCCAGTTCCTCATCTTTTCTCTTTAGAGCACACATATACATTTTCAGTGGGACTCTTTATTCAGATTTAATCGCTTCACACCTTGATTCTACATCTTGATCTGAACTCGGATTCTACATCTTGAATCCACCACCTGATCCAAATATGCAGCCAAATTACTTAGGACTACCTTTCAAGAAACCTAAATCCCAAAGATCCATGAGAGATAGGATGATTGAGGATGCCCTGAAATTCTATGAAAATGAAGAAAAAACCTCAACACCTGTAGAAAACATTCAAGTTGATGTCCCAACAACCACAACCTTCATCATAACCTGTGCCTAAGTGTTATTGGCAGAAGCCACAAGAGGATCAACCCAAGACACGCTCATCACAGGATACATAGAGATAGAAAAGTTACACAATTTTGAATACCTTCAATGTTTGACAAATCCTGTATTATGGGAACAGCACCAAGATGATCTTGAAAAATGGGAAGAGATAATGAGATTGTTGAAACAAATTATCGATCAGAAATACCCATACGTACCCCAAACAGAAGATGAACCATCTTGGAGTAATATCGAGGATCAATCCGATTTCCCAAATCTAAGGTCTAAGGCATAGAATGGTTGTGGATTCCCAACCCAGATAGAATACAACATGCCTGATAGTGAATTAGTTTGGGAAATTGCAGGAGAACACAATGTTGAGCCACCCCTAGACCATGAATCACCAAGCTTAGAATGCCAAAACTCCTACAATAATGAGATTAGAATTGAACCTCTCAAGGGTGTAAATTCCACCCCTTATTCTGATAAGGTGGCCCTCGAAGGTAATTCAGACCTAAATCCTAGTGATTTAACCCACATCTTCAGCCTAGAATCTGGATCTGAAACCTATTGGGAAGATTACGAGGCCCCGTATGAAGAAAATCAAAATTTCAATGAAAAATATGATTTTGGGCCTTTATTTGATGAATATCCCTTGCCAACATCCTCAGAGAGACAAATCGATTTTTCGAAAGTCATGCCAATTTATGATACAGAAACTGAAGAATTGGACAAGTGGAGTTTCAATTGGGTCCAAATACAGACACTTTTTTGAGCTCAGAATTGACATATAGGCTAGACCCTAATCAGGCTGCTGAATCCACATCATGTGATTTATTCTATGGTGGAACTCATGATCTTGAATCTTATTCAAAACTTGATTTTTGCAAACTCTCCAACGATTTCGAATCTGGCCATAACATCAGAGACAATCTGCTTCCTGAATTCAACAAACCAATCTACGACCTCAGCTCACACGACTCATTCTTCGACTCCGAATCTGAGGTCCCGGTTCCCGAGATCACTGATCTAAGTGCAGGCTCCAGTAACATGTTAACACTTCTTTTCGATCCTCAGGAATCAAAAGTAGAAAATGCCTATCACTCCTTTCTAGAAGAGCCCTCATACATAATTCTCATTGAAGATACCTCTTCCACACATACAGAACCGAGCAAAACCCGTTTTCAACCCCAACTCGCAACCGAACTCAATTTCTATTCTAATTCACCTCTCACTAAGCCGTTTGCAGATGATTCAACTCCACATCTATACCGGGCATCGGGTATCGATCAAACTAAAAATCATGATCCATCATTCTCTGATCACCCCTGTAGGGTTTCCGCCTCATTCACTGAACATTTTTTGGATCCCTACTCTGACCGGGCTAATTTGACTCAGCCTAAACCCGAGTTTTCACTTCCACATCAATCAGAGCTTCATAGTATATGGTAGGTTCCACATCTCCTGATCTACATTTATCAACCCACTAGATTAATAGGGTTTGGGCTGCATCATCAGCCCTCTGATCTTAACAAGCACTTGGGTGGACCAACCAGGCTCTTAATTAAGGTGCTTGTTTTACAAAATTCCGCTGATTTGACCACTCCCTCTCCATCCCATGTTCCGCTCGGCTGAAGGCATTGAATTTAGCACTTAACAAGAGGCAACCCGTCATTCCAAAAAACAGAGACCCATCTGATTATCCATCTGTACTCCACTTCTTTTGTACCTTGAGTTCAGCCTTAGACAGTCGATCCCACCTCTAGTACATGTACCAGAGCTTTAAATAGTCCGCAAAAGTAATTCCCGACCCATTCACCCACCCTACGTATCCTGTTCTAAGCCCTTGAACCCAACACTGTTTTACACCCTCTGTTTACAATGAGGATATTGCAAAACTTAGGCATGGGGGGTGGTAAAGTGCATACATATAGAACTAAGAAAAAGTCAGAAGGATTCTTACAAAAAAATTCACATATGTTAAAAACACAAAAAAATTGAAAAATTATAAAAAGAACAAAAAAATGGAGGGAGAAAATTTTGTAAGCCATATAATCATGAGGAGGAAAAGAGCAAAAATGCCAAAAAAGGAGCACAAATTGAAAAGAAAAAGAGATAGTCATTAGTAAGAGATTAAGGAATTAACCAAAGTTCTAGATCACATCAAGGAAAAAGAGAATTAAAGAAAAAAAAGTGCTAATGAGACATAAAAGAGATTAGCAGAAACGCTGATCTTATGCCTTTTGGGCTAGACTCTTAGGCTTAAAAATTCACATATCCGCTAAGATCTGGATAATCCTCAAGAAGTTGGTGAAAATGCGAAGTTTAAGTATTAGATCTAAGGCTTAGGGAGTATTCGACCTCATTAACTGACCTTCGGTTTGTGGGACTTGGTAACCTAAGCACCCCAACCCACACATAGTCTGGTTCAGTGCGCATAACTATCAAAATCACGCAAAAGCATTTAAGTGTTCTAAAAAAGCTACCTAGATTAGAAGCGGCCGATCAACACAAGTTGATTTGGACGAGTTCCCGACGCAGAGAGGTGGGAAATTCCCCTCGAAGATGCGTAACAACATATCATCTCCTCGGTGCTTGTCTCTTAGGATATTTAAATATCCTATCGGGGGCATGTAAGCACTCTGCTGGTTCAAATACCATAGGCGGCATTATCACGAAATGTCGATTGCCAGGGTCTGAATTCGGCCACGGAACGCCATGGGAGGGATTATCTCAAAATCTCGAAAGACAGGGTTCTGGGGGTTTCCATGAGTGGTACTATCACAAAGCATCGATTGTCAGGAACCCTTAAGGATTGATGATGGGGACGAGGAATCCGATACAGACCATGTTGAAAAGCCAATCCGAAACTAGAAATAAAAAGAAAAGAAAGAGAAAACACTCCAAACAAATAGATCTTCTGTCTCTCTCTTACAAAAACGCACGGCAAACTGAACCGAGGCTAAAAATGTCTCAAGCATGGGTGCTTTAACCGCGGAGTCCAACGAACCCTAGGATAGTTTTCTGCGGGCCTTAAAAACCTTCGCGACGGACTGAGGCTAAAGCTGGTTAGGTCCAGATCTTGGTTGGTACTTGAGTACCTCTAGGCCTTTTGTCGACATTCTAACCTAATCAAAGAAAAAGAAAAAGCACTTATCATAACTGGTGAAAGAAACTCATGGTCTAGAACAGAAGTTAAAACCTTGAAATTTTGCTAAGGGACTAGCAAAAGCTAGGCATGGGGGTATGATGAGAGCCTCATCATGAGCCATAACTAGCTTATTTTGATATAAGAAAGAGAATAAGAGCTCCTACATAACCTGGAGAAGGACTTAATTTAAGGAATTAATGTTCTGAGAAGAAAATATGAAATAAAGGGTAAAACTATAATTTTACCATTGCAATACATAAACGGGATTTCTCAGAGGCAAAACATAGCTTAAATGGTCTAAATAAGGTAAAAAATGGGTTGGTTCAATCAGAAATGGGTTCATGTGCAGTTTAGGAATTAAATAACATCTTGTAACCCTAAAATAGATCCGCTTAATTCCACAAGATTTTGGTCAGGATAAAAATCAAATAAACCCTCTAAAAATCATGGAAAAATATCCCCAAGAGTTTAGAACTTTTAAATTGGCCTTTGGAACCTGTTTTGACCTAGATTGGGGTCCCAGCTCATTAATTAACCTAATTTGGATTTTTGTGTAAAATGTCCAGTCAAATGTGGTCAAACCTAAAACCCAACTTCACCATTAGATTCCTTAGGTCAAAATTATGTTCTTACCAAAATTTGGACCTAAGGGGAGGTCACATTGACCTACTTTGCAAAATAGTCCACCCAATTACATTTTGGCCCCTATCTTTTGAAAACCATTGCACAGACCCCCCTAACTTCCTCGCCACTCTTACAATCAAGTACCTCCACCATTGATGGGGAGGGATCCTACTCCAGCAAGGAATGGAGGGGGAATACTCCCTGATTCCTCAAAGATCTCCCAGATTTGGAAGGGAGATTCTCTAAGGAATTCCCTTCCATCTTAACTTAATCTCAATCTCTGAATCGCACCCAATCTCTCATGTGAATGCACGAGAGATTTGGGTCTCCAACGGTTTCCATCTCCGGCGAGGTCTCTTATGCTTGGAAGCTTGTCTTCTAAGCATAAGAGCCTCTGCCCATGCCTATAAAAGGTCTACCACCTCCAGCTGCATCTCTTCAGCTTGACTTGGCCAAAGAATCACCCCAATTTCATCTTCTTCTCCTCCGATCAGGGGTCCAGCGAGCTCCGACGAGCCCTCCTCCTCTTTCTCTTCACTCTGCCACAATACCAGTGGCAGAGCCAACTTCGTCCCTTTCCTCCGCGTTGCGCAATACCAGCGTGTGCGTCTTCAGCCCCTTCGTCATCGCCGTCACCCCTCCCCTAGACATCGTCTTCTCCGACAACAGCAGGTACAGCCAGCAGCCTCCTCTCCCCCTTCATCCACTTATCTAGGTTAGAATTACTCCTCTCTGTCCCCTCTTCATTTCCCCTCTTTCTATTTCCACTTTCGACCCCTCGCAACCGCAGACCACCTCCATCTTCTCCATCTCCAGCCGACCACCGGCGAGGCACTTCCACCGCTCCTGTAACGAGCGTGTGCCACAGACGTATTTTAAGACGTCTGGAGGGTTGTCCAGACGTCTGACCAGACGTCTGGGATAGTTTCCAGACATCTGGAAATCCGTTATTTTCGACACACGCGAGTCGTCTACGCGCCTGTGCGCGCAGACCGCATATTCGCCTTCTCCCCTCCTGCGGCTGCAGGATTCCCCTGCCGCGAATCCTTCCCTCCTCTCCACGCGGCCTTAAAAGGGCACGCCTCCCCTCCCGTCTCCACCGTCTCCTCCTTCTCCTCCTTCAGCCAGTGAGCGTGAGCGTGAGCACGAGCGCGAGGGCGGCAGCGGCGGCCGCAGTGAGCGCGGAGGAGGTGCGGCGTGCGGGAGCGGAGCTCTGCCGTGAGGGCAAGCTCGCCGGAGCGGCTTGGCCGGCCGGCGGAGGGCGCGGGGGGCGTGGAACGACGCGGAGAGGGACCTGCTACAGTCTGAGCAGCAGGCGCGCGAGGTGCGACGCGGGCGGCGTCGCGAGCGGAGGCCGAGTAGCGCCCTGATTCTGGAAAAATTTTCAGAATCAGACGTCTGGATTTATAGGCAGACGGCGAGGACGATGTCTGGTAGCTCATACAGACGTCTAAAAGGTGTGTATTCCACTTTCTTCTTCCTTCCTGTCGACCGACCGTACTAAGGGAGGGAGTTGGCTGTGCGCAGGTTCGCTGATTCGCCATCCTTTGCGAATCGGACGTCTGGAAGTTGTACCTGACGGCGGGAGTGACCTCCAGACGTCCGGGGTGACCATCGGACGTCTGGGAGCTAGGACAGACGTTCCCGCAGACTTCTGGACGTCTGGGAAACCACACTGAATAGGTAATTCTCTGATCCACTGTTTAAGACGTCTGGAAGAAGTTCCAGACGTCTGATTTTGCACAGTATCGTCTTTTTCGACCCGCTTAGGGCCCGTTCGGGCTCCGTTTTCCGCGATTCGAGTTGCGTTCTTTTCGGAATTAATTCCTCTACCCGTCCACAGTAGCTATACACTGTTTTGAGACAGTCCTTGTGTTTGATCCTTGTGATAGGACCTCGTTCAGTTGCAGTCTTGAGAGTCGCGGAGGCACGCGGGATTCCCAATCACGCCCCCATTACTCCCGTTGTACCTGGTAGAGTGGCTTAAGTTTATTATTAAAATCTGTTAAAGTATGGAACCATAACTAGAATCTAGGACATTGCATGAATCCTAGGAATGAGAAATGTATGGAATGATAGCTCCTAGGTGATGCATGAATCCTAGGGCTGGAAAACTAGTTGTATGCTAGATCCTAGGATGTGGCATGAACCCTAGGATGGAAAAACTAGTGGAATGTATAATACTGCAGTCTTGGAAAAATGGAAAGGAATATAAAGCTGCCTGTAAATTGAATTAACAGCTGCCTGTTATGAATAAAGAAACATGATTGAGATCATGGATTGTGAGAATGTGAAACTGGAAAGTGAAACATATGATGTTCTGAGATAAAGAGCTGGAACCCTACGGGGAATTAGGAGTGGAACTCCTGGAAAGAAAAAGGAATGGAACTGAGATATAGTTTGTACTGTCTCTTGGGTACGCAGTACCAAGGGAAGTACCCGTACCTGTTTAGTGCAGAGTGGGGCCAGTCACCCCAGGGACCCGGGGTTAGGATTGGCCGCTCTGTACCGACTTGTTGGCCCTCGTGTACGTAGTACCGAGGAGAGCTACTAGTGTTAGGAGAGTACTAGCTACCCCACGGGCCCCGGGGTTCTGCTAGCCTCCTTCACCGACTTGTTAGGCCCACTAGGGCAAACCAGGGTAGTCAGGCGAGGGTGCGCGGACTGTGGAGGGGCAAGGCCCCGGTTTGGTTACTGTGGAGGGGTTGGACCCCTGTTACTGAGAGGGCTCTGCCCTGGTTCCGTGCTGTGCTTTGGGGCGTACCCGTTAACGGAAACGACTGACCGCGTACCAGTGCGGGCTAGCTACCTGTGCGTTTATCGCTCGTGCCGTAGTCACCGTTACGTCTGTCAGTGACCTTGGGGTGGTTGACTGAGGGTAGGATCACCACGGGGGACTCTCCCGGCCAGGAGAGCACCACGTGCTACTTCTACTTTTGGAAAAGACTGCAATCAAGATCGTTCCCACGAGGACATTCGAGATCAAGTAAAGGACCTGAGAAATAAATGAAATAGTGAGAAAATTGAAAGATGTGAATAAAGGAAGTAATAGTACATAACAGCTACTGTACACTCTACTGTTGCCTTTAGTTAGTTTGCCACTCTACTCAGCGTTTTGCTGACGTGTTACACTCATTACCTTTTTCAGGACCAGGGGTTGAGCAGCCAGGGTCGGCGGCTGCAGAGGATGCTGGGCCGAGTAGGGTCCAGTAGAGTTTACCACAGTCTTTTGTACCTCTTTTGTTTCTGTTCTAGTGAGTAGTTTTTGTTTCCGCTGTACTTCTTTACCTGCAGTTCTTGTTATATGATAAATGTTGTTCTACTGTTGTGGTGGTATCTACTGTAGTAGTTTCTTTCCTTACTGCTGTACTTCCTTACTGTTAGTTATATTCATGCTGAATGTGGTTTATTTTACTGCTCTTTTGGTTACTTCCTCGTTGGACGACTAGGTCTTGGGATTAGTCGAGTCGGTCCGGTTCTCGTGTCTCGTAGGGACTCGGGAACCGGGTCGTTACAGCTCCGCACCTCCAAACGCCTTGTCAGACACCTCATCACCTTCGCCATCGTCCACTGATCACCTTCCGCCCATCCATCGACCGCCAACACCTCCCTAAAAGTCCCCCAACCTAACCCATAAACACGGCCACAGAGCGACCTAGGCACGCACGCCTAGGCTACCTCGCGGCCAGCCGACCATCGTCTCACCTTCGCCTTGACACGTCGATGCTCCTCAGGTGTTTTAATGGGGCTGCAAGGCCGTACTTGTGTGTTTCAGGTTAGGCTCCCGTTCCGCCCTTGATGCACGAAGCAAGCTTGCTTGCGAGCTTCGCCCCAGGTTGCTGCACTCCAGGCAAACAAGCCCAGGTGATGCACGATGTGTGCGTGCACATCTCCAACCAAGTGAGTGGCTCTATAAGGAGCCTTGCTGCCCCAATTAGGCGAGAACTTCCTACGGGCGCGAGCGCAGAAGCGGGTGGAACATTTAGTCCCACCTCGTGAACGCACGAGCGTGGAGCGTAGGATAAATTGAATTTGTGCTTTCTGTTGGTCGCCTCCAAACGACACGGGGTGAGGTCCCTCGCCCTCACATGCACCCGCCTCGTCCGCGACCTTTTCCTTGCGGATATGGCGTGACCGACCCGATTACACCTCGCACTCGCGCATCACACCCACGCTGGTGCGCTTGGACCCAGGCGCGCGAGACTCGACTCGATTACACGGCTCTAGGAGAGAATACCTAAGAGAGAAATGGGAGAGAGAGAGACACGGGGGAGGGTAGGGGATAGGTTTTGCTCTTCAGTGTGTGCAGGGAAGAAGAAGCGAAGAAGGGAAGGAAGGACTTAGCTGCAGCAAGGAAGGAAAAAGAAGAAGGTGCGGCTGAAGGTAAAGGAAGAAGAAGGAAGGTAGAAGCCAAGGGAAGGAGAAGCACTGTAGCAGAAGTGTGGTTGAAGAAGAAAGAAAGAAAGAAATCAAAGAGAGAGAGTAGAAGAAAGAAGAAGACTGCAGAGGAAGAAGGAGAAAGGCACTGTGCAGGAGAAGAAAGAGAAGGAAGAAAGGCAAGGCTAGAAGGCCAGAGAAAGGAGTTACAGATGGCCAAAGTCAGAGAAGAATAGAAGAGCTAAGGAAAGAGGAAAGTCAGAGAAAGAAAGAAAGAAGATGAAGAAAAGAAAGAAGAGAAAGCAAAAAGAAGGAAATCATTTAAGACGTCTGATTATAGAATCAGACGTCCAATTGTAATTTTTTGCTACATTTTAATTCATAAAGCCTTGCATTATACTTTGAAGTAGGTTTGAGTAACTTTAAGTGTTCGAATTACATTATTGAGATTAGTGAATAGATTCCATTTGCTCCTTGTGTTCGACTTCGGATACTTAGGTTTTCAAGTAATAAAAATTCTTATTTGTTTTCGAGGCGATTTCATCTACACTACAACGTAACATCTCTTTAAAAACCACGATCTAGCCTCGTCAACAATGCCACTCGAGGGAAGGACTACATATCGACGGTTGGGGGTTCGGACAGGTCGTCCACATCTCCTACTCCTTTCTCAAGTAAAGGTAGAGTGGCTAACCCTCCTACTTCTCTTTTTGGCCTAGCATAAGATTGTCTATTATATGCCTGTTAACTTATGTGAAACTGGGTCTCTGAATTAGGGACCCTCCTTTTATTTCCCTAATTGTGAGAAGAATAGAACACTCTACATGTGGAGTCCACATTATTTTTGAAATGAATGGCTTTAATCAAAGCCTAGAGTGGGTGATGCATGTGCTCTAAACAAGTACTACCCTTGTCAAGCTGGGGTGAATAAATGCATATACACATTGTATAATTATTGCTTTGTAGGGATAAGCATTGTTTAGCTACAACTTGGACCGAGTAATATCACACTTATGTTAAACTCATTGATGGATGTAAGGGAGTGCTATGGCATGCAAACACATTAGTAAACAAAATTAGGAGAATTGCCTAAACCTTAGGGTAAATTTAGAAATATTGTTTGTTCTATCGAGAGCTACAAATGCATGAACTCATTAGTAACTAAATAAAGGATCTTCTTCAACCCTAAGGCAAGGTAGAGAAGACCTTAAGTGTGAAATGAAATTTTGGAATTGATAATGTGGGGCTGTGATCAGCCAAGTGGGTACTAGCGCATTGGTAATATTGTGGGGACGTGCTGGCCCTCGAGTGCATGCGCACCAAGGAGAGCTGACTACCCGTTGTGTAGGGAGAGAACTGACCTCCTCAGGTAGGGACCTAGGGTAGGTACGGCCTTCCTGCAGTGACTCTTATTAAGCCTACGTAAGGCCAACTGAGATAGTTGGGCAAGGGTACGCAAAGCTGTTGAGGGGCGTAAACCCTGTTCTATTCTATTATGTTCTATTCTGTTCTATTGGTGCGTACCTGCTAATGGAAATGACTAACCATGTGCCAACGTGAGGTAGCTTCCGATGTGTTTATCATGCAAGTCATAACCCGTTAGGCCACGACCATGACCTCGAGGTGGTTGACTAGGTCTAGGATGAGCATGGGGTGCCCTCTCGACCAGGAGGGTGCCACGTGTATGCCTTGCATCATGAGGCTACCACAACAAGATCGTCCTGATAGGAGACACATGAAATAAAAGAAGATGACTCAGTGCTAGTACAACTCATGGGAAGGTTTATAATGAGATGGCATAGGTTAACGAAACAATTGAGTGAAAAATATTTACTTGAAAAGCCTTTGTTTTACAAACAAGTTAAATGCTTGTTTAAACCCCTTGTTGTTACTGCTTAGCTTTTACACGATTTTTCCTTTTGCTACACCGCTATACTCAGCTTTTGTTGACGCCTACTGTTTGTAGCCAGGTTAGGAGAGTGAGCAACTTCTACAACCGGCTACAGAGGGAACTAGGTCCAATTGTGTCCAACTGTAGTTTAGTCTTGGTTGTGATATTTCCTATAGTAGTGAATATTTTATCTTTAGAACTTGTTAGTTTTCTACTCAGCTCTTTTTGTCGTTATCATGATGGCTATGGTATAAACTATATTCTATTATCTCAGTACTTATGCTAGCTCATGATTTTATTCTACTGCTTTCCTATCAATATTTTTTGCTATGGTAAATGTTTGGTGAATATCAATTATTTTACATTTATTACCTAATGGATGACTGGATCTTAGATAAGGATGCAGCCCGACTCGATTTCCAAACGGATTTGAGTTGGGTCGTAACAATTAAATAGGAAGGTATGATTTCAAATGTTATGCATATGGATCAAAGTAAGCTTTTCAAAAATACTTTCAAGCGGCAGTCTTGGCTCGTGTTTGACTTGATGAGGACTCACGAGTCTAGTTTATTAAACTAATTAATAAGTTAAGCCTGGTCAATTTTAAATTGATGTTTGAATTACTGATCTTAGTTAAGTAACCATTTCTATTACCTAATTACTTTGATTTTACGTAATATTTTTACTAATTTAGTTTTGATTCTCATAGTTTAATGTAAATACAAGTGTTGCATGTCGTCTTTCATAAATATGCGAATATCTACTCTGATTTGCAAATTACCGTTCTTTCATGTGAATGCACAACTGGATTTTATATATGTTGTCTCCCTTATTTGATTACTTGGGATGCTAATGATTATATATGATGTTCTCTCGATTTGGGTAACATCTACCGATGTTGGGTAGGGCTTTGGAAGATTTTGATGGTCTTTTCACATTTTTTTTAGAAAGACTATCGCACTGACCAAATTGAATACAGATATATAGTATGGGACCTGCATTTTATTATAGTTATGAATATTTAGACCCTTTTCTTTTCCAAACTTACACATTTGGATAGATTGCTATAGAATCCAGAGTCTAATTGTGTTTGGCCTATGAATGCCTTTGATACGGGTCTTTTAGTACTGTTGTTGCAATTGTCTGTATTTGTATATGTAAATTGACATAATTCTTAAATAATCTTTGTTTATATATATATATATATAGGAAATGTATTTTTTAGTATATTCAAAAGATTACAAATGAACATATGGTACCATTCGTTTGATCACACACATTAATTTTTAATACCATATTCTCATTAACATGATAGTATTGTAAACCACCATTCTAATCGATGTGATTTCCATGAATTATGAAAATGATGACTTACAATCTATTTTATTTAATTACTATGTGTTTCTCCAAAATTAGTGGTAGAATCATATTTGATATAACAAATTATATTCTTTTCATTTTTTTTTTTTTCCATGTACTTTACATTTGACAAGATAATCTGAAAAATGACAATCACATCAATTTGTTCAACATGTTAACTTTTTCATCTCCACGTTGCTGGACATTTTCGAAATTAAATTTGACTTGTGCACTCGACATTCACACGTAGGTAATATCATAATAGATTGATAATTTTATGGTTCTTTGTCTTTACCAATCATTGAGATGTGTTTACAATTAATTTAATTATATTCTCAAGATATATGGATGGTATGAATTTAAGTGAGAATATAGATAAAACCTCGTTTTGCAGAAAATTTCATTCACGATATTTATATTTAAATCTCATTTTTTGATTTGTGACATAAAAGTTATCCCATGATCATACTTTGTATATTTTAATTTTTTAATTTGATTTTTGTATATAAACATGAAAGTCAAGTCTTTAGTTTTATTAGAACATCCTAATTAGAGTTGGTTGTGCATTGTTTTCCACGAAATCCATTAATAAGTGTAATACGATTATGCTATGTGTGCATGTGTGCGTGTGTGGTTTTTAAAACTATAAGAATATCATTTACATATTACCTTTGCCAACGACTTAGGAAGTAAATACTTAGCGCAAAGAAATGAAGATATTAAAAAAATTCATTCTTATTATCTTGTCCACAAATAATTACATGTATGATACTTACCTAAAACTATAGATACACTTCCTTCGTATGTTATGCACTTTTTTAAGTTTAGTACTAGTGTCAATCCATGTTTCTTTCGCATGTTGCCCTTTTTTTATTAGCACACTAACAACTTTATCTTATCCTTATGTATGGATTGTCGGTACAAAAAATTGCACTTACTCGATCAACAAAGGTAACTTAAAACTTCTACTGTTGGGGCTTAAAACTTCTGCTCCAAGAACTGTAACATGTAAAACAAGTATTATTCAGCTCGAGGGAAGTTGCCAATTGCTTTAAGTCTTGTGATGGTGAAGTCCATGGAAAAGAAGATATTAAAAAAGTACATACTTATTATCTTGTCCACAAATAAGTACCTTAAAATATAGATACACTTCCTTGGTATGCTATACACTTTATTGCTGGTGTCAATCCGTGGTTCTTTTACATGTTACTCTTTTTTTATCAGCCCACTAACAACTTTATCTTGTCCTTATTTATGGACTGTCGATATAGAAAATTGTACTTGCTCGATTAACAAAGGTAACTTAAAACTTCTACTATTGGGGCTTAAAAATTCTGCTCCAAGAACTGTCAGGATTCTTTGTTGTTGTTGGTAATGTGTAAAACAAGTGCTATTCAGCTCGAAGGAAGTTGACAATTACCTAAGTCTTATGATGGTGAAGTCCATTGGAACCTCTTGCAGATAAGGACAAAAGTAGCATTTGTATAGATATATTCTATTTTATTGGTTTTCAAACTACAAGTATATCATTTATATATTACCTTTGCCAATGAATTAGGAAGTAAATACTTAGCAAAAAGAAAAGAAGATACACTACTAAAAAAAACCCCATTCGCGACATTGTATTCAAGACGATTTTTGTTAAAATCATCTTCTATATCGAATACCCCCCAACGACAAGCAGAATATATACACGATAATTTTAAAATCGTCTTATTGTTGATTTACATTATTAATATGACGATTTTACTTAAAATGGCAGTGTATACTAACCCTCAAAACTCCTTGAGAGCACCTCATTGACGTACACGATGATTTTCTAAAAAATCGTCATATATATCGTTCACCCAAATTTCCATAGGCGCGAAATTTCGCACCCTAGCGCGACATTAAACGACAGTTTTCTGCAAAACCGTCGTTAAAGGCGACATATTAGCCACACCTACGCCCGATCCCCAGAACCCTCCCCTTTCATTCCTCTTCATCTTCGATCCCCTTTCACCTTCAGTGCCATCCGTCGGCTGCTTCGCCCCCTCGTCCTCAATAAGCCCCCATCATACTCCTCCTCCCATGTCCATCCCCCTCCTCCTCGTGCTCCTCCTCCTCGTCGATCCCCATGACGCCGCCCTCATCCTCCCCCTCCTCGACCACCATCCGTCCACCTCCTCCCTCATCCGCCCCTCCTCCCCCTGCCTCCCCCCATCCGCCCCCTCCTCCCCTATTTAGCCCAAAAATAACCCTCCCTTTTTCATCTCCATCATTTAATTTTTTAAACTAATTTTTATTACAAATTAATAATTATCATATTTAATTTGTAATATCTAATTTAGGTTACAGCCATCGTTGGACACGTGCACGTCGATTCACATGTTTTGCAAGATATGAATATGAGCATTTTTGTATTAATTATATTATTATATATGTATGCATGAATGTGGGAAGTACCCACTTTAATTTCAATGTTTACTCTTGACTAGAATGTGGGGTGTACCCACTTTTAATTTCAATTTATATTCATGTTTAGAATGTAGGGTGTACCCACTTTAATTTCAGTTTGTATGTATGATTAGAATGTAGGGTGTACCCACTTTAATTTTACTTAATATTTATGATTAGAATGTAGGGTGTATCCAATTTAATTTCAATTTGTATGCATGTTTAGAATGTGGGGTATGCCAACTTTAATTTCAATTTGTGTGCATGTTTAAAATGTGGTGTGCACCCACTTAATTTGTGAACTCATATACTCTTCAGAAAATTGTAATAAATTTATAAATACATACACTTTTACAAATCTAGATGCACTTGAGGCCAAACAATATGTATTCTAACTCCTAGGTTCCAGGTTTTGGGAGGGGATAATCGTGTCAAAATACTTGTCCATCGATACTTATGATCATGTTATACAGACAATACAGAGTGTGTGTATATATCACTTACATGCACGAAGCTTTGTCTTTATAGCATGTCATAAGAGTCGTCATCCTTAGTTCAGAGAAGTTCTGAACTAAAGAGGGTCCTTGAAGATTTGATCACAACTTAGGGTTATTTGTTACATGGAACCAATGTCTAAAGGAATTTCAGTAGTATCTTTTCGCTCTTCTCCAATGTACCAACTGATCTTATCTATGTTCCTAAAGCACCCTTAAATGAGAATTATTAGGAATATAGTTAAGGTTAGTCTTGGAGGGTATATTTAAGAAGTGAGAGGAGGTGCTACCGAAATTTCTCCAGACACTAGTTACATATAACAAGTAATGTTGTGATCAAATCTTCAAGGATGGGTTATTAAGTAAAAAGCCTAATCAAAATATAAACACTGTTATAAAATCAGATTATAATTATTGGGTAGTTTTATATCATTTTTGTAAATTATATATCATGGGTAAGTCTTCGATTAGTTTGAGGAACTCGGATTACTCTCGATACAAGAATGGAGTAAGAGAGTTCCTTGATTGAGCATTTCATGACGATAGAAAGTCATTCAGACAAGGAGACAAATTCGACTGGATTTTTTGCCCAAGTACGAGGTGCTTGAATGGATATTCACATGATAGGAACAGTGTATTCGAGCACACGATTTGCAACGATTGGTGGCAACATTATACTAAGTAGATTGCTAATGAAGAGGATCTTACAAAGGAAGTCAAACTATCTCCGATAGATTTCGACGAGACAACTGTGGATATTGAAGCCGATAACATCTATGAAATGCTTGATGACATGAGAGCAGGAGTTAAAGATTCGGCTAGCGGGAAAGCTTCTAATCAGCTTTATGATGCTATTAGGGCAGTAGATGAACCTATTACTCCCAGTATCACATCCATTTCTAGGTTATCATTTCTTTTGAAGTTATTTCGGATGAAAGTTATGAATAGAGTGCCCTATAGATTGATGTCTGAGGTGCTTGAATTCGTTGGAGTGCTTTTAAATAATCCAAAAGGTTATCCAAGACATGGTATGAAGCAAAAAAATAGATTCATGTACTTGGTTTAAATTGCAAGAAAATAGATGCATGCCCAAATGATTGCGTGTTATATAGAAATGAATATACAAAGTTGAGTAGTTATCCACAATGTGATGTTGAGAGATTTAAAGTGAGAATTTACTAAATACAAGGGCTAAAAAATAGCTGGAGAAAGTTCTACGTCACTTTTCATTGATTCCTAGGCTTCAATGCCTTTTTATTTGAAGTAGAACTGCAAATTTAATGACATGGTATCAAGATAACATGTCACGAGATGGTCGCATTCGTCATCTTGTAGATTTAGAAGAGTGGAAATATTTGACAACACTCATTTAGCATTTGCAAAGGATGCAAGAAATGTCAAATTGAATCTCGCAAGCAATGAGTTTAATCCTTTCAAGAACATGTATCCATCATATTCAATTTGACCAGTCGTGATAGTAACTTATAACTTACCTGTGTGGCTTTGTATGTGATCGTCATTTATGATGTTAACCCTCCTCATCTCAAGTGCAAAGCAGGTAGGAAATACAATTAATATTTACCTTCAACCGCTGATAGATGAACTGAAACTGTTGTGATATAACGGCATTCATACATATGATGCCACATAAAAGAATTCTTTAATATGCATGCTACATTATTGTGGACCATTAATGACTTTCCCACATATGCAAATTTGTTGGAATGGAGTACAAAGGGAAAGTCTGTTTGTCCAATATATATGGATGACACACATCATCTTCGACTACCTAAAAGTAATAAGTTCTATTATTTGGGATACCGTAGATTTCTGCCTGTTGAGCATATATAGATGGCGAATGCAGTGTTTAAGGACAAGTTCGACGATAAAACTTGTTGGATTCTTCAAAGAATCCGAGGAATAAGCTAAGTATAAATTCAATAAGGTTGTCAGGTTTTTAAGTAATGGAGAAATTACAACTTGGCAACATATAATTAGATCATCTGTTCAAGAAAGATCAGATAGCTTTGAAATATACAGGTTTTAAAAAGAAGAGTATTTTCTTCATGGAACTCCCATATTAGAAAGATCTAACTATTCGACATAATCTTGATGTAATGCATATTAAGAAAAATGTTATAGATAACATTTTAGATGTATTCAACTTAACTGATAGTTCAAATAATATAGTGAACACAAGAAAAGACATGATAACCTTATACATTCATCCAGAGTTACATGTTATTGAAAAAAAAGACGGTAGTTATGACTTTCTAGAAGCCATTTACATCCTAAATAATGATTAACGAGAGAAAATTTTCACCTTCTTAAAAGAAGTATGGGTGTCAGATGGCTATTCTTTACAACTTTCTTAATATATAAACGATACTCAAAAGAAAATTAGTGGGTTAAAGAGTCACGATAGTCACGTTTACATGCAAGTCTTATTCCCACTGGCTATTCGTAGAGTGCTACCTAATCTAGTTGTGGATTCATTTACAGAGATGAGTCGATATTTCAAAGCCATTTATTCGAAAACTGTAGATTCTGATTTATTAGAGTACTGGGATAAGCAAATAGTTGTTATATTATGTAAAATGAAGTAGATATTTCCTCTAGTCTTCTTTGATGTCATGGTTCATTTAACTCTGCATCTTGCAAATGAAGCAAAAGTTGTTAGGCCTGTGTAATACAGATGGATTTATCTAATTGAACATTTTCTAAAAAAACTTAAATATTATGTGTTAAATAAGGCTAAGCCTAAAGGATTTATTATTGAAGGATATCTTGTAAAAGAGTCCATTAATTTCTGTGCCATGTATATGGATGAGCCAGACAATCGATTCAATCGATTACAGAGAAATTATGATGGAGGGTACAATGAAAACGATGAAGATTGTCTTTCCATATTCGATATTCCAGAAAGGTCTATCCTCCACACAAAATATAAATCAATCTCTGAAATCGATCGACGTCTAACTCACTTGTACATTCTTAAGCAGATTCTAGAAGTTGATGCATTTTATAATAAATTTAAGGAGTGTTCACATCCAGAAACATGCGAGGTCAACTTTCTCAAATGGTTTAAACAACATGTTATTCAAATGAAAGAAGGGAACGACTCACGATGGGTGGAAGACGTTGACATAATATCCTATCAACCATTGAGTTATTTATATTATCATTCTGGTTACATTATAAACGAATTCAAATTCAGAACAAAATCCATAGATGATACAAAAAGCCACGCAGCATGCTGGTGTTGTTGTCAGTTGCAATTTGAGCATTGGTTGTGATGGCTACTACAGACAAATCGAAGAAATCATTGAGATGAGCTTCAGATACGATCGTAGAGTTGTCCTTTTCAAGTGCAATTGGTTCGATGTGTTTAAAGAAGGCATTGGCTTCAAACTTGACAAGAAACATGATTTTTTAAGTTTGAATAAGAATCGTCGAATTCTTTATTCTTCAAAATCATTTACATTAACATGTCAAGTATCTCAAGTCTTCTACATCCCTGACAACAGTAGAAATTGATAGATTATACTCGTTCGGACAATTCCACATAAATATTATGACACACAAAAAGATGACGAATATGAAGTAGAAGTAGATGCTTATCAAGAACACTTACAAGAAGTTGGCGCAGGTTAATGGATATTAATATGTAAGGTATAATTATCTTCTAAATAATTTCTCTTTTCTACCAATTTGCGTACCTGTGCTTTTGCCAGGATTTTATATACATCTTTTTTTTTTAAGGGAGTAGAGTAATCCTGATGGAGGAATCCATGTTGCCAAGTATATTGCTGTAAGGCAATTTAGGGAAACTATCAAAAATGATCAGCCGCTTTCAGCTCTTCATGAGTAATCCTGATGGTTGGTCTTTCTTTCATGTTATTTCTTGCCTAGCATTGGTAAATGATGAGTGATTTATGATAATGATATGCTGTTATTCTTTCGAAGTTGGCTGGTTAATTATACCTTCATGAATTCCAAATATTGCTCTTTGATGTACAAGTTAGAAACATTTATGGTAGAGATTATACATAAGAAACCACTAATAGAACTTTTTTTCTAATCTAAAAATTATAAAGATAACAGTATATAATAAAAAATCTTAAAGAAAATAGTATCACCATTATAGAACTTAATCACCCTTATGTAACCATTAGGGTATAAATACATCAAAGTCCAAACAAATTCAACATAAACACAACTACATACTTATTTGATAATATTACAAATGGTTAATTTCTAACACTTTGGCATATAACAAGTTTCGGTATTGAGCTATCATAAAACATTGAGATTCTAGATGGAATTGCAAAGTAGTATTATAGAACATTCAAATTTTAGTGACATTTTTTGTATAAGATATTTGTGATTAAATTCAATAAAAATAAAATGTATGGCAACTATTTATGTTTTAATGTTTAGTTATTTATATTTCATAAGATGTAGAATGTGTGATTTTTTTATATAGGATTTTGGAAAATATCCATAATATAAGGGAAACTCTGCTAAATTTTTTTCAAATTTTTTTAGTTTTATTTATTTATTTCTTCATATTTATACAAATAGTATTTTTTTAATATATATGCAAATGAAATTCAAGAAATTTACTAATAGGGGTAAGGATGACCAGGGCACCTCAGCAAGTACAAATGGGACCTAGCCTCCTTCCACCCAGCCACCCCACACCCAGCCACCCCGTACCCATCCCCCTTGCACCTAGACTCCCGAAGTCCCTGAATACATCCCTTTACGTACTCCCACACACACACCCAATTGTCATGATACCTAATCCAGCATTTACAAGGAATCGTGAATATGTCTGACCTGGTGATCTTGCCCGACAGTACCAGAACAAGGGCAAGAGGGTGGTTACCAATGTAGTATAAGAGCCAGAGCCAGAGGTTGCTACCCACTACCTTGACAATGACGACGAGGATGAGAACAAGGACGAGGGCGACAGCAGCACGAGGACGAGGGTAAGGATGATGTTGAGATACAGAAGCCACCTTAGCAGGACCTTCAGGTTGAGGCAAGGACCAATTCTGGTAAGAATTGTCCGTAATATCTTATTAAAATTTACTTGTAATGTTTTAATTTTTAATTATATTTTTCTTATCACGTAAGAAAAAAATGAAGGGGTCCGATAATAAATGCACATCTAGATGCACTTGCAAAGGGGACGAGAATCAAAGTGCATATCAACGAAGCTGGAGAAGATCTAATCTATCCTCCTTTCACCAGCAGACTATGGAGGATGGTAAAGGAGTTCATCCCCCTTTGTTGTTTTAACTGGAGAAGGATCTCCAAGGAGATCAAGAGGCAGCTTATTCGTAATATGGAGGTAAATAATTATATATTAATGTATATATAAGTTTACTTCAATAATATTTAATTCATTTATACGATTTTGTAATATTACAGATGATTTTTTTATTGGGGTGACGATCCGAATGTCAAAAGTGCATCCTCAATAATGTCGCGGGACAACATCATGATTGGATGATGACAACAAAGAGAAAGGTGAAATTTGTAATATTTTTCATTTTTTATTATTTACTTAATTAATTTCTTTTGACAATTTATTTGTATAATTTAGTTTTATAATAAAATGTCGTCTTATGAGAAGGCATTGAAGAACATACCTCCTATAATAGCAGTAGATGTCTGGAAAGAGTGCTGTGAGCATTGGAATAAGCTTAAGATGGAGGTAATTATAAATACTTTTAAGGGTATTTGGAGATAAATAATTTAATTATTTTCCCATTGCAATATGTTTACGTATAGGATCAAGCGAAGAGGAACAAGGCCAAAGCTCTACCACAGACCCACTGTTTGGGTCGAACTAGTATAGATAGAGTTAAGGCAAAATATATAAGTAATTTCTTATTATGTCACTTCTATATTTTTAATTAAAGTTTTAATTATTATTATTACCTAAAATTTGAAATATATTTACTGGCACATTCACATGATAGTGCGACGCTTGATCAGGTTGGTGTGTATGAGATTACTCATAGCAAAGCCACCACCGACGGCAGGCGAACATGAATACACATGAGACATACCAGATGAAGCATGTAAGTAACATCTAATAATTTTAATTATCAACTACTTTAAATTTTATACTTCCTTTATGTTACGACCCGATCCCAACTCCCTACAGATCCCGAGAACGGCTCACCTCAATTAAATCCCAAGACCCAGTCGTCTAAAGAGAAATA
Source organism: Thalassia testudinum (assembly GCA_037157565.1). NCBI lineage: Eukaryota > Viridiplantae > Streptophyta > Magnoliopsida > Alismatales > Hydrocharitaceae > Thalassia > Thalassia testudinum. The sequence goes on along the minus strand of JAZHRO010000065.1, from coordinate 11,240,389 downwards.
ACCAAATGCATAAATCATTCCAAAGCCACACATGTAATGTAACTAAGCAGAAATAGATAATAGACAGCAAAAGAAATAGAACAGAAATTCTCAAAGATATTACATGTCACAAGCGGAAAAGTACTATTCAAGACATAGCCATCACAACTAGAACCGAGAGAAATATAACAGAAACATAGCAGGAACAGTTACTACGTGCTAAAGGTACTCACTACTAACAAAAACTTTTGCAACAGATAAAGAGAAAGGACTACAGCCAAGCTCGACTAGGCCCAGCGCCCTCTGCAGCCAGTGGCGCCAGCTACTCAACTCCTTGACCTGAACATGATTATATAAATCTGTGGTCAGCTAACGCTGAATAGAGTGGTGGTTAAGTCATTTACATGCAATTAAACATAAAGGAAACAAGAAACTAGCTAACCATCCAATTTCTAGTTATGTATTATTATTTGTTTCCGTTTAAACATCCATGTGTTTCTGATTCAGTTTCTAACAAGGGTCCACAACATTTCTCAAATCCACTTGTTCCCTAAGGGAACGATTTGGATGCAGTTTTCCCCGCAATGCAAGATGTACACGTGGCACTCTCCTGGCTGAGAGAGTATCCCGTGATAATCCTACACCCGGTCTACCACGTCGGGGTCATGGTCGCGACGTAGCGGTGACTACAGCACACGCGATAAACACTCAGGTAGCTACCCTGCACTGGCATGTGGTCAGTCCTTTCCGCTAGCGAGTACACCCAAAAGTACAACACAGAACTGGATAGGGGCCACACCCCTCAACAATCTGCATACCCTTCGCCGACTATCCTGGTTTGCCCAGTGGGCCTAACAGAAGTCGATGTAGGGAGGCCACTCCTAGCCCCAGGTCCCAACCTAAGGGTGGCTAGCACTCTTCCTACACAAAAGTAACCGTAGCTCTCCTTGGTACCACGTACGTGAGAGCTATCCTATTCCCTCTATACAAGGGATGATTATCTCTCCTCGGTACGTGCTTACATGAGGGCCAGCATATCTTCTGAAGAAGGGTGTTTAGCTCTCCTCGGTACGTGAGTACACGAGGGCCAGCATATCTTCTGAAGAAGGGTAATTAGCTCTCTGCGGTACGTGCGTGCACAAGGGCTAGCTCACGCCCAAGTTAAAACTCAACTAACTGTCATGCCTTACAATAAGCGAAAGATTCCATAACCATCAGAGTTTCCATGTTGCAGCATTTTGATTTCCTTTTTCTAGTTCCCCATAGGGTTCATGCATTAGCATTCATTTTATTTCATGATACGGCATATATCTCCATTCACATTCCAGTTCTTAATCGTATAACAGGCATCTCGTGATTCAACAAACTAAGCAATCACCACATCAACTAACTATTCAATTGCTAGCAGTAAATACTTAATAAGCACTTCATAGTACAACAGCGTGGTTCAAGTAATGTATATTCATCCTTCTTAGCCCTAAGGTTCATTTCATATCCTAGGGTTCAACCAGATTATTCTAATGTTGCATGCACTTTAATCATTTAAATCATAGTATTAGAGAAGACGACTCTACCAGGGTATTCAGGTGGAATGGGGGCTCGAACAGTAGATCTCGTCGTCTCCGTGGGTCCCGTATACACTACGAATTGGAGACCTATATCATTGGCCAATCATGTCAAACGAGTTCAAAATCGCATAGGTGTGACATTAACACGTAGAGAATTCCGAACGGAAACTAACGATACTTTGTTTGTGTAAAACCGACTCCGTTTGGGCCCTAAACCGGCCAAAAACACGCATTCTGACCAAAATCAGACATCTAGGGCAAGTCCCAGACATCTTAAACGATCACAGAAACTCACCTTGCTTTCCTGCATCTTTTTCAGACATCTAAACCCCTTCACAGCCATTTGAGGGAGCTTCCAGATGTCTGACACTACTCCTGGTCGTCTAGAAGAGCAGTTAGACATATAACATGGTTTCCAGACATCCTAAAGTACCTCGAGGGGCATGCAACATGCCTTTCCAACGCCTTGTACCTACTCATGCATGCGCAGGTTAAAAGGCGACACCTGAAAATTGACGTCCATGCATGCAGGTTCATGCAGGGTACATACCTCGGCACCCTATGTGCTGTCAAACGTCCAGTGTCAGCTCCGGATGTTCTGCAGCTCCTCCAGACGTCTGGAGAGCGTTACAAACATCTAATACTACGGAAAAATGACTCCGCAAAATGCCTTGTGAAGCTTCTCCTTGCGAGCTCCAACTGCTGCAACCACAGCAGTGGCGACCTCCTCGCGTAGGTTTCCCCCCTGTGCGGCTTCTCCCTCTTAAGCTCCTCTCCTCGCCTGCACCACCCCTCTCCCAAGCTCCTTCGAGCTCCTCTTCTCTCCTCGCACCTCCTCTTGGTTCTTCCCTTACCCATGCTCTTCTTGGTTCTTCCCTTACCCACGCTCCTCCTACTTCCCTCCTCCTCCCCCACTCACTGCTGTAAGGGGGACGGGGAAGAGAAGGGGAGGCCATCAGCTGCAAGGAGGTGGAGTGAAGGTGGAGGTGGTGTTGGTGGCGTGGAGAGGGTGGAGGGGTGAGGGGGTGTTATAAAGGGAAGGGTTTAGGGTTTTTCTATGTGTGGGTGTGAGTTGTGGTGGGAGTAAGAGGGAAAATTGCAGGGTTTCCCTCTCAAGGCTCTCTTCTTCCTCGCAAGTCTCATAACTAAAAGCTAGGGGGTTTACAATTGCACTCACACCCCTACCCTTTTGGGAAATTCTCAAATGACCCTTAGGAAGGGTCATTTCACTTTAATATGCCATTAAATTATTGTAATTTGTAGGGAGAAATAATAAATTTAATCAATCCCCCTATAGAAGCCACTTGTGGCACTCAACAACACCCTCCTATGACACCTGAGGAGGCTTTTAGGAGCACCATGCCTACGGAGCATGGAGGATTCATTCGTAGTGGGGAGAGGAGTTAGATGACCTCCAGCTAGTATGGGCGGAAGGGGTTAGCATCGGCAGCCGTCGTTCAGCAGATGCAGACATAGCTCCATGATGTCACCACACAGCTTCATGATGTTACCTCATAGTTCCAGCAGAAAACTCAAGCTTGGCAAGATGCCAAGAAATTCATGGAGAAGTAGAGGAAAGAGATGGAGTAGCAGAGAGCAAAGATGAGAGAGATGATAGCATTTCTATGAGGTAGCGGTCAGGATTACACTTCCTATCACTACCTGCATCATAGAGACAACGACGACCTTGGTGGTGGTGGAGCAGGACAGGGGGTAGGAGCTGAGGCATAGATTTAGCTTACTTCTCTTTTCCTTAGTTAGGTTTTATATTTTGCTTAGTTATATGTATATGTTGACGTTATGACATACTCTTTTCATTAGGTTTATATATATATATATATTTGTTGTATATTGAATGTTGCATGTCGTATGTTGTGTATATATATTGTTAAAGGTGTTATAAGATTTTATAATACCTACATTATATATTCAAAAAAAATACACATATACACACAACGATTATAGAAAACCTTTGTGTATATACATAAACGACGGTTTAACAACAGTAGTTTACTGTTCTCGTGGGAACTCCCACTGCCAAATTAATGTCATACAAGATGGTTAAAAACTCATCATTTATTGTTACCAAATTATTGTTTAAACAAAATCGTCATTTAGCAAGATAAACGGTTAGCCAAGCCGTCGTGTATTATTCTCGCGGGATCTAAATAAGGGCATAGAAGACAGTTAAAAAGCCATCATTAATTGTTACCAAATGACAGTTTAAAACAAAACTATGATATATATACTAACGTGACATACACTTTCGCGATGACAGTATACAACAGTTTTCACTGATTAGGAGACGGTTTTGAATCATCGCAAAAAGCAGTCATTCCTATAGTGATATTAAAAAAGTACATCCTTATTGTCTTGTCCACAAACAAGTACCTGCATCATAATTACCTAAAAATATAAATACACTTCCTTTGTATGTTATGCACTTCTTTTACTTTAGTACTAGTGTGTTCAGGGCGTAGATCGCGTAGAAAATTAGCGCGTTGTAGTATAGTGTGAAATACGTCTCAAGCAAATAAATTAACAGAACTTACTGAGTCCCGATCAATCACAGGAAGGCAGAAAGCACTTTTGATTTCATGCGTTTGTTCTCAATATGATTACTAAATAGTATAGACACAATATTATAATATATACATCAATCAAAGAGTTTGAACATGAATTGTATACATCTAACTAAAAAAATTATAACATAAATGTAAACTACTTATGTTACAGAACGAGGGCACCACAGGTGGTTCGTAGTGGCCTTCTGGAGAGGTTGGGAAGAGCAACAATGATCTGTCGGGGTGGCCCAACGGACGCTTCAGATGGAGGTGCAGAGATGGAGGCAGAGAAGATGGGAAGGAGAAGAAGAGAAAGGGGTTGTAGAAGGAGGAAGAAGAGGAAACTAAGAGAATTGCCTTTCAAAGGGGGCCCTTAGGCCTCTTTTGTGAAGGGCATTTAGGGTATTTGAGCCCTTAATCCCATGCAAAGGCTTCAGATTAATCAAATCCGTTGATCGGGAGATCAACGGTCCTGATTAAACCTTCCAAATCCTTCTTTTATCCTCGGTTTGTTCTGATGCTGCCACGTGGCACTCTGTGTGCCCTTGGATTCGAATCCGATGGCTCCTGCTCGCCCGCACGCCCGCTGCTCGCCGCTCAGCGCTCAAACGTGCCTCAAATCCTAAGGATTCTCAATCATCCGATCTCTCGATCGGACGGCTTAAAGAGCCCGCTTAGCGCTCGCTGAGTCCTAAGGCACGCGTCATCACGCGCGTCTGCATCCAATGCTTCTGCGCCTACCACGCGTTCGCCGCTCCACTGCCCAATGAAGATCTAGCAGTGGAATTTCATCCGCGGGTGCCTGACTCCCAAATCACACTTCGATCTCGCATCAGGAGCTAGCTGTTAGGCACGCTCTCCGCTACGCTAAGCGTGCGGATTGTTGCGCTTTCCAATTCCTATGCGGCTGCCCTCGGCCGTTGGATAGGAATCCAACAGTCGAGATCTCGCCCATGTGTGATGAAGCGGCTGGAGGTGAGTGACGTGGCTGCATCGCAGTCGTTGGATGACGATCCAACAGCCCACGAATCTCCTTTCTAGATTGGGGTGCGATGAGGGGCGGCTGCGATGGCACCACATGGCGCCATCATGGCTATCCATCTTCTTCTCCTTGTATCTGATGATGTAGGCCTCCGATTGAGTTGATTTCTACACCGTTGGACTACAAACATTAATCTAGATCCATCCGTGCGATTGGATTTGTCATATGAGGTCTGAATATTCTTCAATTTGCCCCTTGGCTCCTACTTTTTTTGTGAACTCCCTAGGGTGCTACGAGAGTCTGATTGATGTGCTTTTGGAATCATTGGACTCCCATCGTTATTCAGAACAGATCCAAAAGGTTGGATCGGTCATCTGCAACCCTGGATTACCTGCAATTATTAATACCTCTCCAATAACACATTATTATGTATAAAACATATAAATCATCTAAGATGCAAAGTACGATATGTATGCATGCAGAATGCCCATGTTAAACTAGGTTCTACCTTAATTCAGGTGAATTAGGGTCTATGATTGCTGCACAATCATAGTGTCAATCCGTGGTTCTTTCACATGTTGCTCTTTTTTTATTAGCCCACTAACAACTTTATCTTACCCTTATTTATGCACTGTCGGTACAGAAAATTGCACTTGCTCGATTAACAAAGGTAAAACTTAAAACTTCTACTGTTGGGTCTTAAAACTTCTAGTCTAAGGACTCTCAGGATTCTTTGTTGTTGTTGGTAATATGTAAAACAAGTAATAATCAATTCGAGGGAAGTTGCCAATTGCTTAAGTCTTATGATGGTGAAGTCCATGGAACCTCTTGCAAATAAAGAGAAAAGTAGCATTGGTATATTTAAGTGCAATTTGTAAACTTAATGTTGAATAACAAAGTGTAAATATGATAGTAGAAAGATATTTGAAAATGAAACTTACCAAGCAACCAAATCTCTTTTTTTTTCTTTTCGGTAGAAGAAAGCCAATATCTATTGGCGAATGATTATCTTCCATGGTTTATAGGAAATGATGTTAGAATATCCAATAGTGTGTTACTCGTTGAAATTTTGGGAGTCTATTGCATTAATTGGGATAGTGGAATTCATGTTGAAATCAAAAGATTCGATAGAGATTGTGTCATATGGGAAGTGGACAAATCTCTTAGTCAGTATAAAAGGTTTTTACCTCTCATGATTTATATAGCAAATATCAAGAGGTGAGGCTAAGGACTACGTGCATGTGTGTGTGCACCCTAGCACCAACCCCAACCTTGGTGAGAAACAATTTGGAACTTAAACTTTTTTGTTATAGAAATAAATCTCCTTAATTTTACAGGTTAATTGATTTATTAATGGGTTAATTAATCCCATTGAATTATGTAACAATGCTCCCACCGAAGATTCACACCTCTTTCTACTCTTCTTCTCTATTACGACCCAGTTTCCATATCCCTACAGGTCCCAAGACCGGCTCGCCTCGACTAATCCCAAGACCTAGTCGTCCAACGAGAAATAACCGAAATCAGGAAATAAACCACATTCACACATGCAATATAACTAAGCATAAGGAAAAACGAGACGTAAAGGAACAACAGAGCTAAAAGTCTTAACAAAGTAATACATGCCATCACAACAACACAGTGGAAAAGAAGACAAAAAGTAACAAGAACAGTAAAAATAAATGTCTATTACTCACTACAGCAGCAGAAACAAAAAGGCTGGAAAGAAAACTACTACGGTTGGGCTCGACTAAGCCCAGAACCCTCTGCAACTGAAAACTCGGGCTGCTCAACTCTTGGTCCTGAACAGGGTTACGAAAAGACAGAGTCATTGAACGTTGAGTAGAGTGGTATTTACATTAATTATGTGCAAGTAAGGTAAAACAGGTAACCAAGTTTCATTTTCATTTCTATTTATCTCATTTATGTATTTCTGGTTCATTTATTTCACAAAGGATCCAAGTATTTCTTATAATCTTGCTTGTTTCTCATGGGAACGATCATGATTGCAGTCTTTTCTGTGGAGTAAAAGGTACACATGGTGCTCTCCTGGTCGGGAGAGTCCCCCGCTATAGCCCTACACTACACTTAGTCAACCACCTCGACGTCACTGTCGTGATGTAGCGGTGACTACGGCACGCGTGATAAGCGCATGGGTAGCTACCCCACACTATCACGTAGTCAGTCGTTTCTGCTAGTAGGTAGCCTAAAGTACAGCACGAAACAGTATAGGGCCTTGTCCTCTCAGAACAGGGGTCTCGCCCCTCAGAACCAAATAGGGGTCTCGCCCCTCCATAATCCGCGTACCCTCGTCCGACTACCCCGGTTTGCCCAAAGGGCCTAAAAGTTGGTGTAGGTTGGCTAGTCCTAACCTCGGGCCCCATAGGGCGACTAGCTCCCACCCTACACTAGTAGCACACCTCGCTACTACATACACGAGGGCCAAACAGGAGCCGGTGTAGGGTGACCAGTCCTACCCCGGGTCTCAACCCAAGGGGTGGCTGGCTCACCCTCTACACTAAAAAGGACAGTCTCTCTCCTTGGTACCATGCACACAAGGGCCAGCTCACTTCCCGTCTACATACCAGATTCCTTTCATACACAAGAGTTCTACTCCTAATTCCCCGTAGGGTTCATGCTCATATTTGTCTCATTACCAATATCCAGATCATACTATCCAATTCTCAATTTTTCCATCACATACAAGCAGCTCGTGTTTTCATGTCTAAAGTAGTATCTCATAATTACACTAATACCATTGCTAGCAATTTATTTTAAACATGCACTCAAGTAAACAGTATAGCTCAAAACAGGCTCATACATTTCTACCCTAGGTTCATTCCACATCCTAGAGTTCGATCCAATCATACCAAACAAGCACATTCTTATTTAAATATTAACAACTGGATTAAACCACTCTATCAAGTATCACGGGAGGAATGGGGGCCTGCATCGCAGATCTCGTCGTCTCTGCAGGCCTCGAAAACACCACTGGCTAGTAACCTGTACCAGCGACTAATTCACATCAAACGAGTAAAAAATAGTAGGTACTCAACACTAACACATGGAGAAACTTGAGTGGAAAATAATGGTACTTCGTTTGCAGAAATTTGATTCTGTTTAGGCCCTGAACGAGCCAAAAACATGGTTACTGTCCAAAATCAAACGTCTAGGACTAGTCCCAGACGTCTTAAAAGACGTCAGATCTTACCTTGTATCTCTTGCGGGTTCCTCAGACGTCTGAATCTCTCCGCGACCGTCTAAAGGAAGTTCCAGACGTCGAACTATGCCTTCGGTCGTCTAAAAGTGCCGTCGGACGTCTGGCGATGTGGTCAGACGTCCAAAAGTGCCTAGAAAGGCGCACCACGTGCCTTTCCAACACCCTGCATCTGTGTATAAAAATCATAGACCTATATTCAGCCAGACATTTCTACGCTACGGTCTTCATGGCCGAAAGTAGCGTAGGAAAAACGTACCTTCGCGCAATAATATGCTTTCAGACGTCCGACTTCAGCTCCAGACGTCCTGTTGCCTCTACAGACGTTTTATCGACCCTCCAGACGTCTGATACTGGAAATTTTCTAGTACCAGAACCTCCTTCGTAACGCTACCTTCCTCACAGTGCCACCCGCAACACGCCGCAGCCTCAGCAGCTGCAAAGGGCCGGGAGGTCACCTCCCCTAGCCCCTCCTCCTCGCGTGCGTGCCTGCCGCTGCTCGCGCGAGCTCCTCCGAGCTCTCACACGAGCTCCGCCGAGCTCCTTCGGCCTCGACCCTCCCTTCATGTTCTTCCTTTCTCTCTCTCCCTCTCGTTCTCCCTCGCTCACCCTCTCTCTCTCTTGCTCTTCCTCCTAACCCTCGCCGCGACTGCACAAGGACGACGACTGGAGGTGGTGGTGGCTAGTGGAGAGTGGTGTGGGTAAGGGGAAGTGGGCATTTAAATAGAAGGGGATTAGGGTTTAGGGGTGAGGGGTGTGGAGGAGAGAGAGAAGCTCTACACGTCGCCCGCATGCAAAGCGCAAAGAACGCATGATATTTTCCCACTTTCAGACGTCTGGCCCTTCATCCAGATGTCCGGACAAACGTCTGACGGTAAGTCCAGACGTCTTAAACACCCCAAGCAGGCACCTGGTCATTTCATTCTCTCTCTCTCGTCTCTCTCTCTTAAGGTGTATACAATGCAAATTGGTCGATTAAAGATAAATCTAGTCAATCAGTTGAGAGTGGTTGATGCAGATTGATCGATCAATAAGTCATTTTGGTTGATTAATCCAGAATTTGGTTAATCAAGCAATCAAATTGGTAGACCAAATTACCTCAACGAAGTTCTCCTAAGGTGATTTTTGAAGATGTTCAAGTTCAAAGTGCATCGATTCTTTGAGATGAATATTCATATATCCTAGGAGAATCTCACCAGACTCCAACACACCAATATTGTGGAGAGCAATACCTTCTCTAAGGAAAGTCCTACATGGGCACTTCGATTGTAGTAAACTCTAACCTTTCCTCGTTTTATTTATTGGTGATGTGACATGTTATTTCTTTTATATTTTATTCTAGATCTTGCTATTTGATGTCTATTTTCATTGACTTGCTTGGTTTAATATTTCTTATTTGTGCAAAAAAGTTGAAAACACATATGTTTGAATATAACAATTATCATGTAATTGTTTTTACATGTTTCATATATGCATGCTTTTCAACAATACTTTCCTATGGCAATTTTGTGGTCCCAAATTGAACTTGTGTATTTACTTGCATGGTTATCGTAGCATTGGATCATGATAAGGGCATATGTGATAACTTGCCCCCTACACATCAGACTAATTAATTAGCATCTCTCCCTTTGCTTTTCTAAAGAATAGCAAACTCGAGGGCATAAGCGTGGTTAAGTTGATAAAGGAATTTACATAATTATGAAGTATATAGAGTACAATTGCCAAGGATTCAAGGAGAACTTGTGTAAAAATGCCTAAATGAATACATAACATAGTATGTAGGATTATTAATAACAAATTTTAGGGCAACCTGCAATCTCCCATTGTAATAAGTTCTAGATGAAAGTTTGAATCCACTGTCATGATTTATACTTTTTAATGAAAATGGTCTTCATAAAAACTTGAACCTTAGCCTCAGCTAGTAGCTTAGCTTGCCTTAACAAATAAACCCACATTGAAGTATTAAGTCTAAATAGGATACCATAACAAGTCATGGGACAATCCTAATTCTTAAATTAACCCCATATTGTTGCTTACTTTTGCTTGTGTTGCTAAGCCAGGATTCTTAAATTAGGTTGCTAAGTGCCTTCAAGATAATCCTAATTCTATTCAAGCTGCATCGTAAAAGTCAATCTAATATGAAAGAGAGAAAAACCTCCAAATAGCTCAATTAACAAAAAAGGGGATCATCATTCCTACCTTATTCTAAATCATGTTATGTGGTACATTGTAAGTTTTTCATCATTGATGTCTGCAAGAGATACAAACATTTGCATGACCTTCAAATCAATGCTTCAACCATCATTGATCCATGAGCATAATAATTTTCAAAAACCATTAAACCTTTTATCCACTACTCTATCTTCATCGTATATAGTACATAAACATTAATGGCTCAACAGTGTCACCAAAAGTTTATGCTATAAGAGAATATCGACATGTCAAAGAATCGGAATGGAAGAAGTTGGAAAGATCTTAGGAAGAGAATGAAGGGAGGAGTAGGTAGCATCACAAGGGGCATTGATGTCATTTTCTGAAGATAAAATTTTAGGGATGCTATTAAGACCTAGGGTCTAATATGTAAACTAAATTGAGCTTGAAATCTTCATGAAAAGTACTAGAGTTATAAAAGAGAACTCTCATATTTTGTCAAAACTTAAATCTTTCCTGAACTTTCTAATAGATAAATGCTATATTAACTTTAACGTATTTAAAAGATGAAATTCAACATTGAAAGTTTGAAACTCTACTAGTGATTGCTTTTAGGACCAACACTGATTCCTACCCTTCCCAACATTAATAGGATGGGTTGATAGTTTTCACAACATGTATTGAGAACAAAAAATGATGACAACAACAATTTAAGCAAAGAAGTACTTACATATGGACTTGCATGAGGATTGTCACCAATAATTCCTTAGGGAGATTAGTCTCCAAATATTTTTCCCCCTAGGAGAAGCCTACTAAGATAGGAAACTAATAAATTATAAGCTAAGGCAACTATGCACCTTCCATCTTATCAAGCATTCAAAGAGGAAGGTTAGAAAGAGCAAGCATCAACCTATCATCCAAATTTCTTAAGTGATATAGGGAGGAAAAAGTGAGATGCTTATAGAAGACAAAGCAAGTCATTACAAGCTATAGCCACTAAAGAAGAGAAAGGGGAAGGGTCTAGAAAGAGTAGTCCCTAATCCACAAATCGAACAAAAGTCAAGATAGCTCGAATAAACCTTCCACCTAATAAATGAAGTCATTATATCTCACACCACTCAAAAGGCACCAATGTGTAGGGTGGCACCACTGGGAGGTCCTTTGAAGGGAGCCTACTCAGCCTACTCATTAGCCTAGAGAAAGGAGAGGATCATAACTGTGTATTCCATGCTCATTTCATTCTTCTTACTAACAAGAAAGATGTTAAATCCTTAATCACATGAATTCTTAGTTCAACATCCTTACAAATTCAATGACAAGCTACCTAATGAGCAGTTTCACTAAAATCTATATTATTCCCAAGGAAATCAGCCATTTAACTCTTAAGAATGCTCGATACCCCAATTGAGATACTATGGTTATAGAGGATTTGAATAAGAACAAAAGATAAGAAACATTCAATATGGATAAAAGGTCTATCAAAAGAGAAAAATACTCACTTTACATCTAACTAACTTTAGGGTATATGAGATAGTGAGCTTTAGTTTGTACAACCATAGTGATAGGCCTCTCTTTCCCTTGGAGGTGTTCAGACCTCCTCGGACTTAATTTGTGAGGGAGTTGGCTCATGTTGCTTGCCCATGAAAGGCCCTTCTCACTACAAGGAAGAACGATTTTCACGACAGTTGAAAACTGTCTCCTATTCCATGCAAACCGTTGTATTCTGCTGTCATGAAAGTGTGTGTCGCAACAGTGTATACATGACAATTTTTATTTAAAACTGTCATATTTTAGATGACAGTTTTAGAAATCGTTGTCTCGTTTATTGAGGTCCCTTCACCCTTCACATGACCCGACACGCCTAAGCTACTCACACCTTGGTGATGATAACGTCACCATCAGCCATATCTAGCTTTATTTAGTCATAATCCATTGATAAATGCTCCTACATAACCGCCAAAGAGCCATAATTCACTACATATCTCATCTGTGAGATAAACATGAAAACATGGGTAAAACTGCAGTTTAATATAATACCATAATTGCAAAATAATCACAAGGTTTCCCAGGTTTTTATTGAAGGTCAAATGGTCATAAATGTCTAATAAGTGGGTTCATACAGACAGAAACAGGTTTTCACACGTTTCTAGAATTAAATGACATCTGAAACCCTAAAAATAGACCTGCTTAATTAGCTGAGGTTCTGGTCAGGATAAAATTCACCTAAACCCTACAAAAATCATAGAAAAATATTCTCTAGGGTTTGACATCCTTGATTTGACCATCAGAACCCATTTTGACCTAAAATAGAGTCTTAGATGGACAGTTGCCTTAATTTGGGTTTCTACATAATTTACCTAGGAAAACTTGGTCAAAACCTAAATCTGAATTCACCATCAGATTTCTTGGGTCTAGATTAGGTTTGTATCAAAATTTGGGCCCAATCAGAGATCAGCCTGACCTAATTTGCATTTTAATCCTATTCTGACTCTTTTTCTTACAAAGAACCCCTCAGCTTTTGAAATCCTTGTAGGGACCCCCTAACTTCTTCATCTTCTTCACATCCATGTCCCTACTACCATTAGGAATAGCTATAACACCTCCAATGAGATTCGATCGAGATTTTCTTACTTATTTCTCAATCAATCAATCCTAGATTTGAATTAGAGATTCCTTGAGGAATTCTCTTTCAATCAAACCTAACCTTGGACCCTAAGTCTTTCCCAATCTCCCATGCGAATACATAAGAGATGTGGGACTATTCATAAGAGCAATTTATATGCATCACACTCTTCATCTATTTCCAATGTGGGACTATCCCACATCCTCCTCATGCGTAGCAGCTGAAGAAGCCTCATTACGATTGCTGTTGTGGCTGCAGGCGGTTTGACTAATTAAGGACCTAGAAAGAGGCCTCATTGAGTTTTATGAGACCTGAGCCCTTCAACTCAGTTGAAAGTGGCCAGAGCATTACAGGTGAAGTCGGCGATGATGGCAGCTGCAGCAGAGGTGCGACGAACCCTGAAAATCAAGAACACGGCCTCTCGGCCCAATAAAAAATGTTCAAGAGCATCGTCGGACCACGACGAGTGCGTGGGTGGTGGTCTTGTGGCTTGAGAGTGCGTGAGGTGGTGCACCGAGGTCGGTGAAGGTGGATGGCAATGGGTTTGTTCAATGGAGAGCTAGGGCGAGCGATGGAGCGAAATAGGAGAGGGCTTTTGATGGAGGGAGTACGGTGGAAGTTTTGGCGATGGTGGTGTGATGTTTGGTGGCGTGTGTTCGTGGCACGAGCTCACCAGAGCTCACACCGGAGTTGGAGAAGACGATGGGGGAGACGGTGGAATAGTGGTTGAATTGAGATGTTAAAGAACGAAAAAGGGAGGGGGAAAGAAAAGAATCTATAGGACATAATTTAGGGAAGAAAAGGGAAGGGACTCGCACTGGCGTGCCTTTCCGGATGCAAGGAAGATGAATTCTCCGTTGAGGAGGACTGCGGTGGGGAGAGGGGAAGATGGTGCTCGCTGTGATTGGTGAGGCGCAAAGGAAAGTGGTGAAGATGATGGATGGGATAATTTGGCCATTGGTCGTCCCTAGGAAGACGGGGAAGAAGGGTCGCTAGAGCTAGGTCGGAGAAGGGTCGGAGGTAGGGATTTGAAGAGGGTTTTGGCTCAAAAGCTAGCTAAGGAGAATGGCCTTGCATTGGGCATGCTTTTAGAGGGTTTGTTCGATGGAGAGGTAGGGTGAGAGATGGAGCGAAATAGGAGAGGTCTTTTGATGGAGGGAGTACGGCAGAAGTTTTGGCGGTGGTGGTGTGATGTTTGGTGGCATGTGTTGGTGGCACAAGCTCACCGAAGCTCGCGCCAAAGTTGGAGAAGACAATGGGGGAGATGATGGAATAGTGGTCGAATTGAGATGTTAAAGAGCAAAAAAGTGAGGAGGAAAGAAAAGGAAGCTATAGGACCTAATTTAAGGAAGAAAAGGGAAGGGAATCGCATTGGCGTGCCTTGCCGGACGCAAGGAAGACGAATTCTCCGTCGAGGTGGATGGTGGTGAGGAGAGGGGAAGTAGTGCCCACTGTGACTAACGAGGCACGAAGGAAAATGGTGAAGATGATGGGCGGGCCAATTTGGCCGTTGGCCATCCCTAGGAAGACGGGGAAGAAGGGTCGTCGAAGGTAGGTCGGAGAAGGGTTGGAGGTAGGGATTTGAAGAGGGTTTTTGCTCAAACCTAGCTAAGGAGCACGACCTTGCATTGGGCATGCTTTTATAGGGCTTAGGATGGAGTTCCAAGCTTGGAAACTTTGTGCTTCTTGCGGATGTGGGATACCCACATCTCCCATGCATTCGCATGGGAGATTGGGAAAGACTTAAGGTCCAAGGCCGGGTTTGATTAAAAGAGAATTCCTCAATGAATCTTTGGTTCAAATCTGGGACTGATTGATTGAGAAACGAGCGAGAAAATCTCGCTCAAATCTCTCCAGAGGTGTTATAGCTATTCCTAATGGCGGCAGGGACCTGGATGTGAAGAAGATGAAGAAGTTATGGGGGTCCCTGCAAGGATTTCAAAAGCTGAGGGGTTCTTTGTAAGAAAAAGAGTCAGAACAGGATTAAAAGGCAAACTAGGTCAAGATGATCTCTGATTGGGCCCAAATTTTGGTACAACCTTAATTTGGATCCAAGAAATCTGATGGTGAAGTCAAATTTAGGTTTTGACTAAGTTTGACTGGGTAAATTGCATAGAAATCCAAATTATGGCAACTGTCCATTTGAAACTCTATTTTACGTCAAAATGAGTTCTGATAGTCAAATCAAGGATACCAAATCATAGAGAATATTTTCTATGATTTTTAGAGGGTTTAGGTGAATTTTATCCTTTCCAGAACCTTAGTTAATTAAGCGAATCTGTTTTTAGGGTTTCAGATGTCATTTAATTCTCGAAACATGTGAAAACCCGTTTCTGTCTGTATGAACCCACTTATTAGACATTTATGACCATTTGACCTTCAATAAACCCTTAGGAGACCCTATGATTGTTCTGCAATTAGGATATTCTATTAAAACTGCAGTTTTACCCATGTTTTCATGTTTATCTCACGGAAGGGATATGCAGTGAATTATGTCTCTTTGGCAGTTATGTAATAACAATTATTAATGGATTATGACTAAATAAAGCTAGATATGGATGATGATGACGTTATCATCATACTCCCATACCTAACTTTTGCTAGTCCCTTAGCAAAATCTTATGAAATGAACTTGATTTCTAGACCATGCTTTGAAGCTCAAAAGTCATGATTCTTTCTTCTTTTTAGAAATTAGGTCAGAATGCGAATAGTAGGCCTAGAGGTACTCAAGTACCAATCAAGATCTGGACCTGACCAGCTTTAGCCTCAGTCTGCCGCGAAGGTTTCCAAGGCCTACAGAAACTAACCTAAGGTTCGTTGAACCCAACGGTTAAAGCACCAGTGCTTGTAACATGGTTAGTCCAAGTTGAGTTTGCAGTGCATTTTTACAAGAGAGGGGGATAGAAGAATTTTTTTCATTTTTGGAGAGCTTTCTCTCTCTTTTTCTTTTCTTTATTTCTAGCTTTGGATTGGCTTAAAAACACAGTCTGTATCGAATTCCTTACTCCCACCATCAATCCTCGTAGGGTCCCTAGCAATCAATGCGTCGGGATAGCACCACCCATGGCAACCCTAGAACCTTGGCTTTCGACACTTCGAGATAGTGCCACCCATGACATTCTGTAGCTAAATTCAAACCCTGGTGATCGAGATTTTGGGATAATCCCGCCCATGGTACCTGAATCAGCACAAGGTGCTTACGTGCCCCTAGTAGGGTATTTAGATATCCTAGGAGACAAGCACTGAGGAAATGGTATGTTATTGCACATCTTCAAAGGGAATTTCCCACCTCTCCGCACCGGGAACTCGTCCACATCAACTTGTGTTGATAAGCTGCTCCTAATCTAGGTGGCTTTTTCATAACAAAATTAAATGCTTTTGCATGATTTTGATTATTAAGAGCACTGAACCAAATTTGTGTGTGGATTAGGGTGCTTATGTTACCGAGTCCCGCAAACCAGAGGTCAATTAACGAGTCGAATACTCCATAAGCCTTGAACCTAATACATAAGCTTCGTATTTTCCTCAACTTCTTAAGGATTATCCAGATCTTAACGGATACGTGAATTTTTAAGCCTAAAACAAGCCCAAGAGGCCTAAGATCAACACTCATATTAATCTCTTTGTCTCTCTGCTCTTTTAGGACTTAATTTTTTTTTCTTTTGATGTGGTCTAGAACTTAAGTAGATTCCATAATCTTTTACTAATGACTCTCACCTTTTTATTTCAAATTATAGCTCCTTTTTAACATTTAAATCACCTCCTCTCTTCCTCCTCAAGAATGTTATGCAATTAATCTCACAAAATTTTCTCCCCTTTCCATTCTTTTTTGTTCTTTTTCAATTTTTTATTTTTTTTGGTTTTTTTTTAATATGCATTTTTTTGTGAGAACCCTTCAGAAACTTGAATTTTTATGTGTTTGCACTTTAACACCCCCATGCCTAAGTTTTGCAATGTCCTCATCGTAAACCGGAGGGCATGAAATTAGATTGGGTTCAAGTATTAAAACAAGGTCAAAAGGGTGGGTGAACGGGTCAGGATGATTGTTGTGGACGATTTCAAGCTTTGATACGAATACCAAAGGTGGAGTCGGTTATTCTAAAACTGAACTCAAAGTGCAGTAGACGTGAAGTTCAAAAGGATAACCAGAAGGGTCTCGATTTTTTGGAATGACGGATTGCCTCCAATTAAGTGCTAAATTCAATGCCTTCAGCCGAGCAGAAATGGTCATGGAGGAGTAGTCAAATCAGATGAATTTTGTAAAACAAGCACCTTGATCAAAAGCCTGGTTGGTCCAACAAGTGCTTGTTCAGATCTACAGGATGATGATGCAGCCCAAACCCAATTAATCTAGTGGGTTGATGGATGTGAATCAAGAGATACGAAGCCCACCATATGTTGTGAGACTCAAGAAGATATGCAAGTGAGAATCTAGGGTTTGGCTGATTCGATTCAACTTGATTAGAGTAGGGATCCTCAAAAGAAAATGGATCTGTGGAGGATGTGAGATCCCTAAGAGAGTGATCAGAGAAAGATGGGAAATGATTAGTATTCTGATCGATGTCCGAAACCCGATTAAAATGTAGAGAAGAATCATGTTCAATCGGATCATCGAGAGAAGAATCAGAGTAGAAGTTAATTCCACTTGTGGGTCGGGGTTAGGTTTGGATTTGAGAAGGTTTTGTATGTGTAGACGGGGTGGTTTCTTTCAAATCATTGACCTCAGTGTCAGAGTTGAAGAACGGATCATGGATGCTGAGGTCATAAATTGGTTCATAATTTTTAGGAAACAAAGGTTCTCCGAAATCAGAGTAGGATTCGAAATCATCGGAGAACTTGAGAAGATTGTGCTCTGAACCTGATTCTAGATCGAACATTCCACCACAGAGTGAATTGAGATGTGGAGAAGCAGCAACCTGACTTGGATTGAACCTAAACTCAAAATCTAAACTCAAAAAGGTGTCCCTATTAGGCATAGGCTCGGGTTCTTGGCTTCTAGGAGAGACCCAATCGAATCCCAACTCTTCTAGCTCCTCGATTTCTGTGTCATAAATTGATGTGATTTCTGATAAATTGATTTGTATATCGGAGGAGTCTGGAGAGGTGTAGCCATCAAACATAGGCCTAGAATCGTAGTTCAACTCAAAAATCTGAGTCTCATCACATGGGGCCTCATAATTATCCCAAATAGGCTTGAATCCAGATTCTAGGTTAAGGGTAGGGATTAGATCACTAAAATCTAGGCTGGGCTCTATTGTGATGTCAGAATCATCCTCGAGAATTACCTTAACAGGATAAGGCTCGAGATTTACATTCTCGAGGAGTTTTGTTTTAAGCTCATCATTACAGGTGTCTGGGAATTCAAAGCTAGGAGAACCAAGTTTTTATATCTCTAGGGCTAGCTCGAAATTGGGAACACCTGCAATTGGATCTTCCCAACCTAACTCAAGATTAGGTGCATCATTCTGCACATAAGTTGGATCATATTCCATCTGGGTTGGGGATCCACAACAACCTTGATTCTCAAACCTGGGATTTGGGAAATCAGATTGATCCTCAGTCTTATTCCAAGATGTTTCGCTAAACGCTTAGGGAATATACGGGTATTTTTTATCGATAATCTGTTTCAACAATTTTATCATCTCTTCTTATTTCTCAAGGTCATCTTGGTGTCTTTCTCAAAGTACAGGATTTGTCAAACATTGGAGATATTCAAAGTTATGCAATTTCTCTAATTCATTATATCCTATCATGAGAATATCCCGGGTTGATCCATTTGTTATTTGTGTCAATATTAATTGAGCACAATTTGCAATAAAGGCTATTATTTCTGCGATATTAACCTGAATCATGATGACTGGACTTGAGGTTTTGTCATTAACTTTATAAAATTTCAGGGCATCCTCAATCATTTTATCTCGCATGGACATTCGGGATTCAGGTTTCCTAAATGATCTTCCTAAATTTCCTAGCTGCATCTTCAAATCAGGTGATGGATTAGATTGTAGAATCAAATTCAGGTTCAGATCGAAGTGATTTGATCAAATCAGAAATCCCATAGAAGATCTAATAAGGCCTCTTAGGTTATGATGTAAACATGTTTACACTACTTAAGATGTCTATTTATGCATGTTCTTAAGCATAGGATTGCATTGCATACTATAAATATTGCATAACATGCATCATCTTGCATTTAGAGTAGTTTGAATAAAATGGAGATTAATTGTCTCCTTTTATGTTCATGGATATGGCAAACTTTTTATCGGAGCTTCAAATCAAATATCCAACCATACAAATGTGATCAGGGCGACGATTGGAGTTCAACGACTCCAAGATCGCCCTAATCAGACATATGTAGCATCAGATAGTGACCGAGGAACCCTAGAAGATCAAGGGCCAAGATGGTGTGAATCCACACTTCAAACGACAAATCTGACTGCACGGATGGATTCGAATCGACAATCGCAGCCTAACGGCATGAAAATCGACTCAATCCGACACCAGTGGCACCATCTACATCATCCAGAAGATGGACAGCCAAGATGGCACCACGTGGCGCCATCTCAGCCATCCAACCAACCCTCAAGACCATCGCTGCTTCTCCAAAGGAAATCCAATGCGCAATCTGGGCCATTGGATCTTGATCCAACGGTCCTGATCGCGTGTTCAAAAGTTCGACCGCCCGCCCATCCACGCGCGCAATGTAGTGGATAAGGCGCTCAGTCGCCTTCAGACGCGCGTTCAAATCGCAGGGCACGAGCGAGCGGGCGTGAGGAGTGTCGGATCGTCATCGAACAACTGTGCATGCCCGATAGCACTCATGCGCTATTAGACGTGCGGCGAAGACATGGCATCACACGCGATGAGGTGCGCGGCTGAGGCGGGCGATGGATGCATCTCAGCCGTTCGATCTCGCGATCGAGCGGCCGAGATTTAAAGTACGTGAACGTGAGTTGAGGAGCGGAAGGCGCGTGGGTGCCGCCCACTACACCCATGTTCGGACCTTTAGCGACGATTTTATCAGTCACTAAAGGTCCTGAATTAATGCTTTTAAAATTGGAATGACCAAAATGCCCCCACTCCTTGCAACTATAAAAGGAGACCCCCTCCATACGAAATTCTCATCCCATCCTTCTCTTGTCTCCCTTTCCAAAGCTCAAGAGAAGCTTGTCCCACACCTGGGATGCTTCTCGCAAGATAAAGTCAATTTTTCGTCCCCTTTCGGAAGTGGATCCCGCGATGACGACGACGTGCTACCCCGTTCCCTTTCTTCCGCTTCGTTCTCCTTCGTCCTTCTCTGTCCTCCTTCGTTCGTCCCATCCGGCTCATCCTCCAAGCAACCGTTGAGGAGGATATTTCTCTCGCCATTCTTTTAATGCTTTCTAGAGTAGATTTACTGCTTTCTAGTGTAATCATTTTCCCGCTTTCTAGTCGTAATATTTAGTGTAATGAACAATCCTTTCGATAATGAATTCCATGTGCATTCTATATCTCTTTTGATTTTTGTTTGTATTATTCTCTCTCTCCTATTCTCTCTCTATCTCTCTCTTCTATTTATTGTAAATAGTTAGATAGTTCTAATAAATTAATTTACTTCGTAATAAATAAAACAAACGTATTGTTTTTAAATCAAACGTCTGCCTCCCTGTGTTTGACCCGGGATTTTCATTCCGGTATAAATTTTATTTATTGAACACGAGTTCTTCGCTTTCATACTACGACGACAGGTTTTTCAAAATCAAACACGTAAGCATAGCAACCCGTCGTTTAACATTTTGTCGTCGTTGTCGGGGAGGCGATGCTCTTTGATTTTTTCTTCGCGTTTTCTAACTTACAAATCATTTACCTCACTTCTCTCCTTTCTTATTGTGATTGCAGGTACTCTTTCGAGACGAGCAAAAGCGGTAGATTGGAGTAAAGTGCTGTGGAAGGTTTTGTAAGTTACCCCCACCTCCCACCCATTAGATTTTATTTCACCACATAATAACACAAACATCAATCAACTTATGTGTTCTTATAAACTCTAAGATTAGATTGTTTGTTATTTGACACCCACACCCACCCCAACCTCCACATTTAAAATATATATATATCTCACAGAGGTACACAACCTCATCTGATTTTCAAACTCTATCGGTAAACCAATCTTTGGAGCCGATACACACATTCAAACACATAATTGAGTAGAAATCAGATTAGGAAATCACTTGTGTGCCTAATTAAGTGGTGCAACAGGCTAATTGTTTGAGTTGATTGGGCCGCACCACTTCAATTAAAATCAACTCATCAAGTAGCTGCCACTTAGGTTCAACTTTTAGGAATTTACCAAGCACTCCACATTTTTTTTTAAGCTTCAAAAGAAAACATCTTCACCTGTGCTTTCAAAACCTGGTGTGCCAACAAAACTTGTTTGACAACATCTAAAGTTGAATCTTAAAAGCTACTAAGCAAGATTTGAACCCTAAAATTCACCGCATCAAAAGTAATCTTGCTTGAAAACCACTGGTTGTGCACGCACACACAAATCAATCAATCATTAAGGGCACAACCCATATAAAGGGCCCATCACATTCCAAAGCACATTCAAACCTAGCCCTAAATAAAACAGAGTAGACGTTGGCCTTAAGGATTCGACTCGCTCTTCAGAGCCCAGAACAAGATTATTTTCGATTAGTCTGTTTCTACTGTTCAATCTGAAGTCTAGCTAAGGGAGCAGAATCAAACGATCGCGGCTGGGGGTTACACTAGGAACCGAAGGCGCAAGCTGAAGGAAGAACCTTCTCCCCAGTCCCTCCTTCTAACTGGTTGGATTGAACAGACAGAAGTAGATCAAATCGTTCCTTTATCTCAAGATGGGTTTTGGGAGTCTGTAGGTCATTAGGCTAGCCCACTTAAGGACAAGTTTGATTACTTATATTGCAGGATGCCTTTCTTCCTCCTATCTCTCATGAATCCTTCCACATATTACACGCATTCCCGCTCTTTCCCTCCTATTTTGAATTATCCTCAACATGACGATTATCCAGACTCGTACTGCAATCAACCATCAGTTAGTTAGGATAACTCGGATTGGGGATACAGTTCCAGACCTCTGTGTTTAGGGACTAATCCTGAATACTTTGATTGTGATTTCTATCGTTCTCAGAGCCACATCGATTATAGATCGTCAACCTTTCATGAACAACCTAATACGATCTACAATCAAGAAGGATACACTGATCTTTACCCATCCTCTGATTACACTGCCTTTAGGTCATCACCACCTTTTAAACAATTTGAAATGACCTATTATCAGGAAGGGTATAATGAATCTCAATTCGTTAATTCCCCTGCATTGACCCCAAACCTGCCCAACCCTGAACCAACTCATTTGGTTCAGGGTAACCAGGTTCAAGAAAAGGTTCTCGCTAACTTAAGAAATATCATACAATCTTTAGAAGTTCAGCCAATACCTTGCGTTGAGAAATTGGAGCCTCTGATTGAAATGATTGATGATTTGAACAAGTATTTGTTGGATTGGCTCCAGGATGTTAAGGATAAGAACCCAGGTGAGTTTCTACTTGGGAAGTTAGTGAAATTAAGGATGAGATTTGTGGTCACTTTGATTCAATCATGGGATGATTCCCAGGATGAACCCTCTTCAGGAAAGCCAATGACAGAACCCGCTCAGGCACCTGTTGGGGGGACACGTGTTACGAGGCTGACCATATTGAATTAGAGCAACCAATTAAGGAAGATCTAATTTCTTCACCTGCGATCCCTGAGCCGGTGTACGAGGAAACGTATGTCTCCATGGACCAGAAAGTGATGGATGATTTTGAGACATACATTAATACGGATTTCGATTTCTTTGATTCTGATGGTGAAGATTCAAGTTGCGAAGTCTCACGTGAGTTTACAGAATATGATTTCTGTGAGACGATTGGGCCTGAGGAATCTGAAAGATCATTCGATAGCCCAATAACTGAGGAAACTTATTTTATTAGGGCTCCCATTACGGATCCAGAATCGCATTTTCTGGAGGATTCAATTCAATGCCCTGATTGTCAGTTACACCCTGATTGCACTGCAAAAATACACCTGCAATTGTGCAGTCTTGTGCTATTTCCTAACATTACCAATGCATATTAGGTCTCCATAGTTGCATTGTAAAAATACACGCATGCATGCATTTAATTAAGAGGGGAGGAGAATAAAATAAGTGGCCTTGCATTTAACATTTTTTCCTCAAGTGCATCTTTGCAAAATTCACCATCTTTTTATTTTTTATTTCACTTGATTTTGAAATCTTCCCGCGGCTGCTATGCATGGCCTCACCTTCCTCCTCGCGCCATGCTCTGCAGCATGCCCTTCCCTACGGCAGCCTCTCCCTGCCATGACCTGTGCATGAGCCATGCACAGCCAGGGCAAGGCTGTGCACGCTCTCCTCTTCTTTAAAAAGAGGGCACGGCTTCTTCTTGCAGCAGCCTGGTCCCCAGCCAAAGAACCCACAGCAACTTCTTCTCCTTCCAGGCCACCATCTCCTCCCTCTCTCTCCATACGCCGGCCCTCCTCCTCTGAGGAGACACCCGGCGGACAGGAGAACCTCACGGTGGTGCACAACCACCACCGTGAGTCCACCACCGCCCAGCTCACCATAGAGCTAGTGGGCATGGTGGCTCTTCCCTGATTTCTTCACTTTCCAGCCACCTTCAGCCATTGGAGCGGAAGCTTCAAGCTTGAAGCTCAAAGCTCCAGCAGTGGCGGCAGCACGTAGCAAGGCAGCAGCAGCCGCCCCAGCCCTTTCCGCGCACACCTGCAGGCTTCCCCAGCCCTTCCAGCGCGCGCCTACAGGCACCATCGCCTCCCGCTTCTTCGCCCTATCGCGCTCTCTCTTCCGCTAGCAACCGGCCATTGCGCACCTCTGCAGTGGCCGGCCAAGCACCCCAGCGCACTCCAGCCAGCACTCGCAAGCCTCTGCGCAAGCAGCAGGTCGCCTTCACCCTCCATCGCGCACACCAGCAGCCCTCTCCGCGTGCTTTGTCGTGACATCCCGCCCGCAAGCCACCAGCCGGAGCCACTCTTCCGCACGCGCCGAGCCGTCCGCACTCACAGTACTGCCTGCTCCCGGTTGCGCGGCTTGGCCTTACACTGTAGCCACTATTCACGCCAATCTGCGAAACACTGTGGCTACAGTGGGGTGACCGGAAAGCTTCTCACTTATCTGGTCACCGATGCGCCGCTACCGCCGTTCGCCCGCGTGCGCGTCTCGCCTCGCGTCCTGCTAGCGCCCGCCCACGCGTCTGCCAGCACCCGCACCTGCTTGCGTCGCCCGCTCTCTTCGCCCACCCGTGCCTGCGAGCGCCCGCTCCAACCCTTCGCGCAGCGCGGTGCGCTGCGGCCTCTCCTCTCCTCGCGCCCACTCACGTCTGCGTGCTGTGGCCTCTTCTCTCCGTGCGCATACGCACCTGCGCACACACATGGAAACCTTCAGATGACGCTCCACAGCCTCAGACGGCTTAACCCGCCTCTTCTTCACAGCAGCGCCCTCTCTCTCTCTCTCACAACACTCTCTCACTCTCTTCACCGACACTTACACACCTACACTCACACTTTTATACACACACACACACCTATACACTATCATATACATACATACATACATATATATATATATATACATATATACATTTATATCTATATAACTATATATACATATATACATATATATACATATCTAGCTGCATATTTCTATATATACATATATTACTATATATATATACATATACATCTATTTAGTATCATATACATACATATACATATAAATACACACACACACATATATATATATGTATATACATAAACATATATACATATATAGCTACATAAATATATACATATACTTATATATATATATACACCTATATATATATACATATATATATACCTATATATTTATAACCATATATACATATAGATATATTTACATATATACATACATATATATATATATATATTTTTTCACATTACTTACCATACGTGGTATCGCGGGAATATCTGCACCAGTTGCTGATATTTCCCGATACACGCATACAAAAAAAGCGTGTTCGCATTCATCTACCACCATCCATCCTACACCTTACACGCGACACTTCGTCCTGTTGGTTGCGTCTTTCTAGACGACAACCGACTCGACACCGTGCTACACTCCATCTCTGCCTCCACCCCCACCCCTTTATACATATATAATATATACCTATATATATATACTATATTTACTTTATTTCTACTTCTCTTTCATGCCAATAAAAAGATAAAAAAATATATATAAAAGAGAAAAGATAATCCTTGACTTGTAGGTACTCCGTCTTGCGAATAGCAAAACCCTTTTTGGAACCCTATTTTGGCTCAAAGCCAAGAACCCAATTTTAAGGGTGTGCCTCAAGGACACGAATTACCAGAAAAAAAATCTAAATAGAAAAATACCAAAAACACAATAAACGAACAGAAGAGACTCGTTGTAGGAAAGGCATAGAAACTTGACTTGTAACCCCACTTCCCTGAGTTCGACCCTGGGCCTAAAAGTGACCAAGATAAAATCAAATAGGCCAGGTAAAAAATTTTGTAAAGAGATGGTTAGGTCCGATTTAGGTTAACCACTATACACACTTCAACGATAAAATCACCATATTAACAACCTAACCAGGTTCGACACCACACCTTTTCTGGCGCCGTTGCCGGGGAAGTGCGCCTTCAAGTAAGTTTCTATTCCATTTCTTTCATTTTTTCTCTTCTCTCTTCACGGGTGTCTCTGTTTTTGGTGTGCAGGCAAACCTGTTGCAAGGAGAAGGCAGGCAGACAAAGTTAGAGACGTGGGTAGATCCAAGGCAGAAACAAGAGCGTGAAGACGCCGACACCACACTGGAGCTCCGCACACGTTGCTGCACAAGTAGGTCTTCTTTTCTTAGCAACTTAGGTTAACTTGTCACCTTAATAAAAAAAAAAACTAGAAAAACTTCAGGGATCTCTTGGGGCAAGTGGATTAAAATTCACTTGTTTGATTGATTGCCTTTACTCCCACTGCCCCAGGATTTCCCGCCTTACTTCACATAGCGAAAATCCAAGAATCTTGGTTCTTGAATTTTTTTCGCTGTGTGAAGTATTCTTTGAGGTAAACACAAAAAGATTGATTGCACCCCTCTTTGCCTCACTTATCTGCAAATTTGGGATCACATTTTTGGTGGGGAGACTTGGAATTGAGTTAATTCCAACCTCACCACGACTTTTCAACTTGCCTAAGATTCAATCCCGAATACTTCAACCCCAACAATTTGATTTTCTTTATCTTTTGGTTGAGCCTTATGCGGAAATCATTGTGGTGATTGGGAGCACTTGAATTGAAGTGCTTTGGCTCCCTTTCACACTAATATAAAACTGATTCGTGCATCCACACATAGAAATCTCCATTAGGGTAGCCCATTGCATTTTAGCATGCATTAACCAACTGACATTGAAGAAGGGTTTGTTGGGCTTAGAAGAAAACTTGTATTCTTGCAAAGCCCAGAGATTGATTGAATTGGTATTTCAGCGAATTCCTAAAATCCATACTACCTAAGTGTAACGACCCGATTCCCGAGTCCCTACGAGACACGAGAACCGGACTGACTCGACTAATCCCAAGACCTAGTCGTCCAACGAGAAAGTAACCAAAAGAGTAGTAAAATAAACCACATTCAACATGAAATATAACTAGCAGTAAAAAAATACAGCAGTAAGAAAAAGAACTACTACAGCATGTACCACCACAACAGTAGAACAACATTTAAACATAACAAGAACTACGAGTAAAGAAAAGTACAGAGCGTAACAAAAACTACTCACTACAGTGGAACAAAAGGGCACAAAAGAACAATGGTAACTCTACTGGACCCTACTCGGCCCAGCGTCCTCTGCAGCCACTGACCATGGCTGCTTAACACCAGGTCCTGAAAGGTAACGAGTGTAACACGTTAGCGAAAATGCTGAGTAGAGTGGCAGCTAAAACTAAAGAAGCAGTAAAGTGTACAGTAGCTATTTTATTTTCTTTCTTCCTTTATTTACGTCTTTCTATTGTTTCACCATTATATATATTTCTCAGATCCTTCACTTGATCTCGAATGTTCCTCGTGGGAACGATCTTGATTGCAGTCTTTTCCGAACAGTTGAAGTAACACGTGGTACACTCCTGGCCGGGAAAGTCCCCCGTGGTGATCCTACTCTCAGTCAACCACCCCGAGGTCACTGACAGACGTAACGGTGACTACGGCTCGCGCGATAAACGCACAAGTAGCTAACCCGCATTGGCACGCGGTCAGTCGTTTCCGTTAACGAGTGCGCCCAAAGCACAGCACGGAACCAGTATAGGGCAGAGCCCTCTCAGGGGTCCAACCCCCCCACAGTAACCAAACAGGGGCCTTGCCCCTCCACAGTCCGCGCACCCTCGCCTGACTACCCTGGTTTGCCCAGTGGGCCTAGCAAGTCGGTGTAGGAGGCTAGCAGAACCCCGGGGCCCGTGGGGTAGCTAGTGCTCTCCCTACACTAGTAGCTCTCCTTGGTACTACGTACACGAGGGCCAGCAAGCCGGTACAAAGTGGCCAGACCTAACCCTGGGTCCCTGGGGCGGCTGGCTCCTCTCTGCACTAAACAGGTAACAGGTGCTTCCCCTGGTACTACGTACCCAAGAGACAGCACACTACCACGTCTTTCTTTCTCAGTTCCATTCCTTTCTCTTTTCAGGAGTTCTACTCCTAATTCCCCGTAGGGTTCCAGCTCTTTTAACTCAGAACATCTAGGTTTCACCTTCCAGTTTCACATTCTTACAATCCATGTTCTCAATCACGTTTATTTATTCATAACAGACAGCTGTTAAATCAAATTATAGGCAGCTATTTATTCCTTTCCACTTTTCCAAGACAGCTGTATTCATATATTCCACTAGTTTTCCCATCCTAGGATTCATGCCATACCCTAGGATCTACATACAATCTAGTTTTCCAGCCCTAGGATCATGCAACACCCTAGGATCTATCATTCAATCTAGTTTCTCATTCCTAGGATTCATGCAATGTCCTAGGTTCTATAGTTTAACAGATTATGCTAATAAACTTAAAAATCACCCTACCAACTACAACGGAAGTACTGGGGGCGTGGTCGGAAATCCCGCGCGCCTCCGCAATCCCCAAGACTGAAATGGAATGGGGTCCTATCACAAGGATCAAACAAAGGAGTTTCTCAGAACAGTATATAATTACTGTAGACGGGTAGAGGATTTAATTCTGAAAAGAACGCAACTCGAAACGCGGAAAACGGACTTCGAACGGGCCCTAAATGGGTCGAAAATGACGAAATAGTGCAAAATCAGACGTCTGGAAGAGGTTCCAGACGTCTTAAAATGACGATCAGATGGTACCTTCGCTCTGTATAGTCTCTCAGATGTCCAGAAGCCTGCGGGGGAGTCTGGCCTAGTTCCCAGACGTCCGATGGTCACCCCGGACGTCTGGAAGTCTTTCCCGTCGTCTGGCACTGCAGTCAGACGTCTGATTCGCGTTGGATGGCAAATCTCAGAACCTGCGCGTACCCATTCCTCGCTCTCAGTACGGACGGTCGAAGAGAAGGAGGAAGTACGAAAATAACTTACCTTTCAGACATCTGACAGTCCTCCAGACGTCTTCCCCGTCGTCTGGTTTGAAACCCAGACGTCTGATTCTGGAAAAACTTCCAGAATCTGAGCGCCACTCGCCCTCCGCCCATGACGCACGGCCGCGCCGTGTCTCGTCCGCCTGCTGCTCGAGCTGCAGTAGACCTCCCACATCACTCCGCTCCCACTACGCCCCCGCCGGCCAGCTCTAGCAGCCCCGGCAAGCTTGAACCCTCACGGCCGAGTGCCTCCTCCCTCGTGCAACACCTCCTCCCGCACTCACCGCGGCTGTCGCTGCCGCCGCTCGCTCGCGCTCGCACTCGCTGGAAGAAGAAGGAGGAGCGGAGGTGATGAGAGTGAGGGAGAGGGAGAGGCTTTTTAAAGACACACGGGGAGAGGGAGAGAGAGAGAGAGAACGCAGACTGCGGTCGCAGGAGAGAGGGAAAAAGAGAGAGGTGCGGCGGTTGCGGGTCTGCGCGCGCCTACGCTCAGACGCAGCCCCGCGTGCCACCCAAATAAAATCCCAGACGTCTGGAAGGGGTTCCAGACATCTGTTCAGACGTCTGGGCCACCTCCCAGACGTCTTAAAAAAAATGTCTTGGAATGCGTTCGTAACACTAAGGCTGAATTTTAAAAACCATTCACCAATTAAAACTTCAATTCGGGGAGATTTCCTCATTGCATGCTTGTTTTACACACTCTGAAAATCAATCACTTGGGCATTACCCGTAAACAATGCCCTTCACATTCCAAAAGCACTTGATCCTAAGCCTCTAACTAAAATTGGTAGTAACTTGACCCTTATTAAGGATTGGAGGTCTAACTACCTGCGTGTAGCGCCTACGTGCTGGTGAGGGTTCCCGCGTGCTATCGGGTGTCTAAGACTGGGGCAAATGGCCATTCAATCTGGCCCGGTGGTTCTGCGGTGCTCACATTCGGTTCCGTAGTTCATGATAGTAGGTAACTTAGATCTTTAGGTCTAAGGGCACACTGTAGAGGTTAGGAATTGGATTGAATTGATTTGTCATCAAGTGTACCTTTGTGGCGTCATTTCTCTCATCTCTTTTCCCTTCTCATCTCCCCAATTCTTCCTGCGGTAGTGCATGTTTGGGAGGAGGTCACAAAACCCTGAACTGTGTGAATTTCCTGTTAATTTTAGAAAAGGAGCCGAATCGTCCTCCTCCTCCACAAACATGGCTGCACGCCCACCCCCAAATCCTGAGGGAGGAAACTGCCCTCAGAACCCACCAGGTGGTGGAGCCTTAGATCCCATAACCCACCTCTAAGCCCAAATGGAAATGTATAATGAGCAAATTGAAGCCATTCGGGAAACATTGGAGGAAATGCAGAACCCTCCCAAATGGGAGGAGCCTAGGTCTCTTACTTCTATCAGAATCCCGCTGCTACAAAGACCATAGGACAAATTTGGGTCCCCATGGGCGGGGACGACTTTGAACTGAAATCGAACATAATTGGCCTAATTAATTTTCACTTCCATGGTCTTGCAAGTGAAGATCCTTTTCTCCACTTGGAAGACCAAACCCGACTGGCTGAAATGTCAGGTTACCTATAGTCCTTGTGAAAATGTTTCCGTTTTCATTGCGGGATAAAGCGTTGCAGTGGTTACGCACCCTTGGGAGAACCGTCCACTCTTGGGAAGAGATGCGAACAGCATTTCTCAAGAAGTTCTTCCCAATCGAGCAAACCAATGCGCTTCACCACGCTATCACTTCATTTACACAACAAAACAGCGAACAATTTCATGAGGCATGGGAGATGTATAATGACCTCCTTAGGAAGTGTCCGCACCACGGCCTGCCTAAGTGGCATATAGCCCAGATTTTCTACTACGGGCTAAATGAGACTTTCAAGCATATTGCAGACGCTTCTTGCGGAGGGAATTTTATGAATAAAGACGAAAATGGAGCATTTGAATTGTTTGAAAATATGAGTGAAAACTCAACGAACAATGCTTCCATTGTCGCCTTTAATCGTACCAGCCAGCCTCGAAATGTCCACGAAGTTGACACAGGACCCTCCCATTCATCCACAGATCTAAGCCTTATTGCACAAAAACTGGATGAAGTCTCCATCGTGCACAAGAACTGGACGAGCTTCTGGCCAACCCTGCCCGTTCTATGGCAAACACCCCCACATCACCACTTTGTCACAACCCCAATTCTTCCAACACCAGGCTTATCCCGAGAAACCCCGTAAGACCTTCCTTACCGAATGTTGCACCGAGCGACTCGATAAGCCATGTGGATCTGGCTTCTGCGAACCAGTATTTCAACACGGAGGACCAAGCCTCCGTGTGTTCGGACGCATATTTACATGCAGACGCGTCTTCTGGCATAGAAGACTCTTGCGCCCTGGGGAATAACCCGTTCTCTGCCACTTATAACCCAGGGTGGCGTAATCATCCAAATTTCACGTGGTCCAACAACCCGCAGCGCCAAAACCCCGCAAGTGGACCATTGCGACCGTCTGCACCCATCAACCCAAGGGCCCAGTCTAATCCTATGACAAATCCGCCATCAGGCCCTTGCATACCGCAAACCGAACACGCATCAAGTCCTCTTAACAAATTGATGCGAATGATGATGGATATGTCAAAGAGCCATGAAGAGAACATGACCTCTCTTCAGCACCAATTGGCGCAGCAGAATGCTGAGATCAGTCAACTACTCATGGCGACTCGATCTCAGGGCACTCTTCCCGCCCAACCTATTCCAAACCCACGAAATTTCGTACCTCGCGGTCCTCAACCACAGGTACGACCTTCTCAGGGGTAGGTTAATCAGATTCTGCAAGCTCCGAGCATTCCACTGGGATTTCAGGCTAATCCCGCTGCAACACCACACTCTTATGTCCCTATTGCCGTTGATCCCACTGGACCCGTATCGTCCAATGCTATCACTACGAGGAGCGGTAAGCCGACCATCGATCCGCCTCGACCTGATCCTAGCCCGTCTTCTTCATCGCCCTCTCCTTCGGGATGCGCACCACATTCGCGAGAGGACGATACACCCAAATTGGTGCCAGAATCAATTCCATTCCCTGAGGCTCTACTAAGGGAGCCAAAAGGCAAAAATAAAGATACGCAGGCCTTTGTAACCTGCGTAATTTGTTCAGGGACGTAGAAATCAAGGTACCTCTACTCGAGGCTATCGACCACATACCTACTGTCGCCCGATTTTTCAAAGACTACACAACACCCAGGCGACAGTCAAAGAAAACTAAGAATCCGGTGGTTCTCTCACCTCATGCGAGTTGTGCTATACTGTCAAACCTACCACCGAAGCAGAAAGACCAGGGCACACCGCTTATTTCCTGTAGCATCCAAGGCTGCAGTTTTAATCGTGCCCTGCTTGATCTAGGATCTTCCATAAATCTTATTCCAACCATCATGCTCGAATAATTTTCCTTAGGAAATCTGAAACCCACCCCTGTCATGTTACAGTTGGCAGATTGTTCTGTCAAAATCCTGAAGGGTGTGGTGGAAGACGTGGTGGTTAGGGTCAACGGTCTCCGTTTTCCTGTTGAATTTCTTGTTTTAGATATGGAAGTTCCTAGCTCACTTTCTGATTGTCCGATCATCCTTGGTCGACCTTTCTTAGCCACAGCCCGCGCCCATATCAACTGTGAGTTGGGCTGTATTAAGATTGCCGTTGGATCTAAAAAGCTCAAGCTTAACATCTTCACGGCAGCCAAGAACTTTGATTGCGATTGTATCGAGGATGACACGTCTGACGAGGACATGGCCTTCAGCGCGGGTATCGGACTAATTGAGACCTATTCTGACTGCTGCGAATTACCTGTATACACTGACGACTGCCTGATCAACACATACTGTGACATTCCCCCATACCTCCCTTGTCCCGTACCTTCTCCTGACCAAACTTCTGACGAGGTTTTCTCCGCTTCCCATACCTCGTGGTCTGAGTCATATCAGGGCTACTCATCGCTGGTCCACACTCCTGAAGACCAGATTGCCCTTTCTTTCCCGCCAAATCAGGCGGATTTGCAATTCCACACTGGGACCTTGAGCCCACATCTTACTCACTGGGGCTGTTCCTTTTTGGATCCATCTATCCAAGAAGCCCCTCTTCTTGGCCAATCTGAGGGCCAACTTCTTCTTCCCGACCTGTTCTCCGATCCTCCTGGGACACTCTCGTCCCAAGAAATGCCAGACCTTTCACCGTCCACCATCACTTTTCACGCCACTATCACGATCACTTCACTTTTCACTTCACCACCCACCATCCACCCACCCTACCACCCTACTGTATACCCTGCACCTCAGCTCTCGTTACCCGATCTTTCGTCCTTTCTCTACCTTTCCCTACATGCATTGAGGACATAGCATCGTTTGGCATGGGGGGTGGATAGGCATCCATAGGATCTGGGTATTTTATGGTATCATGCAGTTTCCACCTATTTACAAATATGCAAGAAAAAGAAAAAATATATATATATAATAATAATAATAATAAATGGTGTGTAGTAATAATCTGAAAGCTGAAACAAAAATACAATAAGTGTTTATGGATATTCAACCTCTGTTTTGAAGACTTTCCAAGCCACAGAAGCTTAATTTGCTCAGGCTCAGGCTTAATTCACTTGAGCATTGACAAAATAGATCAAAATATCTCCTAACTAAGGACGTATTCTTGTACCTGAGACACCAGTACAGGATCCATTGTGTTACGAACGCGTGGTTTCAGACGTCTTTTAAGACGTCTGGGAGGTGGCCCAGACGTCGTACCAGACGTCTGGAATCACTTCCAGACGTCTGGGATTCGGTTTCAACGACACGTGCGGTTGTGTCTGCGCACCTGCGCGCGCAGACCTGCGGTCGCTTTTCCCTCTCTCCTGCAGGCGCAGGCTGCCCTCTGTCTCGCTCTCTCTCTCTCCCTGCGCAGCTTTAAAAAGCCTCGCCCTCTCCCACACTCTCATCGCCTCCGCCCCTTCCTCTTCTCCTTCCAGCCAGTGCGAGAGTGAGCGAGCGGCAGTGGTGGCAGCTGCGGCGAGTGCGAGAGGAGGTGCTGCGCGAGAAGAGGAGGCACTCGACCGTGACGGCGAGCTTGCTGGGGCTGCTAGAGCTGGCCGGCGGGAGAGCAGCAGACGCGGGGTGACGCGGGAGGCCTGCTGCAGCTCGAGCAGCAGGCAGACGAGACGTGGCGCGGCCGTGCGTCGCAAGCGAAGGGCGAGTCGCGCCCTGATTCTGGAAATATTTCCAGAATCAGACGTCTGGGCTTCCAACCAGACGACGGGGAGGACGTCTGGAGGACTGTCCAGACGTCTGAAAGGTAAGTTATTTTCGTACCTTCTTCCTTTTCTTCGATCGTCCGTACTGAGCACGAGGAATGAGTATGCGCAGGTTCTGAGATTCGCATCCAACGCGAATCAGATGTCTGGCAGTGGTG
The DNA here is from genome assembly GCA_037157565.1 of Thalassia testudinum. NCBI lineage: Eukaryota > Viridiplantae > Streptophyta > Magnoliopsida > Alismatales > Hydrocharitaceae > Thalassia > Thalassia testudinum. The sequence goes on along the minus strand of JAZHRO010000065.1, from coordinate 11,206,221 downwards.
CCAGACTACTGGAGGGACTTCCAGACGTCTGGGGTGACCATCGGACGTTTGGGAACTAGGCCAGATGCCCCCGCAGGCTTCTGGACGTCTGAGAGACTATACAGAGCAAGGGTACCATATGACCCTCACTTTAAGACGTCTGGAAGAGGTTCCAAATGTCTGATTTTACACTGTTTCGTCGTTTTCGACCCGTTTAGGGCCCGTTCGGAGTCCGTTTTCCGTGTTTCGAGTTGCGTCCTTTCCAGAATAAAATCCTCTACCCGTCTACAGAGATTAGATACTATTTATGAAACTCCTTGTGTTTGATCCTTGTGATTGGACCCCGTTCCATTGCAGTCTCGGGGGTTGCGGAGGCATGCGGGATTCCCGACCAAGCCCCCAGTACTCCCGTTGTAACCGGTAGAGTGGCTTTTAAGTTTATTAGTATAATCTGTTAAATTATGGAACCATAAATAGAACCTAGGACATTGCATGAATCCTAGGAATGAGAAATAGATTGAATGATAGATCCTAGGTGTTGCACGAATCCTAGGGCTGGAAAATTAGATTGTATGATAGATCCTAGGATATGGCATGAATCCTAGGACGGGGAAAACTAGTGGAATATATGAATACTGCAGTCTTGGAAAAATGGAAAGGAACAAATAGCTGCCTGTAAATTGAATTAACAGCTGCCTATTATGAATAAATAAACGTGACTGAGAACATGGATTGTAAGAACGTGAAACTGGAAAGTGAAACCTAGATGTTCTGAGTTAAAAGAGCTGGAACCCTACGAGGAATTAGGAGTGGAACTCCTGGAAAGAGAAAGGAATGGAACTGAGAAAGAAAGACGTGGTAGTGTGCTGTCTCTTGGGTACGTAGTACCAAGGGAAGTACCTATACCTGTTTAGTGCAGAGCGGAGCCAGCCGCCCCAGGGACCCGGGGTTAGGACTGGCCACTTTGTACCGACTTGTTGGCCCTCGTGTACGTAGTATCGAGGAGAGCTACTAGTGTAGGGAGGTACTAGCTACCCCACGGGCCCCGGGGTTCTGCTAGCCTCGTACACCGACTTGTTAGGCCCACTGGGGCAAACCAGGGTAGTCAGGCGAGGGTGCACGGACTGTGGAGGGGCAAGGCCCCTGTTTGGTTACTGTGGAGGGGTTGGACCCCTTGTTACTGAGAGGGCTCTGCCCTGTACTGGTTCCGTGCTGTGCTTTGGGTGCACCCGTTAACGGAAATGACTGACCGCGTGACAGTGCGGGTTAACTACCTGTGCGTTTATCGCACGTGCCGTAGTCACCGTTACGCCTGTCCGTGACCTTAGGGTGGTTGACTGAGAGTAGGATCACCATGGGGGACTCTCCCGGCCAGGAGAGCACCACGTGCTACTTCTACTTTTTGGAAAAGACTGCAATCAAGATCATTCCCACGAGGAACATTCGAGATCAAGTGAAGGATCTGAGAAATAAATGAAATCGTAAGACAATTGAAAGACGTAAATAAAGAAAGTAACAGAACATAACAGCTACTGTACACTCTACTATTTCTTTTGTTTTAGTTGCCACTCTACTCAGCGTTTTGCTGACGTGTTACACTCGTTACCTTTCAGGACTAGGTGTTGAGCAGCCAGGGTCAACGGCTGCAGAGGACGTTGGGCCGAGTAGGGTCCAGTAGAGTTACCACTGTTCTTTTGTACCCCTTTTGTTTCCGCTGTAGTGAGTAGTTTTTGTTACTCTCTATACTTTTCTTTACCCGCAGTTCTTGTTATGTTAAATGTTATTCTACTGTTGTGGTGGTACATGCTGTAGTAGTTTCTTTTCTTACTGCTGTATTTTGTTACTGCTAGTTATATTCATGCTGAATGTGGTTTATTTTACTGCTCTTTTGGTTACTTCCTCGTTGCACGACTACGTCTTGGGATTAGTCGAGTCGGTCCGATTCTCGTGTCTCGTAGGGACTCGGGAATCGGGTCGTTACAAGATGGTATCAGAGCAAGGTCGTCCCGAGAAGTGAATCAACTGACTGGAAAATAACCAATTCACATGTCTATAACTAGAGTAGCCACCACAACATATCTTTTGACATGATCTCTTAGACGTTTCCGTTAGGTATCGTTCCGTAGTGACGTGTTCCGTTTTATTTCGTGTCTCCTTACAGGAGATGCCTCTTCGCGGGACTGGTGAGGTGGGCCGCGGGCGCGGCCAAGGACGAGGTCGGCGAGGTGGGCGTGCCGTTGCCGACGCCTCAGTGGACCAGCCACTACTCTCGAGCGTCCAGGCCCAAGACCTCGCCCAGCTGATACGGGATATTGTGCGAGAGGAGCTCCACCCACCGCCACGAGCGCCTCCCCCTGGGGCTGCGGAGGGGGAGTCCTCTGTGGGACCACCCGACAGACGCGACGCTGGACACGGGGGAGGGGATGGGACACCGCAGCCCCCACCTTCCTCCGATACTTCTGTGCACGAGGCACCGTTGCCTGGAGGTGCACCAGCATCCCCACTGCAGCGCCACTTCGAGCTCTTCGGGCAGTTTCGGAAGTTGAAGCCCCCCCTCCTTCAAGGGGGATGAGGACCCGACTGAGGCAGAGGACTGGCTCGAGCAGCTGGAGAAGATTTTCGACACCCTTCGCCCCCCGGTGGAGTGCCGCGTGGCCTTTGCCACGTACCAATTGGAGAGTGCGGCACACAGGTGGTGGAGGGCGGTCCGGGGACAAGAGAGGGACGAGTAGACTTGGGATCGGTTCATCGCCCTCTTCTGCGAGCAGTACTTTCCCCAGATGTGGCAGGACCAGAGGAGGCGGGAGGTCCACACTCTCCGCCAAGGGACGATGACCGTGAGCGCGTACTACACGCGTTTCCTGGAGCTGTCCCGCTTTGCAGCGACAGCGGTAGCTACTGAGGAGGAGTGCCTTTGGAGGTTCATCGAGGGGTTCCAGCCTGCGATTCGGGGGTATGTCAAACCCCTGAAGCTGCCTACGTTTTCGAGGGTGGTGGAGGCAGCCATGACTTACGAGGAGATCAACCCGTCCGCGCAAGACACTGACGGCGGGCAGAAGAGGCCCTTTCAGCCAGACTTTTCACAGGGCCGGCGAGAGAGTAGACACGTGGCATCCGCAGGAGAGCCGTCACGTTTTACAGGGCCATCAATGGCCTTTGGGGGCCCTTGACAGGGGCCAGTCGCCAGCACCGGACCCCCGCCCAGCCGACAGCAGGGACCCACTGAGGGCGGGAGTCGGGTTCCCCTCTGTTACCAGTGTGGCCAGCCGGGCCACATCAGGAGGGACTGCCCGTCTAGGGCAGGAGGTCAACAGATACTTCCCGCGCAGAGCACTGGAGGGCGCGTAGGAGGTCGCGGTTACCAAGCGCGAGGAGGAGGATAGCAGTCACGAGGAGGGTACCGGCCAGCACCTGCCCGTCCGACGCAGAGTGTGGCTGCTTCGTCCGCACCTAGAGCTGAGGGGCGTATCAATGCCCTGACACACAGGGATGCCAGAGCTTCGGGCTCAGTTGTGGCAGGTATGGTTTCAGTTTCCGGCAGACTCGTTTACACACTTTTCGATTCCAGCGCTACGCACTCGTTTGTCACAGCTAGTCTCGCAGTTAGTTTAGGCCAGGATTATATGCTGTTAGAAAATCCGCTAGTAATCAGAGGCCCGAGTGGTCAGCTGTTTGTAGCTGAGGAGGTGTACACAGATTGAAGGTCAACGTCGGGGGACATAGCCTGCCAGCTGACCTGATTTTGATACAGATGGAGGACTTTGGCGTAATTCTGGGGATGGACTGGCTGTCCGCTTACCACACCTTGGTAGACTGTTTTGAGAGGAAAATTGTCTTCTCCATGCCAAATTTGCCTTCTTTCGAGTTTCACAGACAGCCAGTGGACGGAGGCTTCAGGTGCATTTCGGCACTTCGGGCGGCGAGACTTTTGAGCCAGGGGTGTGAGGGCTTCCTAGCTTGTGTGGTGGCAGAGCCCAGCCCTGTGGCAGACTTCCAGAGCATCCCGGTGGTCAGAGAGTACCCTGACGTGTTTCCAGACGAGTTACCAGGACTACCGCCCGAGCGTGAGATCGAGTTTGAGATCTCACTAGTACCAGGGACCAGCCCCATCTCCACCGCGTCATACAGGAGGGCACCGCTTGAGCTACGAGAGCTCAAGTCTCAGTTGCAGAACCTTTTGGAGAAGGGTTTCGTGAGGCCCAGTGCGTCTCCCTGGGGAGCCCCGGTACTGTTCGTGAAAAAGAAGGATGGTACCCTACGCCTTTGTGTGGACTATCGACAGCTGAATAGGGTCACCATCAAGAACAGATATCCGCTACCGAGGATTGACGACTTGTTTGACCAATTGCGGGGTGCCACGGTGTTCTCCAAGATCGACTTGAGGTCGGGATACCACCAGTTGAGGATCAGGGAGACCGACATCTCCAAGACAGCTTTCCGCACCCGGTACGGACACTACGAGTTTTTGGTCATGCCGTTTGGGCTGACCAATGCCCCCGCTGCTTTCATGGATCTAATGAACCGAGTGTTTAGACCGTACTTGGACCAGTTCGTGGTGGTTTTCATAGATGATGTACTCATCTATTCTCAAGATCGGACGCAGCACGGACAGCACTTGCGGATGGTTCTAGACACACTGAGACGACGTAGGCAGTACGCCAAATACAGCAAGTGCGAGTTCTGGTTGAGGGAGGTGACCTTCTTAGGTCATGTGATCTCTGGAGACGGCTTGGCGGTGGACCCAGCCAAGGTCGAGGCAGTACTCAGGTGGGAGAGACCGCGTTCAGTCACTGAGATTCGCAGTTTCCTGGGACTGGCAGGCTACTACAGACGATTTATCAGAGGGTTTTCACAGATTGCGCGTCCTATGACACAGTTGACCCGGAAGGACGTGCCCTTTGCTTGGACAAACGCCTGTGAGGCGTGTTTTCTGGAGCTGAAGGAGAGGTTGACCTCGGCTCCCGTGCTCACCATCCCTGACAGTAGTGGTGGGTTCGTTGTGTACACGGACGCCTCCTTGCAGGGGTTAGGAGGTGTGCTCATGCAGAGGGGTCACGTTGTCGCTTACGCTTCGCGGCAAGTGAAGCCCCATGAGCATACCTACCCTACCCACGACCTAGAGTTGGCAGCTGTTGTCTTCGCGCTGAAGACCTGGAGGCACTACTTGTACGGTGAGACCTTCGAAATTATCAGAGATCACAAGAGCCTCAAATACCTTTTTCATCATAAGGAGCTCAACATGAGACAGAGACGTTGGTTGGAGCTCCTGAAGGACTACGACTGCAGCGTCTCCTACCACCCGGGAAAGGCCAATGTGGTGGCTGACGCCTTGAGCCGTAAGGCGCCCGCACACTTGGCCAGTTTACAGTTACAGAGTTGGAGCCTTTTGGAGGAGGTGGGCAATCGGCGACCCCTGGAGTTACGGGGGCACTGTGGGGCAGTGACGGTGACACGACAGACTAGGCCAGAGCTGATAGACTGCATCATCACAGGACAGATGGCCGATCCGTACTTGCAGTCCTTGCGCGACAGAGTACTGTCAGGAGACCCAGGGGACTTCTCTTTCGCAGGCCAGGTGCTACGCCTGAGGGGACGGTTGTGCGTTCCCAGGGACGAGGAGCTGTTGAGAGAGCTCCTAACTGAGGCACATAGTTCCAGATTCACCATACATCCCGGAAACACGAAAATGTACCACGACTTGAGACGTGAGTTTTGGTGGAGGGGGATGAAGCGGGATGTGGGTGAATTCGTGCAGCAGTGCTTAGTGTGCCAGCAGGTGAAAGCCGAGCATCAGAGGCCTGCAGGGCCGCTACAGCTGCTTCCAGTGCCAGAGTGGAAGTGGGAGAGCATCACCATGGACTTGGTGGTGGGTTTGCCTGTTACCCAGCGAGGACACGACGCTGTCTGGGAAATTATGGATAGACTGACGAAGACGGCACGATTCTTGCCGACCCGAGTCACTTTGAGACCAGCACAGTTGGCAGAGAGGTATATCCGCGACGTGGTACGACTACACAGAGTTCCGCGGGAAATCGTATCCGACCGGGATACCCACTTTACGTCCCAATTCTGGGCTGAGTTTCAGTAGGCCCTGGGGACGCGGTTGAGGTTTGGTACAGCTTACCACCCCCAGACGGACGGACAGTCCGAGCGCACGATACAGACACTTGAGGACCTTTTGTGTGCCTGTGTACTGGACTGGAGGGGCTCTTGGGAGGAGCACCTACCCCTGGCGGAGTTTGCATACAACAACAGTTATCACTCGAGCATCGGCATGGCTCCCTACGAGGCTCTGTACGGATGGAGGTGTACAGCACCCTTGAGTTGGGTTGAGGTGGGGACCAAGTGGGAGGTTGGCCCCAGGTTGATCTGGCAGAGTTAGGAGGTAGTCGAGCAGATCCATAGGCGACTCCGCACTGTCAGGAGCAGACAGAAGAGCTACGTGGATCGGAGACGCAGAGAGGTGCAGCTTGAGGTTGGGGACCACGTCTTTCTTCGTGTTTTGCCCATGAAGGGCCGACAGCGGTTTGGGATGAGAGGGAAGCTCGCGTCGAGGTTTGTGGGGCCCTTTGAGGTCCTGGAGCAGGTTGGACCCGTTGCCTACAGGCTTGCCCTCCCTCCCTAGCTTTCTAGTGTGCACTACGTGTTCCACGTGTCCAACCTCAGGAAGTACGTAGCCGATCTCAGTCACGTACTGAGTCACGAGAGCGTTGAGGTGGACGATCTTCTTAAGGGTCAATCCGAAAACACGAGCTGAAACTGGGACCAACCTATACTTAAAAATTCGTGAAACCCTGGGCTTGAGTCTTAATGTTCATCTGGTCAATCTTGATCCTTCACTAAGCACAAGTCATAATCACTTAAGCTCTTGAGTACAGAAAAAACCTCCTAGGTCCTGGAAATCGTACTTAAGGTTTAAATATCAAGAGTCCTGGTTAGTGGAGAGATGATCTTTGTCATGTGAGACTTAAAGTACTGGTAGTCTTCTCTACAATTGGTTCTCACAATATCCAACATTAAACACACCTATGTTGCCTCAGAAGAAAATCTTCAGCTTAAAGATCATTTCTAAATACATTACAAAAATGTTTTGCTAGACTAGCAAAAGATAGGCATGGGGGTATGATTGCACCGCAAAAATACACCTGCAATTGTGTCTTCTTGTGCTATTTCCTAGCATTACCAATGCATATTAGGTCTCCATAGTTGCATTGTAAAAATACACGCATGCATGCATTTAATTGAGAGTGGAGGAGAATAAAATAAGTGGCCTTGCATTTAACATTTTTTCGTCAAGTGCATCTTTGCAAAATTCACCATCATTTTATTTTTTATTTCACTTGATTTTGAAATCTTCCCGTGGCTGCTATGCATGGCCTCACCTTCCTCCTTGAGGCATGCTCTACAGCAGGCCCTTCCCTGCGGCAGCCTCTCCCTGCCATGAGTCGTGCATGAGCCATGCACAGCCAGGGCATGGCTGTGCATGCTCTCCTCTTCTTTAAAAAGAGGGCACGGCTTCTTCTTGCAGCAGCCTGGTCCCCAACCAAAGAACCCACAGCAACTTCTTCTCCTTCCAGGCCACCATCTCCTCCCTCTCCCTCCATACGCCGGCCCTCCTCCTCTGAGGAGACACCCGGCAGACAGCAGCACCTCACGGTGGTGCACAACCACCACCGCGAGTCCACCACCGCCCAGCTCACCATAGAGCCGATGGGCGTGGTGGCTCTTCCCTGATTTCTTCACTTTCCAGCCACCTTCAGCCATTGGAGCGGAAGCTTCAAGCTTGAAGCTCAAAGCTCCAGCAGCGACGGCAACACGCAGCAAGGCAGCAGCAGCCGTCCCAGCCCTTTCCGCGCACACCTGCAGGCCACCCCAGCCCTTCCAGCGTGCACCTGCAGGCACCATCGCCTCCCACTTCTTCGCCCTGTCGCACTCTCTCTTCCGTTCGCAACCGGCCATTGTGCGCCTCTGCAGCGGCTGACTAAGCATCCCAGCGCACCCCAGCCAACACCCGCAAGCCTCCGCGCAAGCAGCAGGTCGCCTTCGCCCTCCACCGCGCACGCCAGCAACCCTCTCCGCGCGCTCTATCGCGACATCCCGCCTGCAAGCCACCAGCCAGAGCCACTCTTCCGCACGCGCTGAGCCGTCCGCACTCACAGCACCACCCGCTCCCGGTTGCGCGGCTTGGCCTTACACTGTAGCCACTGTTCACACCAGTCTGCGGAACACTGTGGCTATAGTGGGGTGACCGGAAAGCTTCTCACTTATCCGGTCACCCGATGCACTGCTACCGCCGTTCGCCCTCGTGCGCGTCTCGCCCCGCGTCTTGCCAGCGCCCGCCCGCGAGTCTGCCAACACCCGCACCCGTTTGCGCCGCCCGCTCTCTTCGCCCACGCGTGCCTGCGAGCACCCACTCCAATCCTTCGCGCAGCGCGGTGCGCTGCGGCCTCTCCTCTCCTCGCGCCCACTCACGTCTGCGTGCTGTGGCCTCTTCTCTCTACGCGCATACGCGCCTGCGTGCACGCGTGGAAACCTTCAAATGACGCTCCACAGCCTCAGATGGCTTAACCTGCCTCTTCTTCACAGCAGCGCCCTCTCTCTCTCTCTCTCTCACAACACTCTCTCACTCTCTTCACCGACACTTACACTCACACTTTTATACACACACACACACCTATACACTATTATATACATATATATATACGTATACATATTTATATTGATATATATACATATATTTATATACATATACATACATATATATATATATACACACATACTTATATATACATATATATATATATATACATATATCTATACATATATCAGTACTTATATAACTATTTATTAGTCTATATATATATATATATATATATATATATACTTATATATATATATACACATATATACTTACCTATATACATATATTTATATACATATATATATACATATATACACACCTACTTATACATATATATATATATATAAATATACATACATATATACATTTATATCTATATAACTATATATACATATCTAGCTACATATATCTATATATACATATATCACTATATATATATATATACATATATATATATATTTACATACCTATATATATATATATACATATACATATATACATATATAGCTACATAAATATATACATATACTTATATATATATATATATATATTTTCACATTACTTACCGTACGTGGTATTGCGGGAATATCTGCACCAGTTGCTAATATTCCCCGATACACGCGTACAAAAAAAGCGTGTTTGCATTCATCTTCCACCATCCATCCTACACCTTACACGCGGCACTTCGTCCTGTTGGTTGCATCTTTCTAGATGACAACCGACTCGGCACCGTGCTATACTCCATCTCCGCCTCCACCCCTACCCCTTTATACATATATAATATATACCTATATATATATACTATATTTACTTTATTTCTGCTTCTTTTTCATGCCAATAAAAGGATAAAAAATATATATATAAAAGAGAAAAGATAATCCTTGACTTGCAGGTACTCCGTCTTGCGAATTGCAAGACCCTTTTTGGAACCCTATTTTGGCTTAAAGCCAAGAACCCAATTTTGAGGGTGTGCCTCAAGGACAAGAATTACCAGAAAAAAAAATCTAAATAGAAAAACACCACAAACACAATAAATGAACAGAAGAGACTCGTTGTAGGAAAGGCGTAGAAACTTGACTTGTAACCCCACTTCCCTGAGTTCGACCCTAGGCCTAAAAGTGACCAAGATAAAATCAAATAGGCCAGGTAAAAAAATTTTGTAAAGAGATGGTTAGGTCCGATTTAGGTTAACCACTATACACACTTCAATGATAAAATCACCATATTAACAACCTAACCGGGTCCGACACCACACCCCATTGAGCTTATCGATGATTCTGTTTCTGAGAAAATTAGACCCAAGTCAATTTTGATTCAACCACATCATTTAGACTTGGAAATTTCAGATGGGGTGATTAATATGTAAGAGGTCCCAGAATTTAACATTCTGAGTGAGGAGGATAGAAGCTGGGAAGTTCTGATCTGGGAAGCTAACTCCGAAGGAAGTAGAAGACTGAGTCGAAGGATTCCTATTAAGCTGAAACCATCAAACCAGGACCCTTACAACATCTGTTCTGAGGATGTCCAACCCAAGCACACATTCATTGATTATCCTTTGGAGCTTGAATTTTCTGTAACCCGACTTTTGGTCTTGGGTTGCATCCTCATAAATCGCAAGCCCAACCCTGCTTGCATACTGATTTTAGGTTTTGGGTAATTTTTATCCAGAACCTGAGATATTCTCGATTATAGGGTATGGGTCTGTGGTGGTCAGCCTTCCTCTATAGTTTTATTATTTCGTCGTAGTATAGTATAGAGAGAGGTGATTACCAATTTAATACAATTTGTTACTCGGAAAATAAAAGAGTTCCCGAGGTCGAACTCAGGGAGCAAGTTGTATTCTAGGGGTACAAGTTTCTTTTACAAAAATAAAGAAAGAGAGAGAGAGAATTTGTTGGCTTTTCTTCTTTTCTCTTTGCTTCCTCCTTCTCAAATCTTCTGCTTTCTTCCTTTGTTCTTCTTCTGCAGTGGTGATGTTCTTCTTCTTCTTTCAGCTGTTTCTGCTCTTCCTTTTTCTTCTGCAGAGCGGTCCTGTTCTTCTTCTTCTTCTTTCTTTCTTCAGATCTTCTTCTCGTGCTCTTCTTCTTCTGCAGAGTCTTCACTTGGCCTCTCTGTGTTCCTCCTCTGCCTCGCCTTCCTTCTCCTTCGTTGCCTTCAGGACGTAGTCTGATTTTCCAATCAGACGACTTAAACCGCCGCTGCTACAGTGCCGCTCGGTGCTCCTCCCTCCTTCAGCCTTCGTCTTCTTCCATGGTTCTTCTTCACCTGTGCCTGCACACTTACACAGCTTGATCAGGGGCAAAACCTAACTCTACCCTCCCCCGCGTCTCTCTCTCACAGAAGCCACTCTTGGGAAAGCTCTCCCAGAGCTGCCGGGTTGCCGGGTACGGGTCGCGCCCGGGTCCAGGCCCACCGGCGTGCGTGGTGGGCGAGGAGTGCAGGTCAGTCTAAGTCGGGTCGGGCCAGGTCCGCGGGGCGTGAGCGCGGACGAGACCAGGTAACCGGGCGGGTGAAGGGTACCTCACCCCGTGTGCTGAGGCAATAAGCCTCCAGCACTTTTTCGGTTTATACTGCTGCGCTCCTTCAGAGCTTTCCGAGGTGGGACTAAATGTCCCACCTCCAATTTCGCGCCTGCGCGGCGGAAGCAGCTGGTAATCGCAGCCTTACGCGAGGCCTTCGCGTGAAGGATTCGCCTCGACTGCAGCCTACGCTTTGCCGAAATGCCCCCGCATAGCCTGGGAGCGTGACCTGGGCGTGGCGCACCTGGGGCAACAGGTGAAGAAGCTGCTTCGCTTCAGCAATGGCGGCGGCGAGCGCAGGTACCTGCCCACAGAGAAACGACCTCTCGGCCCAATCAGAAACGCGGAGGACCTTCGCCGTGGCACGGCGAAGGTGGTCGGGGGGTGTGCAGGCGGTGGGGCGGAGCCTAAGGACTGTCCTAGGTCGGACTGTGGGTCGGGAGATGGGTTTGTTTGGTGGAGTTGCAGAGGGTGATTTGGGGGAAGTGGAAGGGCAGAGGTTGATCAGGGTGAGGAGGCGGAGGTTCTGCGGTGGTCGGCGAGCCGTGTGGGTTGCTAGAGTGATGGGAGCGGCTCGCCAGAGGATGGCCTGAGGCGGAGAAGGTGAGGGTGATTGGTCGGAATCGAGGGCGACAGTAAATGTTTAAAGTGAGGAAGAGGAAGAGGGGAGGAAGAGGAGGAGTTCTACCTACTTTGCGGGACGAGGAGGGGCCGGAGCGGGCGACAGTCGTATCGACTGTCGCCGGAGAAGAAGATGCCCGGGGGAAGGGGCGGCGGCGAGCAGAGGGCCGGAGAGGCGCCAGCTGGGTGCGGCGTGGCGCGGGAAGAGCGAGGGAAAGAAGTCTCTGCTGCTGGTATTGCGGCAGAGCGAAGAGGAGGAGGAGGAAGAACCGCCAGAGCTGGTGGGCGTCTGCCGGAGTGAGAAGAGAGGAAAGTTGGGGGTTTTCTCCGTCAGATCCCAGCTGCCCCGAACGGCGGAGCGACGGGGGTATTTATAGAGGCGGAATCAGAGAGGAGGGCGGAGGGAGACGACGTGTCTCCCTCGCCGGAGGACGCCGGAGATGGATACCCATACCGTCCGTGCGTTCGCACGGCCGGTATGGTGGGTTGCAGCGACCAAGGGGGTGTTCCTGCGACGGCTGACGACGCAGGGCACCCCCGGTTGACTTGCTAGCCCCTCCCCCTCACCCTGCGCGGCGCCATGCTCCGCGCAAGGTCGCCGGAGCATGGTGCTGGCAGGTTTTGGCAGGAGGGACCTGAATGCAAAGAACGAAGGAGAGTTAGGGGCAGAAATGCGAGGGTTCAAAAGTTGAGGGCCAAAAAGTAAATATATGAGGACCAAAGTGCAAAGTTGGTCAAGAAGGTTTCTTCTTAGGCTCAAGTTTTTATACATGACTAATTAGGACCTAAGGAATTTGATGGTGAATTTAATTTCTAGATTAAACCTTGTTTGACTGGTCAATTTACGCAAAAACCCAAATTAAGTTATTAATTGGGTATGGTTCTCAATGTAGGTCAAAATGGGTTCTGAAGGCCAAATTGAAGGTTCTAAACCCTAGAGATTATTTTTCTATGAATTTTAGAGGGTTTATTCTATTTTTACTTTGCCTCGAACCTCGTGAATTGAAGTGGGTTTGCTTTAGGGTTACAGATTATCATTTAGTTCCTTGGAATTGCTGTAGCCCTTATCAGATCATCCCACTTTCCTTCTTATTTGGTTTGTTTGACCTGTGTTTGGACCCTGAATTACCCTGTATGCAGATTATACTGGTAAAATTGCATTTTTACCCCTTATGACTTGTTTTCTCCTTAAACTCAGAATTCTCTGAGTTAAGCCTTTCCTTGAGTTATGTAGGAGCTTTTATCCTTTGTATTAGGTCAAAATGAGCTAGTTATGGTTCATGATGAGGTTCTCATCATACTCCCATGCCTAGCTTTTGCTAGTCCCTTAGCAAAAACTTAAGGTTTCAACCCTTGTTCTAGACCATGAAGTTCTTAATAGCTTCAGATAAGTGCTTTTTTATTTGAGCTTAGATTAGGTTAGAATGCTGACCATAGGCCTAAAAGGTACTCTAGTACCAATCAAGATCCAAATCTGTCTAGCCTTAGCCTCAGTCTTTAGCAAAGGTTTTTAAGGCCCACAAGAACTAACCAAAGATTTATTGGACTTTGTGGTTAGAGCACCCGTGCTTGAAATGATTTTAGCCCTGGCTCAGTTCGCAGTGCGTTTTATAAGAGAGAGATAGAAAGTTTTCTGTTTGGAGAGTTTTCTCTCTCTTTTTCTTTTTAGTTCTAGCCTAGGATTGGCTTTTCAACACGGTCTGTATCAGATTCCTTGCTCCCATCATCAATCCTCAAGGGTTCCTGGCGATCGATGCTTCGAGATAGCACCGCCCATGGCAACCCCCGGAACCCTGGCTATTGAGATTTCGAGATAATCCCATCCATGGTGTTCCGTGGCCGAATCCAGACCCTGGCAATTGACACTTCGAGATAATGCCATCCATGGAATCTGAACCAGCAGAGTGCTTACATGCCCCCAGTAGGATATGTGAATATCCTAAGAGACAAGCACCGAGGAGATGATATTTTGTTACGCATCTTCGAGGGGATTTCCCGCCTCTCCGTGCTGGGAACTCGTCTAAATCAACTTGTGTTGATCGGCCGCTCCTATTCTAGGTGTTCTTTTCAGAATTTTGCGACGCTTCTGCGTGATTTTGAATTTTACGCTTACTGAACCAGGCTGTGTGTGAGGTTAGGGTGCTTAGGTTACTGAGTCCCGTAAACCAAAAATTAGTTAATGAGGCCAAATACTTCCTAAGCCTTAGACCTAATACTTCAGCTTTTCATTTTCCTCAACCTCTTGAGGAATGTCTAGATCTTAATGGGTACTAAGAGTCTACTCAAGAATGCCTAAGGTTTGCGTTCTTACTAATCTCATTATGCACTTTTTAGTTATTTTCTTGAATGAGGTCTAGAACTTAGGTTAATTCCTTAGTTCCTTACTAATGACTATCACCTTTTCTCATAATTTTGTGCTCCTTTTTCATTTTGTTTCTTTTCTCCTTCTCCTTCAGAAAATTTCCTTCTCCTCTTTTCCTTTTATTATTATTATTATTATTTTTTTTTTGAAAAATTTTTAATTTTTATGGTGTTTTTGGCATATGTGAATTTTTTGTTTGAAACCTTTTCTTACAAGTTTTGCACTTTCATACCCCCCCATGCCTAAGATTTGCAATGTCCTCATTGTAACCTAGGGGTTTTTATTTAACTTAGTTCATTCCTTAAGGCAGAAATTTGGATGAGTGAATGGGTCGGGTTGAATTTTTGCGGACGATTTCTAATCCCAGATGCAAGCATCTGAGGTGGGGTCGGCTGTCTATAAGGGTGAACCTGAAGTGCAAAAAGGTGTCAGAAAAAGTTTTGGATTTTTAGGAAAATGACGGGTTGCCTCCCGTTAAGCGCTGAGTTTTACGCCATCGGCTGGGCGCAATAAGCTCAAGGGGAATGGAGGACATAAGATGTTTCAGCCAAATCAGTAGAAGTTACATCAATGAACGGCTTGAGTCTTTGACCGTTCACGATGAAAGGTTCAGAATCGTGGCTGAGTGGACTGATTTCGATTGCTCCATTTCCAAAAACCTGTCGGACCAAATATGGTCCGACCCACTTGGATCTCAGTTTTCCTGGGAAGAGTTTTAGTCGGGCATCAAAGAGTAGGACCTTTTGACCAGGATGAAAGATCTTTCTCGAGATGTGTTTGTCGTGGAAGGCTTTAACCCGCTCCTTGTAGATTTGCGAGTTCTCGTACGCGTCTAGGCGTAATTCATCGATCTCGCTGATTTGGAGTTTTCTGTGGGTCCCAGCCTTGGAAAGATCTAGATTACAGTTCCGTACTGCCCAATAGTTTTTATGCTTCAGTTCTACGGGAAGGTGGCATGCCTTTCCATACACCAGTCTAAAGGGAGACATGCCCAATTGGGTCTTGTGGGCGGTCCTATAGGCCCACAATGCTTCTGGAAGTCGGGACGACCAGTCCTTCCTGTCAGGTCGAACAGTGACTTGTAGGATTTTCTTGATCTCCCGATTGGACAGCTCAGCTAGACCATTAGTTTGGGGGTGGTAAGGAGCAGAGATTCGGTGAGACACCCCGTATTTGGTCATCAGTGACCTAAACTGAGCATTTGTGAAATGGGTCCCCCCATCAGAGATTATTGCACGAGGAATCCCGAACCTTGAGAAAATGTTTTGATGAATGAATTTGAGAACGATTTTGTGATCACAGGTTCGGGTCGATATGGCTTCGATCCATTTGGACACGTAGTCCACAGCCAACAGAATGTATTCGAAACCATCCGAAACAGGAAAGGGGCCCATAAAATCAATCCCCCAAACATCAAAGATTTCGCATACAAGAATCGGTTGCATAGGCATCATGTCGCGATGGCTCATGTTGCCCAAAGTCTGGCAACGACTGCATGCCTTGCAGTGACTGTACGCGTCTTTGAACAGTGTGGGCCAGTAAAAGCTGCACTGGAGGACTTTTGATGCGGTTTTATGCCCGACGAAATGGCCACCGCATGCCTGGTCATGGCAGAAAGAGAGGATATTGTTGAATTCCCCTTCCGGGACACATCTCCGGATGATCTGATCGGCACCTATGCGGAAGAGGTACGGGTCTTCCCAAATGTAATACTTGGCATCGGAGCGTAATTTGTGCTTCTTGGCCTTCGGCCAATCGGACGGGATCTGATGAGATGCCAAGTAATTTACTACATTAGCAAACCATGGAAGTCTAGTACCAATAGTCAGCAGGTGCTCATCGGGAAAATGCTCAGTGATGGGTCCGGAAGGGTCAATTATTTCAGAAGGAGGACGGGACAAGTGATCAGCTACCACTTTTTGCTTTCCCTCTTTGTCGCGAATCTCAAGGTCAAATTCTTGCAACAGCAAGATCCATCGGATTAATCGAGGTTTCGCGTCCTTCTTTGCAAGGAGATGCCTCACAGCTGTGTGATCCGAGTATATGATGACACGGGAACCCAGAAGGTATGATCTGAATTTTTCTAGGGCAAATACTACAGCTAGCAGCTCTTTCTCAGTGACCGTATAGTTACGCTGAGCCTCATCGAGTGTTTTGCTGGCGTAGTAAATGACCACAGGTTTCCCGTCAATTTTCTGCCCCAAAACTGCTCCTACAGCGAAGTCGGATGCATCGCACATGATCTCAAAGGGTTGAGACCAATCAGGGGACTGTAGGATCGGGGCTTGGGTGACTCGGTCACGTAGGATTTCAAATGCTTGAGTGCATTCCTTGGAAATTTCGAAAGGAACATCCTTGGAGAGAAGAGTGGTCAGGGGGCGCGCGATTTTTGAAAAATCAGGGATAAATCGTCGATAAAAACCGACATGCCCTAAAAAGGAACGGATGTCCCTGATCGAGCTAGGCATAGGAAGGTGAGAAATCAAATTAACCTTAGCTCGATCCACTTGGATACCTTTCTCCAAAATTGAGTGTCCCAGGACAATTCCCTCAGGCACCATGAAATGGCTCTTTTCCCAGGAAAGAACCAAATTCACATCGATGCACCGCCTGAGTATCTGGACCAAGTGCTGGAGGCAATCGTCGAATGATGCTCCGAAAACTGAAAAGTCATCCATGAAGACTTCCAGATAATCACCTACCATATCTGAGAATATGGCAAGCATGCATCGCTGAAAAGTAGCGGGTGCATTGCAAAGACCGAAAGGCATCCTTCGGAAAGCGTATGTTCCGAAGGGGCAGGTGAACGTGGTCTTTTCTTGGTCCTCAGGATGGATTGCCACCTGGTTATAACCGGAGTACCCGTCAAGAAAGCAGAAGAACCTATTTCCCGCAAGTTTTTCGAGAATTTGATCAATGAAGGGTAGTGGGAAATGATCCTTCTTCGTGGAGGAATTGAGTCGGCGGTAATCTATACAGACTCTCCACGAGTTGGCTAATCGGGTAGGAATGATTTCTCCGGTCTCAGTCGTTATAGTGGTGAGTCCTGCCTTCTTGGGCACGACCTGAATTGGGCTCACCCAACGACTATCGGAGATCGGGTAGATGATTCCGGCATCTAACCACTTGATGATCTCCTTTTTCACGACCTCCTGCAGATTAGGGTTTAAGCGTCTCTGCATTTCACGAGAAGGTCGTGTGCCCTCTTCTGAATAGATATGATGAGTACAATAAGAGGGACTTATTCCAGTCAAATCATCGAGAGTCCATCCGATGGCTCTGCGATGTTGCTGGAGGACAACAATCAGACGGGATTCCTGTTCAGGACTGAGGTTGGAATTGATAATCACAGGAAGGGTCTGATTAGAACCCAAAAAGATGTATTTCAAGTGAGCAGGAAGGGGTTTCAGTTCGAGGATGGGGTTATCAGCAGCAGCGGGTGGTTCAGTATAGATGTGAGGTTCAAGGGTGGGAGTTACTGGGTTGTTCATATCTGGATTCGACTCCTCTGTTTGCGGGTCAAGATCCTTCTGTGGTTGATGAGGCATAATCGAGTCATTCTGGAAGTGTGATTCATCAACCACAGTTCTGATGTCACAAATTTGTTCGATGACACCGCAATTAATTCCTTGTTGGGCCTTAAATATATCAATTTTCAGTGTTTGATCTCCAAACTTAAGCTCTATTTGGCCCTCCTCACAGCTGATGTTGGCTCTAGCAGTAGCCAAGAAAGGTCTCCCTAGAATGATTGGTGTATCCCTAGGGTTCTCAGGTGCGTCCATATCTAAGACTATAAAGTCCACTGGGAAATAGAAATCCCGCACTCTTACGATAACATCCTCGAGAATCCCTTTTGGCGACTTTATAGATCGATCTGCTAATTGTAATGTTATCTCGGTTGGTTTTAGCTCAGATTCTTCTAGATGGTCAAGTAAGGATGTGGGTATCAGGTTTATGGATGCACCCAAGTCTAACAATGCTCTATCAAATTGGGTACCACCTATCTTGCAGGAAATCAGGGGAGTACCAGGATCTTTTGCCTTGGGTGGGAGTCTACTGAGGATTACAGAGCTGGCTTGCTCTGACAGAACAATTGGGCTCCCTCCCTTGGTTCGCGGCTTACGCTGGGGTGTACATATATTCTTCAGAAATCGTGCGTAAGCCGGTACGTGGCGGATTGCATCCATCAAGGGGATGTTTATGTGGACCTGCTCAAAGAGCTTGACCAGGTCCTCCTCAGGGGCCACGGGTTTGGTGGTCTTCCTTCCCTTGGTCAAGGCCTCGGGAAACGGGATCTTGGTTGGTTCTTCTAGGATAGGTCCAGGTTGTGGATCCGGGACAGTGGTATCTTGGATAACTATCCTAGGGTCATGGTTATCAGGCTTGGAGTGGTTTGTATAATGCGGGTCTTGAGTTGTTTTACCACTACGTGTTGTTACAGAATTTAATCCGGCCTGATTTTGGTTTGGGCTTGGTAAGAGGGGTGGCTGCTGCTGAAATCCCGCATAAGAAGTTGAAGCTTCCATCTCGTCTGGAGATGGAGCAGTAGGGGCCTGATAAATCCATTGTGCGTGGCCTAAATTTGGATTCATAACGCGCTTCTGGGTTGGCACGTTATTTGGGTTAGGAAGAGGTTGGGAAGGGAGTGTGCCTGGCTGGCGAGAATTTGCCAACTGGGCCAGTTGAGTTTTAACCTCTGTAAGTTCGTCGTTGTGCTGTTTTTGAATAGCCGCATTCGTTCTTTGAATGTCAGCCAGAGTCTGAAGGATTAGGGACATTTGATCCTGATTTGGCCCTGATGGATAAGAAGGGTTGGGCCGAGGCTGAGGCAGCTGGTAATGACGAGAGGGCTGTGGGCGGGACTGAAAAGGTGGTCTTTGGGTTTGGGAATTTCCCGCCCACTGAAAATTGGGATGGTTTCGCCATCCAGGGTTGTAAGTGTTGGAGAATGGGTCGTTCTGGATGGCGTTGAGGTCCTCGCAGGTCTGAGGAACCTCCTGAGAATTAGGGAAAGGGGGAATGGAGTTCCCCGGGCTGGTGTAGAAAGGATCGGATGATCCTCCGATCCGAGAATCAGATGGGGATGGATATGGATCCATCCTAGGGGAAGATCGGTGGAGGATGTTTTGCACAGTCTCCTATGTGGAAGGAGGCTGTGCAAAGGAGTTACGCGCAGAGGTGGCTCGCTGCAAGTGCTGAGTCAGCTCATCCACCTTCTTCTCAATGATTGAAACCTTGTCCAATCGACTGGCCATTAATTCCAGGTCGACTGATGCAGACAGGCCCTGCGTCTCATGTGCTCCCTTAAGATTCGTCGCTGCGCGGGTATTCGTCCTGCCGAATAATCCCATGGAGTCATTGTTGATGGAGTTCTCGCACATGTTTTCGAGAATCTCCCATACGGTGTCTTCATGTTGACCCATGATGTTTCCTCCGCAAGTTGCATTGACGAAAAGGCGGATGTCCTCACGGAGTCCCTGGTAAAAAGATTGGACTTGTTCCCATTTAGGAACTCCGTGATGGGGGCACTTTCTCATGAGATCCTGAAAACGATCCCATGCCTCATGGAGAGGTTCTCCTGATTGTTGAGTGAAGTGTGTAATCTGATGGCGCAAGGCGTTGGTCCGACCAACGGGAAAAAACTTTTTCAAAAACTCGGATTGAAGTTCTTCCCAAGTGTTGATCGGCCGGGTCTGAGTTTGATACCAATGGGCGGCCTTCTCCATAAGAGAAAAGGAGAACATCTTCATGAGAAGAATATCCCGATTTTGCGCATCTGATCCAAAAGTGTGGGCCAGATGCTTTAGCTGTTTGATGTGCTGGAAGGGATCTTCAGAATTAAGCCCATGGAATTTAGGTATAGCATGAATCATGTTGGGCTTTAATTCGGAATCAGGTCCTCCAGTCGGGATTCTGACTCGAGGCTCAATGGCCACCGCAGCAGGATTGTAGTGGTCCCGCATCATAGGACGCTGTGGTGGGTGCACGAAGTTTTGGAAGAGGTCATTGAGTCGCTGGAGCTGGTGCTCCAGATTATTTTCTTCCTCAACTGGCTGAGCCATGATGGGGGAAGAAGAAGAACTTGGTTCTGAATCAGAAGAGAGAATAATGTGAGGGTGTTGCTACACAAACACGGGCGTCGAGGCTTGGCCTTGACGGGAGCGAATTTCTAAAGGAGGTCTTAAGGGTGGTCTTAAGGACCTCCTTCCGTACATGCACTGTTGGAAGAGGTAAGTTTAGAAGGTGCTGGACCCAATCAAGACACCCAAAAATGTGTTGGGTGACTATAGAGGTGCGGGGCAGATGGACCCCTTGATCAGAAAGATCGTCCACCTGAGAATTACCTGGGCAGCCAGAGAGGGAGAGTCCCGCGAAGACCCCTACACGGTAGAGCGTCCCCACGGGTTACAGGGTTTCCCCCACCCGACCTCTCTTGTCACTGCGGTTCCAGGTAGACCAGAATGGGGATCTTGACCTCTTAAGTCTACCAATTTTAAGATCAGGGTGCTTAAGGTTTCACTTGAACTTTAGTCTTTTAAGTGCAAAGAGTGACCTAATTTAAGGTTGGTTGACCCAAGGGGTCAACTTTACCTCTTGTTTTCTTTGAGAGCTTTTAGGTCTTGTCTTTTAGGGTTCAAGTGTTTAGAGAGCCAATTGTTTTAGGTTTTCTTTGAATAGGTATTTTCAATCAATGGTTTAGGCATACTTCTTTTGGATTTTCTCCATTCTTGATTTAAGTAGTGTGTCTCTAAAACCCTAATGTTGAATCTTATGTTGGCTCTACTTGGTCCAGTTAGTTCTTTGTTGGGTAATTAGGGCTCAAGCAAGAATGTGTTAGCCCTTAAATACCCTTAATAGTGTGCAGGACTAATGAGTTGAAAACATGCAACTCTTTATGGTTACTAAGTATGGAAGACAGGTTAGCCCTATATTGCTTGTTCTTTTCTTTTCTTCCTCTTTAGAGTTTAGGGGTTAATAGCGAGAGGAAAAATTTACCTGTCCTCGGAGTGGTTGTCGTGCGGTTGCTTGTCTTCTTGATTTCCTGTAGCTGCACAAAAGAGAGGAGATTATCAGAAATTAAAAAGAAACAGGAATGTTTACCTCTAGAATAGCCGTTGTTCCCCGGCAACGGCGCCAAAAACTGGTGGTCGGCCTTCCTCTATAGTTTTATTATTTCGTCGTAGTATAGTATAGAGAGAGGTGATTACCAATTTAATACAATTTGTTACTCGGAAAATAAAAGAGTTCCCGAGGTCGAACTCAGGGAGCAAGTTGTATTCTAGGGGTACAAGTTTCTTTTACAAAAATAAAGAAAGAGAGAGAGAGAATTTGTTGGCTTTTCTTCTTTTCTCTTTGCTTCCTCCTTCTCAAATCTTCTGCTTTCTTCCTTTGTTCTTCTTCTGCAGTGGTGATGTTCTTCTTCTTCTTTCAGCTGTTTCTGCTCTTCCTTTTTCTTCTGCAGAGCGGTCCTGTTCTTCTTCTTCTTCTTTCTTTCTTCAGATCTTCTTCTCGTGCTCTTCTTCTTCTGCAGAGTCTTCACTTGGCCTCTCTGTGTTCCTCCTCTGCCTCGCCTTCCTTCTCCTTCGTTGCCTTCAGGACGTCGTCTGATTTTCCAATCAGACGACTTAAACCGCCGCTGCTACAGTGCCGCTCGGTGCTCCTCCCTCCTTCAGCCTTCGTCTTCTTCCATGGTTCTTCTTCACCTGTGCCTGCACACTTACACAGCTTGATCAGGGGCAAAACCTAACTCTACCCTCCCCCGCGTCTCTCTCTCACAGAAGCCACTCTTGGGAAAGCTCTCCCAGAGCTGCCGGGTTGCCGGGTACGGGTCGCGCCCGGGTCCAGGCCCACCGGCGTGCGTGGTGGGCGAGGAGTGCAGGTCAGTCTAAGTCGGGTCGGGCCAGGTCCGCGGGGCGTGAGCGCGGACGAGACTGGGTAACCGGGCGGGTGAAGGGGACCTCACCCCGTGTGCCGAGGCAATAAGCCTCCAGCACTTTTTCGGTTTATACTGCTGCGCTCCTTCAGAGCTTTCCGAGGTGGGACTAAATGTCCCACCTCCAATTTCGTGCCTGCGCGGCGGAAGCAGCTGGTAATCGCAGCTTTACGCGAGGCCTTCGCGTGAAGGATTCGCCTCGACTGCAGCCTACGCTTTGCCGAAATGCCCCCGCACAACCTGGGAGCGTGACCTGGGCGCGGCGCACCTGGGGCAACAGGTGAAGAAGCTGCTTCGCTTCAGCAATGGCGGCGGCGAGCGCAGGTACCTGCCCACAGAGAAACGGCCTCTCAGCCCAATCAGAAACACGGAGGACCTTCGCCGTGGCACGGCGAAGGTGGTCGGGGGGTGTGCAGGCGGCGGGGCGGAGCCTAAGGGCTGTCCTAGGTCGGACTGTGGGTCGGGAGATGGGTTTGTTTGGTGGAGTTGCAGAGGGTGATTTGGGGGAAGTGGAAGGGAGGAGGTTGATCAGGGTGAGGAGGCGGAGGTTCTGCGGTGGTCGGCGAGCCGTGTGGTTTGCTAGAGTGATGGGAGCGGCTCGCCGGAGGATGGCCTGAGGCGGAGAAGGTAAGGGTGATTGGTCGGAATCGAGGGCGACAGTAAATGTTTAAAGTGAGGAAGAGGAAGAGGGGAGGAAGAGGAGGAGTTCTACCTACTTAGCGGGACGAGGAGGGACCAGAGCGGGCGACAGTCGTATCGACTGTCGCCGGAGAAGAAGATGCCCGGGGGAAGGGGCGGCGGCGAGCAGAGGGCCGGAGAGGCGCCAGCTGGGTGCGGCGTGGCGCGGGAAGAGCGAGGGAAAGAAGTCTATGCTGCTGGTATTGCGGCAGAGCGAAGAGGAGGAGGAGGAAGAACCGCCGGAGCTGGTGGGCGTCTGCCGAAGTGAGAAGAGAGGAAAGTTGGGGGTTTTCTCCGTCAGATCCCAGCTGCCCCGAATGGCGGAGCGACGGGGGTATTTATAGAGGCGGAATCAGAGAGGAGGGCGGAGGGAGACGACGTGTCTCCCTCGCCGGAGGACGCCAGAGATGGATACCCATACCGTCCGTGCGTTAGCACGGCCGGTATGGTGGGTTGCAGTGACCAGGGGGGTGTTCCTGCGACGGCTGACGACGCAGGGCACCCCCGGTTGACTTGCCAGCCCCTCCCCCTCACCCTGCGCGGTGCCATGCTCCGCGCAAGGTCGCCGGAGCATGGTGCTGGCAGGTTTTGGCAGGAGGGTCCTGAATGCAAAGAACGAAGGAGAGTTAGGGGCAGAAATGTGAGGGTTCAAAAGTTGAGGGCCAAAAAGTAAATATATGAGGACCAAAGTGCAAAGTTTGTCAAGGAGGTTTCTTCTTAGGCTCAAGTTTTTATACATGACTAATTAGGACCTAAGGAATTTGATGGTGAATTTAATTTCTAAATTAAACCTTGTTTGACTGGTCAATTTACGTAAAAACCCAAATTAAGTTATTAATTATGTATGGTTCTCAATGTAGGTCAAAATGGGTTCTGAAGGCCAAATTGAAGGTTCTAAACCCTAGAGATTATTTTTCTATGAATTTTAGAGGGTTTATTCTATTTTTACTTTGCCTCGAACCTCGTGAATTGAAGTGGGTTTGCTTTAGGGTTACAGATTATCATTTAGTTCCTTGGAATTGCTGTAGCCCTTATCAGATCATCCCACTTTCCTTCTTATTTGGTTTGTTTGACCTGTGTTTGGACCCTGAATTACCCTGTATGCAGATTATACTGGTAAAATTGCATTTTTACCCCTTATGACTTGTTTTCTCCTTAAACTCAGAATTCTCTGAGTTAAGCCTTTCCTTGAGTTATGTAGGAGCTTTTATCCTTTGTATTGGGTCAAAATGAGCTAGTTATGGTTCATGATGAGGTTCTCATCAGTCTGCATCACAATCTGGTCCACATTTGTGGACATCTATTGACAGGTCAGAGGTTTCTTCTGTTTATTCTGATTCTGACCTGCACTTGTGAATTCTTTATTTCTTTTTTTTGTATAGTGTGCCTAGCTGAAGGCACTAAATTCAGCACATTTACAGTTCTTTTTAGTTTTCATCTCGGAGTGGACCTGACATTCACGCGATTCAGGTGCTTTCTACTTTATTCCACTCTATTTTATGTCTTTTTAATACAAGGACATTGCATTAGATAGGCATGGGGGGGTGGATATTCATTTCTGAATTAAGTTGTCAGCTCTGTAGATTTATTTTCTTTTATTATTAAAAAAAATTGGAATTAGGAAAGAGAACTTGGGTTTAAGAAAATTTTCAACCTTAGAAAATAATACATCATGATTTAAACACAAAGACCTTTCAGGTCTTTTGACTTAATCAGCCTGTGTATCCACTAAAATGTGGATTTATTTTCCGAGTCCTCGCCAACCTAAATTCTATTTTAATTGGAGTAAATAAGTTTGGGTGATAAGTACACGACTTATCAACCCACCCTCTGATTTGAGGGAATTTTGAGTTTTAAGCATCTACACACTATCTTGTCACTAACTCGTTCGACGATTCTAACAAAAATTGGGAAGGTAATGAACCTTCTAGGGTGATATGGCTGGTAAGTTATCGTGGGTAACAGCCCATAGGTAGGTTGTCCAGAGCCCAGTCATTGGGTCTTTCTCCTTTTGCTGCCTTTAGGTAAATCTTAGACCAAGGAAGCCACCTACTTAAAAAAAAAAAAAAGAGGAGAAAAGAAAAGAAAAAAAGAAATAAGCCACACTTCGCCGCACGAGTATGGCTGGTAAGTTGTCGGTGGTAACAGCTCATCGACCGATTGTCCAGAACTCAACTCAATAAATGCACTGAAAAATCCCAAAACACTTAGGAAGAAGCGGAGAAGTAGAATAAATCGAGGAGATATACACTGGATTCACCCTTTTGTTGACCCCATAAAAAAATAAAAGTAAGGAGAAAGCTACCGGTTGTAAAGATACACCTTTAGGTAGAATTTTTTTTAGGTCACCTAGAGGCGTAGAAATCCGAAGTCTATTTTAACTGCCGGTCAACGAGTATATCACATTCACAATAAGATGATTAGAACTTAGGATTCTCATCAAATCTTTGGTGAGTTGAATGGCCATAGAAAGCCACTCTTAAACCCTAAAACTTGAAAATCCAAAAAAATTAGAAAAGAAGAAAAAAGAGAAAAAGAAAATTTTCTTTGAATAAGGCGAGGGCTTGAGGCGGTCTGCATTTTGGTAGATACTCAGGCACTGTTGTGTCTTTGAAAGTTCAGATCCTAAGTAGACATTTTCTTAGTGATTGAAAATAACTCAAGCCCAAATAATCCAACCTGGTTCTTTTATAAATAGCATATAGTTTTTGCTAGGGACTAGCAAAAGATAGGCATGGGGGTATGATGTAAACATGTTTACACTACTTAAGATGTCTATTTATGCATGTTCTTAAGCATAGGATTGCATTGCATACTATAAATATTGCATAACATGCATCATCTTGCATTTAGAGTAGTTTGAATAAAATGGAGGTTAATTATCTCCTTTTATGTTCATGGACAGGGCAAACTTTTTATCAGAGCCTCGGATTGAAGATCCAACCGTACAGATTTGATCAGGGCGACGATTGGAGTTCAACGACTCCAAGATCGCCCTAATCAGACATCTATAGCATCAGATAGTGATGGGGAACCCTAGAAGATCAAGGACCAAGATGGTATGAATCCACACTTTAAACGATAAATCTGATTGCACGGATGGATTCGGATCGACTATCGCAGCCTAACGGTGCGAAAATCGACTCAATCAGACACCCGTGGCACCATTTACATCATCCAGAAGATGGACGGCCAAGATGGTGCCACGTAGCGCCATCTTAGCCATCCAACCGACCCTCAAGACCGCCGCTACTTATCTAAAGGAAATCCAACGCGCGATCTGGGTCGTTGGATCTTAATCCAACGATCCTGATCGCGTGTTCAAAAGTTCGACCGCCCGCCCATCCATGCGAGCAACGCAATGGATAAGGCGCTCGGCCGCCTTCAAATGCGCGTTCGAATCGCAGGGCGTGGGCGAGCAGGTGTGAGGAGCGTTGGATCGCCATCGAACGGCTATGCGCACCCGATAGTGCACACGCGCTATTAGACGTGCGGCGAAGACGCGGCTTCACACGCGATGAGGCACGCGGCTGAGGCGGGTGATGGACGAATCTCAGCCATTCGATCTCGCGATTGAACGACCGAGATGTAAAGTACGTGAACATGCATTGAGGAGAAGAAGGCGCGCACGCGCCGCCCACTGTGCCCATGTTTGGACCTTTAGCGGCAGTTTTATCCGTCACTAAAGGTCCTGAATTAATGTTTTTAAAATTGGAATGACCAAAATGCCTCCACTCCTTGCAACTATAAAAGGAGACCCCCTCCATACGAAATTCTCATCCCTTCCTTCTCTTCTCTCCCTCTCCAAAGCTCAAGAGAAGCTTGTCCCACACCCGGGATGCTTCTCGCGAGATAAAGTCAATTTTTCGTCCCCTTTCGGAAGCGGATCCTACGACGATGATGACGTGCTACCCCATTCCTGTTCTTCCACTTCATCCTCCTTCGTCCTGCTCTGTCCTCCTTCGTCCAGGCGTCGTCCCCTCTGACTCGTCCTCCAAGCGACCGTCAAGAAGGATATTTCTCTCTCCATTCTTTTAATGCTTTCTAGAGTAGATTTACTGCTTTCTAGTGTAATCATTTTCCTACTTTCTAGTCGTAATATTTAGTGTAATGAACAATCCTTTCGATAATGAATTCCATGTGCATTCTATATCTCTTTTGATTTTTGTTTGTATTATTCTCTCTCTCTTCTATTTATTGTAAATAGTTAGATAGTTCTAATCAATTAATTTACTTCGTGACAAATAAAACAAACGCATTGGTTTTAAATCAAACGTCTGCCTTCCTGTGTTCGACTCAGGATTTTCATTCCGGTATAAATTTTATTTGTTGAACACGAGTTCTTCGCTTTCATACTACGACGACAGGTTTCTCAAAACCAAACACGTAAGCGTAGCAACCCGTGCGTTCAACAGGTTAAAAACCCAAGGACCTTCCTGTGTGTGTGCTTTAAAGAATAAATGAGGAACTGGATATGAATTGGACCCAATCAAGGCACCCAAAGATTTTTGGATGACTATGGAGATTCGGGGCGGGTGATACCCCTGGATCATAAAGTAGTCCACCTGAGAATTACCTGGGCAGCCAGGGAGAGTCTCTCGAAGACCCCTACATGGTAGAGCATCCCCACAGGTTACAGGGTTTCCCCCACCTGACCTTGTCACCGTAGATCCAGGTAGACCAGAATGGATAACTTGACCTCTTAAGTCTACCAGTTTTAAGTCCTAATTTGTGCTTTTAATTCCACTTGATTAGAAGTTAATTTAACTCGTGACCTAATTTGGAGGTTGGTTGGCCTACAATGTAGGTCAACTTCACCTGACCTGCCCTAAAAATGGAGAATGAAATCTAGGTCAAGACCCAGAGATCACTCTGATTTGACTCCTAGGTTATTAGGTCCAAGATTTTGAGATTCAAGTGAATTTAGAGCTTGATTTTTAGGGTTATTCTTGATTAGATATTTTCAAACAGGGGTATGGGTAGCACACAAATGTGGGAGGGTTTATTTTCTTTATGTAGGCAAATGTGTACTAACACTTCAAACCCTACTTGTTGAAACCCTAATTGGCTTTATTTCAATCTCAAAATGTTCATCTTGGGCTTTAAGTAAGAAGTGTGTTAGCCCAAGGTGATTTAGAAATCAAGCGAAGTCCCTATTAGGTACAGGAAATCAAGATGGGGAATAGCTAATCAGAATTGCCTCAAGCTTCAATTAGATATGAAGAATTTTTTTGAAAATCAGGAAACTTGCCTTTTTAATGAAAATTACTATAAAAATAAGGCAGGTAGTTCCTAATTGATTGTTTCCTTTTTATCTCTTCCAAGGATTAGGAGATTAGGGAGGATGAGAGATTACCTGCCCTGGGAGTGGCTGTTTTTGCACGGAAGATCGCCTCGTGAAGTACCTCGCAAAATCATAAGAAATCAAATAGGACAACTTAGTGCTCAAATATAATCAATTAAAACTCGACTGCAACCCCATGTATGCAGCCCTGGTCACCCAGATCCGTATGCCCGATTAAAGCCTGGCTTTGAGAGAAGAGGAAGGGAAGGAAGGAAAGGGAGAGAGTGGGGAAGGGGTGGGTTTTGCTCCTCTATGCAAATGTGGGACACTTAGTCACTAAGAAGAAGACTCTTATTCATGAAAGGCAGAAGGAAGAAGAAGCTAAGAAGAAAAGAAGAAGAGGAAAGAGAGAAGGAAGAAGAAGCTAAGAAACGAAGAAAGGTAGAAGAAGAGAAGGAAAAAAGCTTTGAAGGAGCACTGTAGCAGGCATCACTTAAGTCATCTAATCCACATGCCAGATGTCTAATCATTGTCCATTTATTTGATTCATTTGAGTAATTGGCATGTGTTTAATTAAGGCCAATAATTGGTGATCTAAATCACCATTATTTTGTCTTAGACATCTTTTTGCCTCATTAAACTCTTGAAATACTCATGTTCTTATTGAATATCAATTTTGAGTAGTTATTAAACATCATTCTTGGCTTATTTCTGTGTTCATTTATATTTTAATTGAAGATTAGCACGTGAATTCCAATTTTCTCCCTATGTTCGACCTCAGACTTCTTTTAGAATTCGAGTTATAAATTGTATTTGTTGAGAGATCTATTTAGGAGACTTTACTACAACGAGACACACTTAAAACTCCTATCTAGATCCCTTCCAACACCCATCCTTGAAGATTTGATCACAACATTACATGTTACATGTAACTGGTGTCTGGAGAAATTTCAGCAGCATCTCCTCGCACTTCTCCAGTATACCCCCTAAGACTAACCTTAACTATATTCCCAATAACTCTCATTTAAGGGTGCTTAGGAACGTAGATAAGATCAATTGGTATACTGAAGAAAAGCGAAAAGATACTACCAAAATTCCTCGAAACATTGGTTCCATGTAACAAGTAATCTTAAGTTGTGATCAAATCTTTAAGGACCCCCCTTTGTTCAGAATTTCTCTGAACAAAGAACGACAACTCTTATGGCATGCTATAAAGACAAAACTTCGTGAATGTAAGTGAGGTATGCAACACTTTGCATTGTCCATATAACATGATCATAAGTGTCGACAAGCAAGTATTTTGACACGATTATCCCCTCTCAAAACCTGTAACCTGAGGGTTAGAATACCTATTGTTTGGACTCAAGTGCATTTAGATTTGTGCATATGTATCTATGAATTCATTAAAATAATAAAATTTACAATAAAAATAAATAATTATATACAAAATAAAAATAGATTCTTCATCTCTTTCCCTCTTCTCCCTTCTCTCCCTTCTCCCTACCCTTTCTTTCATCCTTCCCTTCCTTTATATTCTTCTCTATGCATCTCTCTCCCTCTTCTTCATCTCCTGTCTATTTAATTATCCTCTCTTTCCTCTCTTCTCCCTATCCTTCCTCTCCTCATTCCCTTCATTAATTCATATTCTTCTTTATTCATCTCTTTCCCTCCTCTTCCTCTCTTACTCTATCTCCTTTCACTTTCCCTCTCTTCTCTCATTACTTCTTCCAAACTTCTTAAATTCATAAAAATTTTCACATAAGAAATACAATCAAATAAGCATTCAGAAATAAGCATCAAGTGGGCACACCTCACATTCATAAAAACATTCACACATCATAATATCAACAAGTGGATACACCATACATTCTAAACCTAGCTAAGGGGTACACCCCACATTCTAAACCTAAGTGGGTACACCCCACTTTCTAAACATAATTAAGTGGACCCAGCCAACATTCATTCACAAATAAATTAAGACAACTTAATTTCATACCTCAATAAAGCGCGTGAATCACAGAGAAGGTGTCCGATAACTCGAGATACCTAAATCAAATTTCAAATATTTATAAGTAAATAACTAAAATTAATCAAATTTAACATTTACTTAATAAAAAATATTTCATAATTAGGGGGAGGAATAGGAGGAGGAGGAGCATGGGGTGTTGCGGATGGGATGAGGAGGAGGAGGGGGAGCTGTGGATGGGAGGAGGAGGGGCTAGGGATGGGGATGAGGAGGAGGAGGAGGGGGGGACCTGCAGATGGGAGGAGGAGGGGCTGGCTAGGTTTAGGGATGAGGAAGAGGAGGGGCGGCGTCGGTAAGGAGGGGCAGGGGAGATAACTACTGGAAGGAGGAGGAGGAGGGGTCTGCGGATGGGATTGAGGAGGAGGGGTCTCCGAATGGGATTGAGGAGGAGGCAACGACGACGCTACTGGAAGGAGGAGAAGGCGGCGACTGCTGGAAGGAGTAGGAGGAGGATCTAAGGTTGCATGTGGATAGGAGGAGGAGGAGCGATGCATGAAAAGGAGGGGGGGCCGGGGCTATGTGCGAATGGGAGGATGACCGGCAGTGCATGGGAGGAGGACAGTCAGCTGCGCCATGGTGGCGGGATGAGCAAGAGGAGGAGCACGTGCAAAGGAGGATGATCGGGAGGAGTGCGCGGTAGCGAGATCTCTGAGGAGGAGAGGCTTATGAGGAGGAGGAGAGGTTGATGGAGGAGGAGAGCTCTGTTAAGAGGAGCGCGCGAGAGAAAGATGAACAGCACACGGGGGGTCAAGTGCTGGTTTTAGGGCACAAGAACTTTAGAGAATGATTTTTGTAAAAACCATCATTTAAAGTCAGGTAGAGCGTGAAAAATGCCGCCCGACCAAAATTTGCAATCAATATAGACAACAGTTACAAGATAGAACCATCGTCTATAATACGACGGTTTTTATACAAACAGTTGTATAAATATATGCGGGCCCACCACTCTTATTGCACGGGATTCACAGTAAATATATATGATGATTGTAATTCAAACCGTCATATATATGAAGAATAAGACGGTTTTCAAACCGTCGTCTAGGAACTCTGCTATATACGACGATTTTAACAAAAATCGTCGCTACAAAAGCATCGCGAAAGTTCATTTTTCTAGTAGTGTCTATATGTCAAGCATTCATAATATAAAGAGGAAAAGAGGGGATGTATCCATTGCCTTCAAAATAGATCACTAACCTCCATGCATACACCCTCTTCTTGTACAAAAAAATAGTCATTCAACCACTACATAGCATATGTGACCCTTATGCTACCTAACCTCGTGAGCCATGTTATGTTATCCCATAGGGACATCTTTCTTTTAGTTTCTAAATACAAATAATCAAGTATCTTCCAATGCCCCATTCTAATCACTACCTTTCATTTTTTCGAAGGAAGCTTAGATTTTACGGTCCATTGGTTCATTATCATTTTTATAAGGGATCTTACATACTATGTAGCATTGTTGATTGAAGATTTGGGGTTTGGGATACTTGAGACATTCAAAACGTTGTTGTTTTTATTTGTTGTTGTTTCCTTTTGTGTTTTTTGTCTCCTAGACAATTTAAACTATTTTTGTTTGATCCTTTGAAGGCTATAGAAGTTTTTGTAGTACCTAGTTCCTATTTTCTCCCCATGAGTAACATAATGCTTCCTCTTTGAGAAAACTTTAAAAAAATGCTTAGTACCTAGTTGTGATCCCATAGGTGGAGACAGTGTGAGTAAGAAAATAAGATAATAAAAGTACTAGAGGGAGGGTGTGAATAGTGCTAAGACAAAAATAATCTACAAATGATTTAATTCAATTAAGTATGGCCTAGTTCATTGAATGTAATGCATAATGAATAAGTAAACAATCTAACCACAATCACTCAACAGAAGAAAGATATATCATGGAAACCCTCTTAGTAAAAAAACCACTACCTTATTCTTCCAACTTAGTGATGAGAGCCTCATCATGAGCCATAACTAGCTCATTCTGACCCAATAAAGAAGATAAAAGCTCCTACATAACCTAGAAGAAGGCCTAAATGAAGGAATAAGTACTCTGAGAAGAAAATATGAAATAAAGGTTAAAACTGTAATTTTACCATTGCAATACATAAACGGGATTTCTCAGAGGCAAAACATACGTCAAAAGGTCTAAATAAGATAAAAACTGGGTTGATTCAATCAGACATGGGTTTATGTGCAATCTAGGAATTAAATGACATTTGATAACCCTAAAACAGACCCGCTTAAATCAACAAGGTTCCGGTCAGGATAAAAATCAAGTAAACCCTCTAAAAATCTTGGAAAAATATTTCCTAGGGTTTAGAACACTTAATTTGACCTTTAGAACCCAGTTTGACCTAGATTAGGGCCCTAGCTCATTAATTGACCTAATTTGGGTTTTTATGCAAAATGTTCAGTCAAACGTGGTCAAACCTAAAATCCAACTTCACCATTGGATTCCTTAGGTCAAAATTAGGTTTATACCAAAATTTGGACCTAAGGGGAGGTCATCTTGACCTACTTTGCAATTTAGTACACCCAAATCATAATTTGGTCCCTATCTTTTGAAAATCATTGCAGAGAACCCCCTAATTTCCTCGCCACCTTTGCAATCAAGTCTTTCTGCCATTGTTGGGGCAGAATCCTTCTTCGGCGAGGATTAGAGAGGGAATACTCTCTGATTCCTCAGAGATCCCCTCCCAGAAATGGAAAGGAGATTCTCTGAGGAATTCCCTTCCATCTGAGGCCTATCACGATCTCTGATTTGATCCCAATCTCTCGTGCGAACGCACGAGGGATTTGGGTATCCACCCACTTTCCTTCTCCGGCGAGCCGTCGGAGATGATTGCGCACCCTCCACGCACTAGAAAGTTCGGCCAGCACCTATAAAAGAATCCCCAAGTCCGGCCGCTCAAATTCAGACTTGTCTTGGCGGAGATTCCCCCAAATTTTCTTCTCTTCCATCTCCGGCCAAGGAACCCGCAAGCTCCGGCGACCTCCTCCCCTCCTTCTCATCGCTCTGCTGCCATACCAGCAGCAGAGTCCACTTCACCTCTTCCTCCCGCGTCGCGCCGTACCAAGCGCGCGTTTCCCCGACCTCTTCCTCGTCGCCGCTCCCTCCCTCAGGGTGCTTCTTCTCCGATGACGGCAGCTACGAGCCGTCCACTCCACTACCTCCTCTTCCAGAACAGTCCAGATACGTTCCCTATCTTCCCATCTCTCTTTTCCCCACTACATTTCATTTAATTACCCCTCGACCACGCCTGACCACCGCCACCCTCCACCCCTCCGGCCAACCTCCGGCGAGTCGCTCCTGTCGCTCCACACTTCCGCACGACTCGCCGACCAACTCAGAGGCTCCGCCTCACCACGCTGAACACCTTCCGCCCACCCACTGCCGCTCTTCACCCACTCAACGCTCCCCCAAACACACCCACACCTCTGGTCACAGGACGACCTAGGCACGCACGCCTAGGCCATCCCACAACCTACTGCACCTCGCACCACCTTCGCCGTGACATGGCGAAGGTCCCCCGGTGATCTGATTAAGCCAAGAAGCTCGTTTTGTGTCTGACAGTTCTCAAGCCCCTGCCTCCATTGACAGTGACTCGAAGGAGCTCCAAGCTCGTGCCAGGCTTCAGGATGTCCAGGCTTCAGGTGCAGCTCACTCGGGGAGGCAATGCGAAGACATCTGGTCCAGCGAGGAATGCAACGAAGTCCGCAGCTTTGGCCATTGAAGAAAAGAGTTCTGCGGGCGTGCGCGAAAGAAGGCGGGACTAATAGTCCCACATCGGTAACCTACGAGGCACAGGTGCGGTTTAAATTGATTTTGTCATATTCTCTCTTCGCCTCCGAAAGCACTTGGGGTGAGGTCCCTCGCCCATCACCCGCTCCGTCCGCGGTTTCACCTCGCGGATCGGGCGGACCCGACCCGACACCACCCGCGCACACCTCGCGTACCATACACGCCGGTACGCTTGGTCCTGGGTACGCAACCTGACCCGTTAACCCGCGGCTCTGGGAGAGCTTCCTGTGAGCAGTTTGGAGAGAGAGATACGTGCAGGTAGAGGGAAGGGGGGTAGGTTTTGCTGTCTTGTGTGCAGGCAGGCCAAGCACTGAAGAGAAGAAGCTCAGCCGCAGGAAGGAGAAGAGAAGAGGAGCAGAAGAAGAAGACACTCTGAAGTAGAGGCTGAGCAAGGCAGAAAGAAGAAAGAAGAAAAAAAAAGGGCAAGGCAGAAGACCAAGGAAGAAAAAGCCTCCGCAGAAGAAAAGAGAAGGAAGAAGAGAATCCAAAGAAGCAAGGCAGAAGAAGAAAAAGAAGATCAGAGGCACACGCAAGAAGAAGAAGAAGAACAGCAAGAAGCGTTACAAATCAGACGTCCAATCCTGCTCTTTCTTAGCAATTCTTTTTATAAATCACTCTTTGAATTAAATTGTCTTTCATTTAAAAGTTGTATTCTCTAGTTTTTAAAAGTACTGAGATTGCTCCTTGTGTTCGACCTCGGATACTCTGATTTTCGAGTAAAAAATTATTTATTTGTTTTGAACGCTTTTTCGACTATATTACAACGTGTTATTCTTTAAAATCCGATCAAGCGCGATAAACACTTAGGATTTTGTCTCAGTCCCTCCCAAAGCACTAACCAAGCTACCTAATGAGGTAGGCTAACTCAAATTACAAGCCCCTATTGAATCTTCTATCAACTTTCCTCCTTAAATAGGTGGTAGATCCTCCTTAGATAGGTGGTAGCCCATAATCTAGGTCATTAAGTACAACACTAAATGATGGAGAAAAGAACTAAGAAATACGGTTAAAGCTATATGAGCTCAACCTAAATGAGTAGATGTAATGCAATGGAAATTAATTAACCAAGAGCTCAAGAATACCTCTTGCATTCCCCTTAAAATGTGAGTGATGAATCTAAGAGGAGTAGAAACGAGAAAAGCCCAATGAATGTTGTAATGGATGTCAATGGAGCTCTCAAAGCTTACACAAAAGAGCACTTAAATGGTAGAAGACTTAGAAATCAAGCTCTCACTAAGGTCGTGCAGTTGATGCATTTGCAATAGTGTGCAAGAGATGGTAAATTATTTAGGGAGGTGTCCCTTACGTAGGTGAAGGTTTCATGAAAAGCCCTCTCTAAGCCTATTTTCCAACAGGCAAGTATGCCCATGTATGCAAAAACAACTGGCAAAGTCTTTTCCAAATTTCCTAGAAATCAGTATATCTAATGTTAGAACACCTCACATCTAACATTATTAGTTTCTAGTAAATTAATGAACTAGAGGTTGAAAAATAAACATCAATTAAGTTACCTAAGCCTAATTAACATTATATAAGATCCATTGCTTATGTAGGAAAATCCCTACAAAGCCTTCTTGACATTAGATAATATTACCAAATGCTAACTGATTTATAAACTGAATTTGACTTTCAAAAGGAGGTTGGCATGCTATAGAAACTTAGTTAACAAAAATGGCCCTAAGTCACAAATGTTAATTACCCAGATTTGGCCTGTTCTTAGGTCTTAACCCTCCAAATCATCCTAAAGATCATTAAGTCAAAGTGAAATAGAGATTAGCCCTTAGTGATCCATTTTTGAGGTGACAGGGCACTTAAATTACTTCAATCAAGATGGTTAGTGTAGTAGGTGGAGTACATTTCGAGCTGACAATTGGTGGTCTGTGTTGATATGTAATGATGATCACAACCTAAGTGTGTTTGGTGAGTGGTGAATACCAATCGACCACAAGGGATATAGACAATGGAATGACAAAGTGAGAAAGGAGATTGTATTACTTACCTCTCTTATGTGCTACTGTTCTCATATTTAAAGACAGCCCCTCCTATAACATGACACTCACACATCCACACATAATGGCAACAATCCACAATTCTTTGTAGACCACACATCCTGACACCAAGCCTTAGAAAAGACCATCCCCTTTTTGAGTCCCTATTCACTTGTGACTACATAGGTCTTTCAATGGTTTTATGAACACACTACACAACCCCCCCCCCTCACACACACACAGCCTCCCATCCATTGCTTACTCCCTAAGCTTACCACATCAACTTTCCAAATCTTGAATACTCTTCCACGTAGCTACTTGTGCGGATCCTACATGGTTTTCCACATGGTTGTTCATGATAGCGTGTATCAACTTATATTTTGCAAGCCAAGATGTGGTTCGTTACTTTTGTTTGTCTTGTTTTTTCCTTGTCTTATTATAACATCCACCCCCACATCAAGAAGTGCATTTTGGAGGGTAAAATACTCCAAGCTAGGGAACTTTGCATACTTGCCAAATGAATGAAAGTGGAGGAAAGGAAATCATTTTCCGTTTGACCAAGAATTTTCTTTGGTGGATTCTGCCATTTTTCCTCCCATATGCAAACTACTTTTCCTATTACACAAGGTGGAATTTTGGGAAAATTTGAGGGAACTAATTTCCTTGTATTTCTCAATATATGTGCAATTTCAAGAAAGTTCATCAAATGAAATATGAGAGAAATCAAAGAAAAATATGATTTATTTCCTTTATTTTTTTTGGATGCGAGTGGGGAAACGTGTGTTACAATGCATTTTGCAAAGTGCGACCCTCCCTTAACAAAAAAATAAAACACACTGGTTGAAAATCAAAATATACCAATATATTTTGATTTTCAATTGGTGTACTTTGATTTCCAATAGGTAGAAAACCAAAACACACTAGTTGAAAATCAAAATACACCAGTGTGTTTTCATTTTCAACAGATGTATTTTGATTTTCAATTGATTTTCCACCTATGCAAAATGGTTTTCATCTTTGGATTTATGGTTCAGTGTTTACGATTTAAAGTTTAAATCCTAAGGTGAAAAATCACTTTTCATAGGTGAAAAACCACTTTTCATAAACTCAAAACCTAAAATTGAGAGGTAAAAAATCACTTTCCACTTTCCCAGTGAAAATCCATTTTCCACTGGTAGAAAGGTAAAATACATCGATATATGACCGAGAAGTATTCACTTACAAAAATAATATCAGAAAAATACATCGTTGTAGTACAAATCTAGTGGTGGAAAGATCCCGAGCAAAAATATTTATCAAAACTAAACACGAAAGATTAGGTCATATCCACAGGGAGACAGCCTAATAAATCCACCAATATTTTCAGTGCATCATTCGGGTATGTTGTACGAGACTAATATAATGCAAAATCAACTTGTCAATAAGTTGTAGCATCAATATATGATCAAGAATGGCTTAAATAAGCGTCACTATGAAATATATAGAAGCAGGAGGGCTTGAGCAATAATTACCCAACAATATAAAATTTCTATCTCAAAAATAAACTTCTTCAACCAACGTCATTTAACTTAATACCCCCCTTCTTGTAGCAAAACAGTGAATGGAGTTCTTCGACTTACGCACACGCGTGAGGGGATGACTGGAGGTGTCACGACCCTTTCCTGGCTCCCTATAGAACTCAAGAATGGCTCACCTCGACGAACCCCAAGACCCAGTCGTCTAACGAGAAACAACCAAATGTATACTCATTCCACAACCATACATGCAATGTAACTAAGCAGAAAGTACGTAAAAGACAATAAAGCAAACAGAGTAGTATATCTCAAGGATATAACATGGCACAAGCGGAAAAGTATGGTTAAGAACACAACCATCATAACAGAAATTGGTAGAAATATAACTGAACATAACAGAACAGTCTACAGAAGACAGAGGGCGTTTCTCACGCGTGTTTTAAAAACAGAGATCTTATCGTAGTATAGTGTGCAAAAACACTCGTCAAAAATAATTTATATAGATAATGAGATTTGGAGTCCCGGTCATTCATCTCTGGGAGGCATTTATGAAAATGCAGATTTGAAATCAATCTCACTCGCTCTACTTATTCAAAATCGCATGTCGATTTATGCTAAGTTCGTATTGATGCATGACATGCTGTTGCCAGAATATCAGAAATTAAAAACATGCAACTTTAATCACACCAAAAGATGATAAGCAAGCACATGGTGATTTTCAACATACATATATATATAAAGATGATGATAACAGAGTTGCAGAGCACCGGTAGTAGAATGCTTGTACAGGGAATGTAAAAACTAACAACTAATAGAAAACGACTGCATACATGAATCTACGGGGGATTATGCATGCATCATTGGAGGAGAATTTAGAGCTACACTATTAAGCAGTAAATAAAGCAGTAAAATTATGAAGAACTATAATCTAATCTATCAGAACTAAGGGCATTCAAAGGTGAGCTCTGATGGCCTTTGACTAGGTAGAAAGGAGGAAGGGCGGCCAATGGTGCTTAGGTCAGCCCTTAGAGAGAGATTGAGTAGGTGATCCAACATCTTGGCGTGGAGATGGTGGTGGCCAGGGTGAAGCTACTTGTGAAGGTGGAGTGGAGGTGGAATGAAGCTAAGCTAAAATGGAGTCAAGAGTGAATGGGTCCAAAGTGCCACCCCTTAGGTCATTTTATAGGCCTAAGGGAAGCTCTCTAGAGAATTATGGAATTCTCTAGAGAGGCCTATGGTGGGAGCTCGTGGGAGAATGAGAGAGAGGATGGATGGTGGTTTTTAGATCCACCAAATGTGGATCTAAAAATTGAATGGCTCTTGGTTACTAATTTCAGCAACCAAGGCAACAACACATGGTAGAAAGCTCTAGAGAACTCTAGGCTAGGTATTTTCGTGTGGATGGTGTGTGTGGGTGTGTGTGGGTCGAAACTTAGGGGGCTAGGTTGATTAGGTTAGGTTCTAGTAGGTTTAGGTCAAAGT
The DNA here is from genome assembly GCA_037157565.1 of Thalassia testudinum. Classification (NCBI taxonomy): domain Eukaryota; kingdom Viridiplantae; phylum Streptophyta; class Magnoliopsida; order Alismatales; family Hydrocharitaceae; genus Thalassia; species Thalassia testudinum. The sequence goes on along the minus strand of JAZHRO010000065.1, from coordinate 11,167,398 downwards.
AGGTCTCAAATTAGGGTTTTAAACCCTAATTCACTAAGGCAAAGTGCAATTAAACTTAATACAAGTTTAATTGGGTGTGTGGAAACCTAATTGAGAGTAAAATAACTTAATTAAGTCAGGTCTAGGTCAATTGGACTCTCATTGAGTCCAATTGGACATTGTGTGCTGAGATCAGGGCTCAATTGGACTCAATGAGTCTAATTGAATAGACTGAAGAGATTGACCATGATCCAAGTCAATTAGGTTTAGTGAGGACCTAATTAGGTCCTTAGGAAGGTCTAGAGGTGATGTACTAGGGTTAGAGCACCTTAATTTAGGTTCCTATTGGGTGGAATTAGGTTTAGGGACCTAGAAATTCAAGATCCAAGCATAAATTCAAAAATAGGAACTAGAGAGCAGTTCCAGATGTCTAATGATGAGAACCTCATCATGAACCCTAACTAGCACAATCTAACCTAGATATGCAAGAAAAAGCTCCTACATTAATCAAAGAAAGGCTTAACTCAGAGAATTCTGAGTTCAAAAAGAAAATAAGTCATAAGGGGTAAAAATGTAATTTCACCAACATAATTTGCAAACATGGTAATTAAGGGTCCAAACATAGGTCAAACTAACCTAATAAGAAGGAAAGTGGGATAATCTGACCTAACAAGGGCTACAGCAACTCCAAGGAATTAAATGACATTCTGTAACCCTAAAACAAATCCACTTCAATTCACGAGGTTTGAGGCAGGGTAAAAATCAACTAAACCCTCTAAAATTCATATAAAAATAATCTCTAAGGTTTATAACCTTCAATTTGGCCTTAGAAACCCATTTTGACCTACATTGAGAACCATGCCCAATTAATGATTTAATTTGGGTTTTTACGTAAATTGGCTGATCAAACATGGTCTGACCTAGAAAAAAAATTCACCATTAAAATTCTTAGGTTCAACATAGTCATGCATAAAACTTGAGCCTAAGAAGAGACCTCCTTGACCAACTTTGCAATTTGGTCCTCATCATTTACTTTTTTACCCTTAACTTTCGAAACCCTTGCATTTTGACCCCCAATTTCCTCGTCATTCTTTTCATTTTGGTCCCTCCTGCAAGTCTCTATGCAGCATCATGCTCTGGCGACTTTGCGCGGAGCATGGCGCCGCGCAGGGTGAGAGGGACGTCCTGCAAAGTGAACGCGGAGTTTCCTGCGACGTCTGCTGTCGCAGGGACTCAGCCATGTTGCTTGACGACCCACACACCTTCCATGCGAATGCACGGAAGGTATGGGTTTCGTCTCCGACCATACTCCGGCAAGGGGCGCACGTCGCCAGCCTGCATCCGCCTCTCCGCCATCGCCTTTATAAGAACCAGCATCGCCAGCCGATTCTCGCAGTCTGGTCTTGGCGGAGAAACCCTTAACCCTTCCTCTCTCCCCACTCTGACAGGAAACCCACCAGCTCCAGCGGCCCCTCCTCCTCCTTCTCCTCGCTCTGCTGCAATACCAGCAACAAAGCCAGCTTCACCTAATCTTCCCACGTCACGCCGTACCAAGCGCGCGCCTCCCTGCCCACTTCCTCGCCGCCGCTCTCTCCCTCTGGGTACTTCTTCTTCGGCGACAGTCGGTACTACTGCTCGCCGCTCCGGCCCCCTTCGTCCCTGTAGGTAGGTTGCAATTACTCCCCTTCTTCCCCTCTTTCTTTTCCCCAATCTATTTTGCTTGATTGCCCCACGACCACGCCTGATCACTCTCACCTTCCCCACCTCCGGCCACCCTCCGACGAGTCGCCCCCGTCATCCCACAACCCCATACGACTCGCCAACTGTCCCAAAAGCTCCGCCTCATCATACTAAACACCCTCCGCCCCTCCACTGCCACTCTACACCTCCACAACTCACCCCTGATCAAACCCACTTTTCCGGCCACATGACGACCAAGGCACGCATGCCTAGGCTGTCCTGCGGCCTGCTGCACCTCGCACCACCTTCGCCGTGCCACGACGAAGGTTCCCCTGTGGTCTGATTAGGCCGAGAGGCCCTTTTTGTGCTAGACAGATTTGCTACCTCGGTCACCATTGGCGACGACTCAAGAAGCTTCCAAGCGAGCTCCAGGCTTCAGAGCGTCAGGTCTCCAGCTGATGCGAATTAGGGAGACTCGGGTGAAGGCAAGCAGCTGGCACGCGAAGGGAAACAAGGATGCAGCCGCTGAAGTGAGGTCACGGTCTTCCTGCGGGCGCGTGCGAGAAGAAGCAGAAGTTTAGTCCCACATCGTAAGTTCTCGAAGCACCACACCCATTTAAATTGATTTTGTGTTTTTACCTTATCACCTCCGATACACCTGGGGTGAGGTCCCGCGCCCCATCACACGCCCCGTCCGCGGTTTCACCACGCTGACTTGGCGAATCCAACCCGACACTACCCACGCACACCTCGCGCACCAAATCACACCGGTGTGCCTGGTCCCAGTACGCAACCCGACCCGTTAACCCGTGGCTCTGGGAGAGCTTCCTGTGAACGGTTTGTAGAGAGAGAGATACGTGCGGGTAGAGGGAGGGGATAGGTTTTGCTTCCCCCTTGTGTGCAGGATAGGAGCGCTGAAGGAGAAGGGCTCAGCACTTAGCCGCAGGAAGGAGAAGCGAAGAAGCAGAAGAAGAAGAAGGCTCGCCAAAGAAGAAGAAGCAGGGAAGGAAGGAAAAGAGGAGAATCACTGTAGCAGACCGCAGTTTAAGTCGTCTGACGGCTGTATCAGATGACGGATGAACCTTCAGAGGAGATAAAGCAGAGAAGGAGAAGAAGAAGAAGAAGAAGGAAAGAAGAAGGCTCCGCAGCTGAAGAAAAGAGAAAGAAAAGAGAAGAAGGAAGAAAGAGAAGACTTTGCAGCTGAAGAGCAGAAGACAGAGACGAGAAAAAGAAGAAGAACTGAAGAAGAAAAGAAATAGAAGACAAGCAGAAGAAGAAGAGGAATTGAAGGCAAACAAAGCCAAGGAAGAAGAAGACAAAAGAAGAAGACAGGAAGAGCAGCAGAAGAAAGAAGAGGGAAGAAGACAAGCACAAAGAGAAGAAGAAGAAGCCAAAAACAGAAATCTATCTCTCTCTCTCTCTTATTTTTGTAATAAAGAAACTTTGTACTTCTAGAATTCCAGTAGCTCCCTGAGTTCGACCTTGGGAAACTATTTCCGAGTAAATTTCTATGGTAATGACAACCGTAGCTGTCTTATTTTATACTATAACGACTGTACTATAATAAACATAAAAATGCAAAAGCAGCACCACGGTGCAACATCACCATCTAATAATAGTGTCAAACATCTTATAGTGAAAAATCAGAAGTCCAGACTTGTTGTCTGGACATCCAATTAGAGTCAGGAGGGATTCTAGGTTCTGTCTTGGGTATTCTGCAGAAATTGGACGTCTGACCAAGTGTCTGGACGTCCAATAACACTGCAGAAGTGGGTTTAAGGTGTGTGAGAGTTGGCTAAGGGTTCTGGATGTCCTATAACTCATCTGGACGTCCAGATAGAGGCTGGAATTAGGGTTTTAAGGTTTCCTAAGGTGCGGTGACCAAATCTAAGGGTGGCTAAGGCTTGGGGAAGCTTGCAGCCTGTCCTAGGGCTAGGATGGACCTAAGTTCTTCACAATTTATTGCTTTATTCCTACTTAATAGAATAGCATATCTTAACTCCCTTACACTATTATCTACTACATCTAATCTAGGTCTTTCGCTCCAACTCTACTGCAACACCAGTTATTCTTTATTCTTTAGATCTAGCTTCTAATCAGCTTATTACCTGCAATTGACATAATGCACCTAATCAGTACATTATAGCATTATTTTATGCATAGCTAAAACAAAGCAGAAAAGGTGCTAGTAATGCTTATGCATGCATGAATTACCCTAACTTTCGCTAAGTCCTAGTCTAATTTAGGTCAATTAAGACCTATGATTGCTGTTCAATCATACCCTCAGGCCTAAATCTTTCTAGTCCCTAGCAAATGCGAGACTAAATTATTCACAGAAGGGTCCCTAAGGAATTGATTATTTTATCAAGTGTATGCCTAGAGATTTTCTCCTTTTTGTTTTCATCCTATGCTCTAGAAATCCAGACAATCGTGAAAGTGTAGCTATGTAGCTTTTGCAACGGATTCGAGTGAAAAACTAATTCACCTCTAAAGCTTGTACTTGACCCCTAGTAAAAATTCTAGCGAGATAGGCGAACTTCTTCCTTTGGGGTATTCAAGATATTCTTTGAATTCCACCCCAGCTTTAAGCTTAGGTAGAGAATGTTTGAGGGATATGAGTGTTTATTTGGTGGCTCACTCTAACTTGGTGCTACATAGAAATTAATACTTCGAAATCTAGATTCCTGGATTATCAAGTAACTCATCTCAGAGAAAGACGAGAAAAACTATGCTCTCTTTTGGTTCCTTTGTATTCATTCTCTCTTTTTCTTTTTCTTTTTCTTTTCTTTCTTTTCTTAGAGCTCACAATCTCACTAGATTCACGCATATGACCTATATTTGGTGGTCTCACTTGGCATTAACATTTAAGTGAGTTCCCATAACTCTAACACTAAGTCAGAATTCCTCAGCCAATAATCAAGCGGTCAGAAACACAAGAAAGGTGGGTTAAGGCCTTATTTGGTGGGTCTTAAATTTATTTAGTGGTATTGCCTCAATGCAACTGAAATAAACACTAAATATTCACTCTTTTTCTTTTTCTTCTTTTTCTAATTTTTTTCAATCATTTGTTTTCATTTTGTTTCTCTTTTTTTTTCAATGTATAAATTTTTTTTTTTCAACACAACACAAGCTAGCATACATTCATGAACTTAATTGAGGAAGCATTATTAGGGATTGGTGGTACTCAAGAGACATTAGGTGACTTATTTGGTGGAAGTGCCTACTTACGGCACCGGGAGAGACGGATAGGATGGTGTATTTCTGACCTTGACATCAATACCCTCCTTCAGCCGAGGATTCTGTAAAGAATGGTCGTAACCATCCATCTTAGCCCTAGTTTTATGAAAACTCGCTCTCCGTGTAATTGCCTTATTTGGTGGCTCTCAAAATTTCACACAAAAATCTCTGAGTATCATCACCTAATTATCTAGGATTCTAGATTCCTTGCACTAATCTTAGAGCACCAATACACTCTACTCTCATCTCACACTATTTGGTGGATTTTTAGAGGAAAATTTGCCTAACTCCCAAAACATTGTCCAAGGGTTCAGGAGAAGAAGCACTGCTTCTCGACAGACTAAAGACGTTTATCAACCTTCACCGTGAATCCATTGCAAATTCTACATGTGTGTAACAAAATTGTACTGGATTCTAGATTAAAGGAATCAACTAGAAGATAAAATCCCTAATACATTCTTTTGATAAAAATCTTATTCATGAATGCAATATATATAAATGCTATTTGTAACTTTTCAAAGTTGCACTTCGAAAATTTCCCTAATTCGGGTTATATTCAGCTTAACCCTAAATTTAGAATAAAAAGGTGAATGGATGAGTCGAAAGTAGCTGTTGCGAATGATTTTTAGCTCCAATACTAACATTGGAGGTGGAGTCGATTGTTCTTAATTTAAGGACCCTAAAGTGTAATTAGCATGATGTACGAAAGGTTTTTCCCAGGTGTTGGCAGAAAAATTTTCAGTTTACAATTACTCCCCCCCCCCATGCCTACTTTCTTGCATGTCCTCATGCATGAATATAACAAAAAATAAATTAAGATAGGGAGTAAAAGGTTAGAAATCACCTAGAATAGCTCCTGAATTTTGACGTTCCACTTATTCCAACACCTAAAATTGAATATGTAGGAAAAATATGACAAATAAAATATGCTATATATAAGTGCTGAGATTAACACCTCCAGCTGGGCGTACACTCAAAAAGGATATTTTAATACACCATTGAGAATGGCGAGTAAAGTGATAAGAATTTTAATCTCGTTCGCCAACAACGGGCCGCAAATGCGAATCAGCTGTCCATGAATTCCAAGTCCAAATAATCAGAAAAATATGTAGATGGGGCTTGGGCTTATCTGCAGCCAGATGCTACAGAAGAAAGACAAATAAATACGAGTGCCTAGAAGAAATGAATATGAAGGCATCTCGAAGAGGTGATGATGAATGTGGGTGGTAGGGGTATGGGTGGAGTCATGTGGGGTGAAATCATATGGGTCCTGATAATGGTGATGAGTGGAAGGCATGACCCAAGTAGTGTGGTCAGATCTGGAAATCAAGGTCCAGTGATCAGTCTCTGTCTCTACCAAAGATGTTTGGGTATCATCTTCTTTTATCTCTTCAAAATTTTTCAATTCTAATTCCCAATTATCACATGATTCCCCAAAATTTTTAGTTTCCTCTGATAACTCATCATATGAAATCCCCAATAATATTTCAATCTCTTGAATATCCTTTTCATAAGGGGATATTTCCTTCTCGCTTAGATGCAATTGGTCATTAGATTTAGTAGTGAGTCCCTCCGTGAAAGTGGAATGGGCTGAATCATTGATTGAGGAGTTGTTACAGTCCTTTTGATTTTGTTGCTCTGTGTATGAGATCATTTGAATTAATTCATCAATGTCTCCATGGGTATTCTCAAATACAACAAAATTGTATTCAGGTCCCTTAATACTTGGTTCCTCAAAATGAAATGATTGGTACTCAGGCCCTAAATCAAGATCAAGATTCTCGAATAAATCTCCATTCTCAACTTCAATAGGATTATCAATATCATCCACCTTGGGTGTTTGATTAATAGAATCTTGCATGACCACCACTGAATCACAAATCGGTTGTGACATACCTGACCCAAATTCAAATGTTTCTGATTTTTGTTGCTCATCCCGGATTCTATGAAGCTCTTTTCTTATATCATCATATTCTCTTGCACTAGCTTCTTTTATTTCATGAATCATTTTGATCAATTGAGTAATCTGGGATTCATTGCAAGGGGCAGGGGTTTGAATTGGGCTAGGTCGATCAAGATAGTCAACCATACTATCAATGATTTGATTTGGTATTGAGGGTGACTTATGTGATCTAGTGTATTGTTGATTCGGGTCATGTGGTTCTACCCAGGTGTCAATTGCCATAGTTTCCTCCGAATTACCCTCTGCATCATTTTCCGTGTCATCCAGAAAATACCCTGACTTCATTTTCTAGCAACTGCATAAATATCAAAGTGAATCTTCTCATTGTCGCTAGTCATCTCCATACATCCTGAGTAACAGTCAATCTGTGCATTGGACATAGCCAAGAAAGGTCGACCCAGAATGATGGGTGAATTACTTAGCTTCTTCGGTATATTCATGTCCAAGACAATAAAATCGATCGGAAAGCTAAGACCTTGCACTTTGATAATCACATCCTCAACTACCCCCTTAAGTGTTTTGATGGAGCCATCTACCATTCTAATGGTGACAGGTGTGTGGTGCAGATCTCCAAGTCTGGTGCAGTCAAAAAGGGCGGTAGAAATCAAGCTAATGGAAGACCCTAGATCCATAAGGGCTTTTTTGAAGGTGAATCCCTTGATGTCACAAGATATAAAAAGCTTTCCAGGGTCAGTCATTTTGGGTGGTAGAGTGCCAGAAACAAATGCACTTATGTTAGCTGATAAAACCACCTCTTTAGGTGTGCAAGTCTTTTTTTTCTTTTGTGACTCTTTCTTTAAGACCTCAGGAAAGGGTAAATAGGTCAAATCAACTTCAGAAGCCTTTTTCTTCTTTTTGTCTCTAGAGTCTGAGTCAGAGCTGGATGTGGGTTTAGTCTTAGGATTTTTGGTTGAGCCCGAATCAAATCATTTGGGTGGGCTCATAGCTTTTCTCTTCCTTTTAGAGGCCACAGATTTGGCAGCCACACAATGGCATGTATGATAGATTGGAGGAGGGGTCGGAAGAATAGGTGGAGAATAGGAGTGAAAAGGCATTTGCATCTAGGGATAAAGTGATTCTTGAAGTCTCTTGATTTGATCTCCTTGAGATTTCACTTGATTTTCCAACTTAGTCAGCCTTTCTTCATTTTTCTTGTCAAAGTCCAACAAAATGTTCATGATATCTTCAAGGGTGGTTGCGGGTTGGGCTGGACTAGATGGTTGCCCTAAAGTGGTTTGAGTGGAATATTGGGCTGGCCTAGATTGATGTTTAGTCTGAGTCGGTCTTTGTGGTGGCCATGAAAGATCCGGATTGTTTCTCCACTCAGGGTTATACGAACTTGGATATGAATCAATAGGTGTATCCCCAAAGTGGGGCTGAGTTTAGAGAGAGTTGATTGAGAACTTGTTATATGGTCCTGTACTTGTGATCCATTATTCCAATTCCTTAGTGATATATCATCAGGTACAGGTGTATCAGAAACGGTGCATTCCTCAAATGATCTACCCAAATCACGGATTAGGTCCAAAGGTGCCTTTTGGGTTGGCTGAGTCCAGGATGCCTCCCCATGGTAGCAAGAATCAGTAGAGTAGCTAGTGGATCCAAAATATAGGTCACTAGACCCACTAGGCTGGTTGTTCCAAGTCTCTTGTTCTTGGGAGGAGTGATAAGATTGAGATTTTGACTGAGATCATCTAATTTGCTCGAGAAGCTTGGCACATTAATCTGTATAGTCCTTGTTATATTCCCAGAATTCAGCAACTATGGATTTCAATTGGTTCTGATATAGATAAGGGTTGGATCCATGAGGTTCAAGTTCTAAATAAGCTAGGGGATAAGGATGATCATATCCCAGCTGGTTAGGATGAGTCTCCCAACAAAGAGGAGTCAAAATCATGGTTGGGTTGGGAGCTGGAGGACCCTGAGGGTCAAAAGAATGATATGGGTTCATGGATATTTGAGAAAAGACACGAATAGAGATAAGAGATAGTCTTCCTTAGGAAGACACAACCAACTACAAGGGGGTGGTGGAATTAAGGAAAAGGCCTAGGAAAAAAGATGAGAGAGCCCCAAATCAAGCAAACAAGCTAGCCTTAAATTGTATACCCTAATTGGATCTAAACCTGGTATCCTGAGATGGAACTAGGTTAAACCAACCCTTGAATTACTTGGCTGGCCAGAATGGTGGGACCCCCTAGGACATCCTGCATGGCAGGACACCACTAAAGGTTAACGCAATTACGGCATCGACCTTTCTTGTCACCAGTTGGTCCAAATAGACAAGGCCTTGATTTTTTACCCAATTAAATTTTAGTTACCAAGTAACTTAGTCCCGCCTAGGACACGTCTACTTAGTTTTAGGCTTGGGCTTAAAGTGCTCTTGGAATGTGATTGGGCGTTTGGGGGTGTTGCCCTTAAAATTGGATTTAGAGTGTGAAGTGCACAGACAAAGGATTTTCAATACAAGCTTTAGTTGGTGTAGTGGATTTTATGGTTCAAGTACTTGTATTATTTTTTTTTTTTCTTTTAGGGCTTCCTTGTTTAAGTCAATTCAAACAAGATTATGGTGGAGCATGCAACAATTTTTGCATGTCCCAATTTGTTATATGATTTCCTTTAAGTATGGAATGCAAATGTGCTCTACCTTAGTGAGGAAACCCTAATATCAGATAGGTCTATATGATGCTTTTAAGTCTAATAAGGTAGAAGTGGTGCGACCCAATCAAGGAAAACAATGGTCCTAATGCACCACCACTAAGTAAAATAGACCTAATTGGTTACCTAGGATGAAATGTAACTTAATTTCAGTTCAAGTGGGTGAGGGGGTGGACAACCAATCAAATCAGATCCCCTCTCATGTAATCACACACAAATCAAGCTCAGACGGGTTTGTTTTGGGTCTCTAAGTTTAAACCCTAATGTGAAACACCTAGGGTTTATGCTTCTTCTAACAATCAGCAGTCAGACCTTAGTTTGACTTGAAATCACTCCCCAAATCAGTAAATAAATCAAAATAAGATGAAATTTGGTAGAGATCTTTCTCTTTCAATAATTTTTTCAGGGAATATTTTTGTAGGACTTTTACTATTTCATGTAATTTTTCATGAATTATTATGTTTCAGGGGGTCAAACAAACCATATGGACCCCCTTCGAGAAGTGCAGTTTGAAACAATATCAAAAGAAATCCAAAAATTCTTGAAAATTTACAGAAACAACTAGTTTTTAGTGGCTTTCCAACCCCACAAATTTCAAGGAGATCTAATTTATGTAGAGGTCAGAACTAATGTTTAAAGTTATATAAAATCAGAGTGCAGACTATTCTGACCCCCTTCTACCGTCTGAATTTTTAAAATTCGTACAGAATGAATTTTTCAAATAAAAGGTGGCACTAGAAAGCTAGTTTGAAAACCTAATATCAAACCAGATCCCAAGATTTTTGGATGCCTAATTTGACGGCAATAAATTTTTTAAAATTGTCAATAATTTCTGGCCAGATTTCCAAATCTACGTTGGTGTGTTTAAATAGTTTCCAAGTTAAAACACACACCAAAGAAAGAAATTTTTTTAAATTTTAATTCAAATCTAAAATTTTGAATTTTAATTTTTTTATATATATAATTTTTTTTTCTAACCTAAGAAAGCAACAAAATTGAGGATGAAGGAAATAGCAGTGGTCTTCACCACGGGTCGATGCGTGCGCGGATCCTCATCTTAACACCCCTACAATCAAAACAATAAAAAGTTAAATGAATCCAAATCTAAACTAGCACGTTGCCTCCCCGGCAACGGTGCCATTTGACAGAGGGTGTTTCTCGCACATGTTTTGAAAATAGAGATCTCGTCGTAGTATAGTGCACAAAAACGCTCGTCAAAAATAATTTATAAAGATAATGAGATTTGGAGTCCCGGTCATTCATCTCTGGGAGGCATTTATGGAAATGCAGATTTGAAATCAATCTTGCTCGCTCTACTTATTCAAAATCACATGTCTATTTATGCTAAGTTCGTATTGATCCATGACATGCTGTTGCCAGAATATCAGAAATTAAAAACATGCAGCTTTAATCACACCAAAAGATGATAAGCAAGCACATGGTGATTTTCAACATACATATATATATAAAGATGATGATAACAGAGTTGCAGAGCACCGGTAGCAGAATGCTTGTACAGGGAATGTAAAAACTAACAACTAATAGAAAACGACTGCATACATGAATCTACGGGGGATTATGCATGCATCATTGGAGGAGAATTTAGAGCTACACTATTAAGCAGTAAATAAAGCAGTAAAATTATGAAGAACTATAATCGAATCTATCAGAACTAAGGGCATTCAAAGGTGAGCTCTGATGGCCTTTAACTTGGTAGAGAGGAGGAAGGGCGGCCAATGGTGCTTAGGCCAGCCCTTGGAGAGAGATTGACTAGGTGATCCAACATCTTGGCGTGGAGATGGTGGTGGCCAGGGTGAAGCTACTTGTGAAGGTGGAGTGGAGGTGGAATGAAGTTAAGCTAAAATGGAGCCAAGAGTGAATGGGTTCAAAGTGCCACCCCTTAGGTCATTTTATAGGCCTAAGGGAAGCTCTCTAGAGAATTATGGAATTCTCTAGAGAGGCCTATGGTGGGAGCTCGTGGGAGAATGAGAGAGAGGATGGATGGTGGTTTTTAGATCCACCAAATGTGGATCTAAAAATTGAATGGCTCTTGGTTACTAATTTTAGCAACCAAGGCAACAACACATGGTAGAAAGTTCTAGAGAACTCTAGGCTAGGTATTTTCGTGTGGATGGTGTGTGTGGGTGTGTGTGGGTCGAAACTTAGGTGGCTAGGTTGATTAGGTTAGGTTCTAGTAGGTTTAGGTCAAGGTAGGTCTCAAATTAGGGTTGTAAACCCTAATTCACTAAATCAAAGTGTAATTAAACTTAATACAAGTTTAATTGGGTGTGTGGAAACCTAATTGAGAGTAAAATAACTCAATTAAGTCAGGTCTAGGTCAATTGGACTCTTATTGAGTCCAATTGGACAGTGTGTGCTGAGATCAGCGCTCAATTGGACTCAATGAGTCCAATTGAATAGACTGAAGAGATTGACCATTATCCAAGTCAATTAGATTTAGTGAGGACCTAATTAGGTCCTTAGGGAGGTCTAGAGGTGATGTACTAGGGTCAGGGCACCTTAATTTAGGTTCCTTTGGAGTTGGAATTGGGTTTAGGGACCTAGGAATTCAAGATCCAAGCTTGAATTAAAAAATAAGAACTAGAGAGCAGTTCCAAATGTCTAATAATAGTGTTAGATGTCTTATAGTGAAAAATTAGAAGTCCACACTTGTTGTCTGGATGTCCAATCAGAGTTAGGAGGGATTCTAGGTTCCGTCTTGGGTATTCTGCAGAAATTGGACATCTGACCAAGTGTCTAGACGTCCAATAACACTGCAGAAGTGGGTTTAAGGTGTGCGGGAGTTGGCTAAGGGTTCTGGATGTCCTATAACTCATATAAACGTCCAGATAGAGCTGAAATTAGGGTTTTAAGGTTTCCTAGGGTGCGATGACCTAATCTAAGGGTGGTTAAGGCTTGGGGAAGCTTCTAGGCTGTCCTAGGGCTAAGATGGACTTAAGTTCTTCACAATTTATTGCCTTATTCCTACTTAGTAGAATAGTATACCTTAACTCCCTTACATTATTATCTACTACATCTAATCTAGGTCTTCCACTCCACCTCTGCTGCAACACTAGTTATTCTTTATTCTTCAGATCCAGCTTTAGATCCAGCTTCAGATCAAGCTTCTGATCAGCTTGTTACCTGCAATTGACATAATGCACCTAATCAGCACATTATAGCATTATTTTATGCATAGCTAAAACAAAGCAGAAAAGGTGCTAATAATGCTTATGCATGCATGAATTACCCTAACTTATACTAAGTCCTAGCCTAATTTAGGTCAATTAAGACCTATGATTGCTGCGCAATCAATAGGCTACTCACTACTAACAAAACTCTACAGCAGAAAAGAAGGAAGGACTACGACTAAGCTCGACTAGGCCCAGCATCCTCAGCAGTCGATGGCGCTGGCTGCTCAAATCCCTGACCTGAACATGGTTACAAAAATTCATGGTCAGCTAACGCTGAATAAAGTAGTTATTAAGTCATTTACATGCAAATAAACATATTTAAACAAGCAACTAGCTAATTATACTTTGTCGATTATTCATTATCATTCGTTTTCGTTTATCTTATTTATGCGTTTTTTAGTCGAGTACTCTAATCAGGATCCATAACATTGCTAAATCTTCTTGTTCCTTAAGGGAATGATCTCAATTAAAATCTCACTTGTAGTTTTCCCGCGATGCAGGATGTACATGTGGCACTCTCCTGGTCTAGAGAATCCCCCGTGGTAGTCCTACACCTGGTCTACTACCCCGAGGTCACAGTCGCAACGTAGTGGTGACTACGGCACGTGCGATAAACGCATGGGTAGCTACCCCATATTGGCATGCGGTCAGTCGTTTCCGCTAGCAGGTATGCCCAAAAGTACAACACAGAGTAGCATAGAGCCTTGCCCTCTTAGAACATGGGTCTCGCCCCTCAAAATAGAACAGGGGTCTTGCCACTCCACAGTCCGCGTACCCTCGTCCGACTATCCTAGTTCACCCAGTGGACTTAACAAGAGTCGGTGTATTGTGGCTAATCCTAACCCCAAGCCTCTTGGGGCGGCTAGCTCCTTCCCTACACTAAGTAACTCACCTCGGTACCACGTACGTAAGGGCCAAAAAAGAGTCGATGTAGAGTGACTTGTCCTAACCTCAGGTCTCAACCCAAGGGCGGCTAGCTTCCCTCTACACTAAAGGGACAGTGGCTCCCTTGGTACCGTGTACGTAAGATAGTCGCTCTCCTCGGTACCGCATACACAAGGGCCAGCGTACTTCCCTTAACCAAGTTCGAATAGTAGCTCGTAGGCAACATGTTCCAAAATGATCAGGTTTTCCATACTACAATATTCCTAGTTTCTTTCTAAATTCCCCGTAGGGTTCGTACATGGACTTTCTTATTTCCATATCTGGTTCTGATAAGTCCACTTTTGTGGACTATTATTTAGCTTAAGTACAATTTAATTATTTGTACTTAGTTGTTAATTAATTAGGAGTTATATGGCAATTCACCTTGGCCTGCATTTAATTTTATGCTTTGATTTTACATAGCATATGTTATGATAATATAATTTATTTGATAAATGCAGGTTAGGTACAAGAATCAGGAGCTAATTTTTACTTATATAAGACGTCCGGGACTTAGATTGGACATCTGGAATTACTGTCACAAATTCGTGGCATTACATTTTTTTTAAGACGTCTGATGCTCCAGCTAGACATCTGAAGAAGAAACTGCCCGTGCTTATCTACCGTTCCAACCACTCGCGATCGTCGCGAATAGTTGGAGATACTTGCGGCCGAAGGAAAAGGAGGAGAGTTTGGTTCAAAAAGAAGTCGCATCCACCGAGGAGAGGGTCGGATCCGCCTTCCCCATGGCAGGGAACTATCCTCCATCTCCACCACTGTGAAGGAAGTGTGCACCGTGGTCTCTGTGCACCGCCAGCCTCTCACCGCCCTCACTACGCGCTACACCATCTCCAACCCGCGTGCGCACACAGCAGATCCCGCTCTCCAGCCGCGTGCGTACGCAGCCTAAGGCATGCACAACCAGCCCCGTGCGCACTGTGTGCACGCCCACGTGCCACCGCCCAGCCTGCTTGCACATCTTCTTCTCCACCGGCAAGAAGGACCTAAGGCAGCCACAGCCGCGCACGCAGTCAGCGCGCGCACTACGCTGCTCGCCCGCGCTCTTCGCATGTGCAGGCATGCGTGCGCAGCCAGCAGTCCTCTTCGTCTTCTTCCTCCCAGCAGGCCACCTGCAACTCCACCTAAAAGAACCCATCAGCCACCGGCCTGACCCACGCCATGCAGCCTCCTCCGATCACCATTCTCGTCACCGACACCATTGTTGAGATGCCCTCGCTCCACCGTTGCTCCCCTCCGCTTCACGCCACTAGCCGACGCCTGCACATGGCCTCCTTAGGACCCATCACCGATGCCATCTTCTCCATCTACCGGCGACCTTCGGTGACCACTCGCTGCCGCACCACCACCGGAGTGTTCCCCTCCTCCAACCCAGCTGCTCCGACGACTCTTGCAGCCAGCTGCGCCTTCTCCTCCGCGTGCGCACGAAGGGAACAAAGTCCCCTGTTTTGCTACAGTAATACCGCAATTAATATTTACGTTAAATGCCATTGCGGAAGTTCCTATTCATTTATTTTAGGCATTACATTATTGAGGTGAATTTGCATAGTCCTCCTTATACTTCATCTAAATTATTTGCATATGCATATCTCACATGAATGATTTAATGCATAGATATTATGGTAAACAAGTTATATTCTAGAAATCAGTATTTACAGCATTTACTGGTATCAAGATCACTTGTTAACAAAATATTATATGGTGGTGATTTTGCATATAAACACCTACATTCTTGATTAATTGGTTAAAACAAGCAATTTTGTGAGAAAAAGAATCGCACGAATTAGCATGCACACCCACCCATTGAGTTTCCCGAATAAACGAGACACTATTTACTAGTTTAAATAGGCTAATTCCTCCCTGTGGAGACGACCTAACTATTCATGGTTAGATTCTGAAAATTAAAATGTTTTGAAAAGCGATTTTCTACCACACGATTAAATACAACAACACATCATTTTATGTTAAAGTTTTCAACGAAAAACGAAAATCGCTCTTTCAGGTTCATTACATGTAGAATAGGAAACTCAAATTTCACCATCGATTACTCAGTACAAGTATGTATTTCCATTCATGACATGGTTCATTACAAGTAGTACAGGTAGCTCATGATTTCTTTCTTTTCAGGAAGCATTACGGTAACTCAATCATTCATTAACTACATCTGCATTTCTTCCAGCCCTAGTATTCATTTCACAACCTAGGGTTCAATTAATTCTATGCATGCAATTTAATTATTAACTCCAAGATTAAGGTGAAAACCACTTTACCAAGATAACCGGGAGATGTGGAGGCATAAACAATGGATCTCACAGCCTCTGTAGGTCTCGTGCACACCACGAACGAACGACCTATCACATTAACCCACATGTCAAAAGGAGCTCAAAACAGTGTAGACACTATACCACAACATAGAGAATTTCGAACGTAAACCAACAATAATTCGTTTGCGGAAAATCGACTCTGTTTGGGCCTTAAACAGGCCCAAAAATACAACTCTGACCAAAATCAAACGTTTGGGAAGAGTCCCAGACATCTTAAACAAACATAGTGGCTCACCTTGCTCTCTACATCTTTTTCAGATGTCTGGAACTCCTTGTAGATGTCTGAGGGGGTCTTCAGACGTCTGGTAACACTCTCAGATGTCTAAAACCACCTCGATCCTCGCACCAGCGTGCCTTCCCAACCTCTGACATATGCATGCACGATTAAAACTCGGCAGGGAAAAATTAATTGAAAACTATGCACCATCAGACATCTAGTATTACCTTCGGACGTCTTACCAGACGTTTGTCGAACTCCACAGATGTCTGATTCTACGGAAAAATGACTCCGCAGAACCCTTTGCGAGCTTCTTTCCTCTATGTGTTGCTACACCCCGCAGCAACAGCTTCTTCCAACATGCTGAGAACCTCCTACCGCCCCTTTTCACCCACTCTCTTTCTCTCTCCCTCGCCCACGCTCTCCTCCCTCTCAAGCTCCTATCACTCCCTGTTCTTCCTCTCCTCCCTCACTCGGTGGCGGTGGTGGAAAGCAATGGAGGAGGGGGGGTTTTATGGATGGGTAAGGGATGGGCATGGGTATGGTGGGGGGTATGGTAGGAGGTATGGGGCATGGGGGGCATGGTAGAGTAGGGGCATGGCATGGGGGTTTTTGCAAAGATGACCCCGCAGAAGCCTCCTATTCCTGCAAAGCCCACAAATTAAAAACCTAGGGGGTTTACAATTGCAGTAACACCCCCACAATTCTGGGAAATTTTCGAATGACCCTTGGGAAGGGTCATTTCAGGAGGCATGGCTCATAGGAGTAGGGTCGGAGGAGAGGAGCACTCCGGTGGTGGTACGGCGGTGCACGATGGCCGAAGCTGCCGCCAGCGACAAGGAGTGGCGACGGTGGTGTTCTGTTTCTGCTGATGGAGCACACAGTTGGCGTGGCTGAAGGTGTAAGCGTGCACGTGGTGTCGAGGCGAGGTCAACGGCATCGATGGGGCAGAGGGTGGTGGTCGAACAAGGTGGCTGCACGAAGAGACATGAGATCGGTGATGGGTTCTTCTTGGAGAAGAATAGTGCATGGGGAGGACTTACTGCAGCCATGAGGACGTGTGTGAGGCCTGCGCGCGGTGGTTGTGTGCGTCAACTGTAGCGCCTGGGACCTGCGCGCGAGGGCTTGCATGCGTCGTGCTGTGGCACGTGGGGCCTGCACGTAAGGTGGCTGCATGCATCGGCGGTGAGAAGGAAGGAGAAGAATCGAAGAAGAGGAGGAGGGTGCACTGCGTGTGGGCTCTGTTGGGTTGTGGGAGATATTGGGTGAAGCTCTGTTGTGAGGAGGAGAGTGCATCACCATGGCGAGTCATCGCGGTCGTGGTGGTGAGGAGGAAGGTCGTGGCTGATGGAGCATGGTGGTGGAGGCGCAGTGGCGAGGATGTCAGCAAGAGATGAAGGCACGGTGGAGGTTGTCACTGTCGCGGTGGTGCTATTAAGCATTGGCTTACAGTGTTGCTGGGTTTCTCTCTGTTGAGGGGGAAGATGATCCCCTGTTGGTTGCCCATGGGGGAGGAGGGATGTGTTTCCCCTTGTCCTGCCATTCCCTGTCATAAAGAGAGAAAATCAGAGGGAGAGAATAAGAGTGTGATTTCATGGGAACCAAAGAAAGAAAGAGAGAGATTAATCAAGGCAAGAGGAAATCATCTGAAAAAAAGATCCCATGAGATTTTTATTTTTTAAAAATTGGTGAGTCCTCTCTTATGTTTCTTCTTTCAGCGAGATTCTCTCATTGATTATTCCTCAACAAAATCTCTTAATATTTTTAATGTTACCTGCAAGATGTAATTCTGAATTATTTCCTTCAGTAAGCGTACTTAATTATATGCAGCATGCATTGCGTCAAAGAATTATGCAGGAATACTAAATCAAGACTCTATTGATTTTCCAGTGTATTGTATACTGGAAGTCCCATTTAATCCTAGAATTGATTGTTCTTAGGCCCAATTAATGTCTCCTAAAGTAGACATATCAATATGTTTTCATTTTCAACTGGGGTATTTTGATTTTCAAGCAGTGAAAAATTAAAATACCCCCGGTTGAAACCACTATGTATAGTGATCCATCATGTTCCATCACTTCACGTATTGCAAAACACGTTGCAATGTGCATTTCCTTACTTTTTTTTATGCTTTTTCATTTGACTCGAAATGACTTTCTACATTTTGTGGTGTACAAATAGCACCTAGGAGTCCATCACATCCATTCCTGCTACCAAAAAAAAGAGTAATGGTTGTCACAAGCCACAATCCAAGCCTTTTTCCAAGCAAGGCATTCTAACTCTAATATGCCCCGATAATCCTCCCATCGAGTGGAGAGAGGATCACCGAGTGTGCAAGTGCCGAGGTCCCAATTACCAGGTGATGGTAACACCATCATCCTTCATATCTGGTCTAATTTGACTAAGTTCTAAGGTTAAATTCACTTTATTAACCAACAAAAGGGTATAACTTAATAATATTAAGAATTAAGAGGATTGACATCCGTGTTGGTGCAAGGGCATCACGATAGTTGATTTTAATGATAACAAAACACTTGTAATTTAACATTTGCAATTGAGTTTAAGATTTTAGGGTTACTATAAGTGATAACAAGTGTGAATGAGCTCAAGCTCAAGACCATGGAGGAATGGAGGAGCTTGATAGAGAAGAGCAAAAGCATTAAAAAGCGTAGGTTGGAGCTTTGCTTGGAGCTTTAGCTTGAAGAAGAAGAATAATAGGATAAAGTCTTTCATTCTCTGTATTTGTCTTTTATTTTAGCTCTTTATTTTTCTTAGAATTGTTGTAAGCCCAAAATATAACTTCCTTAGTCCTAGGAACACTTACCCTGTCTTAGGACACTTAGGTAAAATCAGAAGCTAAACTAGAAATCCAAAATAGGAATCAAATGACCTTTCCAGACATCCTAACCCAATTCCAAACAACCTTCCAGATGTCTAATAACCTTGACAAACATCCAATAATAGGACCGTTAGCATGTCAGAGCAATATCCTCGCGAACCCACAGAGGAATATTTTAATATTATTTTTAGACGTCCGTAGGGCCTCCCAGGCATCTGATAAAGAGACATTAGACCAAAATCCTAAGTCATCAGACCAAATCTAACTGTTGGCTTCTCGGGAATCTATTCCTGTAAAGAACCTTTATCATCAAACATCCAATGGTATTACCAGACGTCCAGTAAGACGTCCGTCGACTTTACACTAGAACCTTGATTGAATCTAGTTCAATCCAGGAACCAACTCTCATATAATTAGACTTTGAATAATAAAGGCAGACATCCTAAAAGTCTAACTTAGACATCTGACTATATCCTTGTTTAGATCCAAACAAATCCAGGAAGGTCACTATTAAAGTTTAGACATCCATAATCCCATCAGACGTCTGACTAGACATCTAACCCCAAAATTAGATGTTTGATTCTACTGTCAGAGTTCTGATAAACCTGATTTGATTGGGATTTCAGCCTGATCTTATGGGATTTGTTCCCAATGGCTATGAGGGCTCTCTAAGGCCCTCTTCAAGGTTCCTGACATCTCTATAAATAGAGGAGGACCTCCCCTTGGCACACTACATATTGGAGATAATACTTTCCACTACTATACCTTATCTGTGAGAGCTAAAGAGAAGAAAGCTTGTGCCCTTGCTCTCCGAATTCTACACTTAACATCCGAGAGCTACGAATACGTTGCGTGATCATGCCTATCATCTTCCGCATGAGGTAAGTCCGTTCGCTTATAGTAGCATAGTTTAATCTATACTTTGTGTCTCTATAGGTTTTCTTATATTTTCGTTTTCTTAGTTGGGTATTCACGTGGTGAATTCCCATCTTCTTCATGAGACAAAATTCTCTTCATGAAGAAGAGGGATTGAGATACTCTACCCTCGGTTGTAAAGTAGTGTGGCTATATTAAGCTTGTACTACCCTCATTTTAAGTAGTATGGTTAGTGGATTTAATTGACTCAGTCGATCAGAAAATCGTAAGTCGAAAGACTTAGGTGGTGATTTTTACCCAGGTTGGGTTTCCACCTAAAAAAAACTTGTATCTTGTGGTGATTGATTTTGTGGGATTATTTTTATTTGCATTCATTTTTATTCCACACTATTCACCCCCTCCAGTGCAACCTACAGTTGGTATCAGAGCTAGGACTCGCAAATTGATGTAAGAAACCAGAAAGAATATGGAGAGGAGCAGCACGAAATAATCCGAAGGATAGTCCATTGTGTGACCACCATATTTTCAAGGTAAGAATTATCCTTATTGGAAGTTACGGATGAAAATGTGGTTGCAGGCAAATGACTACTCCATTTGAGAGAGATGCGAGTCGCCCTACGACATCCTGGAAAAGCCCACGAGAGGATACTCACAACAACAAATCAAGGAACTTTCCCTCAACACAAAGATAATGAATGCGTTGTATTGCACATTAAGTCCGAAGGAGTTCAACTGGATTTTGCAATGCGCCACCGCCTACGAAATATGGCACACTCTAAAGGTAGCCCATGAAGGGACATCCAAGGTAAAAGCTTCTAAGATTAATATGCTTTCTCACGAGTTTGAGTCTTTTGCTATGAAAAATAATGAAAGTTTAAGTGAGATGTACAGTAGGTTCACTCTCATTGTGAACAACCCCAAATCATTTGGGAAGATCTTCCTTCAAGGAGAACTCCAATCGAAGCTTCTTCATTTCCTTGGACCCGAGTGGGAACAAAAGGTCACCACCATCGAGGAAGCCCGTCAAATAGAGGATCTCAACATGGATGATCTCCTAGGAAACGAATGACTTATGAAAACAAGATGAAGAAAATGGAGACATTGGAGCCAAAAATAAAGAATCTCACCTTAAAAGCCATTTCCAATGACGAGGTAAGTTCCAATGATGAGGAACTTGACTTTTTAGCTAACAAATTTGTCAAGTTTCTTAAGATCAGTGAATCAAAGAAAAAGAAGAAAGAAGAGGAGCAAGTTAGATGCTACCATTGCAACAAAAGGGGGCACCTAAGACTAGAGTGGCCACTCTTGAAGAAGGAAAAGAAGGAGAAAAAGCACAAGAAGAAGGAGTTCCAAGCTACTTGAGATGACTAAACCTCGGAGGAAGAAGAAGAAGAACCCAAGAAGGAATTGAAAAATGAAGCTGCATGCCTTAGTTTCATGGCCATTGTGAATGAAAACAAGAAAGACGACAACAACGAAGAGGTAAATTCTTTTACTCTAGATGAGTTGCAAGAAGCCTTACCTTAGAACTTTATTTTCTTAGTAAGTCATTAAAATTAGAAAATGAAAATTTGAAAAGGGAGTCTATTGCCTTGAATCTGAAATAGAAAATCTTGTTACTAATGGTTTAGATTTGAATGCCTCTTTCAATTCCTTTAAGAGTGAAAAGAATACTCTTGTGATAGAAAATCATGACGTAATCTTAAACAACACTAAATTGATCGAGGAGAATAACTTATTAAAATCTGAAACTTCTATCTTAAAAAGCAAGACGAGTTTCATTGAAAATGACCTTACCTGTCTCAAAGAAAAATCGAATAAGTTGCTAGATGAGTTAGCTAGAATCACTAAAAAAAGACTAAAATCAATGATAGTTCTAGAAATAAACACACCAAGAGTTTTTATATACAAAGGCCAAATGGTTGGACTCAAAATGGACCCCAACCTTGGTCGAGAAGAACTAACTACAAAGGATCCAAGAAAATGTGGGTACCTAGACATTTAGTCAATTCTTGTTTTATGGGACACCAAAACACTCTGATCAATCCAAGATACTATCTTTATGGAGTTTATAAGGAGGAACGAGGATACTTGGACAACCAAACGAGTATGGAGGTTGGAATCCATACCATTGGAGGTAAAATCCTTTTCATTTTGATGATATATTAGCATCAAGATAGGGGGAGTAATTTAAATTTGTTATATGCTACAATTCCATGAAAAAGAGGAAGATTACCTTTAAAATTTAATTGATATCGAAGTACATGTATTTAAGGGAAGTTGTTTAAACCTTGATTACCTACGCTTCAAACAAAAAGGGGGAGCTAATGAAGAACAAGAATAGACCTCTTATTATATCAAAAAGGTGGAGACAATAGAATTTTGTAAAATATATCTCTTATATAAATATGTCAAAAAGGGGGAGTTAACCCATTTTTAGAAGAGCATATTTTAAGGGGGAGTTATAGGATAAGATGATTAAAATTGATCAAATCTTTTTGATAATTTCAAAAGGAGGGAGAATTTTTAGTATTATTTATGGTTTTGTCATCATAAAAAAAATGGGAGATTATTGGTGCAAGGGTATCACAATCGTTGATTTTGATGATAACAAAATACTTATAATTTAACATTTGCAATTGAGTTTAAGATTTCAGGATTATTGTAAGTGATAACAAGTGTGAATGAGCTCAAGCTCAAGACGATGGAGGAATGGAGGAGCTTGATAGAGAAGAGCAAAAGTATCAAGGAACATAGGTTGGAGCTTTGCTTGGAGCTATGGCTTGAACAAGAAGAAGAATAAGATAAAGTCTTCCATTCTCTATATTTGTCTTTTATTTTAGCTCTTTATTTTTCTTAGAATTGTTGTAAAGAGCCCAAAATACAACTTCCTTAGTCCTAGGAACACTTACCCTATCTTAGGACACTTAGGTAAAATCAAAAGCTAAATTAGAAAGCTAAAATAGGAATCAAACTACCTTTTTAGACGTCCTGACCCAATTCCAGATGACCTTCTAGATGTCTGATAACCTTAACAGACGTCCAATAATAGGATCGTTAGTTTGTTAGACCAATATCCCCACGAACTCACTGAGGAATATTTTAATATTATTTTTAGACATTCGTAGAGCCTCCCAGACACATGATAAAGAGACGTTAGACCAAAATCCTAAGTCATCAGACCAAATCTAATCGTTGGCTTCTTAGGAATCGATTCCCACAGAGAACCTTTATCATCAGACATCCAATGGAATTACCAGATGTTTAGTAAGACGTCTATCGAATTTACACTAGAACCCTATTGGGATTTGGTTCAATCCAGGAACCAACCCTTATATAATTAAGCATCTAATAATAAACCCAAACATCCTACAAGTCTAACTTAGATGTCCGACTAGATCCCTGTTTAGATCCAAACAAATCCAGGAAGGCCACTCTTCAACATTAGACGTCGATAAATCCCATCAGATGTCTGACCCCAAAATTAGACGTTTGGTTCTGCTGTCAGAGTCATGATGAACCTGATTTGATTGGAATTTTTGCCTAATCTTATGGGATTTGTTCCCAACGGCTATAAGGCCTCTCTAAGGCCCTCTTCAAGGTTCCTAACATCTCTATAAATAGAGGAGGACCTTCCCTTGGCACAATACACATTGGAGATAATACTTCCCACTACTATACCTTATTTGTGAGAAATAAAGAAAAGAAAGCTTATGCCCTTGCTCTCCGAATTCTACACTTGACATCCAAGAGCTGTGACTACGTTGCACGATCATGCCTACTCTCTTCCGCATAAGGGAAGTCCTTTCTCCTAAATTCTCTTCGTGAAGAAGAGGGATTGAGGTACACTACCCTCGGTTGTAAAGTAGTGTGATTTGTATTGAGGTTGTACTACTCTCGTTTTAGGTAGTACGGTCAGTGGATTTGATTAACTTGGTCAATTGGGAAATCCTAAGTCGAAAGACTTCAGTGGTGATTTTTACCCGGGTTGGGTTTCCACCTAAAAAAACTTGTGTCTTATGGTAATTGATTTGTGGGATTATTTTTATTTTCACTTATTTTTAGCTTGTACTATTCACCCCCTTAGTGCAACCTACAATCTGAATTGGTTAATTCTGCTGTTTTAATAGTAAAATACAAATGCAGATTAACTAAAGAGTAAGCCTACACTTAATTGAAGGTCAACTAAGCTCAAATTCCCAATAAGTAGTCTTATATTGACTGATTTAGGGTTTCTATTAAGATTGAAAGATAAATCTCAAATAAAAACCCTAATTACAACCTCACTTAAATTAACAGGGTTCTAATGAAAATAAATGTAATCTAACCTTCTCAAAATCATTGAAAAATATTCTATAGGGTTTAGAATAATCAATTTTACAAAAAGGACCCAAATTGACCTAAAATAGAAACCAAGTTTAACATTCAATACATTTTGGGTTAAAATGTAAACTACCAATCAAACTTCATCAAAACCCAAAATTGAAGTTACCATTAAATTCCTTAGATCTAAATTAAGTTACCCTAAAAAGTTAAGACCAATTGGACTTCATCTTCACCTAATTTGCATAATGGTCCATAACTTTTGAATTTATTTCACGGTCCAAATCCTTTCTTTTCAATCCTTGGCTCATGCTGACAACAGTCGTCTTCCTCCTTCAGCTAGCAATAGTAGCTTGTAAGCTATCCCCAAGCACAAGTTTAAGGATCAAGATCTCCCTGATCCCTCGATGAAATTCATCCAAATTTGGTCAAGACCTTCCTCATTCAAATCTACACATCATGACTCGAATTCCAGCTCTTGATTCCTTCTTTAGAGATTGGAATCTACAGCCAAAGTTCATATGTTTTCTTGTTGTCAAACAAGTCCAATCACAATGGATTTTTGCCTCAGTTAGCACAGCCAATACTTTATAAAGACTCGCTGTGAGTTACTAAGAGTCTTTGTCCAGAAAATGAGTGCAACTCCCTTGTCTCCTTCTTCCTTGATGCACCGCCATTAACGGACCTTGGAGCTCCTCGACCCCACTTCCTCGCCGGTCCTTGTCGTCAACTGAGGACATGGCTTCCTTCCTCTCTTCTTAGTTGTGCTTCTGGCCAAAGAAGACGACCCAATACCCCTCGTCAGCTCCAATTCCTCCCCTCTTTCATCGCTTGGAGGCCAGTCATCACCTTAGGTTTCTGCCTTCTCTTTCGTCTAATTAGGTTAGGGTTTTTGTTCTTTATAGCTAGCTTTAGGTTTAAGATAGCTTAATTAGGTCTTTTATCTCCTCTATCACACATTACCACCTTCGCCATTAGAAGCTCCGTGGAGCTTCTTTACCACATGCACACCTTCACCCAATAGCATTAGGGTTTTGCTTCAAGGCAACCCCCTGAAACTTTTGGATCTGACATGAGGTCGAAAGACCTATTTCACCTACAGGACTTCGCCGGAGCCTCACCGTCTTCCCCAGCTCCAGTCGCCATCTTCGCCATATCGATCACCTCGATCAACGATCCACCACCACTAGCACATCGACGACCAACGCGTGAACCCCCTCCGCCCTTTGTCGAAGGTCCCTAACGGCTGGATCAACGTCTCGAATGCCCTCTAACAAGCCCTCCACGCCTCAGCATAATCTCTGAAGGGTTGTGGTCCAAGGTCCTATATCTAATTTTTCATTAATTTTTAGGAGCCTCATTATAATTTTATTTTGAACCAACAGGGGTACATTCATAAATATTATTTATTTAATGATCTTATTGCAATATGTTGATTCAAAGTTTTCATTGTTTAAATAATTCTTAATCAATGATTAATTAACTTAATTGAGTAATTAGAACCTAATTAAGTTTGATTAAGGTTCGATAATCCTAGCTTATTGATTCCAACTCATGTGCAAAAAATTGAGCCTTCTTTAGTCCCACCTCGTGGGAGTGTAATCTTGCAAAGTGCCTTATAAGGGATTCCATCTCTTGGTTGTTCAGCCTAATAGGGATGGGCTCCCCATAGGGCATATATAAGCCCACGAGCCCCTATTTGCCAATTTCTAATACTTATAGCCCATTGTGGGTGGCCCATTAGGGCGTGATTTGGTTCAGAGCCAAGGGGTCGATTTTGCAATATTGGAAAAAGAGTAACAAAAGATAAGTATTGAGATTGTGCTCTAAATGCCCTATGGTTCAAGAAGAAACCAATATTTTGCCTTAAACAACTTTTCTTATATATGCAGTTTTGGCACTTGAATTACGACCTCTATTTTTGAGTTTGATTTTATATTTCTTTTCTAGAATATTATTTTTGTATCAAATATACTCCTGAGGTTTGCAGGTTGTAAATAATAGGATAGTGGTTTTCACGCTTTATTTTTACTCCTAAAGAATGACCTCGGACTCTAACTTCGAGAATTAAAAATTTGCATGTTATTTTTGCTTTTAGTTGACTGTATTGCGACGTGTTTTTAAACTTCGACCCAAAAAAATTAACACTAGGTAACTTGGGTTATAATTCGTAGTCCTACCAATTAGGCATGTCTTCGAAAAGCCAATTTTTAAATAAACCGTAGGATTAAAACCTACCGAAAATCCGGTAGAGTTTCCTTTGTTTATTGGATGTTTCCTCGAAACTTGTACGTGCAAAATGTACTCATGCATGCATACCACAAAATATACGGGTGGATACACCCCACGACAACAATGAAAGGCGATAAAATACCAGTGGGCACACCCCGCAATCAAAAGCAATAAAAACACAGAAAATGACGAGAATAATACTAAACTACCACTATAAAGCTTTTTTTTTCATCATCGCCGCACATTCAACATCTGTCATCATAACATTTACAAAAGCTCCCAATTGGAAGTGTACACATCTTACAACACTAGAAATTTATCAAACTACAAGGTTACCCAAAATAAGCTTAGTTAAAACATGTATTTCAAGCATGAAAGGTTTCTACATAAGAAAAGCACAAATTCACACTTTAATGATCTCTCAGGTCCTCCTGGGCTTGAATCCAACATGACACACCGTCTACTTCACAGCAATGGAACCTAAAATGGGTTACAAAGTAGGAATAAGCCAAGTAGCTCAATAGCGATAGAATGTGTAACAATAGAAATAGCGAAGGGTGGTGTGCGAAATTCTGCCCCATAGGCCAACCACAAACCATATCCCCTATATATTTATGTCTTGGTTACGTAAAAATCTAATCACAGGTCTTTTTCCCATTTCCCATAATTGACCCAAATTTCATTAACCCTATGGGATAGCTACGAGCCTTTTTCCACATTTACCAAGATTTATTCACATGATTATTTAGCTTTATTATCACATAGCTTATTCTCTCACTTGCCTCAAAAGTCAAATTCTGGAAAATCATCCCTCTCTACTTAAGAAGACTAAGATGTATCCTTCCCTTGGATCCTAGTCTTGTAGCTCTCCCTGGCAAGGGGAGAGGCTAGCAGAGCTAATAACCCTCATGAAAGGCATACCGGTTCTCAATGTATCGAGAACGTTGCTGACCTCGGTCAGAAGAGTTCGGCCTCTTGGGAGTTACCCTGGCCAACGCCTTGCGACAGCGAAGAGCAAGCTCAATTCGTGCCCCACAAGGTCCAGTTATAAATCATTCCAGATTAGAAGTTGCAAGGTTGGTCAAAATTGTCGGGTCACACCAATGCTTTCGCTAGGAGCATGGTCTCCGGGTGTACCCTCTCAATTTGTTGTCGGACGAGATCTCAACCAAACCCCTCATGATACCCCGACGTCTTTTGCTTATGTGAGCACCTAATGAGTCTTTAGTTGTGAGTACCAAGTACCCTGGCATCTTTCTGTAACACCATCAAAATATAGTCCCACATCATAAACTCATGAAAGTGAGTGGTGGAATATAAGGATTGAGAAGTACTACTTGTCAACTTGGGCTTAAGTATTTTGGATGGTTGTTTGGGTTTATGGGACCCATACCCAACAAGTTGTCAATGCTAGTTTTTTTCTATTAGACTCAGGTCTAGGCTCAGGTCGTTACAAATTGTATCAAAGCCAAACTCCCTCTAGTAGGAGGAAAGGGCTACCCTTGGGACAACCAAAGAGTGTGCCATGAGGTGGAGCAGCCACTACTACTGGCATTATTGAACCCTAATGAGGACATCAGGATTTCAAGTGGGGGAGGTTGTAACACTACCAAAATATAGTCCCACATCATAAACTCATGAAAGTAAGTGGTAGGATATAAGGATTGAAAATTACTACTTGCCAACTTAGGCTTAAGTATTTTGGGTGGTTGTTTGGGTTTATGAGACCCATACCCAACAAGTTGTCAATGCTAGCTTTTCTTGATTAGACTCAGGTCTAGGCTCGGGCTGTTACACTTTCACTACACATGTAGATGCCTGCTCAGACTAGAGCTACAAGTACCTTCACATCGAGTCGAATTCAGGTACTTCCAAGTACCTTAATTCGACGACAGCCCGTAGCTTGTCACCATACTCGGCAACCATCCATGTTCCAGGGTGGATCTTGGGTAGTCTCTAGCCACCACACATTCTTAGGTCTCTAATTCAAACGGTGAACCCATGGTTCACGAAGTTAGTGGGTGCAATCCTACGAGCTCACCTAATAGACTTACTTGTCTCTTAATCCATTTGAAATTTTGTACAAAACAAAATCCTAGGGACCTATTAAATCACCTGGGGTCTAGCCTCAAACCTTAGGATCCAAGCTTCCTTTTTGGACTCACAACAGAGTTGTCAAAATTCAATATTTCAGGTCTCACATGAGGTTTAGCTAATTATACCTTGGGTTTTAATCTACCTACTTAGGGTCTTTCACACACATCACATGTTGGGCCATAATTAATACGAGTGGCATT
This sequence comes from Thalassia testudinum, assembly GCA_037157565.1. NCBI lineage: Eukaryota > Viridiplantae > Streptophyta > Magnoliopsida > Alismatales > Hydrocharitaceae > Thalassia > Thalassia testudinum. Next base: position 11,138,640 of record JAZHRO010000065.1, on the reverse strand, counting down.
TACGCCTTCAAGTTCTTAATAATTCTTAGTATATTAGATTTCTCTCTCATTCTTTTTCCTTTCTCTTCGATAAATTAGGGTAAGATTCAGTAGCTGTATCATCAATTCCAAGGTACTAGTACCGGTACTGGTGTTTAATATCGATTCTGGTGCCCGCTACCTACTGGCCACCAAGTAGTGCTAGTATCGATATTGACTCTTAGAATCAATACTAGGCACCCTCAAATCTCATTTGTACACCATTCAGGCTTGAAAATACGGTCAACACCAATACTAATTTATTAGCATCGATATGGGGCACTTGACGTGCCTTCGTGCGTGTGTGTTAAGAGGTGTCGTTATAGTTGCACTTGATACGTCGGTTTTAAAAGAAGTAAACGGAGGTGAGTCCGAGTGTCGATCTCAGGGAGGCGTGGAAATCGGATTTTGTTTACCACTTGTTGTCACGAAAAAGGCGGAGTTTTTCTTGCGAAAGAAACGGTTTTGAAGAGCGAGAGATAGAGAGAGTTTAGGGTTAGAAAGCTCTTGGTTTTGATCATGCACTTTAAACAGAAATTAAAAAGGAAACTAAATGAAAAACAATTTCATTAAACATGCATTCATAGTTCATGGTTTACAACATTAAATACATGCTTCAACATAAGTAAATGAAAGCTTAAAAGAGAGAGAGAGAGGTAGAGAGAGAATGGAGAGCGACGAGGCAGCCACGGCGGTGGAGGAGGCTCCGTCGGCGGCTCGTCGTCTCCGGCGATTACAAGAGTGCCTAAGACTAGCTAGGAGAGGAGTGGAGTAGTTGCAAGTGGGAGAGGATGCCTTGAATGGTGGTAGAAGGGGGTTTAAATAGAGTTAAGGGCTTCCTAAAAGAAGAATGTGCTTTAGCGACATCCAGAACGTCGCTAAAACCGCTTCCATATACGTCGGTGAAGGCCTTCTGCCGCCGGTCAGCCGGCCGCCCCTCTCTCTCTTCAGGCGCGATCCGTGGACGTCGAACGAGAGCCGTCCGATTGATGATCGGACGGCTGAGATCCTCCCGCGCCTGCGCTGGGATCGCGCTTCGGGCGTGCGTGCGCGCGCGCGTTTCCGCCCGGCGTGCGCGCGCGCGTGGGAGGTGGGGCGCTGTCGTCGCGCCGCGTGGCGCGATCCTAGCCGCTCGCTTCTGATCGCGCGGCTCAATTTTGCCGCGCCCTTCGCCCGCAAGTGATTTCTGCTCCGCGCGATTCGAACGCGCGTCGCCGCGACGCGGGCGTGCGCGCTAACCGTTGCGCCACGCCCGCGCTTTGTCGCGGCGACCGCGGGCGAGCGCGCGGATCTCGGCCGTTCGATCGAAGATCAACGGCCGAGATGCGTCCTTGGCTGGCTTGGGGGCGTGCGGGCGGCGGGGGCGGGGCGACGTGGCGCGTTCTAGGCCGTTGATCTCCAGATCAACGGTCAGGATTTCTTGGGCCCATTATGGGAGCTCCGGATGTCGGATTTGGCCGATTTTGAGTCCGTTAGACTCCGTTCGTCGTCCTGAATCCATCCGTGCGGTCCGATTGCTCATCTGAGGCCTGCTTTGACAAATGCTTTACACAAATGGCCATTAATACAGTTTATAAGCAATCTTGGTACTTGATGCATGCAATGCTCCTATTCTACTTTATGTTGTGCCTTTTATTCTAAATATGGGCCATATTCAACCTAATTACTACCCCCTTGCGTGGTGTTATCATACCCCCATGCTTACTCCTTGCTAGTCCCTAGCAAGGTTTATTCTAGCCTTTATTTCTTTGGCGAATTCAAGAAGTAATTGCTTAGGCACTTCGTTACTTGTTAATAAGAGGAACTATACGAAGATCTTAATCTACAAAGACTAAGCAGCGTCCGGGTGTCTGCCAAAATATGAATCGCCCGAATCCTTGCTTTGTATATATAACTATACTTATGTATACGTATATATCTATATATGTCTTTTTAGAATTTTTAAAATTCAGTGTGGGTTGGTAACTTTTTACGGCTACCCAACCCACCCAAAACTCGGTCAAAACCCTAAGTGCTAAGCATCTTGGTGTGAATGTTGTGATAGACTTACTTAACGGTAATTGAGACAGACTTCGAGTTTCTACGCCTCTAGGTGACCGGAAAAGAAAATAAATTTTTGCCTGAAGGTGTATTTGTTCGATTGGTAGCTTTCTCCCTGCGTTCATTTTACTTGGGGTCAACACAAGGATTTTCCAGTGTATATCTCCCCGGCTTGTACTACTTCCCGCTTCTTCCTTAGGTGTTTTTGGTCTTCTTTTTTTTGTGCAATTATTGAGCTGGGCTCTGGACAACCGACCAATGGGCTGTTACCCACGATCACTTGCCAGCCATACTTGTGCGGTGAAGTGTGGTTTATTTTCTTTTCTTCTTTTCCCTTTTTTTTTTTTTACTTATTATTATTTTTTTTACGTAGGTGGCTTCCCTAATCTCAAATGTACCTAGAGGCAGTGAAAAAGAAATGGCCTGTGGCTGGGTCCTGGACAACCTGCCAATGGGCTGTTACCCACGACAACTTGCCAGCCATACCACCCTAGAGAGTTCATTAGCTACCCAATTTCTGTCAAAATCTCCGAGAAGTGAGTCTGTGCAAAAATGTGTGTAGATGCTTAGACTCAAAGTTTTCCTGAGTTAGAGGGTGAGTTGATAAGTCGTATACTTATTACCTTATTTATTAGGTGGATTAGAATAGCTTAAAGTTGCAAGGGTTCACCGCTAAATCCATATTTTAATGGACACCAGGGCTAATTAAGCCTGAAGGCCTGAAAAGTCTAAGTGTTTAAGTTCTTTTTGTATTATTTCCCACTATTGACAAGTTTCTAATGCCTAAGTTTTTCTTCCTAAATTCTTTTTTTTTTTTTTTTTTTTTTTTTAATCAATTAATTTATTCATTCAAACTGATTAATTAAGCTCAGGATTATGCAGTTTACCATCCCCCCCATGCTTAAGTTGGACAATGTCCTCATTGGCAGATGCATGGATGCAAAAGGGTTCAAAAAGATAGTACCTGAGTGACGTAAACTACCAGATCAGTCTGAATCCGCTGGGTTGCCTCCCAGGAAGCGCTGAGTTTAACGCCTCCAGCTGGGCGGTGCACAAACAGGAATGACTTGGGTCAAGAAGGTATGTTCAAAATTAACCAGACCCAAAATCAGAAGTCCACAGATGCGGATAATGTTGTGGTGGAGTCCCGTTCCTAAGGGGCGGGAATTCTGTAACAGATATATCATGCATGCCCGTGTCAGATCCTCTCTTAGTTTGTGGGCATGCAAACAAGTTGCTGTGGACGAACGCACCCCAAATATGACATGCCAAACACTAAAGATGTAGGTCTTATATTCAGCTTGTGTCCCCATAAAATTGTAATCCATCGAAAGTGTATCAATTCTAGTGCATTCGGGTTGCGGGATCTTTATTCTGGTAGGGCAAGTAACAAAGTCCAGAGTTTCATATTGAGCCCTACAACCAAGCATCAGTCTTCTCTTCAAAGACGCATCCATCTCTTCCGCAACTATGATTTCATTGCTCATTCCCTCCAAGCCCTTGATCTCAAGAATATTTTCTTCAACCTCCTTTGTATCAGATTCACTGTTTGGGGTTGCATTAGAGGTAGGGTCAATTTCATCCTCTAGATCATATTCTTTCTCTCGGCCCTCCTCCAAATTTGTGATGGGGATTCTAACCAATTCATAATCAATTTCTTTGAAATTGTAACTCCATTCTCCATTTCCGACGTTGGCTGCTACTCCCACCGGATTACTTGTCTTGAGCTGATTAGATTCAGATTCCAAGGTCTCTCCCCTCACCTTCTCAGTTTCCTCCTGATGTTTGTTCTCAATGCTCCCCAAATTGTGCTCCAAGGAATCCTTACTTTCCTTATCCACTGAGCTATCCAACTCCTGAGGGGTATCAATGGTGGACTGAACCAAATCAGGATGACTAGGTGTAGTCCAATTGATCATGGTAGGTCCTTGCTTTATGAATTCCATGAATGGCGTTGTATGCAACAGCTTTCTTTGGCCTTCTTCCCCCAATTGTTGGAACAACTCCAACATGGCATGTTGCCCTTTAACCAATTCTTGATTCTGTCTGTGTAGTTCTAACTGGAGGTTATCAAGAATTGACATGGTGTCATTTGGTGTCCTTTGGATTTCCTCCTTGAAATCCAGGTTAAGAGAGTATGGTTGAGGTTGTGGATCAGAATCCATATTGGTGTTTAGGTTCTTGGGTGGGTCCTCTATTCTGTCATGTTCAGGGTCCAGTTCTTCAAGAGGAACCATTCTCTATTTGGTCCTACTCCAGAATAGTTGAGGTTCTAAGTCTTCCTCCCAGTCAGATTCTTCATCAGGGGACCAAATCAGAGGTTGATGATCCTGGGCTTGCTTAGATTTCTGATCATTTTCTGATTTCCATTTGTCTAGAACTCCTTCTAATCCAAAGGTCAAGTAGGCAAGGTTGTTGAATTCAGATGACCTTTCTTGGTTATTATCTTGAGATGGGTAGGGTTCTTGGTGTTCTCCTAAAGTGTAGGTCCTATCACAGTAGAGCGGGTCGGACCTAAATGAGGAGGCATCGTGAGGACAATCGAGATATGGAGCCCCATGATTTGAATCGTACCCTTGGGTGGCTATGTTGGGTGTATTCCAATAAGAGGTTGGTGTGGTTTGGTCATAGTTGGGCCAAGAGGGATATTCCAGGTTGCATCCCCAACTTGGTGGTTGGTTAGCCCAAGTCGGCTGTGGGTATGGTCTACTTGGGTTAGCATACAAATCCTGTTGGGGGTAATTTGGGTAAGATGGATAGGCATTGAAATCCATGGAAGAAATGGAGGGATGCGGGAAGAACAGATGAGAGAGAGTTGTGCACTCAATCAAACAAACAAGCCTAATCCTTATGGTGTATTCCTTAGGAGACCTAGAAATCTCACAAAGGTTGATTAAGTCCGTAAACACTGGACTCCCCTTCCCAAGGCTAATCTGGCCAGGTTGATTACGAGGGGATTGCAGGGAAGGTTCTTCCTTTGGCTTGCGCCTCCGGTTCCATAGACCCCACAACCACGGTCGTTTGACACTGCCCCGCAGCCTAGTCACCAGATTCTACCAAGGGAATGAAAGCCAAGTGCCTAGCAGACAAAACCTCACCTTTTGAGACTTAACTCAGTCCTGCCTAGGGCACGTCTACTCAGTTTTAAAGGGCTAGGATAGTGCTTGTGCTTAGGGTGATGTGATGAGGCGTTGATTGGGGTGGTGCCTCTTAATGTTCTACTTTCAAAGTGTGTGCTTCTAGCAAAACATGATTTTCAAGCAAGGATTTGTTAAGATATAGTGTCTTTTTAGTGTTTCATCCTTACTTAAGTACTTTTTAGGGTTGACGTATCTTAATTTTTTTCAAACAAGTTTCAGTGGGCACGTCAAGTTCTGCACACAACTTAGTGAAAGTAGATTTCCTTTTATTTTGTAGAGGCTCTAAAAACCCTAGTGTACTCATCCTAAAGATCGTGCAGCTTCTATTAGATGAGTTAGTTTTAGGGTTGAGTGGTGCGGCCCAGGTCAACTCACGGTGGCTTCGCAAACACCACTCAAGAGAGAAAGAAAAGAACACTCCAAGAATTTGTCCAGTATATTAGAGTGTACATTTTTTTGTAGGGTGGTGTGTTAAGAATGTGGGTCAAGCAATCATTCGCCACGCCAATTTTTTTCAATTTTTATGATTTTTTTTTTAGCTTTTTCACGCAAGCAAACAATGAGAGAGTGAGAGTACTCACTATCGGTCCTCGAGGCGTCTACTTCCTTGCTACCATAGTGGAATGCGTCGCTTCGCCGTCCATGCGCCGAATTCCTGCATCCGTCAAGTAAAAAGGAAAATAGGGCATTAGACGATATGAGAATGAAGGTGGAATGGAGGTGATAAAACAAATCCGTTGCCTCCCCGGCAACGGCGCCAAAAACTGACGTGCCTTCGTGCGTGTGTGTTAAGAGGTGTCGTTATAGTTGCACTTGATACGTCGGTTTTAAAAGAAGTAAACGGAGGTGAGTCCGAGTGTCGATCTCAGGGAGGCGTGGAAATCGGATTTTGTTTACCACTTGTTGTCACGAAAAAGGCGGAGTTTTGCTTGCGAAAGAAACGGTTTTGAAGAGCGAGAGATAGAGAGAGTTTAGGGTTAGAAAGCTCTTGGTTTTGATCATGCACTTTAAACAGAAATTAAAAAGGAAACTAAATGAAAAACAATTTCATTAAACATGCATTCATAGTTCATGGTTTACAACATTAAATACATGCTTCAACATAAGTAAATGAAAGCTTAAAAGAGAGAGAGAGAGGTAGAGAGAGAGTGGAGAGCGACGAGGCAGCCACGGCGGTGGAGGAGGCTCCGTCGGCGGCTCGTCGTCTCCGGCGATTACAAGAGTGCCTAAGACTAGCTAGGAGAGGAGTGGAGTAGTTGCAAGTGGGAGAGGATGCCTTGAATGGTGGTAGAAGGGGGTTTAAATAGAGTTAAGGGCTTCCTAAAAGAAGAATGTGCTTTAGCGACATCCAGAACGTCGCTAAAACCGCTTCCATATACGTCGGTGAAGGCCTTCTGCCGCCGGTCAGCCGGCCGCCCCTCTCTCTCTTCAGGCGCGATCCGTGGACGTCGAACGAGAGCCGTCCGATTGATGATCGGACGGCTGAGATCCTCCCGCGCCTGCGCTGGGATCGCGCTTCGGGCGTGCGTGCGCGCGCGCGTTTCCGCCCGGCGTGCGCGCGCGCGTTTCCGCCCGGCGTGCGCGCGCGCGTGGGAGGTGGGGCGCTGTCGTCGCGCCGCGTGGCGCGATCCTAGCCGCTCGCTTCTGATCGCGCGGCTCAATTTTGCCGCGCCCTTCGCCCGCAAGTGATTTCTGCTCCGCGCGATTCGAACGCGCGTCGCCGCGACGCGGGCGTGCGCGCTAACCGTTGCGCCACGCCCGCGCTTTGTCGCGGCGACCGCGGGCGAGCGCGCGGATCTCGGCCGTTCGATCGAAGATCAACGGCCGAGATGCGTCCTTGGCTGGCTTGGGGGCGTGCGGGCGGCGGGGGCGGGGCGACGTGGCGCGTTCTAGGCCGTTGATCTCCAGATCAACGGTCAGGATTTCTTGGGCCCATTATGGGAGCTCCGGATGTCGGATTTGGCCGATTTTGAGTCCGTTAGACTCCGTTCGTCGTCCTGAATCCATCCGTGCGGTCCGATTGCTCATCTGAGGCCTGCTTTGACAAATGCTTTACACAAATGGCCATTAATACAGTTTATAAGCAATCTTGGTACTTGATGCATGCAATGCTCCTATTCTACTTTATGTTGTGCCTTTTATTCTAAATATGGGCCATATTCAACCTAATTACTACCCCCTTGCGTGGTGTTATCAGCACTCACATCCCCCCCGCCCATTTTATAAGCTCATAGGCTAGGGTTGGCAACCTGTACTGGTAATAATTGATTAGTACCAGTACAAGGCACCCATCATCTCATGTTTATATACCACAATGGTTTGGAATAGCCATCCTGTACCGATATTGAGGTTTAGTATCGATACCAAGTGTTTCTAGCACCTCGTTTTAAGTGGGAAAAATCGCTTCACACAACCATCTAACCCCTTCCTTATTCCCAACAACATGGGTACCATTTTCACATAGTATTTGGCATTCATGAACTATTTCAGGTTGATTAAACAGTAACTAGGGGCTGCCTCTAACCATCCCCTTGCTATCCCTGAAACCCTTCACTATTGTCATTCTAGAAGGCCAAACATCCACACACGAGATCTGAAATTTATGGTGCCTACTCATCACCTATTTAAACCAAATTAGGAATTCAAGAAATGGAAACAACAAAGGGGGAAAAATAAGATTCCCTACCTTGCCTTGAGCCCATTCTTTCCACGAGGTGGTTTCCCCTTCGAACTCCTCAAAATCAACAGCAGTCAACAACCCAAATTAGTATTTTTACACCCACCAATTCAGTCCCCAACTCACACTAAATACCCTAAATCCTTAAAACTAGTGGTACCTAGGGCTAGGGATTCAAATGCAAAGAGAGGAAGGGGGACGCACCTAAGCCATTGTGGCCTTGACGAGGTCGATCCCTTCCCGATGACCCTCAAATCAGTAGTGACAACAATAGCAGCAACAATAGCCGCCATTGCAATAAGCAATGGCAGCATCTATGCAGCTACAACCCACAAGCACATGCGCAAGGTGGGGTTGTGGCAGCACGTAGCAGCGACGGTGACAAGAGGGCTGCCAAGGCCTCCCTCTCCGACTGGCGGCGACACCACCCTCCCTCTACTGCTACTCTTCCTCCCCCTCTAACCAAGTTGCAGTAGTCGTGCCTAGGCTGCTTAAGTGAGCAACAGTAGCAGTAGAGAACATAATAGAAGATGCGATAGAGAAGAGGAGGGAGGGAAGCCACCGGGATGACAAGGAGAGTGGTCAGTGGGTGGTGGTTGCTATAGATTCCCTACTTGGAGGGGGTGACGTAATAGATTGCGGAATAGAATATAAACAATCTTACAAAAAATTCAATCACACAAAGTACACAATTATTTTTAGGTGGAAACCCCAACCGGGTGAAAACCACCACCTAACCCTCTTGAGTTAAGATTTTCCGATCAACCAAGTTGATCAAATCCACTAAACGAATCACTTAAACGAGGGTGATTCAACCTCAATTACAACCACGCTATTTTATAAGAGGGTAGTGTACCTCAAACCCCTTCTCTTCACGAGAAGGATTTTGTCCCACGAAGGAGACGGGAATTCGCAAAGCAAATACCCAACCAAATAACAAAGTAAAGTAACAAATATAGTCCTATAGAGCCAACAAAGATTTAAACCTAGCTTCTATAGGAATTAGGAAACTCCCCTTTGATGGAAGTGCATCGAATCGATGACGCGGGTGCGTGAGCTACACGACGGCGCAACGTCGCTATCGTGAACTATGGCAAGAGAGCGGGTGCGCAAAGGCTTGATGCTCTCAAGATGAAGAACTTGAGCTTGGAGAGCAAGAGCTTTTCTTGGACACAAAAGAGTAGAAAGTATGTTGCTTGGGTGTGTCTAGGTGTGTGTTTGTGTGCAAAAGGTTCTTCTCTATTTATAGAGGCCTTAGGAAGGCTTTGGAAGGCTTTGGAAAGCTTCCATAGCCGTTGGGTGCAAAGTCCAAGAGAATCAGGCTGAAATCAGGAACAATCATTGCACTGACAGGGTTATCAGACGTCTGATCCTGGCATCAGACGTCTGGAAAACCAGTTTAAGACCTCTGGGATCAAAGTCAAACGTCTGATTTTAAGCGGGTTTCTTCCTTACTTGAATTAGATCTAAACAGGGTTCTAGTGCAAGTCCATCAGACGACATATAAGACGGCTGACACTATGTCTGGACATCTAGAAACCTACTTTTTCAGCGAGAATGGATTCCCAAGAGATTGCAACAGCTATAAGATCTTTGAAAAGAGATTTTGGGTCAGCCGAGGCAAAACGATCATTTATAAGACGTCTGGAAAGGCTTAAGGACGTCTGATAAGGCTCTAACGGTCATATCCTTCAGTATTTGTTAAGTCAGCCAACGGTCCACTAATTGGACGTTTGGCAAAATCATCAAACGTCTTCTAAGACCTCTGGACTAAGGTCTGGACATCTGATTTCATCAGACAGAATTAGATAAGTCCAGCCTAAATGTTATCAAACGTCTGAATCAACAGTCAGACGTCTTAAAACTCATTATCAGACGTCTGTTTTTGGAATTAGACGTCTAACAAGGCTGTTTGAACCCTATATTGGTTTTCTAAGTTCTCTACAGAAAACCTAAGTATCCTAGGGTTGTGCAGGTGTTCATAGGACTACTGTTAGGGTACTTTGAGGCTCTTTAACATGATATTCTAAGAAACAAAAAGAGCAAGGAAATAAAGACAAAAGTACACGAAAGAAATAAACAGAATTTTATCATATTCTTCTTGTCCTTCCATCTTCAATCTATCGCTCCTCGTGAATCTCCTCTATTCTCCATCAAGCTCCTCCAATTCGTCCTGGATGCGAGCTCGAACTCCATCTAATAACGTCTCCATTTGCAATTGACCTGAAATCTAAGACTCAAGGTGTAAATGTTATGTAACGACCCGATTCCCAAGTCCCTACGAGACACGAGAACCGGACCGACTCGACTAATCCCAAGACCTAGTCGTCCAACGAGGAAGTAACCAAAAGAGCAGTAAAATAAACCACATTCAACATGAATATAACTAACAGTAAGAAAATACAGCAGCAAGGAAATGAACTACTACAGTATATACCACCACAACAGTAAAACAACATTCATAACTAAATATGAACTGCAAGTAAAGAAAAGTACAGCGGAAATAAGAACTACTCACTATACGGAACAAAAAGAGGTACAAGAAACCGTGGTAACTCTACTGGACCCTACTCGGCCCAGCGTCCTCTGCAGCCGCTGACCCTGGTTGCTCAACACCTGGTCCTGAAAAAGGTAACGAGTGTAACACGTCAGCAAAACGCTGAGTAGAGTGGCAACTAAACTAAAGACAACAGTAGAGTGTACAGTAGCTGTTATGTTCGATTACTTTCTTTATTCACATCTTTCAATTGTCTCACTATTTCATTTATTCCTCAGATCTTTTACTTGATCTCGAATGTTCCTCGTGGGAACGATCTTGATTGCAGTCTTTTTCCAAAAAGTAGAAGTAGCACGTGGTGCTCTCCTGGCCGGGAGAGTCCCCCGTGGTGATCCTACCCTCAGTCAACCACCCCAAGGTCACTGACAGACGTAACGGTGACTACGGCACGCGCGATAAACGCACAGGTAGCTAACCCGTACTGGCACGCGGTCAGTCGTTTCCGTTAACGGGTGCGCCCAAAGCACAGCACGGAACCAGTCCAGGGCAGAGCCCTCTCAGTAACAGGGGTCCAACCCCTCCACAGTAACCAAACCGGGGCCTTGCCCCTCCACAGTCCGCACACCCTCGCCTGACTACCCTGGTTTGCCCCAGCGGGCCTAACAAGTCGGTGTGGGAGGCTAGTAGAACCCCGGGGCCCGTGGGGTAGCTAGTACCTCCCTACACTAGTAGCTCTCCTCGGTACTACGTACACGAGGGCCAGCAAGTCGGTACAGAGTGGCCAGTCCTAACCCCGGGTCCCTGGGGCGGCTGACTCCGCTCTGCACTAAACAGGGGGACAGTCGCTCTCCTTGGTACTCCGCACTCAAGGGCCAGCTCACTTCCCCAATTCTATTCCATTCACTTTCCAGGAGTTCTACTCCTAATTCCCCGTAGGGTTCCAGCTCTTTAACTCAGAACATTCCAGTTTCACGTTCATACATCCCATATTCTTAATCATGTTCATTTATTCATAACAGGCAGCTCTTATTTCCTTTCCCCATTTTCCAAAACTGCAGTATTCATACATTCCACTAGTTTTCCCGTCCTAAGATTCATGCCATATCCTAGGATCTATCATACAATCTAGTTTTCCAGCCCTAGGATTCATGCAACACCCTAGGAATCTACCATTCAATCTATTTCTCATTCCTAGGATTCATGCAATGTCCTAGGTTCTATTTATGGTTTCATAATGTAACAGATTATACTTAAAGCCACTCTACCAGGTACGACGGGAGTAATGGGGGCGTGATCGGAATCCCGCGTGCCTCCGCGACCCCCAAGACTGCAACGGAACGAGGTCTTATCACAAGGATCAAACACAAGAAGTGTCTCAAAACAGTGTATAGCTACTGTGGATGGGTAGAGGATTTAATTCCGGAAAGAACGCAACTTGAAACGAGGAAAACGGAACCCGAACGGGCCCTCAACGGGTCGAAAATGACGACACTGTGCAAAATCAGACGTCTGGAACTTCTTCCAGACATCTTAAAAAGTGGATCAAAGAATTACCTTGTTCAGCGTGGTTTCCCAAACGTCCAGAAGTCTGCGAGGACGTCTGTCCTAGCTCCCAGACGTCCGATGGTCACCCCGGACGTCTGGAGGTCGCTCCCGCCGTCTGGTACTACAGCCAGACGTCTGATTCGTGTTGGATGGCGAGTCACCGAGCCTGCGCACACCCATCTCTCTCCCTCAGTACGGTCGGTCGACAGGAAGGAAGGAGAAGACGGAAAACTCACCTTTCAGACGTCTGGACAGTCTTCCAGACGTCGACCCCACCGTCTGGCTATCAGCACAGACGTCTGATTCTGGAAATTTTTCCAGAACCAGGGCGCAACTCGCCCTCTGCTTGTGACGCCGCCCACGTCGCCCCTCGTGCGCTTGCTGCTCGAGCCGCAGCAGGCCTCCTGCGTCGTTCCGCGCCCGCTGCGCTCCCCGCAGGCCGGCCCTGGCAGCCCCGGCGAGCTCGCCCTCACGGCTGAGCACCGCTCTCGCACGCAGCACCCCCTCCGCTCTCACTGCGGCCATCGCCGCCGGAGCAACCCCGCGCCCGCTCTCGCGCTTGCTCTCGCGCACTGGAAGGAGAAGAGGAAGGGGTGGAGGCGACGGGAGGGAGCGCGTGGCCTTTTAAGGCCGCGCGAGGAAGAGAGAGAAACGCGGCAGGGCGTCTGCAGCCACAAAGGGAATAACGAATATGCGGGTCTGCGTGCTCAGGCGCGCAGACGACCCGCGCGTGTCGAAAATAACTGATTTCCAGACGTCTGGAAACGATCCCAGACGTCTGGTCAGACATCTGGATGTGATCCCAGACGTCTGGTCCGACGTCTGGGCCACCTCCCAGACGTCTTAAAAGACGTCTGGGGCACACGTTCGTAACATGTTAAATGACACGTATTTTGTTATCATCAAAACAAATGATCGTGGTGCTCTAGTACCAACAGTTGCTCCTCTCTCTCCCTTTCACTCTTCGTCCTATGGTGCAAGGAAAAAGAGGGGAGTGGCTTCCCTTATAAGCCAAATGGTCTCTCTCTCTCTCTCTTCTTGTATGGGGTGGAGAATTCCTACAAGGGCTCCTTCATTCATTATCTTGAGTGCCAAGAAATCCACCTACCTTTGTTTCTCTTGAAAGACTCCTCATCAAAAATTTTGTTAAAATTAAGCGAAGAATTACATTCAAGGGAAAGTCCTATTTCTCAGTTCATAAGAATTAAATGGACTCTCCTGATTATTAGAAATAAATTATAAAAATTATAAGTCCTCAGGCTAACCCTTGGATCTATTGCACATGTATGTTTTTGAACATCACATATGTCATTTAAAATGTGTGTCCCTTTTCGTCAACGGAGACTTGGATTTTGAATTTAAAAAGAAATGCTTTGTAATCTGCAATTTTAAAAAAAATAGAAAAAAGAGAAAAGAAAAAACAAAACAAAGGGTCTGTTCCACTGGTTGGTCTCCAAAACCTTTGACCATCTGTCTATCCCCACCCACTAGTTGGTTCCAAAGCAGATAGATAGATAGATTTACGAAAACTAGAGGGTTCCTCCTCCCTCCGATCCAAACTCGCCGACAACTTTCCGTTCCTTATCGTCGCATCGATGTCCTCCACACCGCCGCGCAGAGCTCCCCCCACGCACAACAACCACCACCCCCACCACCAGCAACAGCAGAAGCAGCAACAGGTAACTCTGAGGAAGCCGGTGTTCACGAAGGTGGAACAGTTGAAGCCGGGGACGAGCGGCCACACCCTGGTGGCGAAGGTGGTGACCTCCAACGTGGTCCTCCAGAAGGGCCGCGCCGCCTCCCCTCACCTCCGCCAAACCCGCATCGCCGAGTGCCTCGTCGGCGACGACACCGGCACCATTGTCTTCACCGCCCGCAACGACCAAGGTCAGTTTTTTTTTAGGGTTTCTCCTTTGTGGGTTCTGCTCATCTCGCTCGCCTGTCCTCATCCTTGCATGGATTATAGTGATTTTTGCACATGGTTGCAATAAGTTGATGCAAGTAGAAATGGGCGATCTTTTTTCTTTTTCGTTTTTTGATTTGAGGCGTTTTCGAGCTTTGCTTATCGGGGAGAGTATTGTTGTTTTTTTTTTTTTTCATGAATGCGGTATCTAATCTTAAAAGTTGAAGAAACTCACTTCTTGCTTGGGATGCTTAATACTGGTGGGGAACTGCTAATGTAATACTTTCTGGTCTCTCAAGTCTGCTGTTGTCAAGGGGGTCCCTTTCTAAAGGTTGTGACTTGAAAGTCTCGTTTTTCTATGTCAGCGGCTCTTTATGTTGGCTTTCGATTGGTTTTTGATGAAAGGGTAAAGCTTCCATTTTCCATGCCATTTGGTTGGTTGGTTTGCCGATACGTTTGCCACATATGCAGAACAAGCGTCTTGGCTAGATAACATGCTTTTCTTCATTACCGTATCTCGTGTTGAACTGTCTCGTTTTTTTTTTCTCTTTGCTTTGTATTCACAATGCCACTTTAAACCTGAGCTTCTTAATGTGTAACATGTGTCTTCTAGATGCTTCGATTTTGTTTGTGCTTCCAATTTGTCATCATATTTTGTTTACCCTTTTGAGGTACCTGCTTCTGTTCAAATATCTTGCATATCCTTTGAATTTAGTAGGTTTCTTTAGCTCTTGATCGTTTGCAGCTGGGAATTATTAGGATAATGCCTTTAAGTTGTACTTCATCACATGGTCTAGAGATAAGAGGGTTTGTATATTATTTTCCATATTTAGATTGTAGATTGACCTGAAAAATGCAAATATTATAATGCATGTTTAGCTTCTCCCTTCATACTCATTTGGCAGTCTCTCATAAACTCTGCATTGGAAGTTGGGTAAATTATGGTAGAAATGGGCGATTTGTAGCTCCGAGAAAATGCAATTTTTGAACGACAAAGTGAGGAAATCGCATCAGTTAAAGAGAATATTAGAAGTACTGAATAGGATAATTACGCAAGCTATTCCTTATATCTCGAATTGTGTTATGAGTTTGTGAGGACAGTCAGATTGTTATCACACTTTTTTTTGCGAATATTTGTGTAAAGTCCTTGCAGAAACCTGGCTTCCCACTAAAGATAGTTAAAGAATAATGAGCAGGCGTGAAAAAGACAAACAAAAAATAACAAGAAAAAGAAACTTTGCTATTTGGAGGCACCTGTATTAGAAAAATAAATGCCTTTGACCTATGTCTAGGAGATTTAACCATTGATTCAGTATAGAATCCTTGAAGACTGTGAATTTGGACTACTCGTACTTCCTACTTTAATGAATTTATATTTCTTAACATCTAAATTGCATAATCTTTTAGGATGACATATTTTAGTTACTAAGAGTGCAAAAGATAGTTTAAAGAAGATGACTCAGTAGTCTTGGTTATGCAATTTGCAACACCATTAGCATGATTAATTTTTATAAAATTAGTCAAGGAATCCTTTGATGGGAAATTAATGGAGTTATTTGTTGAAAGAAATTTTTGGAGGCTGTTAGATTTTTGATCCAGTATGCTATATAAACTGGTTAAGTTTGTTACTACAATGCTGTAGTTATGATTTGGAGCATGGTGTGAGGTCTTATTTTCCAATCAAATTGATATTTGATAGAGTTCGTATAAGGGAGGATCTATTCTGGATTTTGTTTGAACCTGGTTGAAAGAGAGGATCTATTCTGGATTTTGTTTGAACCTGGTTGAAAGAATCTGATTGGTTTTATGTATGTTGTCATTGCCATTTTACATAGATGGTCATTAATGAATTAGGATATCTATTGTCCTTGTGTAGTTATTCTTTCACCTCAAAAAGAATCATTGCCATTTTTCAATTACTCTAACAATACAGTTGTTGTATATCAGAATACAAAGATTAAGTATGTTTTTTTTAAAAAAGAGAAAGGGTGGTTATCCGATTGATAACCACCCAAGACTTATATTATATAGAGGCCTATAATATATAGAGGCCAAAAATAGCCAGATAACAAGTTAGAGGCCCAAAAATTGACCAAAGAAGAAATACAAGCAACAAAATTCTCAATGTAAGGAGTTTGGCCCTTGAAGATTGCGGCGTTCCTCCCAAGCTAGATGCCCCAAACTATTGTCACCACCTTTGCCTTCTCTTTCTTCATCCTACATACATGGTTCCCATATCTGAATGACATCCAGAAATTAGCCAAGCTTGCATAAGTCAACCACATAAAGGAGAATCAACTCTAGACCTGTGAGGTAAAGGAGCATCCATAAAACGAATGATTGACATAGCGGGTAGATCTAGCATTCAGGAAGTCAGCCGCCTAGGCCGAGTAGGCACCCGCATAGGCATCAGTGGACCTCTTCCAGAACTGAGTAGTGCCATGTAGTCCTGTAATCGGGTCTGGTCGAGTAGGCGTTTACTCAGTTGCATACTCATCTGATTTTGAGATAGAACCACCCAATTTGAGTCTTTGAGAGATTGACATGATGTCCATCGAGCACTTTATTTTTTTATTTTTTTTATTTACATTTGATTTTAAGTTTTAGTTTTAGGTTTCATTTTAGATTCCTAGATTTCATTTTAGATTCTTGATAATATGTTTTGATTTAGGTTGATTTGAAGTTTTTGATTTAGTTTTTATTTTAAATTCTTGATTTAGATCTATTTTTTTGTTCATTGATAATAAACATGAACATTCGAATTCTAATATCTACATTTTCTTTTTTCAAGATGTCTAATCTTTTATATTGTAAGTTGTATAGTGATTAAAGAGTAGGAATATTAATTATGTTGTTTTTATTATACTACTCAAGATTGTTGTATAGTTATAACACTACATATAAAATAAATTTTAATAAGCTAACTAGTTATTCTATATATTTTTTTAAAAAAATGCAAACCCGCATACTCGTTTGCATACTCGTCTAAATACCACATACTTTCTATGCGGTGACCCAACCGACTGCATACTGACTTCCTGAACCTTGGGCAGATCTTCTCTGCCTTTAAGACCCATCTAGTCCTCCAAACTCTCGTCATGAGTCTACTTTTCCTGAGCTGCCAAGCAAAAATTTTAGCCTTCAACAGATAAGAAGCTGACCAGATCTATCTACAGTCCTGGTTGAAATCTAAGTTTATCACTGGCCCACCACCACCCAACCATCTGTAAGTCTCCCTTATAGAGAACTCGCCTTCTTCATACGTTAAAGCATCATTACCATCTTTCGGTTTGAAGCCCTTCAACTCTTGCAGCAGTAATTAGAGCTCACCAATCTTCTAATCAGTTTCTCACAAAGGAAGGGCACCACGACGACTTCCAACAATCAACCACAATAACCTCCTTATAGGTAGCCAATGAAAACAATCTTAGGAAATGGTCTTTAAGCCTACTTTAAGCCATCTAATCATCCAGCTATAAGCGAAAAACTTCACCTGCCCCAATAAATTGGACAAAGAAAGACTGCACCTTTGATAACACCATCGATGATCCCTTATAGAAATGAGAATAGCCACTTTGAGGAGACGACAAAACATCGTAAATCACGGAGTTCCCATAGCAAGCCTTCATGAATCTTTCCAGACAATTCCCCTGTGCTTCGAAAATCAATTGATCCACTTAGTCAAAAGACTGTCATTCATTTTCCTAATTCCCTCACCCCCAAACCTCCTTCCCTCACCAACCTGCAAGCCTCCTCCCAAACCACTATTCTCACTCCCTTCTTGGTTGAACCAGAGTTCTTCTAGAAGAAATCCCTTGTCAAGCTAGAGACCTTCCTTTCAACCATTTGTAGCATCTTCAAAACAAAAGCGAAATAGGATGGCATAGAAGCCAGGACTACCTTTAAAAACACCAACCTTCCCCCTCTGGGCAAGACCTTGGAGTCCTCTCCAATATATTAATCAAAGGGACCCACTCCTGCACCGAGATCCTCCTGTCAAACAATGGGAGCCCAAGGTAAGAAATGAGCAGGCAACCCTTCGTCATACATAGTTCTATGTTGCACCTGCAAGCCTCCTCAAGAGACATCTGGAAAGGGACAAAAGTTGATTTAGAGATTAATTTTCAAGTTGGAAGCCTCACCAAACAATTCCGGAAGAATGCGCATTCTTCGTGCTTTAAACTCTGATCCTTCCATAAAGAAAATTGTTTCGTTTGCGTACCGAAGAACTGATACCTGCACTCCCTCTCCTATTGAGAACCCTTAAACAAATTCCTTTCAAAAATCTTACCAATGGATCTCACCAGTGCATTTATCGCTAGAACAAAAAGCATTGGTGCCAAAGGACATCTCTGCCTGACCCCCTCTTCGATTGTATCCATCCACTTGTTGGTCTTCCATTAATAAGAATGGAAAGGTGTTGTCGTTACACACCTCTTCATCTAATCCACCCACTGAATAGGAAAACCCCTCTTCACTAGTGATGCCCAAATAAAGGACCACTGGATTGAGTGAGTCCTAGGCCTTGCTAAAATCAACCTTCTATAAGAACACCTTTCCTCCAAAAGACCAGAGTCTCTGAGGCAATGACAAACCCATCGAGGATATTACAACCTGGATGAAAGTCGTTTGTACTGGTGAGACAATGCCATCCAAGACCCCCCTCAACCTGTTAGTAAGAACCTTGGCAACTATGAGGTAGATAGCGTTAGATAGTGTAATGGGTCAAAAGTCTTTGATAGCTTTACCCTAGCCTTCTTCGGAAGAAGAAACATATAAAACCTGTTAAGTCTGTTAAAACCTTGATTGCCATTTGCAAACTCAAATACAACCTACATGACATCTTCTTTAACTAAGGTCCAAAACTCCTTATAAAAGTGTATTGGGAACCCATCAGGGCCTAGACATCCATCTGCATTCAAGCCCCAAACTACCCTTCGAACCTCATCCTTACCAAATGGCAAAACGAGATCATCTACCTATACTATAGTTATGCCTGATGTTAAAGATTAATTATGTTTAGTTCAAGCATTATTAGCATTGAGTTCACATGCATGATTAGATACACAAAACCGGTCACATAGTGGAAACACAACTTTTTCTTTTGAATGCTAGACAAAAATTCTCAATTGAGAGACTTTAAGAGAAGGCTTGCCAATTGGAGGGGTAGGTTGCTTTGGAAGGAGAGCTCCCAAAGTTGGTTTTATCCTCCATCCTTGTTTTGCACATGTTTGCCTTTAGGCCACAAAGCAAGATGAAGAGGTTTTTTTGGGAAAGGCACAAGCCATGAGGGTCACTTTCTATAAATAGTTACTTCGGTAGATGTTTGCAGATTTATGAAGCAAGGAGGCTTGAGGTACTCAAGTTTTCTGATTTCAATGATGCTATATTAGCAAAATGAGTAGTTAAGTTGTTGCAAAAGGAAGATATGATGTGGCACTATATGTTGGTAGACTTGTATGGCTTGTCGCTAAAGAAATTTGTGAAGGTCGTTGTCTCTCCTAGTGCATTCTCCTTTTGGAAAGGCTTAGATATTTGGGAGTTGGGAGAACGTTCAAATTTTAGGAGCATGATTGGATGGCATCAAAGAGTTTGATTGGGTTGGTCCCAAGGTTGTATGCCTTGGCTTCTAATAAATTTCATACCGTGTAGTTTGGTTGGGATGGGCCTAGGGAGATGCACGTAGGTGCTTGGATTCCTTAGGTCGGGAGTCTTTCAAAAGCAAGGATGGTATACTTGCAAGCTTTTCTGGGTGTTGTTAAGGCTTTCTATTGGAAGGTGGGGATCCCAGATGTTGTTGTCGAGTAGAGGGGCCTTCTCTGTTAGGAAGGATTATCGTCGAGATAGAAGAGAGGCTAAAGTGAGATATGGATTTGGATTGTTTTGCCATGTGGAAGCTAAAGATTTCATTGTAGGTGAAAACTATCTTATGGCTTGTTAGAAGAGGAGGGTTAGTTACAAAGGTCGGACGGAAGTGGGTGCAAGTTTCAAAGACCTCTTTCTCTTTCTATATTGTAAAGGTTAGTTACATTTTCCGGGCCAAGATGTGGTTCATCACCTTTTTTAAAGGATAGGGATGGCATTGACGTGTTTCAAATTAGAGGGACCACATTGAAATCTAGGTGCAAGTTGAGGGGCCTTTATATAAAATACTCTTCTTTTCCCTGTCTTATTATAATATCCACCCCTACATAAAGACGTGCAATTTGGAGGGTAAAATACTCTAGGAGTCTATTGTACCCATTCCTGCCATCAACAAAGGCAAAAAGAAAAGAACTAGGGTTTCCTCCACTAGTTCGTCTCCAAACCTCCAACCATCTATCTATCCCTGCCCACTAGTTAGTTCCAAATTAGATAGATGGTAGACAAAAATTAGAGTTCCTCCCTCTTATTTAAAGTTGCCAACTTTTCATTCCTTATTGCCACATCGATGTTCGTCCCACCACGCAGAGCACCTTTGCAACAACAACAACCTCCTAAGCAGCGTTAGTAGCAGGTCGCTTTAAGGAAGCTTGGTGCTCACAAAGGTGGAGAAGTTGAAATCGGGGACAAGCGGCCACACCCTGGTGGTGAAGGTGGTGACCTCCAATGTGGTCCTCCACAAGGGCCATGTTGCCTCCCCTCTAACTTTGTGAAACCCACATTGCCGAGTGCCTTAGTGGCAACGACACCAGCACCATTGTCTTCACTGCCGGTAATGACCAAGGTCCATTTTTTTTAAGGTTTCTCCTTAGTGGATTCTTCCCATCTTGCTCTCTCGACTTGAAAGTCATCATCTTTGTGTGTATTATATTGATATTTGTTAAATAACATAAGATTTCCATTTGATTGAGGTAATCTTTTTTCTTTTTTTCTTTTTCTTAAGAGAAAAACATTGAGATGATTGCTTGAGGCATTTTTAAGCTATCCTTTTGTTGAGTTATATGTAATAGGATCTTTTTATTACGTTGTAAGGTGAAGGGGTATACTTGTAATCTCCTCTCTGGTGCTTCTCTCTATGTATGAGGCTTAAGGTCTCTCTAATAGAACTAACTCATTTCGGTGTTCACATAGTATCAGAGCAACGGTCCTAGACTGGGACTCTGGTATCCCACCAAACCATAACCTCCCTTTCCTCCCACCAAAATCCTATGTTTTCCTTCTCAGCAGCGTCGCCGACCACCTAGGCTAGCAGCATTACCACAGCAAGGCCCTTCCGGCCTCCCCACCACCTGCAGTAGCGTCGTAGGTCCTCAAGCCCGCAGTGCCACTGCCAAGTCCCCTTTTGGCCTCCACGGTGCTGTAGCGCCACCGCAGGTCAACCTAGACAAGTAGCAGCGTCATCGTAAAGCATCATAGCGCCATCGCAGAGGTCTCTAGTGCCTCTACGGTGCCACCACCGGTGAGCTAGCCCTCCAGCGCCGCCACCTCAGGCCTCCGACCACCTCAGCGGCACCATCGAGGCCGCTTTAGGTGGTCTGCCACCGTGAAGAGCACCACTAGGGCCTCTTCTATGCCCTAGCATGTGCAAAATCTGTTGGAAGGCATTTTGTCGATCTGAAATCCGACTTTTTCAGATCTCATGATCTAATTTTTTGACCTTAAGTCAGTGATTCTTCGTGGATCTCAACTTCGCATATCATGGGGGACCAGAAATATAATGTGAGTGACTTGATGGGGAAGAACCCCATCACAAGCACTTCCCCTCATATGCAGGGGACATCGATCAAGTTGGACGGATGCAACTTCTTGCTCTAGTCCACCTCTTGGTTTGTCGGATCCTACAGGAACAAGTATATCTTGATTAATGCAGTTCCTGCTGTTAAGTCTGCCGATTGGAAGGCAGACAACAACTGGGTTGCTACTTGCATTCTCAATAGCGTCATCCAGACCATAGCCAAGCAGGTGATGGCTCATGCTTCGGCCAAGAGAATGTGGAAAGTACTTCGTGAGATACACTCTCATAGAAGTAACATTGCCAGACCATACAGTGTTGTGGAGGACATTCACAATCTTTGGAAAGACACTATGTCATTGTCTGAATATTATGACACCATGCAGAATCTATGGGATGAGCAAGATGTGTATTAGCCAATCTCTACAGATGCTATTGTTATAGCCAAGCAGAGAAAAGCCATTCGCTCTATTCAGTTTTTATCTAGTCTTGGTTCTAAGTGTAAGGTAGTCAAAGATCAATTCATGACGATGGACGAAATCCTGATACCGGAGCAGATCTTCGCTTGTCTTTCTAGGCTTGTCACTTCGGATCCTATGCACACTACTGATGCCTTTGCCATGACTATTGTTGGTCGTGGTAGAGGAAACTCAGGAGGAAGAGGTGGTAGAGCTCGTGGTGGTGGTGCACATGGATGTGGTCGAAGTTCCTTTTTCTGTGAGTACTGTCACAAGAACGGACACACTATGGACCAATGCTGAGTGAAGCACGGCTATCCATAGGGTATGGATCCACATGTCCATAAGGTATCTACAGAGGAGCCTACCCAGGTGTAGAAGGATGACATCCAGATCTCTATTTCCAGGGTTGATTATGAACGATTCATAGCGTCTCAGGGATCTGCTTTTGACTCTGTTCAAAGGTTTGTAGGTACTTCTGTCATGTCAGTTAAATCTCAAGCTCCTGTCTGGCTTGCAGATTTCGGCGCCTCCTCCCACATTACTGGTGATAGTTCACCTTTTTCGTCTCTTTGTGACCTTGTTACACCAGTTCAAGTCAAAGTGGCTGATGGGGGTTTGTCTCCTGTTATTGGGCTCGGGAATATCTCTATCTCTAGCACCTTGCTTCTTTCTAACGTCATGCATGCTCCTAGATTTGTGCTTTATTTGATGTCTATTAGTCAAATTACTAGAGATTTGAGATACTGGGTTATTTTTCATGTCCAGTATTTCGTCTTGCAGAACCTCCAGACGATGAGGTGGATTGGTGGACTTGAGCAGAATAAGATCTACTACCTATATATCCCTCCATTTAGTATTGATATTGTGTGCTACTACTGCTCTCTAGTGCTACTTGAGACTTAGTCATCCTAGCCTTCATATTTTGCGTCGTCAGTTTCTTATGTTGTCTTTTCCCAATGTTTTAAGGTGTGAAGTCTGTCAGTTAGGCAAACATCATAGGTCTTCTTTTCCACCAAAGAATAAAAGAGATGAGTCTATTTTTGCTTTTGTGCATGCTGATATTTGGGACCCTTCTAGGGTCAAAAGTGTTAGAGGATTTCAATTTTTTCTTATTCTTGTGGATGATCATACTAAGATATCATGGGTTTTTATGATGAAAGAAAAATTTGAAGTCTTTGATATTATCAAAAATTTTATTTTGGAAATAAAGACTCGATTTTCTGCTGATGTTAAGATATTTTGGAGTGACAATGGATTGGAATTTTTGAATGCTAGGATTGATGCTCTCTTTAAATCATTAGGTATTGTTCACCAAACTACTTGCGTTCACACCTCCCAACAAAATGAGGTTGCTGAACATAATCTTCGACACTTACTTGATGTTGCCTGTTCTATCATGTTTCACATTAATGTTCCCTCGCAAGTTTGGGTTGATGAATAGAATTTGCTCCTCTATCTTAGGGGGTAAAACCCGCATTCTTTGTTGTTTCCTGGTAAGGATATGTTTTCTGTTACTCCTGTCATCTTTGGCTATGTGTTTTGTCCATTTGCATAAAGTGGATAAAATTTCTCATCGGTCTGTGAAGTGTGTTTCTTATTCCAGGACCCAGAAAGGGTACAGATGCTATGACTCTGTTTCATGTAAATTTTATGTTTCTGCTGATGTCACTGATTTGGAGGAGATACCATATTACAAAAAACAGGGGGAATAACCATTGAGCTATCACATGAGGTTCCCCTTATGCCCACTGAGCCATCACAGCCCACTGAACCACCTATACCCAGGACTACTCAACCTGATCCAGGTCCCTTTCCATATCATCCTGAGATTCTTGATACGGATGCCTTTCCTAAACACTTCCAACGCAGGACCCAGGATATTCCTCATATGGATGAACCACTGTCTATTGTCTCTGCTCAGTCCTATCGGCTGCTAATGACTTGTCTAAGGGCTAAGTAACTCCTACTACTGAGGACATTACTCTGGACCTTCCTATTGCATAAAGGAAGCTTCATGTTCTTGTGCCAAATATTCTGTATCTCAGTTATTTCTTGATAGCTTATCTACAGTTGGACGCCAGTTTTCCCTGGCCATTGACACCGTGCAGGTACCTCGAGATCATCATGAGGCCTTTCGAGATCCGTCTTGGACATTGGCAATGGAGGAGATGGTAGTTTTACAGTCCCGTGGTAGTTGGGACCTGGTTGATCTACTCCCAGAAGCTACTGTTATGGGGTGTAGATGGGTGTTCACCCTCAAATGCCACCCTGATGGCACTATGGATCGGTACAAAGCACGCTTGGTAGCTAAAGGATAAACTCAAACATTCAGGGTTGACTACTTTGAGATCTTCTCCCCGGTTGCTCGTCTTAATTCTATCCGAATATTGCAAGCTCTTACTGTCAACAAACATTAGACTGTACATCAACTGGATATTAAAAATACTTTTCTATATGGCGATTTGGAGGAGGAAGTCTACATAGAGCAGCTACCCGACTTCCCTATTTAGGAGTGTCAGAAGGTGTGTAGATCGAATAAATTTATCTATGGACTAAAACAAAGTCCTAGATCTTGATTTGAGAGATTCAGCAAGGTGGTCCAAGATTATGGCTTCACCAGGTTGTCAGCAGATCATTCTATCTTTACATTGCATAAATAGACAGGCTACATCATACTTGTGTATGTGGATGACATACTTTTGATTGGCATTGACAAATAAAGCATAGAGGAAACGAAGAAGATGCTACAGTTGCAGTTTGTTACTAAGAATTTAGGCCCTATCAACTACTTCCTTGATATTGAGGTGCAACACATTGGAGAACTTGTGCTTTCCCAACGCAAGTATGTTCTTGACATGTTGAGAGACATGGGTATGCTGAGGTTCAAACCGATATATGTGCCCATGGACGTGTTCTTGCCTATTGCAAATGATGACAACCCACTACTGCAAGATATCACCAGATACTGGGCAATAATTAGTAATCTACTATATCTAACTATTACTTGCCCTGATATTGCTTTTGCAATCGGAAGATTAAGCCAGTTTATGCAGTCACACGAGAAATCCACTGGGATGTTGTTTGCTAGATTCTCGGGTACTCGGAAAGTGCACCTGTGAAAGGATTCCTTTTCAAGGGCAATGGGCACTTGGATGTGAGTGGGTACTTTGATGCAAACTATGCCGGTGCTCATGAGGATAAGAAGTCCACTACAGAGTACTGCACATTTGTTGGAGGTAATCTGGTTACTTGAAGATGCAAGAAACAAGCAGTGGTATCCATATCGAGTGCTAAATCAGAATACAGAGTCATGTCTCAGACTACCTGTGAGTTACTCTGGGTTCATTCTATTGTGGAAGACTTTGGAGTAAAGGTGTTTGATTCTATTCTAATGCACCGTGACAACAAAGCTGTCACATTTATTGCAAATAACTCTATTTTTCATGAAAGGACCAAGCATATTAAAGTGAAATGTCATTTCATCAGAGAGGTCATCCTATCCAAGAAAATTTTTACACCGTACATCAGCACTGAGATTAGTTGGCAAATATTTTCACTAAAACACTTTCCAAGAAGAGATTACATTATATTTATACCAAACTAAGCGTGTTTGATGTCTATGCTTTAGCTTGAGGGGGAGTGTTAAGTTATATATAATGAGGTATTTTTTATTACATTGTAAGGTGAAGGAGTATACTTGTAATCTTTTCTCTAGTGTCTGTCTCTATATAAAGAGGTTTAAGGTCTTTCAAATAGAACTAACTCATTTTGACCCTAACACCTTATTTTAGGAGTGCAGTGTTTGTGTTTTATCATGAATGCGGTATCCAACCTTAAAACTTAAGCTCTCTTCTTGCTTGGGATGCTTAATGATACCAACGTGGAACTGCTAATGTAATATTCTGCTCTCTCAACTCCCAGCTGTTCTGAAGGTGGTCCCTTTTCAAAAGTTGTGACTTGAAACTCTCATTTTTTCTGACAGTAGCTCTGTACGTTGGCTCTTAATTGGTTTTTGATGAAAGTGTGAATCTTCCATTTTTCATGCCATTGGTTGGTTGGTTGGTTGGTTTGCTGACACATTTGCCATGTGTAGAACAAGCTCCTTGGCTAATAACATGCATTTGTTCATTACCGTTTCTCGTGTTGTACTCACTTTTTTTCTTCGCTTTGTATTCACAGTGTTGACTTTACCTCAGCTTCGTAATGCATAATATGCGTCTTCTGTATACTTCGCTTTTGTTTGTGCTTCCAATTTGTCAACGTATTTTGTTTACTCACTCTTTTCACTGGAGGAATCTGCTTCTGTTCAAATATCTTCTACATCCTTTGGATTTAGTAGGCTTTTTAGCTCTCGATCATTTGCAGCTGGGAATTATTAGGATAATGCCTCTAAGTCTTACTGCATCACATGGTCTACAGATCAGAAGGTTTGTATGTTATTTTCTATATTTACATAAAAGATTGACCTAAAAAATGCAAATATCATAATGCATATGTCTAGCGTGTCCCTTCATACTCATTTGGCAGTCTCTCATAAACTCTGCATTAGAAATTGGGTAAACTATGATAGAAATGGGTGATTTGTAGCTCTGAGAAAAATGCAATTTTCAAATAACAAAGCAAGGAAATCACGCTAGTTAAAGAGAATATTGGAAGTACTGAATATGGTAATTACACAAGCTATTTTTTAAATCACGAATTGTGTTATGAGTTTTGTGAGGACAGTCAGATTGTTATGACACTTGTTTTTACGAATAGTTTTGTAAAGACCTTGCAGAAGCCTGGCTTCAAACTAAATGGACACAAGATAGTTAAAGAATAACGAGCAGGCTTGAAAAAGACAAACAAAAAAGTAATAAGAAAAAGAAACTTTGCTATTTCGAGGCACCTGTATTAGAAAAATAAATGCAGTTGACCTGTGTCAAGGAGATTTAGCCATTGATTCAGTATAGAATCCTGGAAGACCGTGTGAAGTTGGACCACTCAAACTTGCTAATTAAATGAATTTATATCATCTAAATTGCATTTTCTTTTGAGGTGACTTATTTTGAGTTACTTGGAGTGCAAAAGACAGTTTAAAGAAGATGACTCTGTATCCTTGGTTATGCAATCTGCACTACAAATTAGCATGATTATTTTTTATAAAATTAGTTGACAAGGAATCCCTTGGTCAGAAATTATTGGAGTTATTTTTTGAAAAATAAAATGGAGGCTATTTGATACTTGATCCAGTATCTGCTCTATAAACTGGTTAAATTTGTTAGTACGATGCTATAGTTATGATTTGGAGAAAGGTGCAAGGTCTTATTTTCCAATCTGATTGATATTGGATAGAGTTCACATGAGGGAGGTTTTATTTTGAATCTTGTTTGAACCTGGTTGAAAGAATCCGATTGGTTTTATACGCGTTGTCATTGCCATTACATGATTCGGTACACAAATGCAGTCACATATTGGAAACATGACTTTTTCTTTTGCATGGTAGAGAAAAATTTTCAATTGAGAGACCTATAGAGAGAGAGAGAAGGCTTGCAAATAAATAATCGAAATAAAATGAATATTGTTGGAAGAGAAGAAAATGTCGTCTTATTTCAAGAAATCATAGTCTCTTTATATAGAGAGAGGTTAATGGACAAAATGCACGAAAGTCTCTCAAGAAAATAATTAATATAGAAATACCTCAAACAAAACATAACACTAATAATCTCCCTCAAGCTAGAGTATATATATCATCCATGCCTAGCTTCTTATATGAATGATCCTGACACTTCCGGGAAAGTACAACAAGAACAACAACCAAGTCTTTTTCCACATTAAGTGGAGTCGGCTATATGGATTCTTTACTTCCACATAGATCGATTTTCAGCCATTTCAGGATTTAAATTAAAGTAATTGAGGTCATACTTAATAGTTTCCTTCCAACACTTATTTGATCTTCCTCGCTCCTTCTTAGTGGGTTCAGCCTTCAACTTCTCGCATCTCCTAACTGGAGCATCTAGTGGCTTTCTTTGTAAATGTTCAAACCATCTTAGACGTGCCTCTCTTATTTTATCTTCTATCGGTGTCACCCTAACCCTTTTTCTAATAAACTCATTTGAAATACGGTCCTTTTTTGTATCACACATCCATCTTAATATCTTCATTTCTGTCATTGACATCTTCTGTACATGCCTATAGTTTATAGCCTAGCATTCAAAACCGTACATGGCTGGTCTTACCACAGCTCGATAGTATTTCATGAAAATACTAGCCAATCAACATGGCTGGTACTTCCGGGAAAGTACGTTCATGAAAATATCAGCCAGTGGTAGTAGGATTGTTAATCTTCCCTTCAATAATCATATTTCTGACAAAATGAGAATCAACTTCAATATGCTTGATTTGCTCATAGAAAACTGTATTTGAGGCAATGAACATAGCAGACCGATTGTTATTGAACATTGGAACATGAAGATGTACTATAATATCCAGATTAGCTAGAAAGTGTACCATTCACATAATCTCTCATGTTGTGTGGGCCATGGCATCATATTCAACTTCATCACTAGATCAAGCAATCATAATTTACTTCTTAGTCCTCTAGGTAACTAAATACTACCAAGAAAAGTAGCATAACCAGTAGTGGACTTTCTGTCTTCTGTAGAGCCTACGTAGTCTGCATCAAAATAAGCATGTATGTCCAAATGTCTATGATTTTTCATATACAAGTCATTTCCAAGATTACCTTTAAGGTACTTTAGAATTAAACAAATTGCATGCCGGTGGCTATCGCGAAGGTTCTCTATGAACTGACTCGCTCCGTTGAGTACAGAGCTAATATCTCAGGTCTTTGAGCAATAACAAATGGCAGTTTCCCAACGATGCTCCTATATGCTTTTTGTCCTTAAATAATGGATCATCTTCCTCTTATAGCCATCCCTGTGACTCAATAAGAATAAAGGAGGGTTCGACCTTGAGCTGGCCTATCTCCTCAAGAAGTTACATGACATATTTCTCCTGCGAGAGGATCATGCCACTAGAGTTTCTGGCAATTTCAATGTATAGAAAATGTCTTAGACTACCTAGATCTTTTGTAACAAATGTTATCTGCAAGAAATCTTTGATTTTCTGAATCCCT
This sequence comes from Thalassia testudinum, assembly GCA_037157565.1. NCBI lineage: Eukaryota > Viridiplantae > Streptophyta > Magnoliopsida > Alismatales > Hydrocharitaceae > Thalassia > Thalassia testudinum. Next base: position 11,109,588 of record JAZHRO010000065.1, on the reverse strand, counting down.
ATGGCACCATCACCTGTGAGAATCACGTCATCAACAACAAGGATGACAACATTGGACTCCTTGCATCTGACAAAGATAGAATGATAAAAAATGGATATCAGAAAATCAATCTTTTGAACTTCGCCTTTGAGCCTCTCAAACCACACTCTTAGAGTTCGTTCTACCCATATATTGCCTTCCATAGGCGATACACTTTCTCCCATTTAACTAGATAACCAAGTGGTTAGATCATATAAACTTCCTCGTGTAAGTTACCATACAAAATAGCATTCTTAACATCAAGTTGATGTGGAGGCCATTGTTTATTGATAACCACTAAGAGAATAAGGTGAACTAAATTTATCTGAGCCACTGAGGAAAACGTGTCAAAATAAGCAACCCCATAAATCTACATGTAACTTTTAGCAATCAACCTTGCCTTCAATCTCTCAACAATCCCATCTAGTTTATACTCAATAGTAAAACCCATCTGTAATTGACCACTGGCCTCAACAAGGAGATTAGTCAACTCTCTTGTGCCCTGTGTAGTAAGGGTTGTCATCTCTTCATCCACGGCTAGCTAAGGTCTTGCGTAGCTTCATGGTAACTCTTAGGAACTACCATGGCTGATAAGATTATGAAAATTTCTTCAAAGCAGGACTAAGATGGTCAACAATAGTATAATGTGACATAGTATAAAGCGTACAACTTCTTACTACCTTTCATAGTGCAATGGGTGAATCCTCTGACTGCTGAGGTTGAGGAACATCTGAATTAAATGCTTGTGGGGAAGATGAATTGGATAGTCTCTCTTTGGAGACTTCAACTTGCATAGAAGGTAAGGGAACAAATATGGGATCCTTAGGATGACGCTCATAGGTATGGGTGACTTGACCAAAGGAGCCTTCATCAAAATAAAGAGGCATTCTCTCAAAAAATGACACATTAGCATAAACATAGTATATGTTCCCTATAGGATCAAAGCAATGATACCTCCTCTCAGAGCAGGAGTACCTCGAAAACACACACTTGATCGAACGAGAAAGTTTATCAATAATTCCAAAATGGTGGATGAAAAAGTATAAGAAAAAATCTATAGTAGTAAGCTAAAGAGCTCAACATCAAGCTGTAAAATGCGAAAAGGATTATCTCCATCAAGTACAAAAGAGGGTACCCTATTTATGAGATATGTGGTAGTAAGAATAGTATCTCCCCAAACTTTCGTAGCAATAAGAATGGCACGTGCCACATCAAGAATACGACGAATTTTGCATTCAACCATGTCATTTTACCGAAAAATATAGGCAAAAGAGGTCTCGTGAATAATGCCATTCTTGGCAAGAAAATCTTGACTATCACATTGTATAAACTTAAGACCATTATCACTGCTGCAGAAATTTTAATACTGGTTGAATAGAACAATACTAATCTCTAACCGATCCTTTATAAGAAACACCTAAGACAAATGACTATAATCATTCACAAAGACTACAAAATACTAAAAATCAGATCGACAAATAATTTGATGAGGACCCAAAACATCACAGTGTACCAAATGGAATGGAGGACTCCAATTCTTCTCTATAGAAGGAAAAGGAACCTAGCATTGTTTCCCAAGTTGATAGGCTTCACAGTCAAGAGAGGCTAAGACAAAGAAATCCAGAAACATCTGTCGAAGCCTTATGGTAGATAGGTTACCAAGATGACGATGCCAAATGTTAGGATCGACAGAGATAGATGAACACTAGCAAAAATGTGAGAGACATCGATGTAGTAGAGACATCCTCCTTAATCTCCCTCACCAATCATTGTCCCTGTTCAAATCAAGGTTTAAAGTGTCGATTTCAACACTGTTTTGATAAATTTCTAAGTGTATTTTGGAGGCACGTCGAGGGCACGTTGTGGAAGCGCTCGTATTTCGACGTTAGATTTTAATAATTTTGATGACTTAAAAATAAGTTCATTTTGAAGGCACACCAAGAGCATGCCTATCGACGTATACCGATAAAAATGACAGTAGTTAAAATGATTAGATTTTTAACTATGCTTAAATATGTTTATGTAAGAATAATAATATTATATCTTAATATTCATATGCAACATATTATTTAATGTATCATGTTCAAGTTCAAGAATCAAATATAAAATAATTATTGTGCAAATTAAATTAAGTCATGCAAAGATAAATATTCAAACATATAGTTTAAAGTAAACTAAAATAAAATTTTAAAAGTTGAAATTTAAATATATTGATCTTAAATTAATTTATTAGTTAATTTGAGGTCTTTCACTATGTTGATTAATCAATTTGAATACATCTATATTAACATAACTATGCATGTTTTGTTGGTCATTTTTACTTATACCACCCTTTATGAGTTATGTTTAGATCTAAATACAAATTGTCACCTTCAAACATGGAACCATGGGTTTCTAAGTTAGATATTACCCTTGAAATAAACAATGATTAATTTATGAAGTAAACTAGTTCTTAGTGTTTGCAATTTTCAAGTTTTATTCTCTTCTGGATGGATGCAAATTCTTTATTCTCTAATGCTAACCTAAACTTAGGATTTTATTTTTAGGAATTAAATAAATATTTTCTCAATTATAAATTGTAATTAGACTTGTATGTTCGTAATAATAGTAAATCTAGAGTCTAGTATTTAGATCTACTCTATAATTATGGATGTGTGAAATCAAACTTTAAGAGAGTCAGAGAAGAGCAACGAGACGAGAGGGAGTAGTAGTAGTGGAGATTTAGTTTGGATAAGAACGTAGTAGGATCAACATCCTAGGCAATAATAGCAATAGTAGAGAAGAATGGGAGAACTGAGAGTTAGAAGCAGTAGTAGTAAGTCAAAATGCCAAGAGTGCATTTTGTCACTTGCTGCTATTTTGATGAAATTTCAATGATATTTCGTCGAAGTCCCTAGGTTTCAACGTTATATTGATGTTTATATGGCTTATTCCCAAAAATAGCCAACGACATACCGTCAAAATTTAAATCACTTACAAAAATAGTAATGGGTAGAAACTGGTTATTGAGACACATATATCGACCTTCAAATATGGTAATGATTTAAGAATTGTACCTAATGTCACCCATTTTTTCCAACTTATCGACTTATTATCTATATTTGACAGGATATTGCTGATGCCTGCATTTCAACATTACATTGTCAATATCACCCTATGTCAAAAAAAAGACATCTTGGGCATGCCATAGGCACATCGATTCAAGAGCTGTTAAGTTTGGCGTAATGTGGAAGTGTGGAGGCTCCTTGGCATGTGGAAAAACAATCCAAGAAGGACTGTTCCATGTTGAAGCAAAGAGAGAGAGAGAGGGAGAGAGCAGCAGCAACAGTAGTCGATGGTCTTGAAGAGAGAGAGGGTGGCCGGCGGCTATAGGAAGAGAGAGGAGAGGAGTGGTTGTGTTGGAAGAATTATTATTACTCGAAATAAGAAGGATTACAAAGGCTCTTTTGTAGAAGAAAGAATATATCACAATCCTTTAGAAAAAGTAACAAACTCAATCCTAATCAAATCATATCTCCTAATTTAGAAAAGACCAAATCGTCTAAACAAATCTAATAAAAACAAACATATCAATTACACAAAACTTGCAACTAAAGCAAAGACCAAACATGACTCTAAAAGACTCCAAAACTAATGCCCCTTGGACCCTCTGATTGGCTACTACGTGGCACTACCATGTGACCTAACTAGCTATTATGTGGCACTGCCACGCGGCATCGTGCATTGAGCTTGTTGGGAGGATGAGGACTTGCTTGAACTTGGTGATAAGGCTAGATGCCCCACCATTCTTCTTCGTCGAGCATTGTGCTCTCAACTTTGTCCTTAGAAGAAGCTACAATGTAGCCTCTTGCGATCTCCGAAATCGTTGCGTCTGTGGCAATCTTAATAATTGTCGCAACGGCCATCGTTGTCTTCTCTTTTTCTTCTCGAATCATGGCTCATATCTTTTCGAGATCTTCGAGAGTCAAGGAGTCCATCGTGAGGTTTTTGTAACCCCACGTGGAGGCCTTCGGAACTTGTTCCAATATCTTTCTTGTAGATGATTTATATGTCCACAATATTGGCACTTGGGTTAGACACGACTAGGGTCTCGGCCACGCCCCCTTCCACGCCTCACACTTGTCTTTGGAATTGCAAGTGTAGAGTTGTCGCCTTTAGGTGTGATCTCTTCTTCTGGAACTTCCTTTTAAGACGACAAAAGATGGCCTTAAGGTCCATCTTCTCGTCGGATGCAAGGATCTGATCACGAGTGGCTCGATAACGAGGATGCAACCCTAATAAAAACTTGGTGGACTGCCAAACTGCACGTGTCTCCCTCGGCTTGTCACAACAAAGCGGCTTGTAGATCTTCAACTCCTTGACTAGGGCCTCCATCTTCTCATAATACTTAGTCAAGGAGAGATCCCCCTAGCTGTCCATATACTAGTATACAGATTAGTAATGCGAGCATTACTAGATTTTTTGGCATACCTTTTCTCAAGGTCGTCCAAATTTCGTACGTGCTCTTTTTATAGAGCATGTTCAAGGTAATGGCTAGATCCATTGAGTTCATCAACCAGTTCATGATGATGTAGTTCTTTTCTTGCTTCTTTTTCTTCCTGTCATCCTTCTGCTTAAGTGGTTCTTTCAGGAGAATATTGAGTTTCTCCTGGCCTCCACCGAATATCTTGAAGGCGTAGGCCTACAAGATATAGTTGGAAGCATCTTACAACTTGATTGTTGTTCCTGGAACAACCACCTTGCCCTCTCCTTGGACCAACGTGGCATTGGTGGTTGTGGCTGTGGCGTCCGTCATCTTTTGCGATCTACGATCCTCCTACTCCATGTAAGGTGCTGGATTTGTCGAGGAGGATTTGTCGAAGATGGGAACCATATGTGTGGTTAAGAGGAGAGCACGCACAATGCATGGACTTTTCTTGATATACACACACCGAGGAGCCTATATCATAGGCTTTGATACCATGTTGAGTTTGGCGTAGCATGGTGGCATGGATGCTCCTTGGAATGTGGAAAAAATAGTCCAAGGACTGTTCCACGTTGGAATAGGGAAAGAGAGCAACGGCCGGTGGTCTTATAAAGAGAGACGGTGGTCGACGGCCATAGGAAGAGAGAGGAGAGGAGTGGTTTTGTTGGAGGAATTATTGTTACTCAAAATAAAAAGGATTACAAAGATTCTCCTCTATAAAAGAGAACATATTACAATCATCTAATAGTAACAAACTCAATCCTAATAAAGCTCAAATCCTCTAAACAAACCTACTAAAAACAAATGTATCAATTAAACAAAACTTACAACTAAAGGAAAGACCAAACAAGACTCTAAAAGACTCCAAGACCAATGCCCCTTAGGCCCTCTAATTGGTTGCCACGTGGCACACTTTATTCCCAAGAAGAACAATGGTTTGAATGTCCTGAAAGAAAATAAAATGCTTATCAAATATCACTTGGCAATGAAGATCCTTACATAATCTATACATAGATGATAGACTTAGTAGAAATTTAACAGCATAATAGACATCAGATAACTATAAGCAAAAGTAAAATGGACATCGCCTACAACCGTAATAAGAGAGCAGGACCCATTTGCCAATTTGATAGTAGTAATACCATAGAACCTCTGAATGGAAGTAATAACATCCATCTTACTAGCAAGATGATGAATTGCACCAAAATCCACCACCCAAAAGGTGGATGAAGTTGTAGCTAGATTGGTTGAAGTAACTATAGAATCAGCCAGGAAGGTGGAAATACTCTAAGGCTTCGTGGACGGAGTAGTCTGCCTAAGAAGTTGCAGGAGACATGCATGGTCATCTATAAATAAAGGAAAGGTTCAGGAAATCAGTTGAGTAAGCTGCACATTTGACCACATATACGTGCATGGGCACCAAATTGAATTGAATAATGTTGAGCGGCTTGGTAAGCAATTTGACCCACATATATAGTTCAAATATTCGGATAGTCGACTAAGTAGTTAGCCATTTTTGGGATAGAAATTGAGGTGGGTGGTTTTGATTTTTGATATGATTGAATATCATATTTACAATGTAATTTTAGGCTTTTGATTTAGGTTTCATTTTATATTTTTGATGATATGCTTGGATTTAGGTGTGATTTTATGGTTCATTTTAGATTGATATGTTTCGATTAGGTCTTAATAGATTTCATTTGGAGTCTTGATAATGTTTTGATTTAGATCTAATTCTAATATTTTATATTTTAAGTTTTCTAGTAATTAAAAAGGAGTATTAACTATGTTTTTTTATTATACTAAAGGTAGTTGTCTAGTTATAACATTGTATATAACACAAATTTTAATAAGTTGATTAATTATTTTATTTGTTTAAATAAAAAATGCAAAATCGCATACTTGTTCGCATATTTTTCCAAATATCACATACTCTTTATGTGGTGGCTCAACTAATTGAATACTGCATATTGACTTTCTAAACCTTGGATAGGGGTTATATCCCACCAGGAGAGGACTCCTGAGTCGCAACAACATTAACTTGACCAAGTTGGTTAAACTTAGCCTAACAATGCTCGAATAGGTGGTTAGTTCGCTTGTAATGAATACATGACTCATAAGTACGACCACGGCCTCGCCCTCATCCGTGACTTGCTATTAGACCCTTATGTCCACCAAGCATAACAAAGGTGGAAGTCTCTGTAAGAGGTATAGCAGGCTATGCAACAATCTGCATCATGGTATTGACATCGGTAGTGAGTCTCCCATAAACTGTCTCCAGATCAAGAATATCATCCAATGTAAGTATCTGATCCTTGATAGGCTAGTATCTGGAACTCAGAAACCTATAGACCTGTCACGTTGTTTCATTTGAGTGTCATAGCAAGATGGTTGGAACACTTTAAACATCTCAAATAATGCTTCCATCTCACTATAGTAGTCTACTAGTGATCTGCCTCCGTGAGATGTAGACCAAATCTTGCGATATATATCAACCTGGTGAGCATGATTAGATTTTTTAGAAAACTTCTCTACCAAGCTATGCCATATCTCCTTTGCAATCTTCTTATACAGTAAATTTGCAGTAATATGTGGCTCCATACTATTCATCATCGAATTCATCACCAAATAGTTGTCCTATTCTCATCACTTAAAGCCATGCGATTTGGCCTTAGGTGCAAGTTTCGTCAAAATATAAAGCTTCTCCTATCTAACAAATATCTTGAACACCAGGGACCATAGAAGATAGTTTTGGACATCATTCAGTTAAGGTGCCCTGATTCACAACTAAGGTAGATGAAGACGTGTCTGACTTAAAGAGTAGACAATCCAAGTGTTGCCATGTGAAGGTAGAAGTAGAGAAGATATTACACGTAGATATGAATTTAGAGCATCAAGAACAACTTCAACTTCGTTAAATTAGCGGTCAATAACAATTACCAAGGATGCCTCAAGTCGCATTAGAAGATACACGCAACCCGAAGTGCATGAAGAGAAATAGGATCGTAAATCAGTCCCTTAGAAAGCCACCAAAGGCATTAGGAGCATCATTGCAATCCCTTGGCAGTGTTACTAGGCTCTATATCTAGCCCTGTTGTAGCCCCTTGGCGAGTTCTGGGCCCTACAATAGGCCCTAGCGGTGCTACTGTAGCCCTTAGAAATGCTGTTAGGAGCCCCCTTCTTGAGATGTGGGAAGCAACATTAGTGACGGGGATGCTGCTGGGAGTCCCGACCAAACGTGCTTCCGGTGGAGAAGCTAGGACTTGAACAAAGAAATAAGAGAGATCTTTTTCCTAGAGTTTTGTTGGGGAGATATCAGAGCACGAAGAGCCTAGAACTCACCCCATTCTGATATCATGTTGGAAGGGAAGAAAATGTTGTCTTATTTCGAGAAATCCTAGCCTCTTTATATAGAGAAAGGCCAATGTGTAAAATAGAGGGAAGTCCCTCAACAAAATAACTAATATAGAAACATCCTAAACAAAACATAACTCTAACAAACACGAAATCAAAGTATCACAATGTTGAACCCTTGGGTTTATGTGAAAACCCCTCATAAAAGGAAAGGGTGAAAATAACAGGAGAAGCACCTCTATGAGTAAGATCCTTCACTATTTCTTCTCGAAGACAATTAGGGGGTACAAGGGCCTTTATATAGGCCACTACACACCTCTTTCTTTCCCACTCCTCTATGTGGAACTAAAACATGTAATTGGATCTCCAATTATCCAACATTCATCTCTTTCAACATTCTCCATTAAGCTGGAGCATGAAATGCTTAGCTCGTACAACATAACTTCTCTCTCACAAGTATAACACAACTCTCAATTGGTGCAATCGGGTTATGACTCTCTAGGCAAATTACGACAGCTACATCCTCGTTCTTGCTTGTAGGTGGGTATGCTGATGACGACACATCAGCGTAGGTTAGAGTTTGATAGAACTATTAAAGCTAGCTCTGATTGGTATCTCTCTTAGAGACCTCAAATAGTGCCGGTGCTTTCTCCATTGGAGACCTCAGAAGTAGGTCTCTCCCTTGGAGACCTCGATATTGGGCGGTCTCTCCCATAAGGAAACTCAAAGTAAGCCTCTCCCATATGGAAATCTCTCAGTAGACTTATTTTCATAAAAGGACCAAGAATATGTTCCTCTCATATAGGAACCTCGAAGAATGAGGCTTTCTTATATAGGGTCCACAATAGGCTCTTATAGTCTCTTTCTCATACTCCATAGGAGCAAAAATAACATAGAAAAGAAAATAAATAGAGAAGCGCTTCTCCTTTTCTTCACTTTGACTTTATTTTTTTCTTTTTCCTTTTTTTTCTCCATTTTTTAACTCATTTTTTTTCTTTTTTCTTTATTTTTTTTAAACTTCAATGCTCTCTCTTTCTCTTTTAACTATCTTCTTTTTTTCTCATTTTTCCTCTTCTTTCATTCTTTGTTTTTTTTAACATAGCTAACAATAAAAAAGGAAAGGGCTTTAGATGCAAAATGCCCAAAAGAAAACAAAAAGGAAAGGGCTTTAGATGCAAAATGTCCAAAAGAAAACACCTTTGTGTCTCTTTAAAAAACCCTAAACAACAATCGCCACTGAAGTCATTCTACGAAGGCCACGATCCAATGTGAGATTTGTGGATTCTATAAAGAGATCCTCGATGCTACTCCCATTCTCATCATATCAGAATTTCTTAGAGATCTTTCGCGTCTCCATCTCCATCGTCGACGCTGAAGTAGTGAAGTGGATGGAGATCTCAGAGCTCGTCGTGGCGTCGTTGATCTTGCCTACAAGTTCTCTTTCTTCCTTTCTTCTTCGCTCCCCTTATAATGATGCTTAGGGCAGCAGCTACTACGGTTGCCAGAGTCCACTTGAGGAGTCGTCAATCTCATAGCAAGGCCGTCTGCTTGAGGAGGGTCAATCATCGGTAGGAGTGCTAATCGAATCAAACGAACTCGAACATAGTTATGTTCGAGTTCGATAAAATATTCGATTATGAATGTTTGAGTTCGATACGATAACGAAAGCAAATATTCAAGTTCAGTTTGTTATTAGTTTGTTTGCTTTGTTCGAATGAATATGTTCGATTAAGTTCGATAATTTATTCAATAACGGTTATTTGCTAACCGATTGTTCGATAATAGATAAACTATCATTCAGAATCAGAAATTTCAATTGACTAAATAAGGCATTTTATATTTAAAGAACTAATTGTTTCAACCTTAAAGAAATAAAAAACAAATAACCCAACCTGCTCCAAGAATTTGGATAAATGTGCAAAAAAAGAGGCATAAAGCTTGGAAGAAATATTTTTCTTTGCTCCTTGCACTGCAAGAGTAAAAACAGCAGCGATTTATCTTAAAGTTGTTGGGTTTACAGTGGATTCATAATGAATGTAACGGGAGCATGAAACTAGACATTCATAATCCTCCTGCAAACACAGCAAAAATATTAGTTTGAGTGGTAAAAATAAAATCATATCTATGAGGACATGAGAGATAGCGCATGAAATATCTAAGAGATGAAGGATATATCACAATGCCAAATGTGAGAGGCTTCTTGTTTGCTAAGACAATGCACCGACAAAGACAGACAAGCTGCTTTAATAGTGCCACAGTCTCAGAACTGGCAGAACAGTCAATGACAACTAGACCTGAAGAATTATGCAAGAAAAAGTTTTAAAATAATCTTATGGTGACACTAATAAGAAATTCATATCAATTGCATAAATATCTTTAAACTAAGTCGTGTTAAAAATAGACAATGTGGCATAATTTCACGAAGAATGCCACTTAAAAGCAAACTTGTGAAGCCAGATAGTAGGTTTTCTGAACTATAGAAATTTTAAAGAGGTTCTACAAACCAAGTGACTTTCCCAGTGAGCTAGCAATATCCAGAAGTTGTTTTGATGTTGCAAAATCCCTGAAAATTTGGCAAGGACCTAGAATCAAGCTACAAAAATGTGTCAGAATTGAATCATTAGAATCCAATCTATCTCAAGACAAGAGGTAAGGTAACAGAAAACTTGAGCACTTACAATTAAAAAGTGACAAACTAGGCCTAAAAGTGTTTTTGATGTCATCGTTTTAGTGGATCCATTGGTGGTTCATTCGTTGAATTATGCAATGCAATACCAATCTCGTAGAAGATGCTGTTAATGAATAAGAAACGATAGAAGAAGCTCGTTCACCGATATCTGTCAAGCTCGAGAGCATGAGACCGCGGGGTTTGGTGTGGCAGACCTCCATCAGGAAGTCGTCGCTGAGCTCCATCTTGTGGATGTCGTCCACCGCTAGCAAAGACTGGCTATCGCACACGCTGATCACTTGCAAGTGCAATCCTTGCAACAGAATGATGATGATGTCCCTGTCTGCGAGGCCATGGGGCTTGGTTGCTGATTGGAGTGGAGGGAAGGAGGGCGGAGAGGAGGGGAGGAGAAGGGAGGAGGCGAGGAGCTTACCTTGAGGATGACATTGACGAGGATGGAACCGCTCAGCCGCTGATGGAGGAAGCGGAAGGAGGGAAGGGTCTAGAGGGCAGCAGGCCTATGGCCTGCAGGTTGCGACATCGACGGTGGGGTTAGGGTTTGTTTGGGAAATGCGAGACAGTGAGGGAAAGGGTGTGAATTGTGACCATGAGTTTGAGGTAGTGAGGCTCTAAGCAGGGGGAGGGCAACGGTTGAGTAACTTGAGTTGAGGTCAAGCAAGGAAGCGGGCAAGCGGGACTTAGGAGTGGGCTTGGGTTTTTTTTTTTGTTTTTGGTCATTTGAGGTTGGGAAAGGGGAGGGGAGGGTTATTATTATTGTTTTTAATCAAATTAGTTATTTATATCTACATAAATGTATATTATATCCACACATATTTTTGTTTGTATGTATTTTCAAACTCAAACTTTTATCAAATGAATATACACTATGTTCATATTCGGTTCATTAAACTAACAAACTTAGTTTTAATGTTCATGTCCAGTTCATTTTTATTCGAATGAACTTTTATCGAATGAATTTGAGTCGAATTCGAATTGTTTAGTTGGATTAGCAGCTCTAGTCGTCGGAGCTAAAGACAAATGAGTACTATTTGGGACCCATGTAGCTTCACTCCAATGGGTTCAACGTTGCTTACCAAGGAAGCCCTTGGCATTGAAGTCGGTGAGGTGCTCAAAGCCCTCCTCTAAACAAAGTCCTAGGGTGATTCAAGTTTGTAACGTTGTTTGCGCCAACCTCGCAGGCAATGCACTCCGTGCACCCACTCTCCTGCGGCAAAGGCCATTGCTTTTGTTGACTGCCATGCAGGCCATCTTGATGAGGTCACGATCTGGTGTGACAGCACTCCTCCCAGTGGGTGGAGCTCATCTCACTCCTTTCCTCATCACACACTGCCGTCCTCTTCGTTCCCACCCCCCACCCCAAAATAGGGCTCAGGTATCTAGGGGATGGGAGCATGTTCAATTTTGGGAGGATGATTGGAAGGCATCAAGGAGTTTGATTGGGTTTTGATAAATTTCATCCCATGGAAGATTGTTGGGATGGTCCCAGCGGGATACACATAGGTGCCTGGATTCCCCACGTTGAGGGGTCTTTCAAAGGCAAGGATGGATTTGCAAGCTTTTTCGGGTGTTTAGGTTTTCTATTTGAAGATGGGGATCCTAGATTCTGTCTTGGAGTAGAGGGGTGTTCTTTGTTAAGAAGGATTATTATTGTCTGCTTAGAAGAGAGGCTAAGGTGAGATGTGGTTTTGGATTGTTTTGCCATTTGGAAGCTAAATATTCCATTGTAGGTGAAAATTATCTTATGTCTCATTAGAAGGGGAAGGGTAGTTACGAAGGGCAGACAGTGGCAGGTGCAAGTTTTAGAGACCTCTTTTACTTTCTATATTGTAAAGGATGAGGATATAGCACATCCTTTTTTACTTGTGGTTTTTTTTAGGATGTGTGGGATTTCATGTATTTTCCTGGCATTAGGTGGGCCCTTTGAAGGAGCTTTGGATGGCTTTTAGAAGCATTCAAGCATTTTTTTTGTCTTGGACAGGGACGTGTGATGCTCGATAGTTTCTCTGGTTCCAAAGATACAGGGTGGTGTTTTAGAGGGAAAAGGGCTTGGTTTGAGAATGTTGCGAGGAACCTTGGACTGTGTTTGACCTTTGGTCTAAAGTTATGTTACTGTGAAAATAATGAAGCTCATGGCTAGTGACCTTTGGTAGCCATCCTTTATCATTTCAACAAAAAATGCTGGTGAAAGTGTTTTGATTTTTCTTTTTTCTGTAAAGCACATGATGAGGTTTGTTTTAGCTTGCAGGGCTTTTTTAATGGAGGCAACCACATTGAGATGGCAAGAATCTTATGAGAAATTATTCTCCCATCCTGTATGCAACTGAACTATCCTCTTGGTGCTACATCATAGAATCTTGATTAGGTGCACTCCTCGAAATAGTACTTTGGGTTCATTGTTGTCCTTTTGATTGATTTTGGTCTGTTGTATTTGATGAAAGTCTCTGTACTGTCTCTAAACCCATCCTCACCATGAAAGGATTTTCCAGAACCTCACAACTATATGTCTGCTGCAGTGTCAACCAATCATCTATTTTATTGTTCCATCCATATTCCCATGCACTTTCTCCTCAACTGTCTTCAACATCAATGAGCTTGTTGCCTACACAATGTTCTAGAATGTCAATAGCCTGTCTGGATTCTTGAGCACCAATATTTTTTATTCTTGCAAGTCTTTGCATTCTGGTTGCTTTATATAAAAGTTTTGCCATCCTCAGGTCTTGTATCATATCTTTCATCATTTTCACTTTAAAAAAAAATCATTATTTCGTGTCTTGGTTAGCTAAATGGAGGGCAGTGCTGGTGAGGAGTTGTGCAAGTATGGCAGCAATGCTCTGGACAAAGTTGCTCTTGGTGACAAGAACACATGCAAGATGCACTTTTTGCATGCATCTGATGGTGGGGCTGAATGGGAATGAGATATTCAGTTCGCATACAAGATAAGAAGGTTTTGCCATCGGCGACAATGAGACATGGATGGTGCATTTGTTGCGTGCATCTGAAGCTGAGGCCTGATTGGGGAAGTGGGATTGCATTCAAGCATATCTCTTGCACGATTGCTTCTTCTTTGGCCCATGCACTGTTGGTTGCACATAGTATCTCCTATTCGATGGCCAAAATTGAGACTTGAATTTACTGTTCAAAAATGTACTCTTAGATTAATTTTCAGTTGCAAGTTCTTGTTAAGTAGAATGTATGGACAAAGCATGATTTATGAGATCTATGTTGTTCACAAGAACAGATGTTCTCATGCAGAACAGATTTTTCTCATATGCTGATTGTGACCATATACAATAGGCTTACTCATCAAATCTTGGTGGGCTCCCTAACACATGAGAACTGATGGGTCATGCATACCGAAGGTAGAAGTAACTTTTGTGTTATGAAACATATCCATTCTCATAGTTAATTTTATCTTGATGTCCATCATGCACACCAAACTGGTGATGGCAGTGACATAAAATTAGCCACAAGATACACTATTAAGAGCAACTCACGAATGACCTATAATGGTCTTTTAATTCTCATCATTCTCATCAAAAAATGATGTCTGTAATTGAAAGGCTGATGTTGACTTCAGAGGCAACTAGCAGCTAAGATGTCGATGGCTTTTTTTGTTCAAAGCACCCTTCAGCTGCAGGTTGTCCTGCAATGTGGTCAATATAGAAGCTGGTTGGGTTAGGGATGCTCAGTTGTAATGGTGGAGAGCTTTCATGTCATGGAGTTATATATGGTACATGATATTTAGATTTGTTAAGGATCTGAAGTTTCTGTAGTCGAATATGGACAAAGTTGTGGATGTCACACGGTTGATCAGGCGAGAGTGATTGATGTGGGCAACCCTTTCTATGAACATCATTAACTCAAAATCGTTTGAGTCTTTTATCACAATGTAAATCTTTTTTACTCTTAAGTTAATGACATGTATTATCTCTAAGAACCTGTCCCCTGCATGTTTATAATCAATGTCTTATGGTGAATGAGTCCACATCATGCCCATCTCTTCTCAGCAAATTATATGAATGGGTGAAGACAGAGTTACATTATATATTGGTGCACTTGCTTTTCCATTGTCTTTGTATTATTCCCTGAAGTTGTAGTCATTTTCTGAAGAATCATTTATTTTCCTTCTTGTTGCAGTTGACGTCATGAAACCAGGCACGACCATCATAGTACGCAATGCAAAGATCGACATGTTCAAGGGCTCTATGAGATTGGCCGTTGACAAATGGGGTCGTGTGGAGGTCACTGGTCCAGCTGACTTCACTGTGAAAGAGGATAACAATCTATCACTGGTTGAGTATGAATTGGTTAATGTGACTGAGGGGTAATTAATTCAGGTAAGTCGTCAATCTATCTTCTGATTATGTCTGAAGATGGTAACATGAAGGCATCGTTTTTTGCTGTTTCTTCTGGCAATATCAACTTCTGCTCACTGAATGTTGGTTCAAGTGGGAGGAATGGACATACCCTACTGACGTGGAAGGGTTGTTACCAATTATTATTATAGGTTTGCCCTATGTGAAAATCTGGCAATGGTTTCTTTCATCACTTGTGTTCATCCCCCATTGTCTGGTTCAGTGCTTGTTTTTGAAACTATTTAACTTTACTCAAGGCAGATAAAAAAAAGTACCTTACAAGCTGAGCATTAGAGTGAGGCTTCTAATGATTTCTCTCGAAGGCTACTTTGGGATATCACAGAACTTCTCATGTTTCTTTTTCTTCCTTGAAAAAATAAACAAAGAAAAATCTCTTTCTTGGAACGCCTATCTTCTCCCGCAACAGTTCGCGTTTTCCTCTTTCACGTTATAAGTTTGACTGACCCTTTCCTGATTTACAATTCCATGCTTTTACCAATCACTAATTGCCCGTATATTAGAAGGTTGCATGCAGGGGTTTTATCCTTAATCTTTTCTTCTTCCAATGGAAGTTGGATATTATCCATTTTATTCTTCCTTTCTGGGCAAAAGGGCAAAGCCAGGAAGGTTTTGCCAAAATTTGCTTGGTATAAATAGCAAAAAGAAATTGATTGCAGCCTGTAGCCTTAGTTGAATTTAACAAAAAGAAATTCGATCTCTAAACTGACTGGTTGTTTTGCATGAAAGAAGTAAACGTTTCTCTTTATAATGAATCTGTAATTAGATAAACGCACACCAAACTTTTTTTTCTTTCTTCCGAACTATAAACTCACATCAAACTACATCAGCGAATTGGGCCTTTGGAGGCTGCATCTGTACCGTGCAGGTTCGGTGATTCTGTTGCACTTCTCAGTCTTGGTGCTAATTTTCCGCTATAAATTTTGTAATGCGCATCTGGTAGTGTAGCCCACAATGACCGGCCAGCTGAGTTTCTGGCACAAGGTTTTGTTTTTGGTATCTAGTGATGGAGTTTGATTTAATCCATATTTTAGAAGCGCATGCCTCCAAGAAAAGAGTTGTGCCCGTTCTTGAAGTCTTTGATATGAATGCATGATCAGCTTCAAGGATGTTTGGTTAGAAGGCCCTTCTCTTG
The DNA here is from genome assembly GCA_037157565.1 of Thalassia testudinum. Classification (NCBI taxonomy): domain Eukaryota; kingdom Viridiplantae; phylum Streptophyta; class Magnoliopsida; order Alismatales; family Hydrocharitaceae; genus Thalassia; species Thalassia testudinum. Next base: position 11,093,554 of record JAZHRO010000065.1, on the reverse strand, counting down.
GGTAATTCAAAGACCCTGGATTTTGATGATGGTCGGTCTATGATGCTATTATCTGCATTTTAAGCTACTAGATCTAACATTTTTTAAAAAAATAGTTATGATATCTGATCTTAAAAAAAGAAGAGCTTTTTATATAGATGTTATTGAAATTTTTAAAAATTACTTTCTTACCATCTACATCCTAATATTAATTAGTATTAGTAATTTTAATGGTATTGGATTTAAAAGTAATGAAATTGATTGTTCTATCCTCAAAATTCATTTTCTTTCTATACCCTTCTTCCTCTTTCACCTCCTTTTCCTCTCGACTCCATATTCCTCCTCATTCCTTCCATCACCATTGATGATGTTGTAATAGAGGAAGCATGTTGGCCACCATTACTTCTCTTCCTCCTACACCTCCTCTCCTCATCTGTCACCTTCAATCCATAGGACATTTTTTTCCTCTCCCTCCCCCTCCTGCACCCTCTCCTTCCTCCACCCCTTTCCACCTCCTCTTCCTTGTCCTCCTCCTCACCTCCCTCACCACCTCTACCAACCTCTACCCCTTCCTCTGATCGACCCTTTATGTCGTGGCCATCTCTACTCCTTTCACAGCAGGTTGCGATGATGATGAAGGTCCTACTACCCCCACCAACTCAAGATGTGGCTGGGCTCAAGCTACAATTGGTCGTCACCACTACTGATGTAGGAGAGAGGAGAGGGGCCCGACAAAGCCTTGGAGGCTATGGATGAGAAGGTGGGTGTTGTTGGAGAGGTTAGGATGGGTAATCTTGATGTCATTAATGAAGAGGTCATCCTAAGCAGAGGTGACGATGAGGTAGGGGGAGGAGGTCTTGAGCTTGGTGCTAAAGGTGAGCTTGGAAAGGGTGCAACGAGGGAAGAGACTAGGTATAGAGAGGAGGGGAAGGGTGGTGGTGCTGGTGGTTGTGTGGGGCGAGGAGGAAGGAGAGCTTGCTCGTGAAGGAAGCAAGAGGAGCAGGAGGAGTAGTAGAGAGGATTTTCTTCGTTGTCATTTTCACCACTAGGGACGAGGTGTTCGTAGAGGAGGGAGCAAGGGAAGGGAGATGGTGGCTATGCCATGTGAAGAGGTTGGCGATGGTGCATTGAGGAGGGAGAGGAAGTGAAGGAGGAGGGAGAGGATGGCAGAAAAGAATAGATGAAATAAAAAAAATAAGTTTTCTAAGTTAAAATTATAATTTTTCATTACTTTAAATCCAACACTATTAAAGTTGATACCAACCAATGGAGTGACAATTACAAAAGTGACATCACTTTTTAAATGCCATATAAAGGAATATTGGAATTGAATGGCAAAAAAATAATTTTCAAATATTTCAATTGCATCTATATAAAAAGAGAGATTAACCTCCATTAACTTGACTACTTAACTCTCTATTTGCTAACCTAAGTTTAGTAACTTTAACACAGATTTATCTAAAATCAATTTCAATTAGTGTTAGTCAAATCCGTGTTAAAATCATACATCACTCAGGAAATGAATATTTAAGGTTAAGTAAGAGGAACTTTATTTGAAAATTGTCACTAAAGGCAACCATCATATTCGCAATTCAAGCATCAGATAAGGATCCCTAAAGAAGAGGTCAACAACTAATGATGGTGGCAGCTATAAGCTGGTAGAAGAATGATAGAGGTCCCAGGCATGGAGGTGAAGGATTGTTGGTATGAGGAATAACTCCTCTCTGAACCAAGGTTGATATTTGAACAAGGAGCTGATTGCTTGCAAGCCCCATCTCTATATGCTCAACCCTTAGCAAGGTGAGAGTTAACCTTTGACATCGCCACTTGGATCCGAGTGCCTCAAGCATCTCACCATGTGGGTATAATAGACAGATCCCTAGCATTGCTTTTATTAGATGAGGCACCCGTTTGGATACCGTGCTCCGATCGGATTCTATGGATTGCTTTTCTACGGTCTAGTTCCACTCCAATGGAAATTTTGAATGATGTGATGATGATACTTGCCATGGTATTAAAAGTTATTGGAACATTTGCTTATAATCTACACGCCATTTCCTAACGATGAGGTAACGTCATTAGAATATGTTAGATTATAAGAAGTGCAAAATCATGTCGGTACCAAACATTAGAATCCAACTCCATGGAAAGAGAACCCACGGAATTCAATTGCATTATCGCACAAGCGGGGCCTTGGTGGAGCTCACTAATTTGGGATTCCATGGAGTTCATAACATTAGCGATGGCCTACCTAGACTCCCTTGATTTGCAATATCTATTCCTAGCAATTATTTGGTCAAAGCAGATGAGTTGAACAAGAACCGTGTAAACATAAATGTGAAGAAAAGTGGAGAGAATCTACCTTCTCATAATTTACTTGAAAGGTTAACCCTCCAAAAGAAAAGTTAATTCTTATTTACTTGACTACTTAACCTACTATCTGATAACATAAATTTATTCACTATAATATGGATTTATTTAACATTAATTTCCATTAATATTAGCCAAACTTATGTTAAAATCATACATTATTCGTACCTCTAACATTCTAAGATCACTACCAAGTAAATACCACAAAAATTAACAAGACTTAACATTAATTTAAATAAATACAAACTATTATTAACACTACTCTATAAGTAAATACTATTATAAGTTAAACACCTATTTCATATTTTTTGACATCACTTTTCTAATCCTCAAGATAAATTAACCCCAAAAGGCATCGATGATGGAAAGGCCACTTTCCGGTTGCCATTCCTTCATTGACAACTTTCAATTACACGAGAAAATCTCTTTAGCCCCAAAACAAGGGAGGAAAAAGAAATTAATTGAGATGTTCGTCCTCTTGAAAGCATCACCATATAAACATTTCAGAGAGGAGTTATTGCCACGCATAAAGTCGGCATGGGACAAACTTGCACAAAATAGAGATGGGAAAATATTCCATTTGCATGATAAAGAAAATGGGTTATTATTTAAATAAAACATCGGTTGATGTGATGCATGGGCAAGAGTGAAGGAACCACAAAGGAGCCGGAAGAGGTCCTACTTGAGGTAACAATGTTCAGTTGAAGAGGACAAAAATATTGGTACAATAGTGAGACGAAGAGACTGATCCTACTTTTGACGAAGCATTCACACAGAAAATCTAGTCACCCACCTACAGGAAAAAAACATAGAAGCACATCAGTGACTCACCCAATATGTAGTACTTGAATCCAGTTATAAGAAGTCTAGCACGATTAAAGAGAAGAATAATACAATGCAGCCTACCATGAAATATCCACTAAAGTTCTAGTTCCAACCTAAGGACCCGTGGTAATCTATCTCATAGACAAGCAAATCCAGGAATACTCAAAATGGTTGACTCACATTTCGTACCCCGACAAATCCAGAGATTCAGGAAAGTCTGACGATGAAATATAATTTAAATATTTTTCAAAAAAAATAATTAAAATAGATTAGAAGTGAGAAAATTCGTCATCATCTAACACCATCCAATGGATAGACACTCCCCAAAAACAAAGTAAAGGGTGGAAAAATCTTTAGAAAGTTACAGATTACATGGAGAAAAAACAAATCTGCAAATTTCAGAACTTAAGTCTGACTTTAATCGTGATTAGACCTAATTAGTTATCTATACAAGTTATTCTTGCAGGGATCAACCAGAAATACTAGCTAATCACCTTTTCCTGCCCGATCTTCATCTAGTCTCATCACGTCCTACAAACAGGAAAAAGAACCAAAAGTACCCTTAAGAAAATCAGAAACAAGGAACAGAAATGCAAGTGTACCAGCCAAAAGGGTGTACAGCACAAAAACAAAAGAGCATAGAATTCTTGCATTTAAAGAAGCTCAACAGCTGTAGAATAGAAAAAACAGGTGCAGAGTTTTTGTGTCGGGTAGCTTATTATTTTCCTCTTCCCTACAACCCAAGAGTCCAGTACAAATCAATCTTATGTGGTTTGGAGGACCAAAAAAGCATACTGGAGTGGTGACAAAAGGTTCATGACCTTTTGTTGAGCATATAAACCATATGTCTACTTGTAATGGTAACCATTCAAATATCTTGGAAACATCACACCAACACAGGATGGCAAAACTCCGTTGAGCAATCCTAGTCACCTCCTAGCCAATCCAAGTACGTCTACTTGGGCCAATACTTGGTTGGACCTGATTAGTCGGGTGATTCTAGGGTCTCGGCTCAGGTTGGTAACCCAGGTCACCCAATTACCCATCTCAACTGAACCCAACCATGCCCAAGTATTATATCTTGATACGGTTTTTCACTCAAACTTTGAGGTTATCTTATTTGTTTCCTTTGAACATATAGTTTCTAGCTTATTAGCATTACTTTAAACTTCAAGATGGTTGATTTTATGTGATGCGATACCTTGTTGGAATCTCACTATTATCTGTTGCTTGGTATTAAATTGTGCAAGTCATAAATCTTATTAATATATTTTATAAATATATATTTTAAAATTTTTAGATATTTAAAAATACTCAACCGAATAATCTCTGATTATTCCCATGCAATAGCCTATATACCCAGTCGGGGACCTCTCCAACTGAATGCCAAGTACCAAGTTTTGCAACTTTGGACTGACAGCTCTTTGCAACCCCTCTAGGCCTCTACCAAACATGGATAACTGTTTCTGTAGAATTCAGCTATGCTGAGATAGTAAGCAATTAGGCTAGGTAATTATGTGGTTCCTATCTTCGTATTGCCACTATACTCTGGTGATGTCTTTGAAATGGTCGCAAAAGTCCTCAAGAGAGGAGATAGACTGTTAAAATCAAAACTTACGAACATGCATTCCATTAACATGAAGATTCTTTTTTTCAAAAGTGAGTGAAGAAAAATTATCTCGTAAATACATGTGTCATATACTGTAGATGATGCAACCTATAAATGAATAATTAGAATCCAATCTCTCGTTTCATTTAAAAAAAAACAAAGTTAACCCATCAAATGAAATTTGCACTAAAACAAAAAAACGAACTCTTCCAGCTAAAGAAAAGATTTGTTTTCCTATTCAAAAGTCAATAAGCTCTCATATCTACAAATATTCTTTTAAGGCAGGCAAGCGCAATATTGTCAAGCTTTTCACAAGCACAAAAAGTCACATTCCCCAATGAATCATGCACCTAAGACTTCCAACATAAATAATGGCAGGTGCCAAAGCAAACAGCACATAACACAAGAAAAAACTCATAACATGAAAGTACATTTCTGGTGTTGCTAGTTTAAAAAAAAGGGAGAACCAATACCTTCAGAGAGCCAACTGCAACCACAATGTGACGAACAGAGCAAAGAAGTCATTAAAGCGGAAGCAGTAGCAGTGTGCACTGGCATTAGGGATTCCACAGCACAACTCAACTCGATGGGGGACCTTCCATAGGTAGATAGGCGGAAAGAATTACATCATTGAATAAAATAAACAAAAGCAAATACATAAAAGGAAGATCAAATTTGAATTGTCACTATGTTCTACATTGTCAAATTATTTGGTAACTTCTCATGAAAAGATCAGATTTCCAATCTGTTCTTTTTTCTTTTTTTTTGCATAGATTCGCCAATTAAAAGTGAAAGCACCTTGTGTTGATTTCACACTTGAAAGTAATTTTGAGATTGCTGGTGGGAACAAACAGATGTATATTCTCAAAAACTTCTACAGGGCTTCAGCAAATTGGTTTTTTTCCCAAAAAAAAAAAAAAGGTAAAGGGATGAATACAGAGATGGTGATCATCCAAATTTATTCACTTCACTTCAACCATCCAAGATACAACACAAATCAAGGCATCCTACCATAGAGAACCCACATACCCTTAAATAAACAGATGTCAAAAAGGCCATTACCAACATAAAATCTCAGAATGGCCAGAGGTGCAATTCCCTCTAGTTTCGAGCAAAGACAAGCTGGATACACCTTCTCCAGTAAAGAACCTCCAGAAAAGATCTCTGCCCTAGGCATCATGCAACCCCAGTCTTCTGACCTCGTTAAGACCTCTCGGTCAAATGGATAGGTAAAAGCCAGATGGTTGCAGTTCTTGCCAATAGCACAAATAGGATCTGGCTACGACCTATAGACCTTGGTCAGAATCCATTTTTTCTAACCAAGAGAAAATCTTGATCTTCAAAGGAACCTTGATCTCCTAAATCAGTCAAAAATCCCAGCAAAATTTCAGTTGATGGATTGCAATTGCTGCCTCAACAAGCAATAGTCAATCTCACACACAGAAAAGGGAAGAGGAGGAAAAAGCCCTCTTCCTATTCCTAACTATTTTGTATTCCCCTAGTACACGTGTAAGTTAGCACATCCCAAAGCTGCATGAAGTTGGAAAAACATTAGTCGCACAAACTTGCCACAAGTACAGGCACCCCCCACCCACCAGCTCCTTCAGCCTTACAGCAACAGTAAGAAGAGACTGATGCATCAGGATTCACAGGCAGTGCAAAGTCTTAGGAACAAGTTACAGATAGATCCTTTTTCCTACCCAATCATTATTCTAGAAAGCAAAGCCTGATTTATCACCTAGGCAACCACAGAAAAAAGGTATGACAACATGCATGTGATGTAACAAATCCAGTCATAAAAGTGAGAATCCCCCTACAAGGCTCCATTGTTTTTTCTCCAATAAAACAAATGTGAAACATTAACAAGCTAAATCAAAATTAGATATTTAATTAGGTATTTACTATTTTTAGATATTTAATGAATTTCCATGTATGTCCCTTAGCCTCTCTATATAAAGAGGGCTAAGGCTTCTCTTTTGAATAATAACAAAGATTTTCTTCTCTCAAATTTCTTTGCATGATATTAAAGTAGGTTTAATCCTGTGGGAAAAAGAAAAGAGGAAAAGAAAAAAACCCTAAAGAGGGGAGGGGACCTCCGGTGACGTCGCCGATCTCCAACGAGCCTCTGGGGAGTCTCCTCCTTTCCAAAGCCATCTCCTCTTCTTCTTCACCTTCCCTTCCCGATCCATGTTGTCGGAGATCGTACAGGACACCACTGCCACCGTGCCAAGGAAGGAGTCATCGGTAGCTCCGACGGAGGAGAGCCTTAAGGCGACACCTCGACAACTGCTTCAGTGGAGCACGCGACCGCCCTCAACAACCACATCGCCCACCCCCCCCATCCTCGATCTTCAACACGAAGTACCAACTCAAGTCGAGGGTCGTCCCCACGCTGGCCCTCAAAGGGCGCCGCCGACCCGACTGAGCCAGCCACTCATGGCGAGGATCGCGGTGGGGCCACAGAGGAAATCAAGGTGGAGGTGGCGGTCGTGCAGTCGACCTTCTCGCAGGCCCACGAGCCCCCGATGGAGGAGAGGGCGGAGAGGACGACGACATCGTGGATGCCAGCGAGGATGGAGAGGTCGTCCACTTGAAAGGTGAGGGTCTTGACCTACTCCCTCATCTCCATCGTCTCCTTCACAAGGATGCCGTTAAGGGACTTGAGGTTCTCAATGGACCGACCGAGAATAAGAGGAAGAAACCCTCAGGTCTTTGGTGTTTCTTTAAAAAAAATTAGGGTTATTTTATGATTGAGTCCACTTTTCCATTTTCTTTAAAGTTGAGTCTTTTGGTGTTGGGGTGCTTATCTGTAACCCCTCAAAGTTTGAGTTATCTTAGTTGGATCCTTATATGTTGAGTAGAAGATACAAGATTTGAAGACGGGAGCCGCCTGAAGATGTCAAAGTTTGGGCAACACTCACCTCAAGAGAAACCGATCGTTGACTAGCTCTATGAGGGCATACAAGAAGAGGTACCCAGGGTTGAAGACACGAAGAGCAAATTACTACGTCGACGAGAGTGGATCTTTACTACTTTAAGGATCTAAGTCTTCGCCGTCTCCCACGTCTCGACTTACGAAGGAGTGTTAAGAAATAAATCAAAATTAGATATTTGATAAGATATGTACTATTTTTAGGTATTTAGTGAATTTCCGTGTATGCCCCTTAGCCTCTCTATATAAAGAGGGCTAACGCTTCCCTTTTGAATAATAACAGAGATTTTCTTCCCTCAATTTTCTCTATAGATAACCATAAGAAACCATACATGGGGAGGAGAGATGAGAGGGGAGAGAGGAGAGTGTGGCGAGGGTGAGGGCTGGACGCTAGTTGCTCGGAGGACATCGAGGTGGCCTCCCTCAGACCCTGATCGCTATAAGGGTAGTGATGGAGGACGTGGAACAAGATGCTTCAAGTGTCTTAGTGTTGGCCACTGGGCGAGGGAGTGCCGTGACCCTCTGTGGTGTTGGAGATGTGGCGGTACTAGCCACCGAAGTGCTGCTTATGTTCGTAGGAGAGGTGGTGGGTGCTTTGTCACCACCACCGGGGATCAGAGTGCCCCAGGTGAATGTGGATGCGCGTCCAAGGGGGCGTCACCTTGCGAGCGGTGGTAGATGGTGGGCAGGTGCGGGAGGTGGTTGAAGGGCGTCCCCAACTGGAGGAGGTTGCTGTTAAGCTTGGCGGTCTCATGGTTGGGAGAAAGGTGGAGGTTCTCTCCGCCAGCGACGGCAAGGTTCTTGTCTTGGGCCTCGATCTACCTAAGCGAGTCAGGCTCTGCTTTACGGAAGTCTAGGTGGGGATGGCACTCTTAAGATGGAGGAAGCCCTATGTCATGATGGCGCGCTAAGAGAGAGCCCGTCGAAGAAACCTCTGATTGAAGTGGTGACTAGCGGGGCTCTGTGGTGGCTAAGGACAATGGAGGTGGCTGAGGCTATGGTGGCGCCATTTGCGCAGCTTAAGGAGTGCAGAGGTGTTGGCCTCTCCAGGGGTTCGCTCGTGGTTGTTGTTGAGATGAAGGTGGGAGCTCCGCTGATGGAAAGGGTGCTTCTCCGCCATGGGGGGTGTCTCGTGGGTTGTAACTTGTACACCCACAAGGGCTTCGCCTTCGCTGGCTGTTGGCACATACGCTGATGCGGCCAAGAGGTCCAACAACGTCTTTACCGCTAGGGTTTAGTGACCAAGACAAGAGTCAAAGCGACCAAAGGCTGACATGGACTCACCATTTGAGGGCGCCGCAATGATTGCAGCTGGCGACACCCCGATTGCGACTTTTGCGGCTAACGACGCTTCGGATGCAAAGCCACTAATGGAGGCTTTGGGAGGGAGAATGAGCGAGGAATCCGAATGGGCTAAGGGAGTTAAGAGGATGGAGGCACCTTTTAAGGGCCACTTTGGTCCTTTGCACACAACCGATGCAGATCTGAATTGGATTCGAGTTGGGTCGGACCCTTTGAACCCAGGCGTTCCCAAGACCCCTTTGGATACGAATGGGCTATACTGAGCTGGGATTCTGGATGCAGGCCCATAGGGGAAGGCCTCCATCGGGGAGGGCTCTCACGTATTCTCGAAGGGATTTCGCTCATCTTCCTCCACTCCACGCTCAACAGCAACGAGGGGCTGAGGAGCTTCGCGGTGGTCCCCCGGTGGCGTGATCACCTCGCACACCCAGATCAAGGGGCTCAACGAGGTGTCAAGATGCGTTGAGGAGGCTGGTGGCGACCCGATCTCCACCGTTCATTGCTAGGCCACAACAGGAGGTGAAGATGCAGTGCCACTAGGAGGTGGTCGAAGCAACAATGACCAGGTGAGCTCCCATTAACCAGGTGGTGTTAAGGGGCTTCGTTACAATAAGAGGTTCGGGTATCGGATAGCTAGGCGCGGTGGAGCCAGGGCCCATATTGTGGTGGATGGTCATGAGAGGAGGCCTCAAGCACCGCAGCAGCAAGTGTTAAAGGCGCTGGATGGGGGTGATGTGGAGGTTGCCCAGATGGCAAAAGTGTCCACCTTCCATTAGGTGGAAAGGGGAGGAACCACGATTGCCCAATGACAGGGATCCTTTCGTGGAACATTAGGGGTCTTAATGACCCCTCTAAGAGGGCAGCTCTAGGGGATACATCCAACAATGGAAGGTAGACGTCCTTCTACAGGAGATGAAGTTGGTTGGCTATGACAACAGAGTGTGGAGGGAGGTTGGGGGTTCCTGGATGAAAGGATTTCGGGCTCTTGATGCAAATGGCCATGTGGGAGGACAGATTCTGGGATGGTGTGAGGACATCTTCGCTCTCAAGGTTGTTTTCCTAGGGAACCACGTTATCTCCGCTAGGCTGTTGAGACGAGATGGGGCCAAGATGGTTGTAACTGGAGCGTATGGCCCATCTGAAGCGCAGACGAGAGATTTGATGTGGGTGGAGCTGGCGACAATGGCAACAGACAGTGTTAGAGTACCATGGTTGATTGGGGGAGACTTCAACACCACGTTGCAGTTGGATGATAGACCTAATGGACGGGGGAGACAAAACCTTGGGTCTATGCGGTTTGTGGAATTTGTGGCACTACATGGGCTAATTGACTTGGTTCCGGTTTCATGCACATATACATGGAGGTCCACAAATGATCAGAAGTCCAGGATTGACAGATTCCTTTCTAGTGTTGAGATGGCAGAGGTGTTCCCATTGGCAAAAGTCTCTTCGTTAGAGCGGCCTTTTTCGGACCACACACCCTTGACGTGGAAGTCGAATGAAGGCATTTTCTTTGGCACTTATTTCAAGTTTGATAGATCTTGGTTGCTGGAGGCAGGATTCAGAGATAAGGTTGAGGAGGAATGGAGATCCATGGTGGTTGAGGGGTCGGCTGCAGTTCGGTTGGCCAGGAAACTGGCTGGCATGTGAGGCTACCTAAGGATGTTTAGAAAGGAGCTCAAGGAGTCTAGGCTTAGAAAGAAAATTGAGGCATTTGCTGAGATCACCAGGATTGACAGACAAGAGGACAAGGGGACACTAACTATAGAGGACAAAGAACACAGGGCAAGACAGATGCAAGTAGTGTAGGAGGAAGACAGAAAGGTTAAGGTTGAGTAGAAGACGAGGTCCAGACAAAGGTGGTTGAAGAAAGGGGACTCCAACACCAAATACTTTCATCAGGCAACCTCGGCTAGAAGGAGGAGGAACTGGATTAAGAGGTTGTTTGTAGGTGGGGTGACCTACTCAAGTAGGGAGGAGGTGGGGAGAGCGGCGACAAAGCTCTTTAGAGATTTCACTAGAAGACGCTAGAGGAGAAGATGGACATGGAGGGGGGAGGACGTGCAGAGCATCTCGGCGGAGCAGGCTTTGGCGCTGTCGGTTTCGCAAAGAACAAGGTAAGGAGAGCGGTCTGGTGTCTCAATCCAGATGGATGCCCAAGTCCAGACAGGTTCCCTGTATTATTCTGTAAGGAGTTCTTGCCTGTCGTTAAGGAGGAGGTGTTGCAGGTGATGGAGTTTGCGACAGGGAATAGGAGCTTTGACAGAATCAATAAATTTTACCTCTTCCTTTTGCTTAAAAAATAGGGTGTCGAGTCCATTAAGGAGTTTAGGCCGATTGCATTGTCAAATGCAATCTATCTCATTGTCATAAGGGTCTTGACCAACAGACTCCGTGGGCTCTTGGGGGAGTTGATTTCACCTGTGTAGTTAGCATTTGTCCTAGGGAGAGGCATCCTGGACTATTTTGTTGTGGCCCTGAAGGCCCTAGCAGCTTGGAGGAGAGAGAAGATGACCTTTCTTTCGAAGGTCAATTTTAGTAAAGCTTATGACTTGATTTAGTGGGATTTCTTGTGGGCCTCCCTAGTTAAGAGGGGCTTCCCTCAAGTGTGGATTGACTGAATGAAAAGGTGTGTCACGACGACATCCTTTTTTATGCTACTGAATGGCAATCCTTCTGGAGGTTGGGTGCAACTCAGGAGGGGAGTCAGGCAGGGTTGTCCGCTAGCCCCAATGCTGTTTGTGTTAGCAGTGGATGCTCTTGCAAGGGCAACTCAAAGGCCTTGTTCGAGGGGTCTGCTTAGAGGCTTCATGGTGGGAGCTAATAGTAAGGTTCCGATGTTACGGTAAGCAAATGATACGCTATTCCTGGTGGAGGGGTCGGTACTTGAAGCTAAAAGGATGTGTATACTTTTGAAGTTATTTGGTGAGGCTTCGGGGAGTAGATTAACTATGGGAAATCGAGTTTTATTCCGTTCAATATGTCAAACAGGGATGTGGAGGCATCTGCTACCACTCTTAGGATAGCTTTTGGGGCACTACCTTTGTCGTATTTGGAGTTACCATTGTCTGTTGACCACTTGAGACTGCAAGACTAGTCACTTCTGGAAAGGATGGAGAGGAGGCTGACGGGATGGTCCTCTAGGCTACTTTTGAGGGGGGGAAGGTTGACTCTGGTGAAGGCAGTTCTATCCTCCATGCCAACTTATTTTCTCTCCGTCTTCAAGATGCCCAAGCAGGTGGTGAAGAAACTTACAAGTTTGATGCGTGACTTCTTTTGGTCCACTGTAGGATCAATCGGGAAGGGGACGAGATTGGTGGCTTGGGAGAAGGTGTACCGACCTTTAAAGGATGGTGGACTCGTGGTTAGGGATATGGATGGGGTCAACATGAACTTTCTCACGAAGTGGATCGCCAGATTGGTAGGCCAGGAGAAAAGCATGTTTGGAGATATCTTGCGGGTTGTTATGGCCCCTTCCTGTCATGGGGGTCTCTTGAGTCTCCACTGTTAGGGGCTTCACACTTCTTGAAAGGTTTGGCAATGGTGGCTCCGAAGGTGCATGCCTTCTTCTCGCCCTACGTGGGAGAGGGGGATATCTTTAGATTTTGGCTGGATGATTGACCGGACGAAGGGAGCAACCTTTGTGACAAATACCCTCACCTTTTCTTGAGAGCAGTTGATCAAGAGGCAATTGTGGGGAGCTATTGGGATGGGACATGGTGCCCCACTTTTTAAGGGGTGCTGTCAGATCAGAGGTGCGTGGAATTACAACAATTGATGCATGCCTTGGTTGGTTGGGAGCTGAAAGGAGGGTGAGACACTTACTACCAGATGAAGGGGAGTTTACGGTGGTAAAGGCATTCCGTACATTGTGTACCGTGCCATAAATGGATGTGAATTTGATGAGGGATTGTAGGTTGCTCTGATCGGTTGAGTGTCCACTGAAGGTCAGAATCTTTGCATGGCTACTGAAGAGAGGAAGATTGGTAACCAAGGCATGGAGGGAGAGATGAATTACGACGGATGACCTGGGTTGCCCTTTCCGCAATAGGGCAAATGAGGATGTGCAACACTTATTCTTTCAATGTGCCTTCGTTGCGCATGTTTGGCAGAAGATGGGTTTTGACTAGATTGCCGTTGGAAGCATGGATGATTTTTAGTCTTCTTTCCGAATGGGGGGTACTCATGGTAGGGGGAACACTTTCAGATCTAAGAAAGAGAAAGCGAGGCTATTGGCAGTCCTGTAGGGTGTGTAGCTGGGAGGAATGGAGTCGTGTTCACGAGCGAGACACCCTATGTTGAAAATATGGTTTGCTCCATTTCGTCCCAGGTGGTGTTTTGGGAGTCAACCATGTTATCGCAAGGATAACCACCCTTCAACTTTTCAAAAAGAAAAGAAACCACACATGGGCCACCCACTTTGTTAGAGGAGCCCAAGTCATGGATGTAAGTTTTAACACTCTGAAATCACTCCCACATACTCTCCAAACTAACCAGTCTCAAATTTCTTCACCCTTTTGGCATATTGATAAAAATCTCAACCAAAACTTCAAAGTCACCCAATGCACATCATTCTTGTGAAGATTGTTACCATTCTTGATAAATTTTAGATGGCTATCATTCTTGTGAAGAGAAAAGGTTTGCATAACATTCAAAAGAAACCCTAGAAGAGCATTGGGTTTATTACAAAGGGATCCAATAAATATAGAAAATTAAATAATATCCTTTATACTCAACACCCTCCCTTAAGTTAGGATGTAAATGTTTGTAAGTCTCAACCTGCTACAAAGAAAGTCATGTCACTTCTTTAAGGCTTTAGTCAAGATGTATGCTAGTTGAAGCTCAGATGGAACATATGGAGTGCTGATTTTGCCTTCAAGGACCGCATTCCACACAAAATGACAATCTACCGCAATATGTTTGGTCCTCTTATGGAAAATAGGATTAAAGGCATTGTAGGTAGCTTATTTATTATCACAATAGAGCGAAATTGGCATATCAACCTTCACTCCCAGATCTTGTAGAAATCCTACTACCTAGCATAATCTGCATCTAAGTAGGCTATGACATCTAGAGGCTAACCAACTATGTAGTACAGTCCTTGACCAGGGCTCCCCTTGAGGTACCTCCAGATGAGGCAAACCTCCCGCTAATGACTATATATAGGAGTTTGCATGTATTGGTTGGCTCTACTCACTGCAAAACTAATGCCTAGCTAACAGTCAAATGTAATAGGCACCCTATTGTACTGCAGTATCTGAGAACATCCTCATATGGAGGATCATCCTCATCATATATGTGAGCATATTGCAGCTCAACAGGGATGGTTGAGGGCTTAGCCTTAAGAAGTTCAGCCTCCTCAAGATTCTACAAAGTGTATTGCCTCTAGGATAAAGAAAGGCCAAACCCCTGTTTAACAACTTCGATCCCCAGGAAATAACGAAGGTCACCCAAATCCTTGGCGACAAATGTGGACTGCAAAAATGCCTTTGTCTGACTAATGCCTTCCTCATCATCCCTAGTCAAAACCATATCATCTACATAGATTGCCAAAATGACTACCCCATAGGTATCACCACAAGTGACCTTCCTAATAAACACGGAATGATCAAAGGAAGAGCGCTGGAATCCAATCCGCTGAATCTTCGAGCTAAGTCTCTCAAACCAAGCCCTTAGACTCTGCTTTAGGCCATAGATTACCTTTCTCAGGCAACAAACCTGCTCCCCCTGGATACGATAGCTCGGTGGTTGTCTCATATATACCTCCTCTACCAGATCACCGTATAAGAAGGTATTTTTTATATCCAATTGGTGTAATGACCATCTCTTGTGCACAACGGAGAAGACAATCCACATAAACGAAATACAAGTAACAGGAGAAAAGGTCTCAAGATAATTTATCCCATATGTCTATTTGAAGCCCTTAGCCACCAATCTGACTTTGTATCTATCGACAGTCCCATCAGCCCTGTATTTAATGATGTAAACCCATTGACTGTCTACAACAATGACACTTCAAGGACATGACACCAAGTTCCATGTTCCCCTAGACTGAAGGGCTTGCATCTCCTCGTCCATGGCCGCACACCATCAGGGATCCTAGGATACCTCACTGAAACCTTGAGGAATGACAACAGCAGTGATGGTAGAGGCAAATTGTCTAGCCTCCTCTTCTAAGTGTGAGATCCCAGCATAATGAGACATTAAGTGTAGTGTGCAAGGTCAATTAAACCTTCTTAATGCTAATGTCTCATCATCATTTGTCTCTATCTGTTTCGAAGAAAGGTAGAAGCAGGTGCAATGTCAAATGCAATGTTCGAGGATGTCACGAATCTCCTATAGAACAGCCTCTATCAATGTACCTTCCTTTAAGAAAGAGGGTATCTTCTCAAAAAAGATCACGTCTACTATGACAATGTATCTCCTGTAAACTAGATCGTAACACCTATACCCCTTATGAGTATTGGAACATCCAAGGAAAATGCACTTCACAACACGGGGAGCAAACTTATCATGATTACCGAAGGCTTGAACAAAGCACATGCAGCCAAACATCAGCAGAAGCAAGGTGAAAATCCAATCACAATTTGGATAGAGAACCTGGTATGAGATCCATCCTCCAAGCACGGAAGAGGGTAATTAAGGAAGTACATTGCAGTAAGATTGGCATCTCCTTAGAATTACCTCGAAACCTTCATATGGAATATCAAGGGTTGAGAAATATCCAGGAGATGTCTCAACTTGCACTTTGCTACACCGTTCTGCTGAGACATGCGCGCAAGATATCTGTTGTATGATCCCATGACTACTGAAGAACTCTTGTAAATCCTTTTGTGTGAACTCCAATGCATTGCCACTGCGGAACAAGGTTCGAAATGCCGATTTCGATGCTATGCCGATGAAATTTTAAGTGTACATTTCGTGGGCATGCCGTGGAAATGCACGTTTTTCGATGGCCATGCCGATAGGCATGCCGATAACATGCCGACAGAAAATCACATAAATACTCAAAATGAAATAGAAAATCACATAAATACTCAAAATAAAGTGTGTGTATGTCTACTTGAAAAGCTTGAGTGTCTCTAGTTGAGTTAATCATCGTGTGTGTGTCATTTTAGCCCCCCCACATTCCCAGTTTCGAATCTCCCACTCCTGCATTCAAACCACTCTGTTTGTGTGTGACAGTCCCCTAATTTTCGAATTTCAGCCCTTAACTAAGCCCCCCTATTTCAGATTTCAGCCCCTCCGAATCTCCAACACCTGCATTTCAAACCGCTCACAACGCCGATCAGCATGCCGACGAAATTCATCGGCATGCCGGTGGCACACCTATAAATCGACAATATTTTCATGTCGACACGACCCCCTTCCAGAAATGGCCTTGCCGATGGCATGCCGCTCTGCTGCGGAAAACTCTAACAACAGTAGCATATGGGGTTTGCACCTCTAAGAGAAACCTCTCTACAATCTGGGGAATCTTTGACTGAGTCTTCATCAAGAAGCCCAAGTGAGGTGACGACAATCATCTATAAACACTGCATAATACATGTATCCTCCTAAAGTCATAACCCTGGATGATTCCCACATGTCACAATGTACTATGAAAAACATGATAGCAATTACCCCATCGCTCCGTTGTAGGAAGCTGCTCCTATGGTGTTTCCCAAGTTGATAATTCTCATACTCAAGAGTTATGGATTTTGGCAACTCAGGATATATCTGTCGCATCTTCTTAACTAATGATGACCAAGCCTCCTATGCCACAACCAAGGATCACTGGCAATGGATACAACTCCAGCGAACAAGGCAGATGTGTCCAAGTAGTATATGTCATCTCTCTCCATGCCTCCACCAAGAATCTCCCCCGTTTATCTATCCTGAAAGTATCAGTGCTCCTCGTCAAATATCACCCAGCATCCAAGATCCTTGAAAATATGACTCACAGATAATAAGTCCATAAGAAACTCAAGAGCACAATGAGCATCTTCAATCATCAACCTAGTGGTAGCCTGAACACCTCCAACGACCGTGATCGGAGAAGTGACGCCATTAGCAATCCTCACCCTCCTAAGCTCACGTGGGGATAAGCACTTCTCTAGATGCTTTACGTTCCTAGTAAGGTGAAAAGATGCCCTAGAGTCAATTACCCAAACACCATCGAACTCCATCTTCTTTGACCCTTATGCTGCACAAGCAATCCCTTGTAAATCTAAAATCAACCCTATTCTTGGGTCAAACATAAGCTCTATGCATGAGAGAAGGCTCATCATGTTGTAGAGAGGAAACACCTTCAAGAGAGAGATAAGACTTATCACTAACCAAGTTGTGTATGAGAGACGACTTACCACACACACAAAACTCTCAACAAGAAGAGAACTAACATCGCTATATATGCCAGAAATCTACTGCACCAATCTTCCACAGCAACACACGGTGGTAGGGACATGACAGGGCCCGCTGGCAACATTGTAGGGATCGTCCAAGCTAGCAGTGACAGCGTTACTATTGTCGTCGTTGTGGTTCTCCATCTAGAACATGAATCACCAAGATATTGGTAATCCAAACATCTTTTCATGGTGAAATGTTCGATGGGATATCAAAACACCAACCTAAGACTGCTACTCTGAGAAGAGAAAAGGTTCGCATTACATTCAAAAGAAACCCTAGACTCTCTTTTATAATGAAAAGACACTGGGTTAATTACTAGGGAACCCAATAAATATAAAAAATTTCATAATACCCCTTATACTCAACAATTCTCATGTAGCCAACCTTTTTGCCATTCAAAATGTTTCAAAATTTATTGTAAATGGATATTTCAAGATTGCTGATCATTGGACTTCCATAATTTGAAGATGATGTTCTAAATTTTGACAAAAAAAACCATTTGACTGGCCAAAATCTCATGTGAAATCCAATTTGAAAACCTTGACCATGCAAAATCAATTAACCATTGATGATGTGCTTAGTGCTTTGGGTTTACTTTAAAAACATGCTTAAGTCAACATAAAAACCAACTTGGATGAGCATGTGTTCTTGCCAGGAGAATAAATAAGATGCCATGTTACTCTTGGGAAGGACATTTGTACAAAAGTTAGATGTTTGCCTTGTAGATGGAGCACAAAGAATATTTTCTTGAATTTCCTGAAACATGAGAAATGTTTGCATTGAAAGTTAGGGTTATGGCAAAGGGGGTGGGGGCAGGAAGGAAGAGGGATGAGGAGGAGGTCAAAGGAGAAAATAGGAGGATGGAAGAGAAAGGGACGGGTAGATGGAGGAGGTGTAGAAAAGGAAGGAAGGGAATGTGATGGAGGTGGCAGAGGTAGAGGAAAAAGGAGGGAGGATGGATGTGGCACAGGAGAGAAAATATAGGGATATGATAAAAAAATAATGTTAAGAATCATAAATTTCTATCAGCTAACAGAGACAATTTGGGGCTGGGCCAGGGGGAGGGGGGTTTTGCATTTGCATAAATGGAGCAACTTTTTTGGGTGCATTTGCAAAAATGTCAAAAATGTTGATGACAAAGGCACCCCTAAAGGTGAGATTGCATGAGAGTTGTGGAGAAATGTTGTGACAAAATGTAGATGGCTTGGTCAGAATTTAATGACGGTTGCCACATGTTCTTTTTATGGTGTAGGAAGATGTGGATCACAAGGATAGATGTCAATCATCTATTTTTAGCTTGTCATGAGATAATGAGCATTTACTTCTAAAAGAGAGGGTGATGCCTTTGGCAATGTTATGTGGCCTACCTAGGCTGAAAGAAATCAACTGGTATTCGTGTATTTGAGACCCCCATGCAGAGAAAATTCTTCTCCAGGCACAAGTTTTTTTAACAAGGAATAGGTGAGCATATCCATGTAATTGGAGATGTAATCTCTTCTTTATCAATGAAATGGAAGACTAGTGATGTCAAGTAGTTTCCCTTCCCTCGTTCAAATTAAAAAAAAAAGACAAAAAGAAATACTGTTGCTAATATCATTTTTTAGGAGCAATATCGAATGTTTATAAGGGCAATTACATAGAAATCCTAAATATTTTCTTGAAAGACATAGTAGAACTTACCCGAACTGGCAGAGTGACTACAGGGATCTCTGTGGTTGATCTATGAACTTATATGGCAACATGGAGTTTGCTGAGGCTTTTCCCTTAGTGGAGGTATGGTCGATGGACAAGTCGTTCTCAAATCACACCCCTATGCTATGGAGCTCCAATGAAGAATGACACTTCGGAATGTATTTTAAGTTTGACAAGTCATAGCTCTCAGAAGAAAGATTGACCTGCTAAGGATTTTCCTGAAGACGTACAGGAAGGAATTCCAAGAGGAAACGAATAGGCTGAGGCTTTAGCAAGGATAGATAGATTGGACAGAACTGAGGACTCCAGGGTCCTTACTGATGAGGAGCAGGCAAAGAGAGTTAGACATCTGCATACCATCCAGATAGAAGACAGGAAACAAGAGGTGGAGTGGAGGATGAAGCCAAGGTAGAAATGGTTCAAGGAAGGAGGCTCCAATATGTGCTTCTTCCACTTGGCGACGTCAGGTAGAAGGAAGTGGAATCGGATTGATCATGTGCTTGTTGACAACCGGAAGCATATAGGGAGGGAGGATGTGGGCAAGGCGATCTTTGACTATTTCAGGGCCTTTACAAGGAGGAGTCTTGGAGGTCGACGAGAGTAGATACATGGTCCATTCCTAGTACACAAGTGAACCTGCTCACTTCGGAGTTCCTGAAGGAGAGGCAAGTGATGTGGGGCCTTAATGCAAAGGCCAGCCCTGGGCTAAATGGTTTCCCAGTGTACTTATACAAGGAATTTTGGTCCCTTTTGAAAGAGGTCATGGAGGTGATGGTGGACTTCACCAGAGGAAACGTGGGCTTTAACAGGTTGAATAAGTTCTACATGTTCCTTCTACCAAAGAAAGATGAAGCAAAGGCGATAGAGGATTTCAGACCGATTGCTCTCTCGAATGCCATTTACCTCATTGTGGCTAAGTCTTTGGCAAACAAACCCAAGGGAGTGTTAAATGACATCATTTCCCCCATGCAAACGACATTCATACCTGGCAGGAACACATTGGATGGCTTTGTGCTCACTTTGGAGATCTTGGCACATTGGAGAAACATGAAGAGGAATGTGCTCCTTTCGAAGGTGGATTTCAGCAAGACCTATAACTCAGTCCAATGATCTTTCTTCTAGGCATCCTTAGTAAGGAGGGGATTTCCACCACTCTAGGTGGGTGGATGAAGCAATGTGTAACGGCCACCTCTTTCCCCATTTTGGTGAATGATAACCTGACCGGAGGGTGGGTACAACTACAGCTATCAATGATTTAAAGGCGCTATGGCTGCAATTATGGTTGATGAATGGACTAACTACACAAAAAGGCAGATTATTAAATTTCTTATGAATTATGACAACAAATCTATTTTCATCAAATCCGTGGATGCTTCGCACAAAGTGAAGGATTTTAAGTATATTTATAGCTTGTTGAAAGATGTTATCAATGAGATCATGAAAGAGCATGTGATATAGATAATTACGGATAATGGCAGTAACTTCAAGATGGTGAGTGAAAAAATAATGAAATCAAGTATGAAATCTTTTAAATCTTGTGTATTGCACATTACATAGATCTCATTTTAAAAGACTTTGGACAACTAAAGTTTATGGCTTTAGTTGTTGAAAAGACATGAAATGTTACATCATTTATCTATAATCATAGACATTTTCTTTGATAAGAGAGCATTACAATAACAAATTGATCTATCTTGGAAGTATGTGCTTTACCACCAACTACATGCCTTGCAAATCATTTTAAATAATAAGGTTGGTTTAAAGGCAATGGTGAATTCACAAAGGTGGTTTGATATATTTAAAAGTAGGACATGACAAAAAGGATGTCAATGATCTACTTAACAATTCGAGATGTCGAGGTGATTATAGCCACAATGCTTGCACTATGGAGATTGTCATCTTAGCATTGAGGATGGCAGATGAGGATAAAAAGCCAAAAGTGAGCCATATGTATACAGCAATGGACATGGAGAAGATGGAAAAATTTGTGGTAAGGTCAAAAGCACCTTTCGTAAAGATAATAAGGGAAAGAAGGGGTAGCATGTTATTACACCCATTCCACATTGCTGGTAAGTATACTTATTAATTTCTAGAAATTCTAAACGTAGAAGATTGATCACCTTATTTACAAATATAATTTATTTATTAATCATTTCCCACTGTAATGTAGGTTACTATCTGAATCGCAAATATTTCTGCAAGCACATCCTTGGCTTGCACAATAATCTTGTTAATGTCCTGCAAGTAGAGGAGAAGCTTATCTCTGTCACGGGGGAGTAAGTATTATGCATGAAATATGCACGTTACATAAATAATGAATTTAAATATGAGATGCATATGCTAAATGATGAATAAGATGTTTGATTAAAATATAATCTTCATGGACGGGCGTCGTCGTCTAGGCCTTCCCTCTTGCTCTGATCTCCCCTACGCCTAGGACGTTGTCTGGGCCAAGAGCATACCATAGTGAGTGCAACTTAAATATTATAGAGACAAGATAATGTCCTTTGGGATTAGGTTGGCACAAGAATCCATTAAGAGCATTCATCCTATTAATAATCAATCTCTCTAATATTGCCAATTTCACAGTGCTTATAGCAGTATAATGATCGTAATATTTTCTTTTTATAGCTGAGTGATGGAATTATTGTGGCACGGCTGGTCCAAACTTGTGGAAGATGGTTGTTAGAGTGCCATCACAAATAACATCTATTGGTAGATGTGAAAAAAATTAGAGTACATTCAACCTCGTCCACTCCAAAAAAAGAAGCAAACTGGGCAGCTAAAGACTTAATGACCTTGTGTTCGTCCATTATAACACAAGGTTGATGATAAGTCATCGCTAGAAGGGCTATAAAACTGCTCAAGGTGATCCAATTGATTTACCATATCTTTTTAAGGAGGGAGATGATGTATTTGAAAGATGGATAAATGACATTGGAGAACCTATGATAGATGTCAAGGCAAGATCAAATCTAGAACTAGCATAGAAAATTAGTGACATTGAAGGACATATGGCTAGATGTGGTCATCATATTTTCCCCATCAAAATACTTAAAGAAGATGAAGACAATCATCATAGTATAAATCAAAGACCGACTCAAATAACGAAGACGAAGATGATGTGAGTGCACATATGATGATAAGTGGATCTGAATCAAATCAGTCATTCAATAATAATGAGAGGAAGAAAAAAAAGTGATGGTAAATACCAAAGTTGTCAACATATTCTCAATCTCAATCTAGCACTCATGGATTACGAGATATATGGTGCTTACACGAACAATTTCACTTCGTCTATAGATTCCATAAGCTTCGATGATCATATAGTCAAAGTTGTTACCCACAGTCTTAGACCACCACCATCATATCCATCTTATCAACCTTATCCTGAGTCAAGAATTGAAGGGTACACTAGCAAGTTAGCAACGCCTACTACAACACATCTAGATATACCTTCTTTTCATATTCTTAAACCCCACAGTCAATGTTGCTGCCACCTCAACCTTATCATCATGGCCCCCAAACTAGAGAAACAATTGGAACGTCGTCGTCATCACAAGGAACTTTAAGGCAAGTAGGATCATCACATCAATCTCTTAGTAGTCAATACACGAATGGTAGATATCCTTATATTGGCATATTAGTTAATGCAAGTGACTAGGAATACGAGCAAGCAATGATGGTCTACCACACCATGTATTCATAAATAGATTGGAACACCTACTATGATTACCTTCAAGCCTTACAAAGCCACAATAGGAGATGGAATCAACAAAGTGGAAACAATGGTAATGGAATGCATCCCAAATGACATTCATGGTTTTTCCGACTTCCAAAAATCTCAACAATTCAATAAGATACTTAAAATTTTTATTGTCTTTTAAATTTTTAATCTGGTTGTGTACTACTTTAGATATGTATGCTTTATTTGAGTATGTATTGATTGAACACTTGTGCTTTTTACATGTATACCCTTCTTGCAAAACCTTTTAAAGTTTTTTTTTAAAGGGAAAGAGTGGTTATCCACAAGATAACCACCCAATATTCATTAAAATAAAACTAAGATATTACAATTACATAGGTGACTCCCAACACACCACCTAGGAGGAAATGGAGGCAACAAAGTTCTCAACATAAGGGGTGTGCCCTATAAAGACCACCCAATTTTGCCCCAACCAAATGCCCTATAAAACCTTCAACCTGAAAACGCTGGGCCTCCCCTCCCCCCTCCTTCGACCTGAAAACGTTGGGCCTCCCCTCCCCCCCACCTCTCCTAAAGGACTCCCAGAAACCATCGATGCTGCTATGGTTGATCCAGTACATCCCCAGACGCCTCCAAATCTGACCAGCAAAAGTACACTTGAAGAACAGGTATCCAATGTCCTCCCCCAACCCCCCCAAAAAGCCCACACGTCCTGTCTTCTGCTAGTGCCCACCTTGCCCTCCAAACCTTCATGGTAAGCCTTCCCTTCCTCAGCAACCACCCAAAAATCTTCACCTTGAGAGGGCACTCCACCGACCAAACCAATCTGCAGTCCCTCAAAAGATCAATGTCAGTCATCAGCAGGAGGTCTCGTAACTTGCTATACACTTTTCTTATCGAGAAATCACTCTCCTCCCAATGGAGACTCCCTCTGGTTCCTAATCCTGTAAACACCGCAAGATCTCTTGCAGCTCCTCCATCCTATGATCAGAGAAAGCCCCCTAAAAACCATGGCACCAGGCATTAGACCAACAGCTCCTCACTATCACCTCTTTATGTGTTGCTCTAGAGAATAAGGCAGGAAATCTGTCACAAAAGGAACTGTCCCCCGATGAGTGGCTACTCATCATAGCTAAAAAGCTAAAGTTAAGCTAGAAACTGAGTTAAACAATACCAAATTAACACATAAAAAGGGTTAAGTGTGGGAATCAAAGAAAAAGACCTAAAACCTTAATTCTGTGTTAAAATTGCATAATTAGGTCATAAAACGAGATATTCTTGAGAAAAAGGTCAAATGGTGATCCAAGTGTGAATTGAATACACAAAGAAGTTAAAAAGTTCAAATCAATAGTATAATTAACTTCTTAAAAGTTCAATTAAGCACATATAAAAACTTGAAGACATTTGGACATCATTAAGGCCTTGAAACTTAGAATTTACATTTAGGTCCTGTTTGCATCACATTTCCTTCATTAGAAAACTTTCTCGGACCTATTTGTATCACACAGGGACCTCTTTGTAAGCCCAGAAGGACCACTCTGTAACTATTCTCTACCACTTATAGGCTTGCCTATAAATGTTTCACCCCTTTGCAGAAGGGCCTCCCTGTAATTTACCCAAAAGAAACTCGACACCTAAAGCCTCCACACGTGCACTATGCATGCGTAGAACACGGAGCATCTCGACCGTCTGTTCTCTCTTGATCTTGATCTGCGGCTCGATCTCAATCGAAGCTTTGCGCAAATCAGCACGTGTGCTCACCGCAACCCCCAGATCCCATCCTACGGTCAATTTTCAACTTGGAAGCCCCGTGCATTCTCTCCGCTCATCCTCACCGCCCTTACCATTCACGCTTATTTTCACCTGCGCGGTGATTTGAATCACTGGATTGGCTACTTAAGCACCTCAGTGGTCACACGTGCAAATGATCGCTCCCTCCTACATTCTTAGCGATCGTTCTTCCACTCCAGCCTCTCCTCACCAATTCCCTAATTTCACAGCCACCGGCTGTGTAATCTCCGACTTCTCTCCGACTCTCCTCGTCGTTAAGGACCACGTAACACCTGAGGACAATCCAGAAGCTTCACTAGTAAACTTTTCCCCTCCGCTAGAGCCAATCTCCCTCCATTCTTCCTCCTTAGCTGTCGGCTAAGGACCCACAAGTCCTATTCTTCCTGTTAGAGTAGTTTTAATGCTTTCTAGATTAGCTGTAGCATTAGATAGATAGATTAGCAGTAGAATTAGAATTAAAAGTAGTGTTGATCTGTGCGTGCTTGTAGTGTAGCATTAAGAGTAGATTTAGCATAGAAATTTCCCCCCTCACCTCCTCTGATCATCCCATATTAGAGGGGAAGATTACCCCCAATCGCTGATTTCATTTTTTCTTCCTCGACATGTTTTCATCTCACTTCTGATTCCCGAGATTTGTTTTTCGCAATTCACTCATTCATTAGATCTAATTTTAGATTTGAATGATTTTTAACCTCAGATCTGAAATTAGCATCGAAATCCATTTTAGGGCCTTCCCAGTCATATCCCATGTTTATCACAAAAGCCCCTAATTTGAGCTAAAAATTGAATTAGTTTGCCGGATTTTCTATGAATTCAGATTTCAAATATTTTTATTCATTTGGGCTTTGAATGCTTTGATCTAACAAATTGAAGTGTTTTGATGTGATTCACTGATTAGCTGGGAATCTGAGGTGATTCTGAAGGAGGTGATTCTGAAGTCAGAATTCACCTCAGAAGAGTCATAATCTGATTTAAGTTTTTTTTGTGAGGATTTGAATGTCTTTAATGCATTGTAGAGCCAATGAAAATCAACTTTGTTGATTTGAGACTCTACCTTGCATCTTTTAGTTAATTTTGAAGAGCAATTATGATTTTCAACCTAAGGAGTTCTCAATACTCCTTAAGGTTTCAAAGTTCTGGGATTTAAGTTTGTGTTTTAAATTGACTGATTTAACTCCTACATGCTGCCTATAGCATTAGAAAGAGCTAGATCAGATCTCTTTCAACTTTGATTTGATGAGATTTTATTGACAAGGGATCTTGAGTTTAAGTTGTATTCCTGAGTGATTTTTATGAGAATTGAAACCCTTGTCAGATGGTTAAGTGATTTCTATTTGTTTGTTTTTATAAATCCCAGAATTATAGTAATTTGCTGCAATTGCAGCTACATTCCCCTAAATCCCAGCTAAGTAATAGCCTGAAACAGTCACTTTGAATTCCTGATCAGGCTGTCTTGAGTCAGATCTGGGATTTAATTGGCTGATTTAAGCTGTTAAGTAGTTGGAATTGAGGTTCTTCCTTGCTGCAGACCTGCTCTTCTTCAGATGGATTAACCACAGCAGCAGTTAAGACGTCTGAAGAAGAACTTGGCTTGCTGTGTGGATTGAAGTTCAGCAGCTTCTGCTGCATGGCCTGCTGCTTGTCTGTTGTATCTGCAGTAGCAGTAGAGAAGTCAGTGGACAGAGGTGTAGATCTTAATTGTTAGATAGTTGACTTATATTAAACGTGTATTGAATTGTAAACAAGCTTTCATGTAATTTCAATGCATTTTTAAATTCAGTTGAATGCTTGTAATTTATTTTAAATCTCTTTTATCGGCTATACTTTAAGCCTAACTGTCCAATAAGTTTAATTAATTGAAATCCATGTAGAATTGCATGTTTTGATGTCTGTATCTTTGCTATATATTACACCGAGTCTGTTAGAGGCAGTTTACTGCCTTTAAAACCAATTGAGTCTCATTCTAGGCCTTAACACACATTAGAAAACCCTTGAAAGGCTTAGAATGTGTGAACTTTGGAATTAAACAAAAATTATAAAAAAAATCTAAAAATATGAAATAAACCTATCTTGGTGAAGACTAGGTATTTCCCTAAGTTCATATCAAGTTTCATGATATTCCAAACCCCCGACTTGGTCGAACATATCGATCGACAGTTCTATATACCATAAAACTTAATAAAAGAAACTAAACTTAAAAATACCAAAAACATCTCTTTCTCCTCATCTATTTCTTTCCCTCTCATCTCTTACCTCCATAAAAGACATAAAAACCATAAAAAGTGAAAAAACACTAAAAATATTAAAAATCCTTTGTATACCATGTGTATAAGTGTATATATAAGTTATTTTGTAAGCCTATTTATCTATAATGTAAATTATATATATTTATAATAAAAATAACTTATGTATACATTGTAGTATATAAATTAAGTATTTAAGTCAGATTGTACTGTATATAACTAAATTATATAACTATTTATTAATTAAACTAACTTATATGTACTAATAGCTAAGTAAATTAATACCTTCTATAAATAACCATATTAAGTTATAATATTGTATA
Organism: Thalassia testudinum; assembly: GCA_037157565.1. NCBI lineage: Eukaryota > Viridiplantae > Streptophyta > Magnoliopsida > Alismatales > Hydrocharitaceae > Thalassia > Thalassia testudinum. The sequence goes on along the minus strand of JAZHRO010000065.1, from coordinate 11,066,394 downwards.
TACATATTTATATATATTATAAGCATATTAAACCCTATACCTCAATTTAATTATATATCAAGAATAAATAATTAATTTATTAAGTTAATAGTTAAGTTATTAGATTAAATTAAAATAAATTAATAGATTAAGTTAAAACTAAGTTAACTTATATTATATATGCATATTATTGTATTTTAAGTAAATTAACCTAATTTAAGTATATTTATAATGTATATATTATTTAAACTCAATTTACAAATTAAACCGTCTAAAATTGTACTAATTAAATGTAAATAAAATAGAAATAAAACTTGTAAAATACAATAAAAATATTTATTAAATACTTTAACATATTTACTAACTCAATTAGACCATATAATAACTAATTTATACGTAATTAAAGAATAAAATCTAAAATCAGTTATGTATAAACTGTATATTTTACCTAATTAATTTATATAGTAAATATAATTAAAATTCTAAATTAACTATACAATTGTAAAGTACTATGTAAATACTTTATTATCCTATAATTTAATTTTATTTTATAATAAATTATAGCCCTCAAATTGAGGGCCAAATTCGCAAAATCAGTGCACAATCGCTGGAAATTCAGCGCTATGCAAGCGTCTGAATAGTCCCACATCATGAGTGTGCGAGCGCTTAGCGCTATAAGTTGTTTTTTTGCAGTGGAAAGGCCAATCGTCACGAGCATCGGGCGCCCGAAACAACCGAGCATTTACATTGAGCATATTCTGAGCTGTGTGGGCCGGGAGCCGATCACTGTGCTAGGGCTTGATTAAGCCCACTAATGAGCTAAGAACGTGATTAATCGACCTAATTAAGAAACTAGGGCATACCTAGTAGAGGTCTGGTTCCACTCGCCTCAGGTATTGTGTATCCCTCGAACGGTGTGTCCGCCAATTAAACATATTTTTGTTAAGTAATAAAAGGCCCTAATGAATCATTAAACACAGAAGAGGCTTAGAAGAAGAATACAAAGAATTTAAGAAGTAATAGAAGAAGAAATGTATATATATAATGGATTGCGTATATGTGAATATAAATAAATAAATATAAGGTAAATAATAAGCATACGTATAAGCAGTATAGCTATATATATGTATATAAATAACTATGTATCATTACTGACAGAATAAAACATCACTAAAGGTAAAATAAGTGTCACTATAGACCTAGTTTCTACTTTGGAGTTTGTACATAGCATTTCTGGGATTTAGCGACACTTGTATCTGTCGTTGTAGCTCTTATATATGTTACTGTATACGTTAGTATATTAAGTTAAGTTAGTATGATATGTAATAATAGTTAGTAGTGTATATTTATGTAAGTATTAGTAATACAACTTATAAATAGATAATTTAGAGTATGTCTAGGCATTGTTTGATACTTGATTGTAATTAGATTTTTGCAAGCATTTTCATTGATTCTTTTTATACATAATTAAACTATTAATTCATTCATTATTAATTCATTCATTCACTCATTCTTTATTGTATATAAAACTTATCCTTTTTTGGAATTAAAGAATAATCTTGGAATTAGAGAGTGATGTATATCAATAACTGACTCCCAGTGAATAAACTGAAATAAACCAATAAAAATTATATAAATTAAATAAAAATCGATGCGATAATGGTTTATATTTGTAACATATACTATAACAACGACGATTTTTTATACAAACCGTGGTCGATCGATCGCCTTACATTTTTTTTTTGACGTCGTTGCCGAGGATGAAAACCCGACAACAGCGTTTATGTGAAGCGACTGACTAATTGATTAACTTGACTAAATAAACATACATCGCAAGAGAACGATTATCCCCTATCCAATCATCCGTTTAGAACCTAAACTTGTCACTTGCCCCTAGAAGAGGATTAATAATTTGCTATTTACTTACAATTTTAATCATTTAAGTGAATTTGTCGGCATGCCTTAACATGCTCTCAATACAAAGAATTTTAGAGAGTGATAACCTTAATAACCCGATGTCGATACACGGACATTTCCACAGCGCGCCCTAAATGTGCCTTTGATATATGCACTTAAAAATTTATCAACATAGCGTCGATAGCAACACTTAAAACCTTGTTAGCACCCAATGCTAGAGATAGGTCTGTTGTCATCACCGAATCCTTTGGCTCATTCATTATCGGTGAAGGCCCAATTGATATCTTATCACCCTTCAATCCATAGAATAACAGTGGGACCCCTTCCTCTACAACTGGCTCTATCGCTCCCATAAGGGCTAAGATCAAGTTCATCTCCTTTTCTTCGTGCAGCACGATCTCCATTGAATCTAAATGATCTTGTCCAACAAGAAGCAAACAGGGAAGAGGAAAGTATGTTTTCTGGGCCCAAAGAGAGCTCATTTCCAAGGAAATATGATCCTGAGTGAAAGGAAAGCTAGGTCGTACCAAATCAGGATTCATAATCGAATCCGATGTATCCCTACACAGGCGGTTGCCACAAAGCGCTCCTCATTCCTCCAGTGGACAGAGGGTCCATCCCCATATTTAAAATGGATATTTACATCCATGCCCAAAAAAATCTTAATCACATCAATACCTCTGTAAACTTCATATATATACATTTATACTCCTACAAACTTGTACCATTTATCACATATGCCCTCCCATTATTATTTAACGATATGATGCATTAACTATGGTTAAGATCTAAGGATATTTACATCCATGCTCCTGAAATCATGCTAAATTACATATATAACCCCATAAACGTTATATACCAAAGTTACTTTTTGAAAAAAAAAAACCCACCTCCTCCCTACAGCCACAACCCTTACAACCACCACCTCCTCCCCCACACACACCACCTCCTCCACCCTCCCCGTAGCTACCAACTCCAACGGGGTCTCTATAGCCAGGCAAGGGTCGATGGATAGCCAACGAGGTCTCTATAGCCGAAGCTGGAGATATTTTGGATTGAAGAACCCAAAATGTGAAGAAGAGGAGGAAGAGAGGAGGAAAGGCATCTGCGTGATGAGGTGGAGCATCAGCGTGGCCAGCAAAAGTCAGCAAAGGGTCAGAAGTCAATCGTTATGGTTGGCGGTGGCTGCCACCCTCCTCCCTTATGTCAGCTATGGAAGGACTGGAGGAATCGAAAGGGGTGGGGTGAGGAAATGAAGGGATAATGGAAAGGGGATTAAGTTTACAGCGGTATAAATGTAATTCAATAAGATTTTAAGGACATGGATGTAAATATCCCTTTTTAAAATGGTGAAAAAATATCATAGGGTTATGGATGTAATTTTCAAACTTTATGTTGTTACTTTTAATGCCGTTAGAGGAATATTCTCCCCCAACTAACAAAATTAACCTAGGGGCATAATCATGTCTGGTTAGCACGTTTGCAAGAGTATAGATATATATATGAAGTTTACAAGAGTATAAATGTAATTCAGTAAGATTGGTGCGGCATGAATGTAAATATCCCTATTTAAAATAAACACCACATCATCCACAAAATTCCTTTCATTATGTCCAACAAAATGTGTCACCTTCTCCTCCTTTGACATTTGTGGTGCCTCTTCAAGGGTGGAATTTAGAGTGTCCACATGAATATCCCAACATCTCCAAATTTGACATATCATCTTCCTCCTTATTGGCTTCACCTCCACTCTCGCCTATCCCAACCTTCAGTCAGCCGCCTTGTCTTGCGATGAAGGTTCTTCCGCGAACACCTTCGATGGCATTGGTCCAACCACCACCTACACATAGCTTTTTGTTTCCCCTACAACCCTCACCACTCACGATCAACCGCTCGATCTCAGGAGAATCCTTGAAGGAACATCATCGACCTTTCATACCTCAACCTCCACTTCTATCCATCTCAAATCCTCTGCTTCCAACAAAAGTGGGTGACACTGCTTCAAAGGCCCAAACTTTGGTGTAAGGGCTTCCACAACTTCAAGTGATTAAAGGTGCAAGGGGAAACACACCAATCTAAGTTTCACTGTCTTCCTTTGCTAGGGGCAATCCACAGTAGCGTCATTGGCACCTGCAGGATCCCTCCAATGAACCTTTACACATTCCACCTCAAGCATCCTAAACCGCAATGCCTTGAGGACCTTCTTTTCACATCCATGGAGAAGAAATTCTCCCTTGTCCAAAACAGATAACTTCGCACCACACAAGGTACCAAACTCCTTTTCCATTTCCTTACAAACAAGTATTAGAATGTATGCATTATGATTGCATGCATAGGCATCAAAATGCACAACAATTAATGTCGTACAACACAATCACGAGGATGGCTAGTGACATGTGGGTGAGGACAATGGGGGTGGTGTGGGTTCTCGTGGTCCATCTGTTCCATGGAGATCTTGTCGCGCGATCATGTGTTACAAGTGTCAAGCACGTGGGCACGTCAAGATTCGATAGTGTGCATGCCATGCAGAGCTGTTGACTACAAGAAAGCTTCGTGTTTAAAGAAGGCAGACCTTTGCGTAAAGGTCAAGGTAGGGGTTTCAACACCCCCGCCTCTGTTGGATCCACCTCTTGAGGTTGAGGCACCATAATCCCCTTTGGTAAGTTCCTTGGACACTATGTTGTCTTCCTCATTGCTTGGGGATCTTCTGTGGGGCTAGTCTTCTTTGGATGGAGTCAAGAATGTTCTCTTTAATAAAGGCCTTCAATCCAAAGGTTGGAAGGTCGCTACTTTTGCAAGTAACAGGATACTTCCTTTTAAGCTCATTAAAGAGGATCTTAACATGTTGAAGTGTGCGGGTGATGCTCTTCTCCGATGGAGGCCTCCATCTATCCATGAAGATGCATTCAAAGATATGCATCATATGAGGTCGGAGATAAAATTTCATATTTGAGCCATCCCATTAAGGCTACACACCTTAGAGGTTATGCATGATTTGTGTGTCAATTTCATGATTATTAAGAGGCATGTTGGAATTGGATTGGAAGGCAATATCTCTTGCGTTGAGGTGATTGGAGTGAGTATCGGGGGTCGAGAAAAACCATCGAAGGCAATTCTCAGACTTAGAGGTTCAACTTGGATTATTAAGTTCAAGTTTGTTGAAGATCAAGCTATTAACGTGTCTAAAAGATCCTTTACGAAGGTGGTGAGAGGTAGAGCTCCGATTAAGTCCCTGGAGAAGGCTATGCGGCAAATGGGGTGCCTATTCTCAAGGATGGCAACTCACGCATTTCAAATTTTGAAAAAGGAAAAGTTTTATGCGATGCCAATTCAGTGTTTCCAACTTTGGTTGATGCAAATGAAGATGGAAGGTGCCAACTTGCTATGGGGGCAAAAAATGGGGAAGTTCAAATTAATTTATGCACAACACCGCCTTTTTCTCAGAGAAGTGGAGACAAGTACCTGTAAGCCATCTTCACAAAGAAGTCATCCTCCAACTTCCACCCGTCCAAACAATCCGCCTTAGGATGTAAAGTTGAGATTTCCTCATGGAGATGTAAGAAACTGCCCAACATTTAGTCCAATAAATTCCCCCAAAACAGAGGCATCCCACCTCTACACATTTCCCACTTGATCCTAATGATCTACCACAGTAGCCTATAAATTGGAGAATAATGCATAAATGTGGAGAATCTATCCACTAGCACCCCTCCAATCATCTAGCTAGAACCTAAATCATAGGGCATCTCCCAACTCAACCAAGAAGAAAGGAATCACGAGCAACATAATTATCATAAGGCCCTTCCAAAAAGGAGATGAACCTCTACTCTAACTGGCAACATACTGTCTGCGCAATTCAACTTCTTGCCACAGCAATCTGCAGAGATCAAAGTGAAGAGAACCCTCTCTATCCCCATCATTCGAACAATCCACTTCATTAAGAGAGCTTTTATTTAAAAGTATCATATCCCAAACTCCTAGCCCCCCATTAAAGAATGGTTTGCAAATCTTATCCTAGGCCACCAATGCCATAGCAGAATTCCTCCTAATTGATCCCTTCCAAAATAAGCAATGGTGCAAAGCATCTATCTTTTTCACCATTCTCTTTTGCGTGAGAGAGAATCGACCATAAAAGCACCAATCTAGCCTCTCTGAATAGAAGCTTTCATTTCCAAGCTACACATCTTTTCCGTTTTTTGGCATAGAAGCGTAGCTCCTTCCCCCTTGCAAGAGGATCAGAATGAATCAAAGAGATTATGCCAAAGATCACTGCACCCAATTAAACAATGTTGTGCCAAGATATCACATTTCTGATTGCACCCTAGTGCACAAGAACTCCTACGTGGCTTCAATATATATAGGAGTCGCAACAGCTTGTATCATAGTGGACCTACTAAAGGCTTGAATTATAGTCATTCCTTCAGAAGTCATTGCCATTTACAGTTTTAATAGTAGGTGGATTCAGTGGATCAAACACTTCAACAGTGGCATTCTCAATCTTGATGGTTGCCCTTGAAGGATTCTTCCATGGCCCTTCCTATATGCTGCAAGGTGACCCACTTAGCTTGTACATGATCCCATTGGTTATTCTGGTACCTTCAGAGGCTATATAGGGAGATTTCTAGATAAGCCATTATGCAAATCAAGTGTAGAGAACTGCAGCCACTACCTACCATATCTACGCTAATGATTTGAACCTTTTCATGATTGCACCGTGAAATCTCAGTTGGCCCTCCACCATCACCTCAAGGGGTCTAAAAAGATTTTTTTTTTGAAAGGGACTAAAGATTATTGGCCGCATTTTCCTTTTAAAGAAGATTGAGAAGTAGCTGTTCCTCGAGGATTATTCTGGATCACCTCCCCTCTAGATATCTAGGACTGGTTGCTGGTTACAACAGGATTCCAAGGGCCCCTCCATTTTTAACAAGATACATGGGATACTCTATGAGTGGTGTTGAGCCTAGGGGTGTATTTGCTATTTTATATTATTTTTAGATGACTGCGTAATTTCCCAGACATCTTTATTATAAAAAGAGAGGTTAGGGTTTCCTTTTAATGTAGATTGCAACTCTATTTTCACATGGTATCAAAGCAACGATCCTAGGCTAATACTCCGATATCCCACCAAATACCCACCTCAAAAGATGATTAAATCACCAACTAAAGGGTGATTTAATGAAAAAAACAAACCAGGATCACAGGAACAACAACAACATGGGAGGAGTCCCTCCCAACGTCACCACCCCTACAAAATCTCCCACGACGCCTGCAACGCCTGTCAAGGCTGCTGGCAACACCGTCGCTACTAGTCTGTCGGCAACCTAACAGTTCGACAGGCCGGTCGGTTCTCCTGTTGATAGTGTCCTAATCAACGTGATGAGCCTTCTCTCACACCTAATATGTATGGTGATGAGCCTTCTCTCGCCATGGTTGTTGAAGCTTCTTGTTTCAAGCATGATGAGTCTTCTCTTGCGCAAAACAAATGTGTTTGTACTGTTTCAAGGGTCTATTTCAAATCAACATGGGTATGCATGTGCAACCCAAGAAGAATTGAAGATGGGAGCCAGAGGAGAATGGGTAGACTAGGTAATTGATTCTAGTGCTTCTATCCATCTCACATGAGATGTGAATCAATTGATGAATCCCACAAATCCACATGGAATCAGAGATGTTAGGGTGGCTAATGGGGCCATGTCACTCGTCACTGTTGTTGGAAGCATGCGTGCTTCCCTGAAGATGATGATCGAGAGGTTCATTATGCTCCCAAGTTTTCGATGAACCTATTGTCTGTAGGTCACATCTGCAAGGATCTCGGGTGTCGTGTAGTGTTTGATGAAGATCATTGCTACTTCCAGGATCGGCAGACAAGAGAGATTATAGGTGGGGGTATAAAGTGAGATGATCTCTATTACCTAGACACACCTACGTTGTTTGTTAGAACAGTATCCATAGTTAATGATCCTTGGCTACAGCACAGGAAACTTAGGCATCCATCACTTAAAAGATGCAACAGATGTACCCTGGCTTGCCAGATTCTTTGACTCTGCAATGCGAGGATTGTTAGCTTAGGAAGCATCACTGGAGCACTTGCCCATGGAGAGTTGCTCGGGTGAGTGCCATCCCCTTTTCTCTAGTGCATTGTGATGTTTGGGGACCATCTAGAGTTCCTACTCTAGGAGGATATCAGTATTATGCAGTATTTATGGATGATTACAGTCATCTCGCTTGGATCTTTTTTATGAAGACACGCTCGGAGATTCCTCAGATTATTCGACAATTTTTGTCAAAGGTTCAGGCTCAATATGTCAGTACAGTCAGAGTTTTCCGCAGTGGCAATGCCTTACAGTTTATGCAGCAAGATGTTCAAAGTCTTCTCTTGAGACATCATTCACCAGTGTCTTGTGCTCACACACCTCAGCAAAATGATGTGGCTGAGCACAAACTTCAACACCTCCTAGATACTGCTAGGACCTTAATGATTCACATGAAGGTTCCTACGCAATTCTAGGGGGATGCTATACTTACTGCAACCTACTTGATTAATCGGGTGACTTCGTCTGTGCTTGGAGGACAGGTTCCCTTTCAAGTGATCCATCTAAACCGTAAGAGGCCATTTCCTCTTCCATTGAGGATTTTTGAGTGTACTTGTTTTGTTCAGGCATACGATGATTAAGACAAGTTCTCTCCTAGGGCAGTTAAATGTATATTCCTTGGGTATTCCAGGACACAAAAGAGATACAGGTGTTATGACCCAAGTCTCAACAAATACATTGTTACAGCAGATGTAACTTTCTTTGAGTATATTACATACTTCTCAGAGGAAGGAACCTTTATACAGGTTGCCTTAGAGGAGACTCAAACTTACCACCAGAGACCACCGACTTCACCAAATACCGTGCCTTGCCCTGTTATAACAAATGAGAATAGCTCAGATACAGAGGAGCAATCAGTTTCGAGGAGGTCCAGCAGAGCATGTACTCTTCATCCTCTATCACAATATACAGGAGTTGCCCACCTAAAGAATGAGATTCGTCAGTTTGCTTCCGCCATTACTACAGCTGTTATCCACAAGGATTTTGTTTAGGCCTCACAGGCCACTAAGTGGCATGTAGCAATGGATAAGGAGATGCAAGCATTATAATCACAAAAGACATGGGATCTTGTACCATGTCCTCCGTATACTACAGTGGTTGAATGCATATGAGTTTACACCATCAAGTATAGAACTGATGGGGCAGTGGATAGATATAAGACTAGGCTTGTTGCCAAGGGCTTCACCCAGAATTATGGGATAGACTATCTTGAGACTTTTTCTCATGTAGTCCATATTACATTTGTCAAGATTATTATCTTAGTTGTTCTCAGGAGATGGCTCTTATATCAGCTTGACATTAAAAACGCTTTCTTGTATGCGGTGTTTTAAATGCCACCGACATGCCTTCAGCATGGCCATTGGGTAAAGGTCATGCTGGCACGAATAAGTTGTCGACATACAGGAATGCTGACAGCATGCCAACCATTTCAACGGCATGCCAACAATATGGGCAGCATGCCGGCAGATGCCGATGTGCCTGGGCCTGAGTGCTTGGATAAGGTGTCACACACACAATGCTTGGGTAAGGTCGGTCTCTAACATGCACGCATGCACGAAGGTTTCAATCGAATTGTTAACATGGTAAGAATATTTGGTTATGATGAAACACTCTTATTGTTACATAATGTCATAATCAGCATTTGATTTTCTATCATTTTTGTTGGCATGTATCAACATGCCCTCGTATTTCTACAGCATGCCCTCGACATACCCATCGAAAAACGGGCATTTCCACGGCATACCCTTGGCATGCCGGTGAAATACACACAATTTCATCAACAAGATGTCAAAATCAACATTTCAAACCTTGCTTGTACATGAGATAGCCACCAGGTTACAGTGGTCAAGGAGAGCTTGTTTATTGCCTAAGGAAAGCTATAAATGGGTTGAAGCAGAGTCCTCGTGCCTGGTTCGAGAGGCCTAACTCAGAGATCGCAAAGATTGGGTTCCAGCACTCTAGTTATGATCATTCGATCTTCATCAAGAAGACTAGGTATGGTGATCATACTCAAGTTGTTATTCTTATTGTTTATGTAGACGACTTGATTCTCATTGGTGATGACAAGGCAGCGCTATTGAGGTGATTGCCTCAGGCGAGGAGGCGATGAGGCGAGGCGAGGCGACTGAGGTGCGTATCGCCTCGAGGAAGGCCCAAGCGAGCTGCTTCGACCAGGCGATGCGCCTCCTCGACTCAGGCGGTGCCTCGTCGCCTCGCCGCCTCATCGCCTGAACCCTAGCAACTGTTTTTTTTTTTGAAAAATGAATGACTCGACGACCTCTCACCTTCCATATGAGAGGCTATTTACGTGCGTGTCATCTGCGACACCATCGCCGCCTCACGCCTCCGCTGGAGCTTCTCACCTTCCATTATCACCTTCGTTGGAGCTTCGTCGACCTCCATCGCCGCCCAAGCTTCACCGGTTGGCATCTGTGACAAGTGGTGGACCTAGATCGACCAGGTATCTCCTCCGCTCAACCTTCTTTGAGTCTCGACGACGGCGCACCTCCGCCCCTTCGACGACGGCGGCACTGTTGCGCACCGACTCGACGGCGGCACTGTTGCAGCTGTTTGAGTCCGATAATATGTCTATGTGTGTGTTATATGCAGTGTGTTATATATGTGTATGTGTGTTATATATGCATACTGTTATACATTATGTTATATATGCAGTGTTATACATATATATATATATATATATATATATATATATATATATATATATATATATATTCTTATTATATACAATATATATTGTTATATACTGTTGTATTTACTATATATATAACTAAATAAGTATATGTTATATACTGTTAAGTATATAATTAATATAAGTATAAGTATGATATATATACTTATAAGTATATATAAGTATATACTGTTGTATAAACAGTAAAGTATGTAAGTATGTATTATTATATATATATGTTATAACTATAACATAAGTATTATATATATGTTAAGTACAACGAAGCTTTGAGGGATCGATATGAAGATAGGGATTATCTTGATCCCATTTTCCTCCAGGAAATTAATAATTCAAATGAATGGTCAGTATGGAGAATGGAGGAAGATGAGGAAAATACAGGTGATGATCTTGTGTTTGGTGATGATGATCTCACTTGGGGCATGGTTGAGCTTGCATCAGGAATTAATGACCAAGAGACTATTCGACGTACTCGGGCTTGTACTACTACAAAGGAAAATGGTCCTAAAAAAGCTAATGGAAAAGGGAAAGCTCCAATAGTTATTGAAGAAGAGGAAGAGTATGTGGACAGTGATGAGGAAGAGGAAAAGGAAGAGGAGATTGAAGAAGTTGCTGGTGACGATGATGATGACGAATTGAATCTTGAAGATGATTCTGATGACTAATGTGTTTTATTATTTGAAAACTGACAATTGTTCACTTTAATGACAAATTTGGTTTTTATGTTTTTCTACCTTAATTGTGTAGAAACTTTTCTTTCTTTATCATTTGAAATTATGTGAAACAGTTTTTGGCAATACAATTGTCATCATTTTCTTCTATTTAAATTCTCCAACATTGGTATTAGATATTAAATTGAGTTAATAAGACATATATATGCCAATAAAAGACGATCGCCTCAATTCACTCGGGCTATCGCCTTTTTTGTCGCCTCTCGCCTCAGGCGATTTCAAGTAGTGTCGCCTTACTATCGCCTTTCACATTGACAGCATTGTAACAAAGATGGGATTGTCTAGACCAAGTCCTTTTTACAGTCAGCATTTATTACCAAGGAATTGGGTGATCTTAGATATTTTCTGAGGATTGAAGCAGTTCGGCAAGGATCGAGTCTTTACTTATCACAGAGGCAATACACGTTGCAAATTCTTAAGGAGGTTAACTTGCTTGGGACCAAGCCTTCTGGTATTCCTGTTGTCTCTGCCTACATATCCTTCTGATGAGGAGGATCTACCATATGAAGATGTCAGCAGATATTAAAGTACGATAGGTCAACTACTTTACCTTACTATCACGAGGCCTGACATTAGTTTTGCAGTGAGCAGAGTCAGTCAGCAGATGCAGACTCCTAAATACAATCATTGGCGTGAGGTTTGCCTTATTCTTAGGTACCTCACGGGATCACCAGGTAGAGAACTCTACTACAAAGATGGAGGTAGTCTTGACATTCTAGCCTATTATGATGCAGACTATGATGGACCTGTGGATGATTAATGTCTACTTCAGGTTTTGCAGTATATCTTGATGGGAATCTAGTCTCCTAGAGAAATAAAAAGTAAAGCGTTATTGCTCGCTCGAGTACAGAGGCAGAATATAGAGCGATGGCTCAGGCAGCTTGTGAGATTATGTCAGTTGTCATTTTCCTGTAGGATTTGAGCATTCAGGTCACTATGCTAGTTCCACTCTATTGTGACAACAAGTTTGCCACATATATTGCTTCAAATCCGATCTTCCATGAGAGAACCAAATATATTGAGGTCGACTGTCACTGTTCGTGATGCAGTCCTTACTGGAAAGATTAGCATTCCATATGTCTCCTCTGAGCTTCAGCTAGTAGATATATTCACCAAGGCTCTAAAAAAGAAACGTCTTGATTTTCTATGCGACAAATTGGGTCTCGTTAATATCTATGCCCCAACTTGATGCGGAGTGTTGAGCATAGGGGTGTATTTACTATTTTATATTATTTTTGGATGAGTGTGTAAATTTTCGAGACCTCTATTATAAAAAGAGAGGCTAAGATTTCCTTTGAATGTAGATTGCAACTTCTATTTTCACAGTTGGAAAGCCAAGACTTTGTCATTTGTGACTGCTAAAGTCTGTATTCGCTGGGGGCACCCTCTTGTGGGGTAGCATCTACCCTTGCATCCGTTGTCTTTGCACGAATTTCCTTTAAGACTACAGACAACATGGTATAGCCTAGAAGGTATTTGCTAAGTTCCAAAAGTAGAGGCAGGGAATGCTTAAGGACCCCAAGGTTTTTTTTTTAAGAGAAAGGGTGGTTATCCGATTGACAACCACCCATGAATTATATTATATAAAGGACAAAAACAGCCATATTACAAGTTGGAAGCCTAAAAATTGACCAAAGAAGAAATACAAGCAACAAAATTCTTGATGTAAGGAGTTTGGCCCTTGAAGATTGCGTCATTCCTCCCAAGCCAAATGCTCTAAACTACTACCAACACCTTTGCCTTCTCATTCTTCATCCTAAACACATTCCACTCACTATTCTGATTCCCGTATCTAAATGGCTCCAAAAGTTAGCAAAGCTTGCGTGAGACAACTACTCAAAGGAGAATTGACTCCAAACCTATGGGGTAAAGGAGCATCCAAAGAACAAATGATTGACATCTTCATCTACTGCAAGACATGGCAGGTAGACCTTCTCTACCTCCGGGACCCATCTCGCCGTCCAAATTCTCATCATGAGTCTACCTCACCAGAACCCAAGGATTTTAAGAAGGCACATATGGTTAAATGTATCACTAATGAACAATCTTTCTATCACTACAAGATAAATACGGCAATGCCAACTTCAGCAGGAACCTCTTTGGGAGCTACTGAAAGGAAGGGAGATTCATGATTGCAAAGAGGCCCTCTTAAAGTGCAAAGATTGGGGTTGTTCGTGGCATTGTGGAGAAAGATGGAGGAATGTTATGGTTATGCATGCAAAAAGGCCCTCTTAAAGTACGGAGATTGGGGTTGTTCGTGGCATTATGGAGAAAGATGGAGGAATGTTATGGTTATGCATGCAAAAAGGCCCTCTTAAAGTACGGAGATTGGGGTTGTTCGTGGCATTAGGGAAAAGATGGAGGAATGCTATGGTTATGCATGAGATCACCAAGATTCCATATGAAGCCTAGAACTTGGTATGCACACCTGAGCATCCTATAGATTTGTGGACCTTGTGGGGGTAGGAGAGTGGAAGAGGGGGATGTAATTCCCTCCCAAATGCAGTCACATATTATCTCCTTGTCTATTATTTGCTCATTAGAATTGCTTACCTACCATTGGTCGTTTGAGTGGATGGATTCTCAGCTTATTCAGGGAATGGTGTAGAGTTAAGATTGATCTACTGCCTAGGCATCAATCCTCACTACTTGCACACTTGTTGGAAGTTTGGTTGAGGGTGTAGAGGTGGGTTTAGGGATTTGGTCAAAGGGTTTCACTTTCTCTCACCATATACCAATCATTACTATTTCTTACAGCACATCAACACCAATAAATATTAAAATATATCAACTCCAACATAACATATCCATTAAAATATATTTACAATATCATATCAACCCACTCATATTCATATCATAATATTAAAAAATCATTCATCATCCATTCACACCCATATCATAATATTAAAAAATCATCTACTAATATCACATCACCATATCAGTCACTATAAACCCACCAAACAAACACTTTACCCAACTTATCTCACCCCAATTCTATCCTAACACTAATTAAACAGCCAACCAAACACAGCCGACATCCCAAGAAATCTCTAGTTAGGATGAACACAAGGCAGGAACTGACAGGGATAGTCAGGTGGATTTCAAAATCACAGAATGGTTGTTTTTGTTTTGAAAACATCACAGTTTGGTTATTGGATGGAGAGCATCTGCTCCCCAACCCACCCCACCCCCCGTGGAAGGGTACGTCCCTAATGAATGTTGGAGTGGATTCTCACTTGCTCGAGGCTAAGACGTCCTGGAAAATTGACGCTTGCGTTCCGAGGCTTGGAACAAGATGCAAGAATATCCATAGTGAGTGTTGAGTGAAAAGGGATTCCAATAAATTTTTGAAAAAAAAAAAGCGGAGATAAAGTGGAAAGGTCCTTTTAGTTGGAGAGCGGAGTAAGAAAAATGCGGAGGCTTGAGGACATTACCTCTTACCTGAGTGCGAAACGGGCAGCCAAGGGGTGGCGGTCCCTGAGGAGACGAGAAGAAGGGCGAGCCGCGGACTTGGTTCCCGCCGCGGCTTTCGAGACGGCGCCTCGGAGCGTGGTGGACCGAAGCACGGATCGCGCGGCGGAGATGGCGGCCATGAGGAACGGCAGGCTGGAGGAGGAGGGAGGTGGCGGCGCTCGGGCGAAGAAGGGTTTTGAGAGGTGTAAATGCGCACGGTGCGGCACAGCCGGGAAGGCGATGGCCCTTTTTCTCCTTTTTTGAGTTATTGTTTGTGTCCTCCGTGAGCATCGAGGGCTGGGCTCATGCGTGGGTTTGGCAGGCCAGGCGGGTTTACTCGCTCCACCTAATTGCAGGTTACAAACCATCATGTGAGATTAATGTAATCAAATAATGGACTAAGATGAGGAAGAAGTCTTCAACTTCAAAGGTCAAACGTTAATGAATGGGTTTTCACGAATGGAAAGTTGGGGTTACGAGAAATTCATAGTTTTAGTCGCAAATAGAATATTTTACTGAAATTCCAAAAAAGTCCCGAGTTAAATACAAGGAGGCAATGTTTACTTTCGTTAAAATCCACGCTTCGCTTTATTTGTTTTTTGGGTTTTTAGGTTTTGTTATTTTTTTTATGTTTTTGTGGTAAAGAAATAAACATGATAGCACACAAAGTGGAGAGAAGCAAATTAGATATAATGCAACGTCGTTTATTCAATAAATGGAAGTATGACAAAAATAACAGAGATAGAGTTGAGAGGAAATCTCCCAAATCAGTTGTTTGGCAAGATGACGGCACTTGGCGATAGCTTGAACGGAGGAGGTGAGAAGCTAGATGATGGGGATGAGATGCAGGATGACACTGGGTAGAGGAATGCTTTACCAAGGCACGAAATGGGGATGAGGAGGTGGAGGTGATCGACTTCCTGAATGGAGGTGAAGGGACAGCCTCTAGGTCTCCTATGAAGGTGATGAGGAATAAGATGAATATTTGGTGGAAATAAATGGTTTCTGCACTATTAGGTGGCCTAGGGCTTGAGAGGTAGCTCTTAAGAGCCTACGGGGCTCTTTGGAACTCTAGAGGGGGTGTAAGTAGCATAGGAAGTGATGAAGCTTGAAAGGGAGGTATGTAAGTCTTTATATAGTGGATGAGAGGAGGCTAAAATAGGCATAAGACAAATAGTGACCTCCAAGACATCGCTGTAGGTCCAACTCAAGTGTTATTGTGCCAACTCACGCCAACTCACCTGCGCGTTGCGCTGGCCCTCCATCTCGTGCATTGATCACGCTCGAGACTCCCTAGCCATCCAGCTCGCATCGCCAGTGCCATCGCAAGCATCCATCAAGCATCCGCTAGCGTTCGCTGGCACATGCTAATCCGAGTGAAGTGAACCACCGCCCTTAGATGGCGGATGAAAGACTCTGAGTGCGCGGGAGAGAACACTCTGGATCGCGCCCCCACCCGATCAGATGGTGGAGATTGCATCAGACGACTTAAACATCGCACTCTCGATGCGCATATGATTGCGCGTCCGCCCCTGTGTTGAATCTCACGTGTATGGATCTCGCGCGTCGATGACGCCACGTAGCTGCTTCCTTCGCTGCCCGATCATCCATCGATGACTTAATTTCTCACCCGCGCATGCTTAGCAGATAAAATCTGCGTGCAGGGCTTCGATTGCGCGGCCGTGCATTGTGAGCTAAGGCACCAACCGTTGCACTGAGGTTAGTTTTGTGCTTCACTTAGGAATTAAGACTCAGCACCCACAACCATTGGATCTTATCTAGCGGTCACGATTGCGCGAAGCCTTCTCTCTACTTGGCTTGAGGTGGGCGATGCGGCTCTTTGACGACCGTTGGATTTGAATCCAACAGTTGAGATTCACAGGTGTAGCTTAGGAGGAGAAGCTGCGGCCGGGCTAGAGGGCTACGATAGCGCCACGTGGCGTACCTTCTTCTTGTAGAGGGTGCTGTGGAACTCTAATCGGAGTCATTTTTGCGCTGATGGATTATGATTGTCGCTTTGGATCCATCCGTACAATCAAATTTTTCATTCGAAGCCTGTAAAGATGTCGCATTGCCTGCTGGCCATAAAATCTCAAAATTAATATACAATATACACAAATTATCCTAAATGCAATGCAATGAGTGTTATGCAATATTTATAATATGAGATGCAATACTAGGCTTAGGAACTATCATAAATAAATATTTTATCATGAATTCATGCATGCTTATCATACCTCTATGCTTATCTTTTGCTAGTCTCTAGCAAAATTAACCTAAATGCTATGTATAAAAGTAAAATCAGGGTTTAATTACTTAAGCAAGATTTGTTGGTTGCTTTAGAAAATTTCAACTCAAGACCTGGTTATAAAAACTCGACAGTGCCATGGTGTCTACCAGAATGCAGACCGCCTAAGTCCTCACCTTATTCAAAAATGGAAGATACAATTTTTTTGTTTTTTTCTTCTTTTTTATTTTTTTTTTTGGACTTTTGGAGTTTGAGAGTGTCGGGATAACTTTTTACAATTACCTAACCCACCCAAGACTCAAAAAAGACTCTAAGTGTTAATTATCGTGTGAAAAGAGTGAAAGACTCACTAGGCAGCCATTAAAATAGACTTCAGGTTTCTACGATCCTAGGTGACCTTAAGAGTTTCTGCCTAAAGGTTTATCTTTCCGATCAGTAGCTTTCTCCCTACTTTTTTTATTTTTTTATGGGGTCAACACAAGGGCGAACCCAGTGTATATCTCCCTAGTTTATTCTACTTCCCCACTTCTTCCCTAAGTGTTTTGGAAATTATTTGTGCATTTTTGTGAGCTAGGCTCTAGACAACCGACCAATGGGTTGTTACTCACAGCAACTTCCCAGCTATACTCATGCGGTGAAGTGTGGTTTATTTGTCTATTTTTACTTTTTTTCTCCTTTTTCTATTTTTCTATTTTTTTCTTCTTTTTATTTTGAGTACCATTTTTTTCTTTTTCAAAGTAGGTGGCTTCTCTAATCTAAGATTTACCTAAAAGCAGTAGAATAAGTATGGTCATGTAACTAGGCTCTGGACAACTGGCCAATGGCTGTTACCCACGACAACTTGCAAGCCATACTATCCTAGAAAGTTCATTAGCTACCTAATTTCCTTAAAATTACCGAAAAGTGAGTCAATGCAAATACTGTGTAAATGCTTAGACTTAAAGTCCCCTCAAATCAGAGGATGGGTTGATAAGTCGTGTACTTATCACCCCAATTTATTAGCCAAATTAAAATAAAATTACTTGGCGAGGACTCGAGACTAAGTCCACATTCAAGTGGACACCCAAGCTAATTACGTCCGAAGACCTGAAGAGTCTAAGTTTTCAAGTCCTAAAGTATCAATTCCTAAAGTTTACAACTCCTAATGTCTAAGTTCTCTTCTCCTGATTCTATTTTTTTTTTTAGAAGAAAACAAGAAATTACTTGTTATGGGCTAACAAAATGATCTTTCATAAAATATCCACCCCCCATGCTTAGCTAATGCAATGTCCTCATTGTAAAAATGAAAGCATACGGCAGGGTAGAATTGGAAGAAGAGCACCTGATTTCTGTGAGATTCTGATCAGCTCGAAACAGTCTTTACACGTGTTGAGTTTAGTGCCTTCAGCTAGGCAATGTTTTCCAGCATGGTTAGGGCAAGGTGAGAGAAACCTTGTCTAAGACGGGTTCATGGAGCACATGGTCAACATAGGATTTGAGGTGTTGTCCGTTGACCTTGAAGGAATTACTCGTCTTTGGGATAAAGATTTTGACAGCCCCATTAGGAAAAAATTGCCTGATAATGAATGAGTCGTTCCACTTAGACCTAAGCTTACTGGGAAAGAGCTTTAATCGAGAATCAAAAAGCCAAACCCTCTGGTTCGACTGAAAGCTCTTACATGAAATCATCAGTCATGAAGAGCTTTGGTCCTTGCCTTATAGATTTTGACATTCTCATTGACATCATTTCTAAGCTCCTCCAACTTAGATAGTTGGAGTTTCCTGGTCTTTCCGCCCAACTCTAGGTCGAAATTACATTTCTTGATGGCCCAAAATGCTCGATGTTCTAACTCTACGGGTAAGTGACATGCCTTACCAAACACCAAACAGAATGGAGAATACCGATAGGCATTTTGTTCGTCGTGTAGTAGGCCCAAAGAGCATCATCTAGCTTTTGGGTCCAATCCTTCCTATCAGGCCTCATGATTTTCTACAAAATGTTTTTGATCTCCCGATTGGAGACCTCAGCCTGTCCGTTCGTCTGGGGGTGGTAAGGTGTGAAAATCCGATGATTCACCCCGTATTTCACTAGTAAATTTCGAAATCGGGCATGAGTGAAGTGTATGCCACCATCACTGATAATGGCCCGAGGAATCCCGAATCGACTGAAGATATTTCTCTTCACAAAATTGATGACCACCTGATAACACTACATTTTGGGGTAATAATTCTGCCAATCGGGGTTTATCTTAAAGATAATATGCATGAATAGCACATCATAAATCAACATGGGAGCACTACATGCATCGCACATTGAGATTGCTTATAAACTAGTGTTAATGGCCATTTGCACAAGTTTATGTCAAAACAGGCCTCAGATGAGCAATCGAATTGCACAGATGGATTCAGAACGATGAACGGAGTCCAACGGACTCAAGATCAACCAAATCCAACATCCGGAGCTCCCGCAAATGGCCCAAGAAGTTCTGACCGTTGATCTGATGGTCAACAGTCACGAAGATGCCACGTGGCGCCATTGCTGCGCCCCTCGCACGTAGCGCAGCACAGCATCGCGCTCAGCAACTTTAAGCTATCCGATCAGCCAATCGAACGGCTGAGAGCGCACGCTCCTGGCCCCCACATCTGCAACGCCCATGAACTTGCAGCAAATCACGACCGTTGGATCTTCATCCAATGGTCTCCAGCACCGCGCCAGCTCGACGTATCCACGACAATCGGAGGATGCAGCGCAGCAGTACACGCCTCACCCTCGCACTGAGGGGCGCGGGTTCGAGGCGCCTGCCGCACCTCATATTTGAGCGATCGCGAGGTGCGCACAATTACAGCCGCTCATTTGCGATCAAACGGTGTGGAAGCAAGTGACGCGATTGCGAACGCTCACGCCAAACGCCCGTGATGACGTGCGTGCACAGCGCTCGTGAGGCGCGATCTGAAGGTACGCTCCGCACGCGATCTTGACCGTTGGATCTTCGATCGGACGGTCCACAGCAAGGTGCAATTTGAAGGGGAGTGCAGGGCACGATCTGAAGGTGCACTCCACGCTCGATCTCAACCGTTCGATCTTCGATCGGACGATCCTCAGCGACCACACACGGATCGCAAAGGAGAAGAAGAACGGCGCGCGCATGCGATCAGTGGGCAGGTGGCTACACCGACGGTTTTGGCATGGGTTTAGTGACGTTCCAGACATCGCTAAAGCCCATACTTAAATTAGAAACCCCTTCTTCCTATATAAACCCCTTCCAACTACCCATGGAAGGCATTCAATACACTTGCAAGTGCTCTACCCCACTCCTAGCCACCCTTAGCACACTTTTGTAATCACCGGAGTCGACGAGCCGCCGACGGAGCCCTTCTCCACCGCCGTGGCCACCTCGCCGTCTCCTTTCTCTCTCTCTCTCTCTCTCTCTCTCTAGCTTAGCTTTACTTGTGCTTAAGCATTTATCTAGTGTTGTAATTGTAAAACTCGAGTTGCATGTTAAATATAGTATTGATGTTGTTTTCATCTTGATCTAAGTGAATGCCATGACTTAAAGGAACTCTAACCCTACTCTCTCTCTCTTACTCGCTTTTCTCCCGCGTTTTCTCACACAAGCAAAAACCTGCCATTTCCGTGACAACTAAGTGATAGAAAAACCCGATTTCACGCCTCCCTGTGTACAACACTCAGACTCAAATCCATTTCTATATTTAAAACCGATGCAGCGAACGCGAGCTATAATGACACTCTTAAACAAACGCGTCCGTAGCACGTCACCACCTTGTGGGCATTAGTTCGGGTGGGAATTGCCTCAATCCATTTGGACACATAATTAACAGCGTCCGGGTGTCCAAATGAAGGAGGGAAGGGTCCCATGAAATCAACGCCCCAAATGTCAAAAATTTCGACAGGAAGTATCGGGTTTAGGGGCTTCATGTCTCTCTTGGCCATGTTCCCGAGTGTCTGACATCGGGCACACAACCTTGAGAATTCCTGGGCATCCTTAAATAACAACGACCAAAAGAATCCAGATTGCAAAATTTTTGCCACCGTCTTTTTCCCAGAAAAGTGTCCACCACACGCAGATGCATGGCAGAACTCAAGTATACTATGGAACTCATTTTCCGAGATGCATCGGCGAATAATATGGTCGACGCCGATGCGGTACAGCTCAGAATTGTCCTAAAAGTAATATTTGGCCTTAGACATAAGTCTGTCCCGTTGTTGTTTGGTCCAATTCTAGGGGATTTGACCAACGGCCAAATAATTGACGATATCCGCAAACCAAGGGGTTTGGATACCCTAGACTATAAGGATAGTCTCATCCAGAAAAGTGCCTGAGATAGGGATATCCGAATGAGGAGAATCATTTAGGATTCTAGATAGGTGATTTGCCACTACATTTTGTGCCATGGCTTTGTCCATGATTTCAAGGTCAAATTCTTGAAGTAATAGAATCCAGCAAATAAGCCGAAGCTTGGCATCCTTTTTGGCGAAGGGATGTTTCAAAGTTGAGTGGTCGGTGTAAATGATAATGTAAGAACCTAAAAGATAGGCCCTGAATTTTTCTAAGGCAAAGACTACAGCTAGTAACTCCTTTTTTGTAACAATGTAGTTCCTCTGGGCCTCATCCAAAGTCTTGCTAGCGATGTAGATCACAGAGGGCTTCTTATCTACTTTCTGACCCAAGATAGCCCCGACGGCATAATCAGATGCATCAGCCATGATCTCAAATGGGGCTGTCCAGACCGGTGGTTGCAACACCAGGGCATAGGCGACTGTCGTTTTGAATACATCAAATGCCTTACAGTACGATTCACCAAACACGAATGGCATTTCTTTGGCTAGAAGGTTACTCAAGGGTCGAGCAACCTTCGAGAAGTCCTTGATAAACCTTCTATAAAAACCCACATGCCCAAGGAATGATCAGATCTGTTTCATGGATGTGGGTGGAGGGAGTTTAGAGATATCATCCACCTTAGCCTTATCAACTTCAGTACCCCGATTAGAAACCACATAACTTAGGACAGTGCCTTCTCGAGTCATAAAGTGGCTCTTTTCCCAACTAAGGACTAGCCGTGTCTTGATGCATCTCTTAAGGATCAATTCCAAATTAGCTAGGCATGACTTGAAGGAATCTCTGAAAACGGAGAAATCATCCATGAACACCTCAAGACAATCTCCCACCATGTCAGAAAAAATGGCCATCATGCGCCTTTGAAAAGTCGCAGGTGCATTGCAAAGCCCGAACGACATTCTACGGAATGCAAAGGTTCCATAGGAACATGCGAAAGTTGTCTTTTCCTAGTCTTCAGGAAGGATAGGGACTTAGTTATATCTTGAATGACTATCCAGGAAGCAAAAGTACTTCTGCCCAGCTAACCTTTATAGGATTTGATCAATGAATGGCAAGGGGAAATGGTCCTTTTTGGTGGTTATGTTCAGCTTCCTATAGTCGATACAAACTCTCCAAGCAGAAGCTGAATGAGTGGTAAAGGATCCTCCTTTCTCGTTAGTCATAACAATTATTCTTACCTTTTTAGGTACAATATGAATAGGGCTAACCCACGAACTATCCGAGATTGGGTAAATAATGCATGCATCGAGGCACTTTATTATCTCCTTTTTGACCACTTCTCACATATTCGGGTTTAGTCTCCTTTGCATTTTGCGAGAAGGGCAGGATCCATCTTCCATAAAAATATGGTGATTACAGTAAGATGTCTCGATCCCCCTAAGGTCGTGGATGGTCCAACCAATTGCTTCTTTATTATTCTTAAGGACCTTAATCAATCTTAATTCTTGCTCCTTAGTCAAATCAGCACTAATAATTATAGGGAGCATATTCTTAGGTCGTAAGAACTCGTACTTTAAACTTTCCGGCAATGGTTTCAATTCTAGTTGAGGTGGGTTCAGTATAGAGGGTAAGGAGGATGTTGATGAAGATTCATCAGGACAGTCTAGTGGAATAGGTTAGGAATTAACAAAATCAACAACCTCTTCCGGGTGTGGCGAGTCTGCCACAGAGGGTTGTGGGTTGGGTTCGCTAAAGCTGGTGGAGTCCTCAAGTACACTGATCATCATACAAGTCTCAACAGTAAAATCATGATCCACAAGCTCCTTAATGAATCCACAATCCTCAAATCCTTTTATTGCCTTGAAATATCAAGAGTCAACTTCCTATCCCCAAAGGCAATCTCCATACTACCGCTCTCACAATTTATATTGGCCTTGGTGGTAGTTAGGAACAGATGCCCCAAAATGATGGGCGTGTTCTTCAAGTCTTCAGGTACATCAATGTCAAGGACCAGGAAATCTACGGGAAAATAGAAGTCCTTGACCTTGACAATAGCGTCCTCAATAACACCTTTCAGTGTGGTGATCGAACAGTTCGCTAATTGTAGCATTACTGAGGTTGGCCTAAGTTCACCCAACCTAAACCTTTCATAGAAAAAGGTTGGGATTAGGTTGATGGATGTACCTAGATCCAATAGTGCCCTATCAAAAGTGTAATCTCCAATGACGCATGAAATCAAAGGGGCACTGATGATAACGTCATCATCAATCATAACTAGCTTTAATCAATCAGAATCAATAGACAAATGCTCCTACATAATCATCGGAGAGTTATAATTCATTGCATATCCATTCTAAGAAGAATGCATTAAAACTTGATTAAATCTACAGTTTTAAAAGATCATAAATGCAGAACAATCATGGGATTTTCTAGGGGTTAAATGAAGGTCAAATGAGCATTAATGACTAAGAAGAGGGTCCGTACGAACAGAAACGGGTTTTCGAGTATTTTGAGAATTAACAGACACCTAAAACCCTAATTTTGGGCCCGCTTAATTAACAGAGGTTCTGGTCAAGATAAAATTCACCTAAACCTTCTAAAATTCATATAAAAATATTCTATGAGTTTTGGTATCCTTGATTTGACCATTGAAACCTATTTTGACCTAAAATAGAGTCTTAGACAAATGTTGCCCTAATTTAGGCTTCCGCATAAATTATCCAGTCAAACTTGGATAAAACCCAAATTTGACTTCACCATCAGATTCTTTAAGTCCAAATTAGGTTTGTACCAAAATTTGGGCCCAATTAGAGATCATCTCGACCTAGTTTGCATTTTAGTCCAGTCTGACTCTTTGTCTCTCACATAAAACCCTAACTTTTAAAATCCTTGCAAATGGCCCCATAGGTTTGTCATCTTCTTCGTACAAAGGTCCCTACCACCATTGAGGTCAAAACCAACCTCCACGCAACCTTTCACTTAAGCTAATCCTATTCAAATTGACATCAAATCCCACTAAAATTGGTGAGATTGATGTTCACATCTAGGAAAATCATTTGAAACTAGTTTTGGATCCTAAATCTCTTTGATTTGACCGTGCGAGCCCACGAAATTAGTGGGGTTCTTCTTGAATCCTAAGCAAGCTAATGAAGCTTGTTTCCTATTCTAGAGCTCGCCTTGGAGCTTTATAAAGCTAGGTAGTGCACAACCGCTCCAAACTAGCTTGGTTTGGAGGTCAGAATCTCCTTCCCTTCTCCTCGACGTCCGTCTCCACCAACTCCGGCGACCCTCTTTGACTGCCCTCTTTGCTCGCCGTCACAGATAATAGTTGGCAGGTTCTCCTTCCTCTCGCTCTTCCGCGTCTCGTAATACTAGCGAGCGCCGCCTATCTCCCCTCGTCATCGTTGCTTCTCCCATCAGAGGCTTCACCTTCTCTAGCGCTGGCCATACCATAACTGGCACCTTTCTCCCCTTTTGTCCAGTTAGGTTAGCGTAGTTAGGTTCCTTCCTTACTCTATTATCTTTTCCCTCTCCTTATCCCTCGATCCAACCCACGTCGCCACCATTTGCCCTCCATCTTCTCCACGTTCGGCCACCCTCTGGCGAGGTTTCCTCGTCGCTCCACCACACCACACGCCTCGCCAACACCCTCATAAGCTTCTCCGCTCATCCTCTCACAAAACCCCTAAATCGATTCCACGATTCACTCACTCACGACCACCACCGAACACCGCCACCTGTAACCACCTTCCCTGAGGTCGCCTGACCTCTACGCTCCACCAAACTCCACAAAACCACCACCATCACACTCCACGTCCTCCGACGACATTGTTGAACCATCTAATCGGGGCTTTTGAGCCCGTATGCTTGTTTCAAGTACTAGCTGACCGTCTCCGCCGCTGCCACTTTTTCCGACCACGTTCTAGCTCCTCTGGCATTTAGACAACCTGGAAATACCCCCAGGTTGTGCGGGCTCCAGGACAGAACCCCTCCAGATCCACAATTGAGCAAGGAAACGTAGCTGCTGCGCCAATTGGAGTTTCCTTCACTGCAGCAGCACGCGAGGAGGCCTATGGGATTTAGACCCACATCGGCAGAATACAAGCACCCGCACGCCCATATATTATTTTTGTGCTCTGGGCTATTCACCTTAAGAACACAGCATGAGGTCCCCTTACACATATGCCTTCACTCCTCGGTCACCACCCACGCCAATGACCCTAGTCAGACCCGATTACTCAAATCCATGTACCTGGTTAATGACTCGAATATGCCACGGGTTTGAGAGAGGAGGAGGAAGAATTGTGAGAGAGCGGGGGAGGGAGGGTTTTGCTCCTCTGTGTATGTGGCTAACACTTAGTTGCCGAAGGCCCCTTGTGCTTGTGAAGGAGAAAAAGAAGAAAGGGAAGGCCCTAAGAAGAAGGAGGGAAGAAAGGAAGGCTCATGCTGAAGAAGAAAAGCCTAAAGAAGAAAAAGAAGAAGAGAGAAGAAAGGCTTTGAGAAGCCTTGTGTCTGATGAACACTTAAGCTATCTGATTTGAGAAATCGATGTCTGATTACTGTAGCATTCAAGCTACTATTAGGTTATTTGGTTTAATTGAGATATCTAATATGCATGCTTAATTAAGGCTGATAATTGTGATTTAAATCACCATTATTTTGTCTTAGATTTCTTTTTATCATTGTGATCTATTGAAATACTCATGTTTATAATTGAATATCAATTTGAGTAGATATTATTCATTCAATATCTCTTTTGTGCTTCGATTATGGTGCTCATTTATATGCAATTGAAGATTAGCACGTGAATTCCATATTTGCTCCCTGTGTTCAACCTCGTACTTCAATTTAGATTTCAAGTAATAAATTTTATCTGTTGATTAAGCTATTTAGGAGGCTTTACTACAATGAAATGACTTAAAAACTCCTCAATAGCTGCAATCAATAGGCACTTGGGTCTCTCTTCTTCTGAGGAAGGTGGTCCAGTATCACAAAACTCGCCTGCTCAGAGAGAATCACCTTCCTCAGGGTGGGTTCTTTTGGCTTACGCTTTTGGGTCCATAGATCTTTCAGGAATTTAGCGTAAGTCGGGATGTGCTTAATAGTATCGAGGAGTAGGATATTGATCTCTACACTCTTGAATAAATTCAGGAGCCCCTCATTCCTATCTAGGGTTTTCTTCTTCCTGGTTTTCAATAAGGCTTCAGGGAATGGGATGTGGGTGGTGTCCTCAATTTCGAGTCCCTAGGCCATATTGTCTTCTTCAATCTCCTCCTTTTCTCTCTCGGGCTCCCCAGGGTTTTAGTTTCTAGAAGGTAATTCAAGATCTTGGGTCTACTTCTTGCTCCTTAAGGTGACGGAGTTTGCAGAGGCGTATGGCTTTGGGTCTTGAGGCAGGGTAGGAAAGATTGGAGGGCCTTGATTGGTCAAATATTCAGGAGCAGAAGAAGAGGAGGGACCCTGCTCAACCACCTGAGCATGTGCGTGTGGGTCCCTTTGATTTTCGTACCCTTGGGCTCTATTGCCTTGATTTTGCACATTACGTGTGTTGGGTACAAGTTGGGATGGTAAAGATCTTGGCTGTCGGGTGTTAGCAATAAGCCTGGATTGCAAGTTGTCCAAGGATGTCTTCATTTGCTGCATAAGTTGAAGCATGGACCCTTGCATTTCTACCATCTGTCGGTTTATATCAGCCTGCCCTACAGATTGATGGGCATTCCAAGATAGCTGAGTAACCGGTTTCGGGAGCAACTGGTTGTATACTTGACCCTGACCTATAGGTCTTTGAGGTGCATAGTTGTTGGGTCGTGTTTGGGTCTGTTGCCCCTGAGTTTTCCAGGAGAAGTTAGGGTGGTTCCTCCAACCTATGTTGTAAGTGTTAGAATATGGGTTGGACCTAGCATTCTCCTATATTGCATACGCATCCCCATAGGGCGAGGATGGAGAAAAAGAAGGATCAGAAAGGCTGGGATCAAAGACCCCAGCTTGGAACCCATAAGGTTGAGCCGATTCTAGCTGATTCACGAACTCTCGCCCTGTGGAAGTTCATGAAGAATGGAATCCTGCATTTTGGGATTGAGTGTTTGTAGAAGTGTTTCTTGAGTTTCCATTCATCCACTCTTCCATCCTTTTTGCAACCAAGTCCACCTTATCTAGTTTGTTGCAAATCAATTCCATGTCAAATTGAAATGGCCCGTTGCATTTTTAGCCGAATAAGACATCTGGAATTTCAGTCAGACGTCTGGACACGTGCCTGGACGTCTGAAAGTGAGATTTTCGTACTGCACTTTGTGCTCTGCACGTGGGCGACGCACAAAGGCCTCTCTCTCCCTACACCCTCACCCCCTTAAACCCTAAACCTATCCTATTTAAACCCTTCCTCCTCACCACCCTCACCCCCTCACCACTAGCCACCACCACCTCCAACTCTTCCTCACTGTGCGGTAGTGGCGAGGGAGAGCGAGAGTGACGAGAGGGAGGGTAAGAGAGAGAGGATAGGAGGGAGAGAGGAAGAAAGGAAGGAAGAGAGCGTGAAGGTCGGAGGACCTTCGGGAGCTCGGCGGAGCTCACACGGCCGGCGACGGGTGCGCACGCGAGGCAGGGCTTGAGGAGGCGACCTTCCGACCCTCTACAATTGCTAAAGCTGCTGCGGCGCGTTGCGAGCGACGTTGCAAGGAGAGAAGCGTCATGGAGCAGGTTCTGGTACTGGAAGTTTTCCAGTATTAGATGCCTGGGTTATCGTCCAAACGACTGGCGAGACACCAAGACGTCCAGAGCTGAAGCTGAATGTCTAGAAACACATATCGCGCCAGGTACGTATCTTCCTACGCTACTTTTCCACCATGCAGATCGTAGCGTAGGGGATGTCAGCTGATTTTTGTGCCTGCACTATTCGTACATAGGTGAAGGCTTTGGGAAGGTGGGCGGTGCGCTTTCGCAAGTACTTTTGGACGTCTGATCACGTCTCCAGACGTCTGGAGGTACTTCCAGATGACCAGAGACCCTGTCCGACGTCTGAAGGTGCCCCCAGATGGTCACAGAGGGAGTCTGGACGTCTGAAGCAGCCACAGGAAGTGTAAGGTGAGTTCTGACATCTTTTAAGACATCTAGGACTAGTCCCAAACATCTGATTTTGGTCAATAATCGTGTTTTTGGCTCTTTTAAGGCCCAAACGGAATCGGATTTCCACAAACGAAGTACCGTTGTTTTCCACTCGAGTTCCTCTACGTGTTCGTGTTGAGTATCTACTGTTTTGACCTCGTCTAATGTAATTAGTCACTAGTATAGGTTACCAGCTGATGGCATGTTTATGACCCACGGAGACGACGAGATCTGCGGCACAGGCCCCCATTCCTCCCGTGATATCCGGTAGAGTGGTTTATTGCAATTATTAAGATATGAATAAAGAATATGTCTGCTTAGATTAAATTGATTGAAACTCTATGATGTGGAATGAACCCTAGGGTAGAAATGTATGAGCATGATATGGAACTACTCTGGTTTATTTGAGATGCATGCTAAAATATGAGCTGCCTGTATGTAAATGAGAAATTAAACTGTGAAACCATAAGTTGCATGTTTATGATTGAGAACTGAATTATGAAAACACTGTAGATTCTCGGCCCTACTTGGAGGGGGTGAGATCAGCGTGACGAAAAAAAATGCGGAAATAAAATAGAAATAATCTCACAAAATACAATCGCACAAATACACAAGTATTTTTAGGTGGAAACCCAAACCGGGTGAAAACCACCACCTAACCCTCTCGAGTTAGGATTTTCCGATCAACCAAGTTGATCAAAAACCACTAAACCGAATCACTTAAAACGAGGGTGATAAAACCTCAATACAACCACGCTACAAGTATGAGGGTAGCGTTCCTTAACCCCTTCTCTCCACGAGAAGGATTTTGTCCCACGAAGGAGACGGGAATTCGCCAAGCGAATACCCAACCAAAAGACAAAGATAAAATAAAACAAGTAATCTTATAGAGCCAACAAAGTAATTTAAACCTAGCTTCTATAGGAAATAGGAAACTCCCCTTTGCAAGGAGTGCGTCGAATTGATGACGCGATGCGTGTGCCACGCTACGGCGCAACGTCGCTCTCGTGTACAACGGCGGGAGAGTGGGTGCGCAAAGCTTGATGCTCTCTAGAGAATAGAGCTTGAGCTTGGAGAGCAAGAGCTAGCTAGGACACAAGAGAGTGTGAAAGTGTGTAGCTAAGTGTGTCTTGTGTAATTAGGTATCTTGTGTCTTAGATGTGTGTTTGTGTTGCAAAGGTTCCCCTCTATTTATAGAGGCCTTAGGAAGGCTTTGGAAGGCTTGGAAAAGCTTCCATAGCCGTTAGGTGCAAAGCCCAAGAGAATCAGGTCGAAATCAGGACAATGATTACACTTGACAGGGTGATCAGACGTCTAATTCTGGCATCAGACGTCTGGAAGGCCACTTTAAGACGTCTGATTCTATGCGGGTTTCCTCCTGACTTGAATCAGATCTAAACAGGGTTCTTGTGCAAGTTGATCAGACGACATACAGGACGTCTGGCACTATGCCTGGACATCTGGAAACCAATTTTTTCTGCGGAATGGATTTGCAACGGCTAGAAAATGTCTGAGAAGAGATTTTCGGGTCAGTCGAGGCAAAACGGTCAATTATCAGACGTCTGGAAAGGCCTATGGACGTCTGATAAGGCTCTAACGGTCATATTCTGCAGTGTTTGCCAAGGTAGCCAACGGTCCACTATCTGGACGTCTGGCAAGTCCATCAGACGTCTTCTAAGACGTCTGGACTAAGGTCTGGACGTCTGATTTCATCAGACAAAATACTAAGTCCAGCCTAATAGTTATCAGACGTCTGAAACAACAGTCAGACGTCTTAAAACAGTTTATCAGATGTCTGATTTTGAAATTAGACGTCTGGAAATGCTGTTTGAGCCCTATATTGGTTTTCTAAGTATTCTACAGAAAACCTAAGTATCCTAGGGTTGTGCAGGTGTTCCTAGGACTACTGTTAGGGTACTTTGAGGCTCTTTAACATAATATTCTAAGGAAATAAAAAGAGCAAGAAAATAAAGACAAGAGATACAAGAAAGGATTAAAAAGAATCTATCCTATTCTTCTTGTCTTCTATCTTCAATCTGTCGCTCCACGCGAACCTCCTCTATTTTTCGTCAAGCTCCTTCAATCCGTCCTGGATGCGAGCTTGAACTCCGTTTAAGCACGTCTACATTTGCAATTGACCTGAAATCTAGGACTCAAATTGCAAATGTTAAATAACACATATTTTGTTATCATCAAAACAAATGATCGTGGTGCTCTAGCACCAACAAACACAAGCTACCTGCATATGGATGAGGAATGAGTTATGAAACATGAGATTTGAAAATGGATAAATGAGGCGAATATGAGCATGAATCCTATGGGGAATTAGGAGTAGAACTCCTGTGTATGAAAGGAATCTGGAATGTAGACGGGAAGTGTGCTGGCCCTTGTGTTTGCAGTACCAAGGAGAGCAACTGTCCCTTTTTAGTGTAGAGTGGAGCTAGCCTCCCTTGGGTTGAGACCCGAGGTTAGGATTGGCAACTCTACACCGACTATTGTTGGCCCTCGCATACGTGGTACCGAGGCGTGCTACTAGTGTAGGGAGGGAGCTAGCCACCCCACGGGGCCCAGGGTTCAGCTAGCCACCCTACATCAACTTTGTTAGGCCCTTTAGGCAAACCGGGGTAGTTGGACGGGGGTATGCGGACAGTGGAGGGGCGAGACCCCTGTTTGGTTCTAAGGGGCGAGACCCCTTTTCTGAGAGGGCCAGGCAAGGCCCTATATTGTTCCGTGCGGTACTTTGGGCGTACCCGCTAGTGGAAACGACTGACCGCGTGTCAGTGCGGGGTAGCTACCTGTGTGCTTATCACGCATGCCGTAGTCACCACTACGTCTCGACAGTGACTTCGGGGTAGTCGACTGGGTGTAGGACTACCACGGGGGACTCTCCTAGCCAGGAGAGCACCACGTGCACCTTCTACTCCATGGAAAAGACTGCAATCAAGATCATTCCCACGAGGAACAAGCAAGATCAAGAAATACTTGGATACTTTGGGAAATAGATAAACCAGAAATACATAAATGAGATAAATAGAAATGACAATAAAACCTGCTTGTTTTTACTTTACTTGTACATAGATAATATAAATACCACTCTACTCAACGTTTGCTGACCCCGCCCTTTCGTAACACTGTTCAAGACCAGGAGTTGAGTAGCCCGAGTTTTCGACTGCAGAGGATGCTGGACCTAGCTGAGCCCAGCCGTAGTCGTTCTTCCGCACTTTCTTTTTCTCTACTATTGTAGCAAGTAATGGACACCTAGTTTACTGTTCTTGCTACTTCTATTTTCTTTCTGCTTTCTGTTGTTGTTATGGTGGCATGTACTGAGACAGTTGTTCTACTTTCTTTACTACTTTGTACTTTTCTTTTACTTAGTTATATTGCATATGTGAACGTGGTTTATTTTCCTATTTTTGGTTATTTCTTGTTGGACGACTAGGTCTTGGGATTAGTCGAGGCGAGCCAATCTCGAGTCTTGTGGGGATCCAGGAACCGGGTCGTAACACAAATGAATGAGAATTCTATATCTCATTAGCATTTGACCTAGGTTGTTGGGACCGATTGAAGGTATCCATAGAGGCATGATTTATTGAATTCTCTCTCATTTCCTCAAACAAGTCGTATGCACTATCGACATCCCTGTTGAGGAAATTACCTCCACAGGAGGCGTCCATGTGATTACGGAGTTCTTCGACCAACCCATGATAGAATGTCTACACGAGTTGCCATTTTGGCACCTCGTGGTGTGGACACTTCCTCAAAAGATCCTGGAATCGCTCTCAGGCACCATGAAATAATTCCCCCAGCTGCTGAGTGAAAGTGGTAATCGTTCGTCGCAAGGCATTGATCTGTCCAATTGGGAAGAATTTCTTCAAGAAAGCCAACTTAAGAGCAGCCCAAGTTTCTATCAGCCTTCTAATTGTCTGGTACCAATGTGTGGCCTTATCCCTGAGAGAGTGGGGAAAGAGCCTCATGATCATCTGCTCTTCGTTCACATTCCTAGATTTGGTGGTCTGAACCAAAGTGGTCAGATCCTCCAAGTGCTGGAATGGGTCCTCCGAGCCAAGCCCATGGAAATGCTTAGTCAAACTTAAGACTTGGGGCTTGATTTCTACATCTCCGGCGGGAATCGTGATGCTGGAACATTCCCTATAGTTTGAAGGATCATAGAATCCTTCAAAGGCCGAGAGCCCTAATCATTCATTTGTTGGAACCATTGCTGCATCTGTTGCAATTCTTCCAACTGCCTCTTAATCAGCTCCTGATGGTTCGGGGGCAAGGGAGGTGGTTGTTGATCAGCCATGGGATCTGCTTGGCTATAACTCAACCTCCGCCTCCAGGAATGGTCTAAAGGTCCTTCCAAACGAGGGTTCAATGACCTCCTTCCAAGCATACATTCGAACGAAGTTGGAAGGATGGGGAAAAGAAGGAACCCTGCAGCACAAAAAATGCAAGCCTGCCCTTAGATTGGGTAGCCGAAGGACCTATGTCTCAGGAATAAACTCTGACCACACAGCGAATTTGGTGTTGTCCTTACTCCCGAAGGTAGTAAAGTTGGGCTGGCGAAGTAGGGGGAGCGTGTCCCGAAGGTCGCTAATTATGCCAAACCCCTACTTAAGTTGTTTGACATTCGGGCCCCCCAACTTAGCACCTTTTGGAGTAAGCACACGTCACTAATTCAAAGCGCGTTCAAGAGAGTACCCTGAAATGGACCTGTGAATCCTAGGGCCAACGTCTACTCAATTTTAGTTAGGCTTGAGATGGTAGTGCTTTCGGAATGTGATGGGCCCTTAAGGGGTTGTGCCCTTAATGATTCATTTGAGAACGTATGTATGTGCACAACCAAAAAGTTTTCAAGCAAGATTATTGAGGATGAAGTGAGTTTTAAGATTCAGATCTTGCTTAATAGCTTTTAGGATTCAAGTATTAGGTATATTCAACCAAATGTTCGAGAGGCAAACCAAGTTTGAAAGCATGTATTGAAGTATTTTCCTTTATAGACCAAGAAAATATGGAGTGCCTGGCTTGACCTAATCTATTGAATCCTATAGGGCAGCTACAAGATGAATTTATTTTAGATCAGGTGGTGCGGTGCAAACAATTTAATCAACTGGCCTAGATGCACCACCGATTAAGGCATACAAAAGGTGATTAACCTAGTCTGATTTATACTCCATTATGTATTGATTTGTATGTGTATCGGTTCCACAGGTCGGAATCCCGGTTGAGTAGATAAAATCACAAAAGGTTATGTGCCTCAAATGTGGGTGTATGTAGCGTGTATGCTGATTTGTCCCACAATCAGAAGATAATTTTTTTTTTATATGAGGGGGTGAGATGAGTGTAGGTGGCAAACAAGACAAACAGATTCTATCCTAGGGTTTATGCAAACACCTAAGTAGATTAGGTGTTGGGTAGCGGAAAACTACGCGATCAGAATTAGATTTTGAAAACCCGTCGTTGTAGTTAGATTTGCGAAGTAATTCGTCAACAGATAAAATTTTATAGAAATTTGTAAAGAAATTTCGGGTCGAACACAGGGAGACTACATTGATCTAAAATTTGCGATTATATTTTTTTGGTATTTTTGTTTAAAAGCAATATAATTGCAATGGAATTGATATAAACAATAGGAGAGAGAGAACAATCACTTGATATAATAATACTATTTTTACAACTAGAAAGCAAGAAATGATTACAGCTAGAAAACAGGAAATTCTATTGTAGAAAGTGATAAAAAGAAGGGAGAGAGATGTTATCCTCCTCGACGACTGCTTGGAGGACGAGCTGGACGGCGTGACGCCTGGAAGACGGAGGACGGAGCGGGAAGGAGGACGAAGCAGGAAGAAGCAGGGACGAGGTAGCTGGTAAAACTCGAATAGGTTGTGTCAATATGGTGAAATTATCATTGAAGTTATTATAGTGGTTAACCTAAATCGAGTCTAATCATCTTTCACAAAATTTTAACCTGGACTACTTGATTTTATCTTGGTCACTTTTAGGCCCAGGGTCGATCTCAGGGAGGCGGGAATTAAAGGTGAAGAAGTTTCTACGCCTTTCCTAAAACGTATCTCTTCCTTGTGTTTATTATGTTTCTGATTTTTCTATTTAAGATTTTTTTTGTTGATAATATTATCCTTGAGGCACACCCTCAAAATCAAGTTCTTGGCTTTGAGTCAAATTGTTTTTGGCTTTTAGCCAACTTAGGGATTCCAAAAATCGATCCTGCTATTCACAAGACCGAGTACTTGCACGACAAAAATTATCTTTTCTCTTTTACTCTTTTTTTTTTATCTTCTTAATAGCAAGAAACAAAAGATAAATAACAACAAGGATACTAGCGGAGAAAGGGATACTTAGCTTAATATATGTATAGATATATAATAGATACAGTATATATATATATATATGTATTTATATATATAAGGGTAGAGGTGGAAATGGAAATGGAGTATAGCATAGTGTCAAGGTGGTCCACGTCTAGTAAGACGCAACCAACGAGACGAAGTGCCGCGTGGAGTGTGGGGCGTATGTGTGGGAGTGTGTGCGGAAGCGCTTGCTTTGCACGGGTATCGGGGAATATCGGCAACTGGTGCAGATATTCCCGCGATATGATGCGCGGTGGGGTGACTAGTGCATGGGCGTATGGGTACGGGTAGGTGGATGTGTATGTAAATATATATATATTTATATTTATATAGATAGAGCTATAACTATATTTGTGTGTGTATATATATATATAGATATAGATATGTAAATATATATATGCATATGTATATATATATTTGTATATATATATAGATATATATGTATATATGTATATATTTATAAATATATATATAGTTGTATATGTATATAGGTATGAATATGTATATATACTTATATATATATATAGGTGTGAGTACGAGTGTGTGTGTGTGTGAGAGTATCAGTGTGTGTTAGCGTGCGTTGGAGGAGCAGCCATCAGTGTGTGAGAGGGGTGAGTGTTTAAGTCATCCGGGAGCTGCATCCATCGTCTGGGCTCGCATGTGTGCGGGCGCGCAACGTAGAGCGCAGGAGCGCACGTGGGTGACTGGCTAGAGGTGGTCGCGAGGAGGAGAGAGAAGGCGGGTGACCGGATAAGTGAAAAACAAACCGGTCGCCGCACTGTAGCTGCGTAAGGTCGCGGCTACAGTGCAAGGGCAAAACGGTGACCGGCTGATTCGCGAGGAAACCGGCTGGGCCGTGAGCGGGGGGTTGCAACAGGACGCGCGGAGAAGGGCGAGGACCGGCAGTGGATGCGTGCAGAGCACGTGGAACGAGCACCTGAGGCGCGCGAAGGCACGCAGAGGTGGCGGAGTGTGTACAGTAGCTGTGCGCGAGCTTCAGAGCTTGAAGCTCTGTGCTCTAATGGCATCGGAGAGTATCCTGCAAACGAAAACCAAACAGAGAATAGAAAGCCAAATATAAAAAAAGAAAGAAAACAAGAACCCACCACGCCCACCTGCTCACGATGGAGCTGGGCGGTGGTGGAGCTCACAGTGGGGTCCTGAACCACTGTGAGCTTCTCCTGCACTCAGCGTTCCTCTTCTCAACTGGTGAGAAGAGGTCTTGTGTATGGAGAGGGAGAGGGGAAGCGAGTGGCCAGCAAGGAGTGGTGTGTGTGGTGCGCAGGGGAGGGTGGAAGTGAGGTGTCTGAGGGTCGTCAAACCTCTGCCAGCGCATGGTGTTCTATAGAGGAACAGCATGCACTTCCCCATGTTGCTAGCAAGAGAAGCAGCGAGGAAAGGATGCTGCACCATGCCATGCAGCCGCATGAGAAAAATAAAAAAGAAATAAGAAATGGTGAAATTGTGATGCCACACTCAAGGAAAATGTTGATTAATGGATGGCCTATTATTCACACTCTTCTCCCCTCTAAAAATGCATGCATGTGTCCATGTACAAATGCAACTATAGCTACATAAAATGCAGTGGCAGTGATAGGGAATAATACAAGATGGCATATTTACTGGTGTATTTTTGCTCTGCAATCATACCCCCATGCCTATCTTTTGTTAGTCCCTAGTAAAACATTTTTGTTTTGTATTTATAAATGATCTCAAGATGAAGTTAAAGCGACATGGGTGTGCTTATTTGTTGGATATTGTGAGAACTAATTGCAGAGAAGACTACCAGTACTTTAAGTCTTACGTGACGTAGACCATCTCTCGACTAACCTAAACTCTTGATATTTAAACCTTAAATACGATTTCCAGGACTCAGAAGGTTTTTGTCGTACTCGAGAGCTCAAGAGATTATGGTTTGTGCATAGTGAAAGATCAAGACTGACCAGATGAACATTAAGGCTCAAGCCCAGGGTTTCACGAATCTTTAAGTGTAGGTTGGTCCCAGTTTCAGCTCGTGTCTTCGGATTGACCCTTAAAAAGATGACGGAAAATTCAACCCTCATTTTATTGCTTTTGTGGCTCAAAGAATATATGGTAGAAACAGGGTATTTGTAACTTACCCTGAAAAACTTTTTAGGGAGAAGAATTTACAGACATTTGAGAGATATATTGACTTATTTGCACAGATTTTTTCTCTTTTTTTTTTTTGAAACAAGTGTCAGTATATCTCTTACAACTTTATTTGGAGGAACACACTTTTTTTTTGTGGGAGAGTTCCTTTTTGGTGGAAGGAATTTCTCCTAGACACAAGTCTAAAGCCTAGGATAAAAAGTCCACTTGCGTGCACAAGTAAGGACTCCACCTTCCCTAATAAACACTAGCGTTGGATCTTATGTTCACCTGATCTTTCTTGATATGTGTAGTGTGAACCAAGATTACTTAGGCTCTCAAGTAAAAGCAAACCAACGAATCCTGTACTAGTGACTCAGGCACAAGAATATGTCCTTAGTTAGGAGAGATTTTGATTTATCTTGTCAATGCTCAAGTGAATTAAGCCAAGCCTGAGCGAATCAAGCTTCTGTGGCCTGGAGAGTCTTCAAAACAGTGGTTGAATATCCATAAACACTTATTGTATTTTTTTGTTTCAGCCTTCAGATCATTACTAAACACCCTTTTTTTTGTACATATTTACAGACGGATATATATAATGGAAGCTGTATGATACCATATAATACCCAGATCCTAGGGATGCCTATCCACCCCCCCATGCCAAACAATGCTATGTCCTCATATGCATGTGTAACGACCCGATTCCCGAATCCCTACGAGACACGAGAATTGGACCGACTCGACTAATCCCAAGACCTAGTCGTCCAACGAGGAAGTAACCAAAAGAGCAGTAAAATAAACCACATTCAGCATGAATATAACTAGCAGTAATAAAATACAGTGGTAAGAAAAGGAAATACTACAGTATACACCACCACAGTAGAAGGGAAATAAACATGTACATAACATAAAGTTTCGACAAAGAAAGTACAGGGAGTAACAAAGAAACTACTCACTACAGTGGAAGAAAAGTACAAAAAGTACTACAGGTAACTCTGCTAGACCCTACTAGGCCCAGCGTCCTCTATAGTCGCTGACCCTGGCTGCTCAACACCTGGTCCTAAAAAGTAACGAGTGTAACACATCAGCGAAACGCTGAGTAGAGTGGCAACTAAAAGCTAAAGAAGCAGAAGGGTGCACGGTAGCTGGTATATTTTTACTTTCGTTATTTACGTCTTTCTATTAAATTACTATTGATTTATTTAGCAGATCCTTCTCTTGATCTCGAATGTTCCTCGTGGGAGCGATCTTGATTGCAGTCTTTTCCGAAAAGTAGAAGTAACACGTGGTGCTCCCCTGGCCGGGAGAGTCCCCCGTGGTGGTCCTACCCTCAGTCAACCACCCCAAGGTCGCTGACAGACGTAACGGTGACTACGACACGGGCGATAAGCGCACGGATAGCTACCCCGCACTGGCACGCGGTCAGTCATTTCCGTTAACGAGTGCGCCCAAAGCACAGCACGGAACCAGTATAGGGCAGAGCCCTCTTAGTAGCAGGGGTCCAACCCCTCCACAGTCCGCACACCCTCACCTGACTACCCTGGTTTGCCCAGTGGGCCTAACAAGTCGGTGTAGGAGGCTAGCAGAATCCCGGGGCCCGTGGGGTAGCTAGTGCTCTCCCTACACTAGTAGCTCTCCACGGTACTATGTACGCGAGGGCTAGCAAGTCGGTGTACAGTGGCCAAACCCACCCCGGTCTCAACCTGAGGGCGGCAAGCTCCCCTCTACACTAAGAGGTAATGTGTGCTCTCTCTGGTACCACGTACCCAAGAAATAACACACTTCCACGTTTCACTTTCTCAGTTCCATTCTGTTCTCTTTCTAGGAGTTCTACTCCTAATTCCCTGTAGGGTTCATGTTCTTTTTGATTTGGCCATTTTAGGTTTCACCGTTCAAGTTTTACGTTCATACAACCCATGTTCTTCATCATATTTCTTCATTCATAACAGGCAGCTGTTAAATCAATTTACAGGTAGTTATTATTTCCTTTCCACTTTTCCAAGACTACAATAATTATATATTCCACTAGTTTTCCAGTCCTAAGATTCATGCCGTACCCTAGGATCTATCATTCAATCTAGTTTTCCAGTCCTAGGATTCATGCAATACCCTAGGTTCTATTATTCAATCTAGTTTCTCAGTCCTAGGGTTCATGCAATGCCCTAGACTCTATTAATTATTCCACAATTGTAACAAATTTTGTTAAGAAAATTAAAAAGCCACTCTACCAGCGAAAACGGGAGTACTGGGGGAGTGGTCGGCAATCCCGCGTGCCTCCGCAACCTCCAAGACTGCAACGGAATGGGGTCCTAACACAAGGAGTTTCTCAAAACGGTATACAATTACTGTAAATGGGTAGATGAATTTATTCTGGAAAGAACGCAACTCGAAATGCGGAAAACAGACTCCAAACGAGCCCTAAACGGGTCAAAAACGACGAAACTGTCCAAGATCAGACGTCTGGAACCTCTTCCAGACGTCTTAAAAGGTGGGTCAGGTCGTACCTTAGCTCTGCATAGTCCTTCAGACGTCCAGAAGCCTACTGGGACGTCTGGCTTGGTTTCCAGACGTCCGATCGTCACCCCGGACGCCTGGAGGTTCTCTCCGTTGTCTAGCACTGCGGCCAGACGTCTGATTCACGTGGGATGGCGACCCTCGCGCCCTCCCGAGCAGGACCTGCGCACACAAACACCGGCTCTCAGCACGACAGAACGCAGAAGAAGTCGCGGCGGACGGCTGCATGGCCGTACACGCGCAAAAAGGAGAAGATATGAAATATCTTACCTGTCAGACGTCTGGACAGTCCTCCAGACGTCTTCAACGTCATCTGGACGTAAGTCCAGACGTCTGATTTTGGAAAAATTTCCAGAACCAGGGCCCGATTCGCTTTCCGCCCGCGACGCGGCCGCGCAACGCCCCGTCTGCCTACTGTCCGAGCCGCAGCAGCCCCTCCGCGACACCCCACACCTGCCGCTCCCCCGCTGGCCGGCTCTAGCTCCCCCGGCAAGCTCGCACCTCCGTGGTCGAGCTTCTTCTTCCTCTCGCAACACTCCTTCCCGCACGCTCGCCACCGCCGCTGCTGCCGCTGCTCACTCGCTCGCTCGCGCTCTCGCACTGGCAGGGAGAAGGAGAAGAGGAAGGCGGAGGAGATGAGGGTGAGGGAGAGGGCGAGGGTGTCTTATAGGGCAGCCGCGGGAAGAGAGAGAAGGAAAGCGGCACCTGCAGGGAGAGAAAACGAAGGCTGCGGGTTCAGTTTACGCACGCACGCGCGCAGACGCGAAGCCGTACGCCAAAAAAATTTATTACCAGATGTCTGGGAAGGGTTCCAGACATCTGGCCAGACGTCTGGGACACTTCCCAGATGTCTTAAACTGCTTTTGACGCCCATGATCGTAATAATATAACAAACTCAAAGGAAGTTTTGTCTCCGAAACTTGCGCTAACTAGGGTGCGGAAAGAACAAAATATATAGATAACAAACTCAAAGAGGACCAAAGCCGGTCCGAAAAGACGTACCCGCGAAAAGCTCCGGGTACCTCTCCCGCATTGCCGCCTCAGGCACCCAGGTAGCCTCCTCACACCGCTGGCTCCTCCACAAAACCTTCACCAGGGGTACTTACTTTCGTCTCAAACTGCGGACGGCTCTGTCAAGAATCTATACTGGCCGCTCGGGGTAGGTCAGGTAGTCGCCCACCTCGGCGCTCTCGTGACTCAGGACGTGACTGGGATCGGCAACGTACTTCCTGAGGTTGGACACATGGAACACGTCGTGCACACCAGAAAGCTGAGGAGGGAGGGCAAGTCTGTAAGCAACGGGTCCAACCCGCTCCAGGACCTCAAAGGGCCCCACAAACCTTGGTGTGAGCTTTCCTCTCACCCCAAACCGCTGCAGGCCCTTCATGGGCGAAACACGAAGGAAGACGTGGTCCCCAACCTCAAACTGCACCTCTCTACGTCTCCGATCCGCGTAGCTCTTCTGCCTGCTCCTGACAGTGCGGAGTCGCCTGTGGATCTGCTCAACTACCTCCTGACTCTGTCGGATCAACTTGGGGCCAACCTCCCACTTGGTCCCCACCTCAACCCAACTCAAGGGTGCCTTACACCTTCGTCCGTATAGCGCCTCGTAGGGAGCCATGCCGATGCTCGAGTGATAACCGTTGTTGTATGCAAACTCTGCCAGGGGCAAGTGCTCCTCCCAAGAGCCCCTCCAGTCCAGTACACAGGCACGCAAAAGGTCCTCATGTGTCTGTATCGTGCGCTCAGACTGTCCATCCGTCTGGGGGTGGTAAGCCATACTGAATCTCAATCGCGTCCCCAAAGCCTGCTGAAACTCAGCCCAAAATTGGGACGTAAAGCGGGTATCCCGGTTGGATACGATCTCCCGCGGAACTCCGTGTAGACGTACCACGTCGCGGATATACCTCTCTGCCAACTGTGCTGGTCCCAAAGTGACTCGGATCGGCAAGAATCGTGCCGTCTTCGTCAGTCTATCCACAATTACCCAGACTGCATCGTGTCCTCACTGGGTAACAGGTAAGCCCACCACCAAGTCCATGGTGATGCTCTCCCACTTCCACTCTGGCACTGGAAGCGGCTGTAGCGGCCCTGCAGGCCTCTGATGCTCGGCTTTCACCTGCTGGCACACTAAGCACTGCTGCACGAATTCACCCACATTCCGCTTCATCCCCCTCCACCAAAACTCGCGTCTCAGGTAGTGGTACATCTTCGTGTTTCCGGGATGTATGGTGAATCTGGAACCGTGTGCCTCAGTCAGGAGCTCTCTCAACAGCTCCTCGTCTTTGGGAACGCACAAACGTCCCCTCAGGCGTAGCACCTGGTCTGTGAAGGAGAAGTCCCCTGGGTCTCCTGACAGTACTCTGTCGCGCAAGGACTGCAAGTACGGATCAGCCATCTGTCCTGTGATGATGCGGTCTATCAGCTCTGGCCTAGTCTGTCGTGTCACAGTCACTGCCCCACAATGCTCCCGTAACTCTAGGGGTCGCCAACTGCCCATCTCCTCCAAAAGGCTCCAACTCTGTAACTGTAAACTGGCCAGGTGTGCGGGCGCCTTCCGGCTCAAGGCATCAGCCACCACATTGGCCTTTCCCAAGTGGTAGGAAATGCTGCAGTCATAGTCCTTCAGGAGCTCCAACCAACGTCTCTGTCTCATGTTGAGCTCCTTCTGGTCAAATAGGTATCTGAGGCTCTTGTGATCTGTGAAAATCTCGAAGGTCTCACCGTACAAGTAGTGCCTCCAGGTCTTTAGCGCGAAGACAACAGCTGCCAGCTCCAGGTCGTGGGTAGGGTAGGTATGCTCATGGGG
This sequence comes from Thalassia testudinum, assembly GCA_037157565.1. Lineage (NCBI taxonomy): Eukaryota > Viridiplantae > Streptophyta > Magnoliopsida > Alismatales > Hydrocharitaceae > Thalassia > Thalassia testudinum. The sequence goes on along the minus strand of JAZHRO010000065.1, from coordinate 11,024,089 downwards.
CTTCAGTTACCGCGAAGCGTAAGCGACAACGTGACCCCTCTGCATGAGCACACCCCTTAACCCCTGCAAAGAGGTGTCCGTGTACACAACGAACCCACCACTACTGTCAGGGATGGTGAGCACGGGAGCCGAAGTCAACCACTCCTTCAGCTCCTGAAAACATGCCTCACAGGCGTCCGTCCAAGTGAAGGGCACGTCCTTCCAGGTCAATTGTGTCATAGGATGCGCAATCTATGAAAAACCCCTGATGAACCGTCTGTAGTAGCCTGTTAGTCCCAGGAAACTGCGAATCTCAGTGACTGTATGCGGTCTCTCCCACCTGAGCACTGCCTCGACCTTGGCTGGGTCCACCGCCAAGCCGTCCCCAGAGATCACATGACCTAAGAAGGTCACCTCCCTCAACCAGAACTCGCACTTGCTGTATTTGGCGTACAGCCTACGTCGTCTTAGTGTGTCCAGAACCATCCACAAGTGCTGTCCGTGCTGCGTCTGATCTCGAGAATAGATGAGTACATCAATAAATACCACCACGAACTGGTCCAAGTACGGTCTAAACACCCGATTCATTAGGTCCATGAAAGCAGCGGGGGCATTGGTCAGCCCAAACGGCATGACCAAAAACTCGTAGTGTCCGTACCGGGTGCGGAAAGCTGTCTTGGAGACGTCTGCCTCCTTGATCCTCAACTGGTGGTATCCAGACCTCAAGTCAATCTTGGAGAACACCGTAGCACCTCGCAACTGGTCAAACAAGTCATCGATCCTCGGCAGCGGATATCTGTTCTTGATGGTGACCCTATTCAGCTGTCGGTAGTCCACACAAAGGCATAGGGTACCATCCTTCTTCTTTACAAAGAGTACCGGGGCTCCCCAGGGAGACGCACTAGGCCTCACAAAGCCCTTCTCCAAGAGATCCTGCAACTGAGACTTAAGCTCTCGCAACTCAAGCGGTGCCATCTTGTATGGTGCAGTGGAGATGGGGCTGGTCCCTGGTACTAGTGAGATCTCAAACTCGATCTCACGCTCGGGCGGTAGTCCTGGTAACTCGTCTGGGAACACGTTAGGGTACTCTCTGACCATCGGGATGCTCTGGAAGTCTGCCACAGGGCTGGGCTCCGCCACCACACAAGCTAGGAAGCCCTCACACCCCTGGCTCAAAAGTCTTGCCGCCCGAAGTGCCGAAATGCACCTGAAGCCTCCATCCACCGATTGTCCGTGAAACTCGAAAGAAGGCAACTCCGGTATGGAGAAGACGATCTTCCTCTCAAAACAGTCCACCAGAGCGTGGTAAGCGTACAGCCAGTCCATCCCCAGAATTACGCCAAAATCCTCCATCTATATCATAATCAGGTCAGCTGGCAGACTATGTCCCCCGATACTGACCTCGCAACCCGTGTACACCTCCTCAGCTACAAACAGCTGACCACTCGGACCTCTGATTACAAACGGATTTTCTAACAGCATATAATCCTGGCCCAAACTAACTGCGAAACTGGCTGCGACAAACGAGTGCGTAGCGCCGGAATCGAAAAGTGTGTAAACGAGTCTGCCGGAAACTGAAACCATACCTGCCACCACAGATCCCGAAGCTCTGGCATCCCTGTGTGTCAGGGCGTTGATACGCCCCTCAGCTCTAAGTGCGGACGAAGCAGCCACACTCTGCGTCGGACGGGTAGGTGCTGGCCAGTACCCTCCTCGTGACTGCTGCCCTCCTCCTCGCGCCTGGGAACCGCGGCCTCCTGCGCACCCTCCAGTGCTCGGCGCGGGAAGTATCTGCTGACCTCCTACCCTAGATGGGCAGTCCCTCCTGATGTGGCCCGGCTGGCCACACTGGTAGCAGAGGGGAACCCAACTCCCGCCCTCAGTGGGTCCCTGCTGTCGGCTGGGCGGGGGTCCGGTGCTGGCGACTGGCCCCTGTCGAGGGCCCCCAAAGGCCACTGATGGCCTTGCAAAACGTGACAGCTCTCCTGCGGACGCCACGTGTCTCCTCTCTCGCCGGCCCTAGGAAAAGTCTGGCTGGAAGGGCCTCTTCCGCCCGCCGTCAGTGTCTCGCGCAGACGGGTTGGTCTCCTCGTAGGTCATAGCTGCCTCCACCACCCTCGAAAACGTAGGCAGCTTCAGGGGTTTGACATACCCCTGAATCGCAGGCTGGAGCCCCTCGGTGAACCTCCAAAGGCGCTCCTCCTCAATGGCTACCACTGTCGCTGCAAAGCGGGACAGCTCCAGAAAACGGGTGCGGTACGCGCTCACGGTCATCGTCCCTTGGTGGAGAGTGTGGAACTCCCACCTCCTTTGGTCCTGCCACGTCTGGGGAAAGTACTGCTCGCAGAAGAGGGTGACGAACCAGTCCCAGGTCAACTCGTCCCTCTCCTGTCCCCTGATCGCCCTCCACCACCTGTGTGCTGCACTCTCCAGCTGGTACGTGGCAAAGGCCACGCGACACTCCACCGGTGGGCGAAGGGTGTCGAAAATCTTCTCAAGCTGCTCGAGCCAGTCCTCTGCCTCGGTCGGGTCCTCATCCCCCTTGAAGGAGGGGGGCTTCAGCTTCCGGAACTGCCCGAAGAGCTTGAAGTGGCGTTGTAGTGGAGATGCTGGTGCACCTCCAGATAAAGGTGCCTTGTGCACAGATGTGTCGGAGGAAGGTGGGGGCGGTGGCAGCCCATCCCCTCCCCCGTGTCCAGCGCCGCGTTCGTCGTGTGGTCCCATAGAGGACTCCCCCTCTGCAGCCCCAGGGAGAGGCGCTCGGGGCGGTGGGTGGAGCTCCTCTCACACAATATCCCGTATCATCTGGGCAAGGTCCTGGGCCTGAATGCCCGGGAGCAGTGGCTGGTCCACTGAGGCATCGACAGCAGCACGCCCACCTCGCCGACCTCGTCCTCGGCCGCGCCTGCGGCCTGCCTCGCTAGTCCCGCGACGAGGCATCTCCTGCAAGGAGACACGAAATAGAACGTAAACACGTCAATATGGAACGATATCTAACGAAAAAGTCTAAGAGCTCATGTCAAAAGAAATGTTGTGGTGGCTACTCTAGTCAAAGACATGTGAATTGGTTATTTTCCAGTCAGTTGGTTCACTTCTCGGGACGACCTTGCTCCAATACCATCTTGTAACGATCCGATTCCCGAATCCCTAAGAGACACGAGAATCGGACCGACTCGACTAATCCCGAGACCTAGTTGTCCAACGAGGAAGTAACCAAAAGAGCAGTAAAATAAACCACATTCAGCATGAATATAACTAGCAGTAACAAAATACAGCGGTAAGAAAAGGAAATACTACAGTATACACCACCACAGCAGAAGAGAAATAAACATGTACATAACATAAAGTTTCGACAAAGAAAGTACAGGGAGTAACAAAGAAACTACTCACTACTGTGGAAGAAAAGTACAAAAAGTACTACAGGTAACTCTGCTAGACCCTACTAGGCCCAGCGTCCTCTGCAGCCGCTGACCCTGGCTGCTCAACACCTGGTCCTAAAAAGTAACGAGTGTAACACGTCAGCGAAATGCTGAGTAGAGTGGCAACTAAAAGCTAAAGAAGCAGAAGGGTGCACAATAGCTGGTATATTTTTACTTTCGTTATTTACGTCTTTCTATTAAATTACTATTGATTTATTTCTCAGATCCTTCTCTTGATCTCGAATGTTCCTCGTGGGAACGATCTTGATTGTAGTCTTTTCCGAAAAGTAGAAGTAACACGTGGTGCTCCCCTGGCCGGGAGAGTCCCCCGAGGTGGTCCTACCCTCAGTCAACCACCCCAAGGTCGCTGACAGACGTAACGGTGACTACGGCACGCGCGATAAGCGCACGGGTAGCTACCCCGCACTGGCACGCGGTCAGTCGTTTCCGTTAACGGGTGCGCCCAAAGCACAGCACGGAACCAGTATAGGGCAGAGCCCTCTCAGTAACACAGTCCGCGCACCCTCACCTGACTACCCTGGTTTGCCCAGTGGGCCTAACAAGTCGGTGTAGGAGGCTAGCAGAATCCCGGGGCCCGTGGGGTAGCTAGTGCTCTCCCTACACTAGTAGCTCTCCACGGTACTATGTACGCGAGGGCTAGCAAGTCGGTGTACAGTGGCCAAACCCACCCCGGTCTCAACCTGAGGGAGGTAAGCTCCCCTCTACACTAAGAGGTAATGTGTGCTCTCTCTGGTACCACGTACCCAAGAAACAACACACTTCCACGTTTCACTTTCTCAGTTCCATTCTATTATCTTTCTAGGAGTTCTACTCCTAATTCCCCGTAGGGTTCATGTTCTTTTTGGTTTGGCCATTTTAGGTTTCACCGTTCAAATTTTACGTTCATACAACCCATGTTCTTCATCATATTTCTTCATTCATAACAGGCAGCTGTTAAATCAATTTACAGGTAGTTATTATTTCCTTTCCACTTTTCCAAGACTGCAATAATTATATATTCCACTAGTTTTCCAGTCCTAGGATTCATGCCGTACCCTAGGATCTATCATTCAATCTAGTTTTCCAGTCCTAGGATTCATGCAATACCCTAGGTTCTATTATTCAATCTAGTTTCTCAGTCCTAGGGTTCATGCAATGCCCTAGACTCTATTAATTATTCCACAATTGTAACAAATTTTGTTAAGAAAATTAAAAATCCACTCTACCAGCGAAAACGGGAGTACTGGGGGCGTGGTCGACAATCCCGTGCGCCTCCGCAACCCCCAAGACTGCAACGGAACGGGGCCCTAACACAAGGAGTTTCTCAGAATGGTATACAATTACTGTAAATGGGTAGAGGAATTTATTCTGAAAAGAACACAACTCGAAATGCGGAAAACGGACTCCAAACGGGCCCTAAACGGGTCAAAAACGATGAAACTGTCCAAGATCAGACGTCTGGAACCTCTTCCAGACGTCTTAAAAGGTGGGTCAGGTCGTACCTTAGTTCTGCATAGTCCTTCAGACGTCCAGAAGCCTACTGGGACGTCTGGCTTGGTTTCCAGACGTCCGATCGTCACCCCGGACGTCTAGAGGTTCTCTCCGTCGTCTGGCACTGCGGCCAGACGTTTGATTCACGTGGGATGGCGACCCTCGTGCCCTCCCAAGCAGGACTTGCGCACACAAACATCGGCTCTCAGCACGACGGAACGTAGAAGTCGTGGCGGACGGCTGCATGGCCGTACACGCGCAAAAAGGAGAAGATATGAAATATCTTACCTGTCAGACGTCTGGATAGTCCTCTAGACGTCTTCGACGTCATCTGGACGTAAGTCCAGACGTCTGATTCTGGAAAAATTTCCAGAACCAGGGCCCGATTCGCTCTCCGCCCGCGACGCACGGCCGCGTCGCGCCCCGTCCGCCTGCTGTCCGAGCGGCAGCAGCCCCTCCGCAACACTTCACACTTGCCGCTCCCCCGCCGGCCGGCTCTAGCTCCCCCGGCAAGCTCGCAGCTCCGTGGTCGAGCTTCTTCTTCCTCTCGCAACACTCCTTCCCGCACGCTCGCCGCGACCGCTGCTGCCACCGCTCACTCGCTCGCTCGCGCTCTCGCATTGGCAGGGAGAAGGAGAAGAGGAAGGCGGAGGAGATGAGGGTGAGGGAGAGGGCGAGGGTGTCTTATAGGGCAGCTGCGGGAAGAGAGAGAAGGAAAGCGGCGCCTGTAGGGAGAGAAAACGAAGGCTGCGGGTTCAGTCTGCGTGCGCACGCGTGCATACGCGAAGCCGTACGCCGAGAAAATTTATTACCAGACGTCTGGGAAGGGTTCCAGACATCTGGCCAGACGTCTGGGACACTTCCCGGACGTCTTAAACTGCTTTTGACGCCCATTATCGTAACAGCATGCAGGTTAGAGGAAGGTCCAAAGATCAGGGAACGAGAGCTGACGTGCAAGGTATATAGCAGGGTGGTAGGGTGGGTGGATGGTGGGTGGTGAAGTGAAAAGGTGCGAAGTGAAGTGACATGGAAATATGTACATGACAGTGGATGTTAAGACCCACGACATCAAACGTTTTTAAGACATCTGCGAGTTGGTCCAGACATCTAGTCAGACGTTTGGACGCCTTCCCAGACGTCTGGAATTAAATTTTTGCAGCATACGATTGCGAGTCTGCATGCGTGCACGCGCAGACTGCGCTCGTCGACCTGCAGGCGTCCCTCTTTCCATTTTTCCCTCTCCCCGACGCCTTCAAATACTCTCTTCCTCCCTTCCCTCTCCCTCACCACCACTTCACTGTCTCCTCCTTCTTCTCCAGTGTTGGCGTGAGAGCAAGAGAGAGAGGGCAGCAGCTGCTGTCGGGTGCGCGTGAGGAGGAGGAGGTGTAGCGTGAGGGAGAAGAGGTGGAGCACGAGATGAAGAGAGAGCGAACTCGCCGGAGCTGCCCAGGCCGACCGACGGGTGCGCGCAGCGGGAGCGTAACGCTGGGGAGGTGCTGCTGCAGCTCAGGCAGCAGGCAAGCGCAGCACGACACAACCGTGCGCAGTAGACGGAAAGCGAGGAGGTCCTAATTCTGGGAAATTTTCCCAGAATCAGACGTCTAGACTTACGTCCAGACGACGCGGGGGACGTCTGGAGTGAGATCCAGATGTCTGAAAGGTACTATATTCCTCATCTTCTTCCTTTCTGCGAATGCGGCCATGCAGGCCGTTCCGCCGAAGGCCCTGAGACGTGCCGTGTTGTGATCGTTTACATACGCATGCAGGTTTCGTTCGGGAAGGCACAAGGGCACGCCCTCCCACACAAATCAGACGTCTAGGCACAGCACCAGACGACGGAGAGAGTCTCCAGACGTCCGGAGTGACAGTCGGACGTCTGGAACTAAGTCCAGACGGTTCAGCGGGATCCTGGATGTCTGAAGAACATCGCAGAAGTGAGGTATGATCTGAACCATCATTTAAGACGTCTGGAAGGTGTTCTAGACGTCTGATTTGGAGCAGAGTTGTCATTTTTAACCCGTTTAGGGTCTGTTCGAAGTCCGATTTCCGTGTTTAAAATTTCGTTCTTCACAAAATTAGTTCCTCTACTTGTTTAAAGTACTTGTATCCTATTCTGGGTAGTTCCTTGTGTTTGATCCTTGTGTTAGGACATCGTTCTGTTGCGGATCTGGGGGTTGCGGAGGCACATGGACTTGCCGATCACGCCCCCATCACTCTCGATTTTGCGGGTAGAGTGGTTTCCTTTGGTTGTTTACCAACAATAATGCCTCTTTGAGATAAATAATAGATTCTAGGGTATGGCATGAATCCTAGGAACTAAAAACTAGATTGAATAATAGATCCTAGGGTATGGCATGAATCCTAGGACTGGAAAACTAGATTGAATGATAGATCCTAGGGTATGTCATGAATCCTAGGACTGGAAAACTAGATTGAATGATAGATCCTAGGGTGTGGCACGAACCTAGGGACAGAAACACTGAAACGAATGTCGTGAATGCATGAATTGCAGTCTTGGAAAAGTAGGTAAAATAATGATAATTGCCTGTAATTGGATAACAGTTGCTAGTATATGAATGGATGTTAACTGTTGGAAACATGGGCTATATGAAAATAAAGCTAAAATGATGAGACCTAAATTGGCTTGGTTAAAGAAATATGAGCATGAACCCTACGGGGAATTAGGAGTAGAGCTCCTGAGAGGTAAATGGAATGGAATTGGGGAAGTGAGCTGGCCTTTGAGTACGGAGTACCAAAGAGAGCAACTGTCCCCCCTGTTTAGTGTAGAGCGAAGCTAGCCGCCCCAGGGACCCGGGGTTAGGTCTGACCACTTTGTACCGACTTTTGGCCCTCGCGTACACTGTACCGGGGAGAGCTACTAGTGTAGGGAGAGCGCTAGCCACCCCACGGGCCCCGGGGTTCTGCTAGCCGTCCTACACCGACTTGTTAGGCCCACTGGGCAAACCAGGGTAGTCAGGCGAGGGTGCACGGACTGTGGAGGGGCAAGACCCCTATTTGGTTACTGTGGAGGGGCTGGACCCCTATTACTGAGAGGGTTCTGCCCTATACTGGTTCCGTGCTGTGCTTTGGGGCGCACCCGTTAACGGAAACGACTAACCGCGTGCCAGTGCGGGGTAGCTACTCGTGCGTTTATCGCGCGTGCCGTAGTCACCGTTACGTCTGTCAGTGACCTTAGGGTGGTTGACTGAGGGTAGGACCACCACGGGGGACTCTCCCGGCCGGGAGAGCACCACGTGCTACTTCTACTTTTCGAAAAAGACTGCAATCAAGATCGTTCCCACGAGGAACATTCGAGATCAAGAGAAAGATCTAAGGAATAATTCAAGAATGAGTAAATAGAAAATAAAGAAAGAAATTAAAAATAACAGCTACTTGTCCACCTTACTGTTTTTCTTAGCTAGTTGGTTGCCACTCTTCTCAGCGTTTCGCTGACGTGTCACCTTTGTCACCTTTTCAGGACCAGGTGTTGAGCAGCCAGTGCCTACGGCTGCAGAGGGTGCTGGGCCTAGTAGAGCCCAGTAGTTCTACTTGTGTTGTACCTACTGTACTGTTTCTTCTGTTGTAGTGAGTATTTTCTGCTACAATTGTACTCTTTTATTGTAAGCATCATGTTTATGTACCTGTTTAATTCTCTACTGTTGTGGTAGTGTGTACTGTAGTAGTTCTTTTCTTTACTGCTGTACTTTTGTTACTGTTAGTTACATGCATGATGAATGTGGTTTATTTTACTGCTCTTTTGGTTACTTTCTCGTTGGATGATTGGGTCTTGGGATTAGTCGAGTCGGTCCGATTCTCGTGTTTCGTAGGGATTCGAGAATCGGGTCGTAACAGTGGAGGAGTGTTGCTGGGGTGCCTCCCAATGAGCGCTGATTTTAACGTCCCCAACTAGACTCAGAATGAGGCACGAAATTTGTTACCCTCTAGCAGGGCAACAGTTTCACCAACGGGGGCAGGTTCATGAGTAAGATAGGGTTTTAAACGCTGCCCATTGACCGTAAATTTATGCCCAGATTTGGGATCTTCAATTTTAATGGCCCCGTTGGGAAATGGTCTCGAGACCAAGAAGGGACCAGTCCATTTGGACTTCAATTTCCCTGGAAAGAATTTGAGCAGGACATTGTAAAGCCAAACTTGCTGAGATGGCTCAAATTCCTTCCACCAAATTCAGCTGTCGTGAAAAGCCTTAGTGCGTTGCTTGAAAGTTAAGGCAGAATCATAGGCTTCACAATGGAGCTCTTCCAGCTCTTGGAGTTGGAGTTTCCTTTCTCGACCACACAGGTCTGGGCCGAGGTTACATTGGCGAACTGCCCAATAAGCGCGGTGCTCCAGCTCCACGGGCAAATGACAAGGCTTCCCGTAAACGATTCTATAAGGAGACATACCTAGGGGAGCCTTGAAGGCGGTCCGATACGCCCAAAGTGCGTCAATCAGCTTGTCGGACCAATCCTTACGGTCAGGCCGAACCGTTTTCTGGAGAATTTGATTGATTTGCTGATTCGACACCTCAGCCTGGCCGTTCATCTGAGGATGATACGGAGATGCGATACGATGGTGGACTCCATATTTCCTCAAAAGTGCCCGAAAAGAAGCATGGGTAAAATGACTTCCTCCATCCGAGATAATGGCTCGAGGGATCCCAAAGCGTGCAAAAATGTGGCCTTTGACAAATCAAGTGGATATGACATGGTCAGCATGGCGCGTGGGAATAGCCTCTATCCATTTGGAAACATAATCAACAGCAACGAGGATGTACTCGAAGCCGTTGGAGCGAGGAAATGGACCCATGAAATTGATTCCCCAAATGTCAAAGATTTCGGCAGCTAGGATGAGTTGTAAGGGCATCATGTCATGACGTAACACTGACCCTAACAACTGGCACCTAGTGCAATGTTTGGCATAATTGTGTGCATCCTGGTGAAGGGAGGGCCAAAAGAAACCGCACTGCAACACCTTGGTTGCAGTTTTCCTCCCTGAGAAATGGCTTCCGCAGGCCTGATCGTGGCAGAAGGATAGCACACTGGGGAATTCGCTGTCAGGAATACAGCAACGGATGATCTGATCAGCACCTATTCGAAAAAGTAGTGGATTATCTCATAAATAATACTTTGCTTCTGTAATGAGACGCTCGCAATGGTTTTTAGGCCAGCCACGTGGAAGGGAACCAGAAGCAAGGTAATTGGCAATGTCGACATACCAAGGTCCACTTGCCACATTAATTGCCAATAGGTGCTCATCGGGAAAAACCTCATTGATCGGCAGGGTAAGTCCAATGTAGTCAGGATCTAGTCTTGAGAGATGATCAGCAACAACATTCTGGGCTCCGGCCTTATCGCGGATCTCAATGTCAAATTCTTGGAGCAGAAGGATCCAACGAATTAGTCTAGGCTTGGCATCCTTCTTGTGCATGAGATGGTGAATGGCCGCGTGGTCAGTGAATACAATAACATGCGAGCCCAAAAGGTAAGAGCGGAATTTTTCCAACCCAAGGACAACAGCCAGTAGTTCTTTCTCAGTGGTAGTATAATTACGCTGGGCCTCGTCTAACATCTTACTAGCGTAGTACACCACGAAGGGGTGTCTATCGCTTCTTTGTCCTAGGATGGCTCCGATGCAAGGTTAGAAGCGTCACACATGAGTTCAAAGTCGAGGGACCAGTCAGGTGGTTGGAGAACAAGGGCCTTGGTGACAGCATCATGCAGCTGCGTGAATGCTCGTATGCAGTCAGGGCCTATATCAAAGGGTATCTCGGTCGATAGGAGATGAGTTAAAGGTCTAGAAATCTTGGAGAAGTCTTTGATGAATCTTCTATAGAAACCGACGTGTCCCAAGAAGGAGCAGATTTGTTTGACAGAGCCAGGCACAGGTAAATCAGCAATTACATCAAGCTTAGCTCTGTCAACCTCGATACCCCTATCGGAGATGATATGCCCTAGAACAATTCCCTCATGTACCATAAAATGACTTTTTTCCCAGGAAAGCACGATGTTTACATCAATACATCTCCGAAGGATATTGGTCAGGTTGGCAAGACAGTCATCAAAAGAGGGTCCAAAGATCGAAAAGTCATCCATGAAGACCTTAAGAAAGTCACCCACCATGTCATGGAATATCACCAGCATACATCTCTGGAAAGTTGCTGGCACGTTACAAAGTCCGACGTGAGAATGTTTTTCGGCACGATGTGAATCGGGCTCATCCAGGGGCTATCGCTGATCGGGTAGATTATACCTGCATCCAACCACTTAATAATTTCTTTTTTAACAACCTCCCGCATGTTAGGGTTGAGACGTCGCTGCACCTCGCGAGATGGTCGAGCCTCCTCCTCCGTATATATACGGTGAGTGCAGTAGGAGGGGCTAATGCCAGTTAAGTCTGATAAGGACCATCCAATGGCTCCCTTGTGTTCCATAAGGACCTTTGTTAGTTTGCACTCTTGCTCCCTGGTCAATTTTGAACTAATGATTATGGGTAGTGTTCCATTTGGTCCTAAGAAAACATACTTAAGCGTATTAGGCAGCTCTTTCAGCTTGGGAGAGGATGGTGAAAGATATGGCATTTTTTGGGACGAGAGTGTCCCAAGCGGATCAGAAGAAAACAAGGCAGGAGGAAGAAGTTGGCCCTCAGATTGGCCAAGAAGAGGGGCATCTTGGATTGATGGATCCAAAAAGGGATAGCCCCAATGAGCAGTATGTGGGCTCAAGGTCCCAGTGTGGAATTGCAATTTCGCCTGATTTGGCGAGAAAGAAAGGGTAATCCGGTCTTCAAGAGTGTGGACCAGCGGTGAGTAGCCCGAATATGACTCAGATCACGAGGTATGGGAAGCGGAGAAAACCTCGTTAGAAGTCTGGTCAGGAGAAGGTACGGGTAAAGGGAGGGATGGGGGAACGTCACAATATGTGTCGGTCAGGCAATGGTCTGTGTTCAAAGGCACTCCACAGCAGTCAGAATAGGTCCCTATAAGTTCGATACACGCGCTGACAGCTATGTCCTCGTTAGACATGTCATCCTTGATGCAATCGCAATCAAAGTTCTTGGCTACCTTGAAGATGTTTAGCTTGAGCTTCTCAGAGCCAACGGCAATCTCAATACAGCCCGACTCGCAATCGATATGGGCGTGGGCTATGGCCAAGAAAGGTCGACCAAGGATGATCGGACAATCAGAAAGTGAGCTAGGAACTTCCATATCCAGAACAAGAAAGTCAATAGGAAAACAGAGACTGTTGACCCTAACCACCACATCTTCCACCACACCCTTCGGTATTTTGACAGAACGATCTGCCAACTGTAACGTGACAGGGGTGGGTTTCAGATTTCCTAAGGCAAATTTCTCGAGCATGATGGTTGGTATAAGATTGATGGAAGATCCTAGGTCAAGCAGGGCACGGTTAAAATTGCTGCCTTGGATGCTACAAAAAATAAGCGTTGTGTCTAGATTTTTCTGCTTCGGTGGTAGGTTTGATAGTATAGCATAACTCGCATGAGGCGAGAGAACCACCGGATTCTTAGTTTTCTTTGACTGTCGCCTAGGTGTAGTGTAGTCTTTGAAAAATCGGGTGATAGTGGGTATATGGTCGATAGCCTCCAACATGGGTACCTTGATTTCAACATCCCTGAATAAATTACGCAGGTTATCAAAGGCCTGCATATCCTTTTTCTTGCCTTTTGGCTCCCTCAGTAGAGCCTCAGGAAATGGGATTGATTCTGGCACTAGTTTGGGTATATCGTCCTCACGAGAATGCGGTGCGCATCCCGAATGAGAGGGCAATGAAAAAGATGGGCCAGGATCAAGTCGAGGCAGATCAACGGTTTGCTTACCGCTCCTCGTAGTAATCGCATTGGACGTTGCGGGTCCAGTGGGATCATAAGGCGGAGAAGGGTTCGCCATAGGGACATAAGGGTGAGGTGCTGTTGCGGGATTAGCCTGAAATCCCGGAGGAATGCTCGGTGCTTGCAGAATCTGATGAACCTGCCCCTGAGAAGGTCGTACCTATGGTTGAGGACCACTAGGTACAAAATTTCGCGGGTTGGGAACAGGTTGGGCTGGAAGAGTGCCCTGAGATTGAGTCGCCATGCGTAGTTGACTGATCTCAACATTCTGCTACACCAATTGGTGCTGAAGAGAGGTCATGTTTTCTTCATAGCGCTTAGACATTTCCATCATCATTCGCATCAGTTTATCAAGAGGACTTGATGCGTATTCTGTTTGCGGTATGCAAGGACCCGATGGTGAATTCGCCACAGGATTAGACTGGGCCCTTGGGATGACGGGTGCGGACTGTCGCATTGATCCACCTACGGGGTTTTGGCGCTACGGGTTACTGGACCATGCAAAGTTAGGATGATTTCGCCACCCTGGGTTGTAAGTGGCAGAGAACAGGTTGTTCCCCAGGGCACAAGCGTCTTCTAAGCCAAAAGACGAGTCTGCATGTATGTATGCATCCAAGCACACGGAGGCTTGGTCCTCTGTGTCAAAATACTGGCTTGCAGAAGCTAGATCCACATGACTTACCGAATCGCTCGGCGCGACACTCGGTAAGGAAGATCTCACGGGGTTTTTGGGAATAATCCTAGTATTGGAAGGATTAGGGTTGTGACGAAGTGGTGAGGTGGAGGTGTTTGCCATAAAACGGGTGAGATTGGCCAGAAGCTCGTCAGCTTCTTGTGCACGACGGAGACTTCATCCAGTTTTTGTACGATAAGGCTAAGATCAATGGATGAATGGGAGGGTCCCATGTCAACTTCGTGAACATTACGGGGCAGGCTGGGACGATTAAAGGCGACAATAGAGGCATTATTCATTGAATTTTCGCTCATGTTTTCAAATAATTTGAATGCTCCATTCTCATCTTTATTCATGAAATTCCCTCCGCAGGAAGCGTCTACAATCTGCTTCAAAGTCTCATTTAGCCCATAATAGAAAATCTGGGCTATATGCCACTTAGGCAGACTGTGGTGCGGACACTTCCGGAGGAGGTCATTATACCTCTCCCAAGCCTCATGAAACTGCTCGCCGTTTTGTTGCGTGAAGGAAGTTGTAGCACGGCGAAGCGCATTGGTTCACCCGATTGGGAAGAATTTCTTGAGAAATACTGTTCTTATCTCTTCCCAAGAATGGACGGTTCTTCCAAGGGTGCGTAACCATTGCGACGCTTTATCCTGTAACGAAAATGGGAACATTTTCATGAGGATAATTGATAACCCGATATTTCTTGGTTTAACAGTTTCAGCTAATCGGGTTAAGTCTTCCAAATGAAGAAAAGGATCTTCACTTGCAAGACCATGGAAGTGAAAGTTAATTAGGCCAATGACATTCAGTTTCAATTCAAAATCGTCCCTGCCCATGGGGATCCAAATTTGTCCTATGGTCTCTGTAGCAGCAGGATTTTAATAAGAGCTAAGAGACCTAGGCTCCTCCCATTCAAGAGGGTTCTGCATTTCCTCCAAGGTTTCCCTAATGGCTTCAATTTGCTCGTTATACATTTCCATTTGGGCTTGGAGGCGGGTTATGGGGTCCATGGCTCCACCACCACCTGGTGGGATTTGAGGGGGGCAGTTTCTTCCCTCAGGATTTGGAGGTGGGCGTGCAACCATGTTTGTGGAGGAGGATGACGAATCGGTTTCTATCCTTCTAGAATTATCAGACAATTCAAACAATTCAGGGTTTTGTGACCTCCTCCTAAACATGCACTACCGTAGGAAGAATTGGGGGGATAAGAGGGGAAACGGGGATGAGAGAAATGACACCGTAAAGGTACACTTGATGACAAATCAAGGCAATCAATTTCCTAACCTCTACAATGTGCCCTTAGACCTAAAGATCTAAGTTACCTACTATCACAACCTACGGAACCAAATGCGAGCACCGCGGAACCACCGGGCCAGATTGAAAGGCCGTTTGCCCCAGTCTTAGACACCCGATAGCGCGTGGGAACCCGCACCAGCATGTAGGCGCTACACGCATGTAATTAGACCTCCAATCCTTAATAAGGGTCAAGTTGTTACTAGTTTTATTTAGAGGCTTAGGATCAAGTGTTTCAGGAATGTGAAGTGCGTTGTATACAGGTAATGCCCAAGTACGTTGATTTTAAAAAGTGTGTAAACTAAGCATGCAACGGGGAAATCTCCCCGAATTGAAGTTTTAGTTGGTGAATGGTTTTTAGAATTTTCAGCCTTATGTAGTATGGATTTTAAGATTTCGCTGAGTTACTAATTCAACCAATCTTCGGGTTTTCAGAAAACACAAGTTCTTCTATGCCCAACAAACTCTTCTTCAATGTGAGTTGGTTAATGCATGCTAAAAATGCAATGGGCTTCCCTAAGTGGAAATTTCTATGTGTGGATGCACGAGTTAATTTTAGGTCAATGTGAAAGGGAGCCAAAGCACTTCAATTCAAGTGCTTCCAATCACCAAAAATGATATTCCACACACAAGGCTCAACAACAAGATAATGTAAAGAAAATTAAAATTTTGGGGTTGAAATATTCTGGATCAAATCTTAGGTAGGTGAAAGGTTGTGGTGGGGTTGGAATCAACTCAATTCCAAGTCTCCCCACCAAAAATGTGGTCCCGAATTGTGGATAAATGAGACAAGGAGGGATGGCAATCCATCTATTTAATCTTGTCTCAAAGAATACTTCACACGACGAAAGATTCTTGGATCTTCGCTATGCGAAGTTTGGCGGGAAATCCAGGGGCGATGGGGGTGATAGCAAACAATCAATCAAGTGATTTTTAATCCACTTGCCCCAAGAAATTTCCAAGAAGTGTTTTTAGGTTTTTTTTCTTTTAT
The DNA here is from genome assembly GCA_037157565.1 of Thalassia testudinum. Lineage (NCBI taxonomy): Eukaryota > Viridiplantae > Streptophyta > Magnoliopsida > Alismatales > Hydrocharitaceae > Thalassia > Thalassia testudinum. The sequence continues at coordinate 11,008,389 of JAZHRO010000065.1, read as the reverse complement.
TTAGGTGACAAGTTAACCTAAGTTGCTAAGCGAGAGAGACCTACTTATTCAGCAATGTGGGCAAAGCTCCAGTGCGGCGCCGACGACTTCACTCTCTCTCTCCCACCTTGGATCTACCCTCGTCTCCGACTTCCTTTGCTTGCCTCCTCCTTGCAACTGGTTCACCTGCACACTAGCAAACAAAACGTCTGTGAAGAGAAGGGTGTGAGAAGAGAAAATCAAAGAAATGGAGTAGAAACTTACCTTAATGTGCACCACCCCGGCAACGGCGCCAGAAAAAGGCGTGGTAAAACTCGAATAGGTTGTGTTAATATGGTGAAATTGTCATTGAAGTTATTATAGTGGTTAACCTAAATCGAGTCTAACCATCTTTCACAAAATTTTAACCTGGCCTACTTGATTTTATCTTGGTCACTTTTAGGCCCAAGGTCGATCTTAGGGAGGTGGGAATTAAAGGTGAAGAAGTTTCTACCCCTTTCCTAAAACGTACCTCTTCCTTGCGTTTATTATGTTTTTGGTTTTTTATTTAAGATTTTTTTTGTTGATAATATTATCCTTAAGGCACACCCTCAAAATCAAGTTCTTGGCTTTGAGCCAAATTGTTCTTGGCTTTTAGCCAACTTAGGATTTCCAAAAACTGGTCCTGCCATTCGCAAGATCGAGTACCTGCACGACAAAAATTATCTTTTCTCTTTTACCGAGTACCTGCACGACAAAAATTATCTTTTCTCTTTTACTCTTTTTTTTTATCTTCTTAATAGCAAGAAACAAAAGATAAATAACAACAAGGATACTGGTAGAGAAAGGGATACTTAGCTTAATATATGTATAGATATATAATAGATACAGTATCTATATATATATATATATGTATGTATTTATATATATAGGGGTAGAGGTGGAAGTGGAAATGGAGTGTAGCACAGTGTCAAGTTGGTCCACGTCTAGTAAGACGCAACCAACGAGACAAAGTGCCGCATGGAGTGTGGGGCGTATGTGTGGGAGTGTGTGCGGAGGTGCTTGCTTCGCGTGGGTATTAGGGAATATCAGCAACTGGTGCAGATATTCCCGCGATATGATGCGCGGTGGGGTGACTAGTGCACAGGAGTATGGATACGGGTAGGTGGATGTGTATGTAAATATATATATATGTAAATATATATATGTATATGTATATATATATCTGTATATATATATAGATATATATGTATATATGTATGTATATATGTATATATTTATAAATATATATATATATAGTTGTATATGTATATAAGTATGTATATATATATACTTATATATATATGTAAGTCTATATATATATATATTTAGGTATATACGTGAGTGGATATATATATATGTAGGTGTGAGTACGAGTATGTGTGTGTGTGAGAGTATTAGTGTGTGTTAGCGTGCGCTAGAGGAGCAACCATCAATGTGTGAGAGGGGTGAGTGTTTAAGTCGTCTGGGAGCTGCATCCGTCGTCTGGGCTCGCATGTGTGCGAGCACGCAACGCAGAGCGCAAGAGCGCACTCGGGTGACTGGCTGGAGGCAGTCGCGAGGAGGAGGAGAGAGAAGGCACGGTGACCAGAGAAGTGAGAAACAAACCGATCACCGCACTGTAGTTGTGTGAGGTCGCGGCTACAGTGCAAGGGCAAAAAGGTGACCGGCTGATTCGCGAGGAAACCGACTGGGCCTTGTGCGGGGGGTTGCGACAGGACGAGCGGAGAAGGGCGAGGATCGGCAGTGGACGCATGCAGAGCACGTGGAACGGGCGCCTGAGGCGCGCGAAGGTGTGCAGAGGTGGCGGAGTGCGCACAATAGCTGTGTGCGAGCTTCAGAGCTTGAAGCTCTACTGCTTTAATGGCGTCGGAGAGTATCCTGCAAACGAAAGCCAAACAGAGAACAGAAAGCCAAATATAAAAAAAGAAATAAAATAAGAACCCACCATGCCCACCTGCTCACGATGGAGCTGGGCAGTGGTGGAGCTCACAATGGGGTCCTGAACCACTGTGAGCTTCTCCTGCACTCGGCGTTCCTCTTCTCAACTGGTGAGAAGAGGTGTTGTGTATGGAGTGGGAGAGGGGAAGCGAGTGGCTAGTAGGGAGTGGTGTGTGTGGTGCGTAGGGGAGGGTGGAAGTGAGGTGTCTGAGGGTCGTCAAACCTCTGCCAACGCATGGTGTTTTATAGAGGAACAACATGCACTTCACCATGCTGCTGGCAAGAGAAGCGACGAGGAGGGGATGCTGCACCATGCCGTGTAGCCGCATGAGAAAAAAAAAAAGAAATAAGAAATGGTGAAATTGCTATGCCACACTCAAGGAAAATGTTGATTATTGGATGGCCTATTATTCACACTCTCCTCCTCTCTAAAAATTCATGCATGTGTCCATGTACAAATGAAACTATAGCTACATAAAATGCAGTAGCAGTGCTAGGGAATAACACAAGATGGCGTATTTACTGGTGTATTTTTGCTGTGTAATCAGTAGCATGTCATCTCGTTGCGGGATCTACTTCCGGAACGGGGGCGAGAAAACTTTGGATTTGGTTCTAGAGGAGCATCTTGGGTGTGGGACAAGCTTCTCTTGAGCTTTGGAGAGGGAGAGAGGTGAAGGAAGGGATGGGAATTTCGTAGGGTAGGGGTCTCTTTTTATAGTTGCAAGGATTGGAGGCAATTTAATCATTACATAGTTAAAACATTAAATGAGGGGGTCTTTAGTGACAGATTTAAGCGTCACTAAAGACCCCATGTCTCCACAGCTTCGCGCACATGCCCTCCTCTCGCCTTTTGCATGCTTAATGCTTTCCCACATCCTCGCGATATCAGCCGTTCGATCAAAAGATCATACGGCTTAAACTTCATCTTGCTCACACCTGCTAAGAGGCGACGCAGCCTCCTTCATCACTGTTAGATCAAAGATCAATGGCTTAGGGAACGCGCTTGCCCACCTTCACAAAAACGAGTTTGATGGCGCGTTCACGTTCCTCGCATCTGGGCGCGCCACGTTGTCTGCATCCGCGTTGCTCGTTTGCCATCCAATGGCTCAATTGAGCCCGCTCCCGTGCCTGATTTGAGGCGCAGTGGGGATCGAACCCGCGCCTCGTGCTCGCGAAAAAGCGCTCGACCACTGTGCTGCGATGCGCTTTTGGTTGCGTAGATGTTTTAAGCGCGCACCCAGTTCGTCCGCGCCTTTTGCCTTATGAAGATGAGAGCAGTGCGTCAAAGTAAATCTTAGCCGTTGGATCAAGATCCAATAGCTAAGATTGTGAGATGAAGAGTCTTTTGAAATGCAACTGCAGGTCTTTGGGTTGATTGGGTAGCTGAGATGGAGCCATGCGGCACCATCTTGGCCGTCTATCTTCTGTGTGTTGCAGATGGTGCCACAGATGTCAGATTGGACTGATTTTCACGTCGCTAGGCTACAATCGTCGATTTGAACCCATCCGTGTGGTCGGATTTGTCGTCTGAACTGTGGATTGACACCATCTTGGCCCTTGATCTCTGAGCTTCCTCAGACTATATCTGGTGCTACGGATGTCCGATCAGGCCGATCTTAAAGTCGTTGAACTCCGGTTGTCACCCTGATTAGATCCGTGTGGTTGGATCTTTCGTTCGAAGCCCTGATTAAAAGTTGCCCTGTCCCTGGCCATAAAAGGAGACTATTACTATACAAGTTGTACAATTTGACCTAAGTGCATGATTATGCATGTTATGCACTATTTATAATGCATGATGCTAATAAGACACTAAGAACATGCATTAATAGACATTTTTGGCTATTTAGATGTATGCACATCATTAGGTCTTGGTTATTGATGTGGTGAAAGTGAAACTAGTGGGGGGGAATGTGGGGGCACTTACAAACCACTCTACTTGCACTTTACTCCGATCTATCATACTTGGATCTCCTTGCTAGGGTACCTGTAAGACAATAAATCAGAGGTAAGCAGGGTTAGTAATAAGTAAATGCAAAGAAATACGAAAAACAAGAAAACAAATTCCGTTGCCTCCCCGGCAACGGCGTCAAAAGGATGACGCGAATAGAAAGTTAGGGTTAGGAGAAACCCGTCACTGTAGTTGCAAAACACGTTATCAAATAAATTTTTTTACCGAAACTCTAAGGGAGTCCCAGGTCGAATACAAGGAGGTAATGTTTGCTTTCGTTAAAATTCGTGCTTCGCTTTGTTTGTTTTTGGGGTTTTTAGGATTTGTTATTTTTTTTTGTGTTTTTGTTGTAAAGAAATAAACAAGATATCACACAAAGTGTAGAGAAGCAAATATGATATAATGCAAGGTCTTTTATTACAATAAATGGAAGTATGACAAAAATAATAGAGATAGAGGTGAGAGAAAATCTCCCAAATTGGCTGTTTGGCGAGACGACGGCTCTTGGCAGCAGGTTGAACGGAGGAGGTGAGAAGCTGGATGATGGGGATGAGATGCAGGAGGACTCCGGGTAGAGGAATGCTTCACCACGGCATGGAATGGGGATGAGGAGGTGGAGGTGATTGACTTCCTAAACAAAGGTGAGGGGACAACCTCTAGGTCTCTTATGAAGGTGATGAGGAATATGATGAATATTTAGTGGAAGGAAAGGGTTTCTGCACTATTAGGTGGCCTAGGGCTTGAGAGGGAGCTCTTGGGAGCTTAGGGGGCTCTTTGGAGCTCTAGAGGGGGTGTGAGTAGCATAGGAAGTGATGAAGCTCGAAGGGGAGGTGTGTAGGTCTTTATATAGTGGATGAGAGGAGGCTGAAATAGGCATAAGACAAATAGCGACCTGCAAGACGTCGATGTAGGTCCAGCTCAAGTGTTGCTGTAGCCAACTCATGCCCGCTAACGCGCGCACTGCGCTGGCCCTCCATCTCGTGCGTTGATCGCACTCGAGACTCGCTGGCCGTCCCTCTCGCATAGCTAGCTACCATCGCAGGCGTCCATCCAGCATCCGCTAGCATTCGTTGGCACATGCTGATCCGAGTGAAGTGAACCACCGCCCTTGGATGGCGGATGAAGGGCTCTGAGCGCATGGGAGAGAACACTGTGGATTGCACTCCCCCCCGATCAGACGGTGGAGATTGCATCAGACGACTTAAACATCGCGCCCCCGATGTGCGAACGATTGCGCATTCGCCCATGCGTTTGAATCTTGCATGTATAGATCTCGCACATCGATGACGCCATGTAGCTGCTTCCTTCACTGCTCGATCATCCATCGACGACTCAATTTCTCACTCGTACGCGCTTAGTAGATAAAATCTGCGTGTGGGGCTTCGATCATGTGGACGTGTGTTGTGAGCTGAGGCACCAACTGCTGCACTAAGGTCAATTTTATGCTTCACCTAGTAATTAAGGGTCAGTGCCCACGACCGTTGGATCTTGATCCAACGGTCGCGATTGTGCGAAACCTTCTCTCTACTTAGCTTGAGGCAGGCGATGCGGTGCTTTGATGACCGTTGGATTTGAATCCAACGGTTGAGACTTCACAGATGTAGCTTAGGCGGAGGAGCTGCGGCCAGGTTGGAGGGCTGCGATGGCGCCACATGGTGCCATTGTGCCCATCCACCTTCTTCTTCTTGTAGAGGGTGCTGTGGAACTTTGATCGGAGTGATTTTTGCGCAGATGGACTGCAATCGTCCCTCCGGATCCCCCATCCGTACGATCGGATTCTTCATTCGAAACCCGAAGATGACGCATTGCTTCCTGGGCATAAAATGTCGGAATTAATATCCAATATACACAAATTATCCTAAATGCAATGCAATGAGTGTTATGCAATATTTATACTATGGGATGCAATGCAATGAGTGTTATGCAATAATTATACTATGGGATGCAATGCTAGGCTTAGGAACTATCATAAATAAGCATTTTATCATGAATTCATGCGTGCTTATCATACGTCTTGGGAACAGTAATATTTGATTGGATATCAACAACGATCAACATCTTTAAGACATCCTATTAAGGTAAACTTGTCGAATTACATCGTAACGGCCAACCTAAATTACCGATGGTAGCCTCCACCACTTCCCAAGAGCATAGATGGAAGGGGGATGCCAACTAGAGTGATCAAGAGAGGTTTCTCTAATCACAACAAAGATACTCCATCCCCTTTCCTCCATTGATGCAAGGAAAGGAAGTAACCGTAGGAAAGGTGGAGTACTCTTGAATGGAGAGTGATGAGGGACAAAAAGTGCCCTCGGATTCAAAACTCCGTAGCAAGCCCGAGAACAAATTCGACTACCCGAACTCAGGGTAAATGGGCGAAGTTGACCAAGGCCGACCCACCTATGCCTAGGCGGATCCAGATCCGCCCACATTAAGGAGATCCAGTTAGCTGAAGGACAGAAGGGCGGTGGAAAAGTCCATGACACCCACGTCGACGATAATGTTGGCGTTACCACCATCAATAGTCTGACAAAGGGTGTGCCCTGGCAACGAACACATCCTAACAAGAAGATCCTATGGCGAGATCCTTGCTCAACATTATAAATAGCAAAGAGAGGCCTTCGAGGCTTCTCTTCAGGCAATCCGATAGAGATACACTCTAAAAGATTGTAATCCCGCTACTTCTAGTGGATTCACGGGAGTGCTACCCTCCCCCCAAACATACACCCCTTGCGGTTGAACTGGATCATCAATCTCTTTGTTTCCCTTGTGATTGCTTGTTCTCGTCGTTGAGTCGGACCCTCTGATTGCTTAGGAAGTCCAATCAATTGGCGTCGTCCGTGAGAAACGATTATCTTTTGATAATGTTTTCTCTCCTTAAATCTTTTTCGATGGCTCCTATAACTCACAACTCCTCTCGTGGTCACCCCGAAAAAGCCCAGGTGAAGTCTAGCATTTCAGTGTCCAAGTGACACTCTCAACACGCCGGCCCCAGTAAAGGGAAATCGATTCAACTTGGCTGGCTGCTCGAGGCCCCTGAGCAAGACCCCCTCCTCGAGATGCAAGCACAAGAGGAGTATGAGGCTTGGCTATCCACTTTAAAGGCTAAACAGCAAGCGGTCGCCGGCAAACTCCACGACATCAAACATATCCGGGAGTTCGCCAAGCCCCATCTAGAGGAGCCCCAAAGTTCGAGCCCCACAGACAAGCAACTGAAGTAGTGTCGCATGGTGGAAGAGAATGCCCGCCTATGCAAACAACTCAAAAAACTAGAATGCGAGCTTTGTAGCTAGCGCAAGGAAGCTCCTCCCAGCCTGATGAGCCCATATTGGTGGGCTAATTAGTTATGTAATTGACTAGACATTAGATTAATAGTAACATATATATAGCATACATTAGTATGTAAATAGATTAATTTATCGATTTACTTTCATGCATACTTCATGCATTTAAATAGTTCATGCATTTAAGGTTTCCTATACATAGCATGCGTTGAAATAATTAATCTTTTAGGTTGCATTAGATGTATTCATTTGAATTAACATTTCTTTTGAGAGCTTGTGGATAAATAACCCTCATTTCTTTTTCTTATTTTATTTCCTCTCCTTAACGGCTACAGTGACGACACCCCTCTACTCACTGCTTTGATTGCCGTGAAATGTGGATCTGGTCGAGCCAACTATGGCTACAAAAGAGAGAAGGCGACCATGCTCGAGGAGGCTCCATTTCACTCCACCTTCATCATGCTCGCCCCACACTACTTGCCTCCCGCATGTCGTTGACGCTATTACCCGCCTTCGTGGTGACAGCACAAGCACATCCGCGTTGACTTTGTGGGCCAGCACCACCCACCAAGCTCCGATCGAGCACGGCACTGCCTCTGGCCATTACTGTGCGTGAGCACATCCGAGCTTGCCATTTATCTATCTCCTTCTTTATTTTCTCTTTGATTCTATTTTCTTTTATAACTTACTATTCATCGTCTTCTTCGCAGAACAACCCAACACCACTGACCTTGCTAAACACCTATGCCCTCTCCTTGCCATCTTCACACATGCCAGCACCCTCCTCAGCCCAGTGCAACTCCGCGCGGCTACGCGCACACATGCATCAGCAGGCGCGGCTACGTGCACATCGCCTGCCTAAGCCTTGCCATGCACACAGCCTTGGCCGAGCCCCTGCCATGTGCACCCCCAGTGCATCGCCTGTCCAAACCTCACCACATATGCGATTCTCCTATCCGTGCGTGATGGCACAACAATCATAGGTCCTAATCAACCAAAATAATGTATGAACCTAGCTTACTTTGTTGATATTGCACTAATATCAAGCATTGCATCATTTATTATAGAATAAGATGAGATATCCTGCAATTTAATGTTTTTATTACTATTTGCTGGTAATAAAGTGATCCAGGATGCGGGAGATAGTGGAATAAAGTAATAAAGAGAGAAGAAGATTGATCCAGACATGAGGAGTGAGGAGGATAGCCTTATCCCTACCCTTAGAAACCCTAGGACAACCTTCCCGAACCCAAAACTACTTCCATTAGGACACCTTAACCTTAGAACCCAAACATGGATAGCAACATCCATGTTCTTATCCACCTTATCCATCTCCTAAACACTTAGGAACCAAAACCTATGTTAGAAAACCTAAAACTCACTCTCTAGCACCTTTTAGGACATCTAGACATTAGGCTGGACATCTAATTTCTACAGAAAATCAATCCAGGAACCCAACACCAACATTGACAAAGAATTGGACGTCCAATTTACTATCCAGACACTGAACCTTGGACTTTAAGACATCTGGCATGTTCCCTGGACATCTGATACTGTTCTCTAATTCCTATTTTTGATGCTAGAAGCCTGACCTTGCTTATTTTGACTTAGAAACCCCACCAAACACCTTAGGAAACCTAATTAGAGACCTCCTAAGCGTAGTTCACTATCCATAGCCCTACTTATCCTATCCCTAACCCAATTGAACCATCCCATACCTAATTGGGTGCATCTATAGTTGATTAGGTGCACCTAAAACCAATTAGATCCACCCAGGATCTAATTGACTCCTACCTACCCTTACAAGTCTAATTATGCTTAGTAGAACCTAATTATATTTGACCTAGACCGACCTAATTAGATTCACTCCTCACTAATCAGACCCTCCTAAGCCCAATTAGGTCCATACCCACCCAATCTAGGTTAACCTAACCTAGATTTACTAAAATCACACACCTTCCTCTACGAAAATTACACACACACACATACACCTTCCTAATCTACCCACCCACTAGTTGTTGCCCACCTTAACCAGAAACCCACGCACACCTATTCTAGGAAAGCCTAAAAACCTTGCGTCAACCTTAGATCCTAAATAGGTGGTGAATTACTATTTTGGGAAGGGCCAACTTGCGACTACCAATTGGAGAGCCCTTCCCATAAAAGCCAAAGAAAACTTGGCTCACCCATGATTCATTCTCTCCCCCACCTCTCAAACTTGTGACACCCTCCCCTCCAACCCTAAGAGCCGCCACCTCTAAACCCTAGGGCCGTCCACCACTCCCTCCTCTAAGGGGTCCTCCTCCTCCAAGGCTCCTCCATGGACGGCTAGGAAGAAGCTCTCTTCCAAGCTTCTTCAAGGGCGATTAGAAGAAGGAGAGCACAAAGGGTGCAATACCCTCTTCTCCTCTCTTCACTTAGGTGTGTCCTCTCTTCTCCATAGAGTGGTTGCCCCTCTCTCTCTTCTTTATCTTGGTTGGCCATAAGGTTCCCCATGCCTTGCTTGGCCGTCCTCTCTTGTTGGTAGGCGTGTAGACGAGTTTGTATACCCAAGGTCTAACCTACACCCTCACACATAGCCGATGGCCCTAGTGGCACTTTCCGGCGTGAGGGATTCCATCTATTTATGTGCTTTCTAGTAAAGAAGTTATGTGATGTTATTTTGATTATTCTATGCATAAATAATATTATGATGGCTTTGTGATTGCTCATATTCACGTTTGTTTGCGTACACACTACTTGGGCTAGTCATGTTGCGCATGGCCACCATGGTCTCACATAGGATTTCACTTAGGTAGTTTTTGCATTCAAGTTTGTTTTTCAGAAATTAAAAATGAAAAAAATCGTAAAAACAAAAAGACAAAAAAGATTAGGTTAGATTAGATTTAGGGTAGAAAAGCCGATCTAAATTTTGACTTGTTTTCATGCCTCCAAAAGACAAACGATCGGGACTCAAAAGAATAAAATCAATCGAGTTTTGTTAAATAAATAAAAATTTTTGATCGAAGATTTAGCGCAACTATACTATAATTTCTGATGTATTTCAAAACGTGTGAAAACCGTTTGTCAAATGAAGCTGTTGCTGGGGTAGCAACGCGCGAGTTTAGATTTGGATTTGCTTAATGTATGGTTGTTTTGATTCTTGTAGGTCAAGAACGAAGAGGATTCGCGCACGCATCAACCCATGGTGAAGATCACAGGTATCATCATGGACCCTCTAGTTGGTTAAATTTTTAGGTTTGAAAAAAAAAAGAGAAAAAAAAATGGTGTTCCTTAGAAAAGATAGGATCTTAGCTAAATTAGTTGGCTAGTGTCCTCGTGAAAAAAAATAAGAAAGAAAAAAATTTATAAAATATAAAAATCAAATTCAAATTTCCATATTTGAATTTCCAAAAAAAAATAATAAAAAAAATCTTTCTTTGGTATGTGTTTTAACTTGGAAACCATTTAAATACACCAAAGTCAGATATGGAAATCCGACTAGCAAATATTGATGATTTTAAAAATTTTATTTCCTTCAAATTAGGAGTCTAAAAATCTTGGGATTCAGTCTGATCTTAGTGTTTTAAACCAGCTTTCCAGCGCCACCTTTTATTTGAAAAATTCCCACTATACGAATTTTAAAAATTTTCACAGTGGAAAGGGGTCAAAATAGTCTGTACTCTGATTTTATCTAACTTCAAACAGTAATTTTGACCTCTACAAAAATCGGATCGATTTGAAATTTGTGCGGTTGGAAAGCCACTGAAATATATCTTTTTCTACAAATTTCTAAGAATTTTTGGATTTCAATTTACACTATTTCGAATCAAATTACTCACAGGGGGTCTATCTAGCCTATTTGACCCTCTGACATATAAAAATTCTTGAAAAATTATACGAAATAGTAAAAATCTTTAAAAAAATTCCATGAAAGAGTTGTTGCAAAATTAATATCTCTAGGAAATTTCATCTTATTTTGCTTCAGTTACTAATTTGGAAAGTGATTTCAAGTCAGAATAAGGTCTGATTACAGATTATTAGAAGTATAAACCCTAGGTGATTCACGTTAGGGTTTAAATTTAGAGACCCAAAACAAACTTGTTTGAGCCTGATTTGGGTGTGATTGCATGAGAGGGGATATGCTTTGATTGGTTGTCTGTGCTCGCACCCACTTAAATTGAAATTGATCTACACTTCAACGTGGGCAACCACTTAGGTTTATTTCACTTAGTAATGGTGCATTAGGACCATTGTTTTCTCAGATTGGGTTGCACCACTTCTACCTTATTGGACTTAAAATCAACATATAGACCTATCTGATATTAGGGTTTCCACACTATGGTAGAGCACATTTGCATTCCATACTTAAAGGAAATTCATAACAATTTGGACTTGCAAAACTTGTTGCGTGCTCCACCACAACCTTGTTTGAATTGACTTAAACAAGGAAACCCTAAAAGAAAAATTAATACAAGCACTTGAACCATAAAAGCCACAACACGAATTAAAGCTTGTATTAAAAACCCTCTATTTGTACACTTCACACTTCTAAACCTAATTTTAAGGGCAACACCCCAAAACGCCCAATCACATTCCAAGAGCACTCTAAGCCCAAGCCTAAAACTAAGTAGACACGCCTTGGGTAGGATTAATTTACTTGGTAACCAAAATTTGATTGGGTAAAAATCAAGGCCTTGTCTATTTGGACCAACTGGTGACAAGAAAGATCGATGCGGTAATCGTGTTAACCTCTAGTGGTGTCCCACCGTGCGGGGTGTCTTAGGAGGTCCCACCCTTCTGGCCAGCCAAGTAATTCAAGGGTTGGTTTAACCCAAGTCAAATTTAGGGTACTAGGTTTAGATCCATTTAGGGTATACAATTTAAGGCTAGTTTGTTGCTTGATTTGGGGCTTTCTCTCATCTTTCTTAGGCCTTTGCCTTATTTTCACTAGCCCCTTGTAGCTGGTTGAGTCTTCCTGGGGAAGACTATCTCTTATCTTTATTCGCTTCTTTTCTCGAATAGCCATGAACCCATATCATTCTTTTGACCCTCAGGGTTCTCCATCTCCCAACCCAACCATGATTTTGACTCCTCCTGGTTGGGAGACTCATCCTCAGTAGCTGGGATATGATTATCCTTAACCCCTAGCTTATTTAGAACCTGAACCTCATGGATCCGACCCTTATCTAAATCAAAACCAATTGAAAGCCATAGTTACTGAATTCCAAGAATATAACAAGGACTATATAGAGCAATGTGCCAAGCTCCTAGAGCAAATTAGATAATCCTAGGCACAATCTCAATCTTATCATTCCTCCCAGGAACAAGAGACCTGGAATAACTAGCCTAGTGGGTCTAGTGACCCATATTTTGGATCCACTAGCTACTCTACTGACTCTTGCTACACTGGGGAGGCACCCTGGACTCAGCCAACCCAGAAGGCACCCTTGGACCTAATCCATGATTTGGGTAGATCATTTGAGGAATGCACCATTTTTGATACACCCATACTTGATAATATATCACTAAAGAATTGGAGTAATGGATCACAAGTACATGACCACACATCAGGTTCTCAATCAACTCCCACTATAGTCAGCCCCACTCAGGGTGATACACCTTTTGATTCATATCCAGATTCGTATAACCTTGAGTGGAGAGACAATCCTGATCTTTCATGGCCACCATAGAGACCGACTCAAACTGAATATCAATCTAGGCTAGCCCAATACTCCACTCAATCCACTTTAGGGCAACCATTTAGTCCAACCCAACCCACAACCACCCTTGAGGATATCATGAACATTTTGTTGGACTTTGACAAGAAAAATGAAGAAAGGCTAACTAAGCTGGAAAATCAAGTGAAATCTCAAGGGGATCAAATCAAGAGACTTCAAGAATCATTCTATCCCCGAATGCACATGATAGGTCCACTTTAGGGGACAAAATTAGAGCCTAAGTACATGGTCATTGAGATAAGAAATGAATTTAGAGTATCCATTATATTAACAAAACTATGTAAGAGGTAAAATTGTCATTTCATGCATTACATCGTTATGAAAGGGTAATTTAGGTGGAATTCTACTCAATTTGGAATGCCATTTAATTTGTCACATAGAAGGAAAAATTCTCCACTTTCTATTAGAATTATTTTCCATAGAAATCCTTTGTTTGGAAGTCTCGTGCAAAAGAAAAAAATCAAAGAAAAAGAAAAACAATAAAAGGAGAAACAAATTAATAGATGCATCTCTCTCTCTCTCCCTCACAAATATCTCTCCCCCAAATTGCTCTCAATATCTTCTTTTTTTGGCAATTCTCTCTATCTCGCTAATTATTTCTCTCATTCTCTTTATATAACAGGCAAAAAGAGGCATAGAGAACTATCTCCTCCATGGGAGGAAACCCCCTCCACGAGAGGTCTGTCCTCTCCAACTCTCTCCCTCTCAAAAGGGAGGAAGAAACTCCTCCACCGTCGACGCCACGACCACCACCGCGTCTTGCCCTCGACAGACCACCACGAGCCACCGAAGACGACCGACCACCACCGCGTCTCACCTATGCCAAATCCATCACCACGGTCGGTGGTGACAGCACCGACATCCGCAACTGCGTTCGTTACTACGTTCTCCACTCGACTGCGTCTTCGACTTCACGATTGTGCTCCGCTTCAACGACAACCGCCACTGCGCTTCATCTCCACCACCATGCACACTCCCCCTTGCCCTTTCAGTTAAGACGTCCAGGATCCTTCCCGGCCATCTGACACCTGTGCACTCCCTCGATCTTCCTCGTCACCATGCCAACCACAATAGCAGTGACCTCCTTCACCCTCGCGTGCGCCTCCACATGCGTGCAAGCCACCGGCGCCACATTTGCCTCTAGCGTGCGCCGCAACTGCAGTGGCCACACCCATCCCAGCCACCTTCGTGCAAGCAACTAGCCATGCTCGCCCGTGCCACCAGCCACGCGCATGCACAGCAGCGCATCCCCTCACGCACCCTTGCGCGCGTGCCATCGTGCCACCTTCGCGCGGCCATGGCAACAGCTACTGCTCCTCTCCACGCACTGTTCATCTTCTCCAGAAGAACCCATCAACAACCATGCACTCCTCGCAGCCGCCTCGTCTAGCCTCGAAGCTTCGCGCCATTGACAGCAACGACCTCGCCTTGACCCCACGAGGGCAGCCATGCCCTCAGAACCGCTGACGATAGCCATGCGCACAGCAAGCCGCCGCCACCGCTGCTGGCTTCCTCATTGCCGGCAACATCTCTGACCACTGCACGCTGCCATTCCACCACCAGAGCATTCCTCTCCTCCAGCTCTACTCCTCTAATGAGTCGCGCCTCCAACCGTCCCTCCACGTCTGTGCACGAGTAAGAGAACACCCTCATTCCACATGCTCTGTTTTTAAACAGTAACAAGGGTATTAGTTTTTTTTGGAATTTCTATTGAGGAAGGCTATTGATTTATTTTTTATAATATTTTATTACGTTAGAATTGCATGCTAGTCCCTTTAACTTCATCCTCCTCTCTCCTTTTATATAATGGATTGACTTGAATGAGAGACAAATTTGGTTTAATGCAAAGAATAATCTTGCTAATTATTTTTCTGGAAACAAGATTCCATGTACTGCAAATATGGGTGATTTATTGGTTTATGCCTCCCCGTGGATATGACCTAGCTTTTCGTGGTTAGTTTTATTGAAATATTTTTGTTCGGGATTTTCCACCATGTGATTTTACTGCGACGACATATTTTTCTGATACATTATTTCTGCAAGCGAAAACTCCTGATCAGTACACTCCTCTTCATCCCTATTCTCCACCTATTCTTCCAACTCCTCCTCCAATCTATCATACATGCCATTGTGCAGGTGCCAATTCTTTGGTTTCTAAAAGAAAGAGAAAAGCTAAGAGCTCACCCAAAAGATCTGATTCGGGCTCAACCAAAAATGATAAGACCAAACCCGCATCCAGCTCTGACTCAGACTCTAGGGACAAAAAGAAGAAAAAGGCTTTTGAACCTGACTTGACCTATTTACCCTTCCTTGGAGCCTTAAAGAAAGAGTCACAAGAGAAGAAAAAGACTTGCACACCTAAAGAGGTGGTTTTATCCGCTAACATAAGTGCATTTGTTTCTGGCACTCTACCACCCAAAAAGATTGAACCTGGAAAACCATTCATATTTTGTGCCATAAAGGGATTCACCTTCAATAGAGCCCTTGTGGATCTAGGGTCTTCTATTTGTTTGATTCCTACTACCCTTGTTGACCGCACCAAACTTGGAGATCTACACCACACATCTGACACCATTAGAATGGCAGATGGCTCCATCAAAATACTTAAGGGGGTAGTTCAGGATGTGATCATTAAAGTGCAAGGTCTTAACTTTTTAATTGATTTTGTTATTTTGGACATAGATATACCGAAAAGCTAAGTAATTCACCCATCATTCTGGGTCGCCCTTTCTTGGCTACAACTAATGCATGAATTGACTGTTACTCAAGATGTATGGGAATGAGTAGCGGCAATGAGAAGATTCACTTTGATATTTATGTAGCCGCTAAGAAAACGAAGTCAGGGTATTTTTTGGATGATACAGAAAGTGATTCGGAGGGTAATTCGAAAGAAACCATGGCAATTGACATCTGGGTAGGACCACATGACCCGAATGAAGAATCTACTAAATCACAAGTGTCACCCTCAATACATGATCAATTCTTTACTAGCACGGTTGACTATTTTGACTAACCTAGCCCAATTCAAACCCCTGCCCCTTGCAATGAATCCCAGATTACTCAAATGATCAAAATGGTTCATGAAATAAAAGAAGCCAGTACTAGAGAATATGATGATATACGAAAAGAGCTTCATAGAATCTTGGATGAGCAACAAAAATCAGAAATGTTTGAATATGGGTCAAGTGTGCCACAACAAAATTGTGATTCTAAGGTGGTCATTGATGATTCTGTAGATCAGGCACCCAAGGTGGATGATATTGATGATCCTATGGAAGTTGAGGAAGGAGATTCATTTGACGATCTTAATCTTGATTTAGGGCCTGAATATCAATCATTTCATTTTCAGGACCAAGTATTAATGAGTTTGAATATGATTTTGTTGTATTTAAGGATACCTATGGAGACGTGATGAATTGATTTAGATAATCACATACATTAAACAACAAAATAAAAAAGACTTTAACGACTCCCCAATCAATGATTCAGCCCATTCCACTTTCATGGAGGGACTTACTACCAAATCTAATGCCCAATTCCATCTAAGCAGGAGGAAATATCTCCCTATGAAAAAGATATTCAAGAGATTGAAAGACTACTAGGGATTACATATGATGAGTTATCGGAGGAAGCTAAAAATTTTGGGGAATCATGTGATAATTGGGAATTAGAATTGAAAATTTTTGAAGAGATAAAAGAAGAAGATGATACCCAAACATCTCTAGTAGAGACAGAAACTGATCGCTGGACTCTGATTTCCAGGTCTGACCACACCACTTGGGTCATGCCTTCCATTCATCACTATTATCAGGACCCATATGATTTTACCCCACACGACTCAGCTCATACCCCAACCACCCACATTTTTCGTCTCCTCTTCAGGATGCCTTCTTATTCATTTCTTCCAGGCACCCGTATTTATTTGTCTTTCTTCTGTAGCATCTGGCTATAGATTTTCCCAAGCCCCATCTACATATTTTTTCGATTATTTGGTCTTGGAATTCATGGATAGTTGGTCCGCATTTGTGGCCCACTGTTGGCGAATGAGATTAAAATTCTTCTCATTTTACTCACCATTCTCAATATTGTGTTGATATATCCTTTTTGAGTGTATGCTCAGCTGGAGGCGTTAGTCTCAGCACTTACATATAGCATATTTTATTTAGTATATTTTCCTGCATATTTTACTTAGGTGTTGGAATAAGCGAAACGAAAAATTCAGGAGCTATTCCAGGTGATTTCTACCCATTTACTCCCTGTTCTAATTTATTTTTCATTATATCCATGCATGAAGACATGTAAGAAAGTAGGCAGAGGGGGTAGTACTTGTAAACTGAAAATTTTTCTGCCAATACCTAGGAAAAACCTTTCGTACATCATGCTAATTGCACTTTAAGGTCCTTAAATTAAGAACAACTGACTCCACCTCCAATATTTGCATTAGAGTTAGAAATCGTTCGCAACAACCACTTTCGACTCATCCACTCACCGTTTTGTTTTAAATTTAGGGCCGAGCTAAATGTAACCCGAATTAGGGAAATCTTTGAAGTGCAATTTTGAAAGGTTACACATAGCATTTATATATATTTCATTCATGCATTAATTTTTATCAAGGAAGTTTTATTAAGGATTTTATTCTTGAGTTGATTCTGAATCTAGAATCCAGTACAATGTTTACACTTGTACGTAGATTTTGCAATGGATCCATTATGAAAACCAATAGACATTTTCAGTTTGTCAAGAACCCTTGGATAGTGGTTGAGTTAGGCAAACCGTCTTCCAGTAAATCCACCAAACATTTGTGAGGTGAGAATAGAATGTCTATTAGTGCTCTAAGTCTAGTGTAAGGATTTTTAGTCTCTGGATAATTAGATAATGATACTTAGGGTTAAGCATAGTTTTCGCTCTCAAGTTCTTACATACAAATTTTGTGAGAATTCTTGAGAGCCACCAACCAAGGCAGATATGCAGAGATCGAGTTCTGATAAAACTAGGACTAAGGTGGATAGTTACGACCATTCTTTACGGAAACCTCGGCTGAAGGAGGTGATGAGTGGCTGCTCATCATGGCTAAAAAGCTGAAATTAAGCTAGACACTAAGCAAAACTATATCAAATTAACAGATAAAAAGGGTTAAGTGTGGGAATTAAAGAAAAAGACCTAAAACTTTTACTTTGTGTTAAAACCTCCTAATTAGGTCACAAAAATGAGATATCCTGAAAGCAAAAGAACAAATGATGATCCATGCGTCAATTGAACACATAAATTAGTATGAAAAGCCAAATCAGATGTATAATCAATGTCTTAAATGTTTAATTAAGCACATATAAAAATTTGAAGGCAATTGACATCATTTAGGTTTTGAAATAGATAGTTTACACTTAGGTCCTTCATGCATTACACTTTGACCCTTAAAAACTCATTTTTGGACCTGCTTGTAAGCCGTAGGGACCCTTTTAAAAACCTGCAGGGCCCTTCCAGTTATAGTTCTTTTCACTTATGGGCCTGCACGCTATTCTTCTACCCCTTCGTTCAAGGGTCTTCCTGCAATTTTTCCTCATTTCATCGAGAAGCCTACTGCTCTTCACCGCACTGTAGCGCGCGAAGAACACGGCCAATCTCAACCGTCCGTCGCTCTTTAGATCTTGATCTGCGGTTGGATTCTTTTGGAACTTTCACGTAATTCGGTGCATGCGTTCACCTCTCTCCCCAGATCTCATCTGACGGTCAGATCTCACTCTCTGCTCACCGCGCGCTCCGCCCCTCACATCCTCGCCGCCAGTTGCATCTTGTTTATTTTCACCTGCGCGGTGATTTCAGCCACTGAGCTGCTACTTAAGCACCTCAGTGGTGTCGCGCGCAAGCGATCGCTCCCTCTTACACCTCTTAGTGATTAATTCGTCCACTCCAGTCTCTCCTCCCCATCCAACCTCTGATTTCACAGCCACCAGCTGTGAAATCATCGCCTGCTCTCGACCCTCCTCGTCGCTAAGGACTTCGTAGCACCTGAGGACGACCCTGGAGTCTCACTAGCAGATTCTTCCCTCCGCTGGAGTCACCTTCCTCCTTTCTTCCTCCTTAGCCACCGGCTAAGGACCCATAGGTCCCATTCTTCCTTTTAGTTTAGGTTTTTAATTCTGCACAATTAGTGTTAGCTGTAGTTTACAGTATCTTAGAATAGAATTAGCTTTAATTGTTAGTGTTTAATTTTCGCTGTAGTTTAAAGTAGTCTTAGGAGTAGAATTAGCATTAATTCCCCTCCCTCATCTCCTCTGATCAGTCCAGATCAGAGGGGAAGAATCATCTACTCATTGCTCAAATTATCTCCCTCTTCATGTTTTGTTTTCCACAATCCAATTCTGATTTTTATTTTTTTTTTAACAACGATTTTTCTCATCATTCACCCACACACCCTGACCCAATTTCAAATCTGATGGTTTACTACCTCAGATCTGAAATTGGCGTCACAAGCACCTTTGGGGCTTCTCACTCACCCCATATTTGTTCACAAAAGCCCCTTGATTTTAGATTGAATGCTTCAGTTTGTCAGATTCATTTTTAACATGGATTTTGAAGAATTTTTGCTTTCTGAAATGCCTTACCAGATCTGACAGATTGAAGAGAATTGGGTTTTCTTGTTGGCAAGGACTCTGAGAAGTTCTCTAGTGACAGAAAACAACTCAGAAGAGCCATTCATGAATCTATTTTTGCTTTGATTTGAATGCATTTGCAAGCTATTATGAATTCCCTTAATGCATTCTTAGTTCTGATTTGCTACTTCAGAATTGCCATACACCATCTGTTTTGATAATTATTTTTGTATGGTGATTTCCTAACCTAAGGAGTTCTCCATACTCCTTAAGGTTGCAAGAAACTGGGATTGGATTTAATGGTTTTAAGTGACTGAATTAAGTCTTCCTTCATGCTGTCTATAGCATTAGGAAGAGCTAGTTCAGTGTTATTTGTGGTTTTAATCTGAAATGATGTTTTTGATGAGGGCTTCTTTTTGGGCATTTGAATTACGACATTTAGTGATTTTCGTGAGAATTAAACCCTTGTCAGATTTGGAATTTACTCATCAGTTTTTCAGTGGTTTTGATTGTCTTTTACTCTCAGTTGTACAGTGAAATGCTGCATCTTGCAGCTACATTTCCCTTCTTCTCTACATTTCCCCTCTTCTCTAAATTCCCCTCTCATCTGTAGAACACATTCTCCTCTTCAAATGGACTAACTGCAACAGCAGTTAGCCCATTTGACAGTGGCTTAAGCCACTGCAAAATAGCAATTAACAGCAACACACTCTCATCTTCTCACCTTCTCTGACAGTGGCTGATGCTGCTGTTAGAAAAAGAAAATTAAACACAATTAATCCTTCCTTTCTCACCTCCTGCTGAAATCTAACTGAAATCTGATACTATACATATATATATACAACTAACTATAACTATAATGTACATAATAACTGTGTAAAGTATGTATATATCTACTGAAATGTAAGTGTACATAATTAATCACCTCTTGAACATTATATATACATATAAATTAGATAAATTAGTAATTTAGGGGTATAATTAAGTTAATTGAATATGTAGACTTAGGTTAATATATATTAAGTAATTTAAGCTTGTAAAGTATATTTTTACCTATTTTAGATTACTGTTATTTACTTTATAAGTTAAACAGCCACAAGCTGCTACTCTAATATAAATAAAACATAAATTAATTCGTAAAAATATAATAAAAATATGTATAAAATACTTAAGTATGTAATTTAAATCTGTATAAGGTCAATTAGACCATTTACTAACTAATTTATAAGTAATTAACCAATTAAGCATCTAAATCAGCCTGTACAAACAGCCTACTTTAATGAATTTATTTGTATAGTAAACCTAATTAAAATTCAAAATTAATTAACCAATTATGTAGTATTATGTAAATACTTTAATTTTCATATTTTATTTTATTTTTTTTAATAATTTATGGCCCTCAAATCGAGGGCCAAATGTGCTTTCAGGCACAGCTGCGCCTGATTTCCAGCGCACGATGTGGCGCTGGAATAGCGCCACATCGTGCGCTGCAAGTCGAGCGCAGCGGTATAAGTGTAATTTGTGTTATGGGCTTACCAGTCGTCACGGGCGTCCGATACACTGCATACGTATACGTGACCTGAGTACCATCTGAGCATATCTTCTGGCATTCTGTCTGAGATGTGATGAGGATATGAATGCGTGTGTGGCCGGGGTCCCGAGCTTGTGTGCGTGCGGCGTTGGGGCTGAGGTCCTTCGTCGAGTCTGAAAGCATAATTAAGCCACCTAATCAAGATTTAGGCGCGCTTAGTAGAGGTTTGTCCCACCCTCTGGGTGCTGTGTATCCCTCGAATGGCGCCCCTGCAAATTAAACACGTTTTGAATTTGCTTAATAAAAGCTAATGACGACTTAAGTGTATTTAACAGGAAAAAGATATACATATGTACACGTAGTATAGCCCTATTATTTGTATAAGTAAACTTATATAATTAATAACAGAACAAAATGACACCATAAACGTCGCTAAAGACCTCAGTTTTCCCCCTTAGGTTGTATATAGTGTTTTCTGAGATTTAGCGACGCTTATGTCTGTTATTAAAACTGCTGTATATGTTACTGTAGATAACAGACTAGTAATATAAGTTTTTACACTATGGCATCCTAGTGTATTAGGTACTATCATGTTAGTATTAATACTATAACTTGTAAATACATAGTTTTTAGTATAGTAATAAATTGTTTGGTGCTTGTTTTTAGTTAGTTTTTACAAGCATTACAATTAACTTTTAGTAAGTAGGCAAACCATTTTTATATTCATTCATTCTTTAATAAGATGTAAAGTTTCTTTTTGGAATTAGAGGATAATTTTGAGATCAAAGAGTGACCGATGTAATTCAATAAATTGCCTCCCAGTGAACGACCTGGAACAAAACCAGTAAAAATTAGATAAATAAGCAAATGATAATAATGGTTGTAATAACTGGTACTCACCCATACTCACCACTATACGACATTCTAAATGTTATATTATACACACTATACTGCAACGACATGATCATAATAATCATTCATAAAGTCATCATTGCAATCATCTATTTCTGTTGACATCAGGAGGGTATTGATGTCAATGTTAGGAATACACTGTCCTATTCGTTTCCTTCCCGGTGCCGAGAGTAGGCACTTCCACCAAATAAGTCACCCGATATCTCTTGAACACCACCAATCCTTAATAATGCCTCCTGAATAAAATTCGCATATGTTGTGTGCTGTATTGCATTGTCTTGAAAGAAAAAAAAAGAAAAAAAAAGAGAAAGAAAAGAAAAAAAAGGAAAAAAATATATATGGAAAAAAAGTGAGAAGAAAAAAAATTAGAAATAGAAAAAGTAGAAAAAAAATGAGTTTATGAGTGTTTATTTCAATTACATTGAGGCAACAAAACCCCTACCATTACGATCCACCAAATATAGTCCATACCTACCTTTTTCTATTTCTGATCACTTGAATACGAGCTGAGAAATTCTAACTTAGTTATAGGGTTATCAGAATTTTAATCAAAGTGTTAATATCATGTGAGGCCACTAAAAATTGAGCACATTGACAAAATATGGTGAGATTGTGACCTCGAAAAGAAAAAAAGAAGGAAGAGAGAGAGAATATGAAGGAATCAAAGAGAGCACAGTTTTTAGCCTTTCTCTAGGTTGATTTATTTAATAGCCTAGAAATTGAGAATCCGTAGTACTAGATTATATGTAGCACCAAATGAGTGTGAGCCACTAAATAAAAATCACTTGACTCAGATATCTTCTACTTAAGCTAAAAATCCAGGGTAAAATTACAGATTATTTTGTTATGTATCCCTGAGGGAAGAGTTTGCCTATCCCAATAAAATTTTTACTAAGGGTCAAGTATAAACTTTAAATGTGAATTGGCTTTTCACTTGGATCTATTGCTTAAGCTACCATCACTACACTTTCATGATTGCTTGGATTTCTAGATTTTTGGATGAAACAAAATGAGAAAAATCTTTAGTCAAACTCTTTGATAAAAAGAATAAGCAGTCCTTTAGGGACCAAACTTCTAAATAACATAATCATGCACTTAGTCTTGCATTTGCTAGGGACTAGAAAAGTTTAGGCATGGGGGAATGATGGCGCAGCAATCATAGGTCCTAATCAACCTAAATAATGTTTGAACCTAGATTAATTTGTGGATATTGCACTCATATCATGCATATCATGCATTGCATCATTTATTATAGAATAAGATAAGATATCCTGCTATTTAATGTTTTTATTGCTATTTGTAGGTAATAAAGTGATCCAGGATGAAGGAGATAGTAGAATAAAGCAATAAAGAGAGAAGAAGATTGATCCAAACATGAGGAGTGAGGAGGTTAGCCTTATCCCTACCCTTAGACCCTAGGACAGCCTTCCCAAACCCAAAACCACTTCCATTAGGACACCTTAACCTTAGAACCCAAACATGGATAGCACTACCCATGTTCTTATCCACCTTATCCCTCTCTCAAACACTTAGGAACCAAAACCCACCTTAGAAAACCTAAAACCCACTCTCCAACACCTTTTAGGGAGTCCAGACATCAGGCTGGACAACTGATTTATGCAGAAAATCAATCCAGGAACCCAACTCCAACATTGACATAGAATTGAACGTCCAATTTACTATCCAGACGTCCAACTTTGGACTTTAAGACGTCTGACATGTTCCTTGGACGTATGATACTATTCTCTGGTTCTTATTTTTGGTGCTAGAAGCTTGACCTTGCCTATTTTGACCTAGAAACCCCACCAAACACCTTAGGAAACCTAATTAGAGACCTCCTAAGCCTATTCCACTATCCATAGCCCTACTTATCCTATCCCTAACCCAATTGAACCATCCCATACCTAATTGGGTGCATCTATAGTTGATTGGGTGCACCTAAACCTAATTAGATCCACCGAGAATCTAATTGACTCCTACCTACCCTTACAAGTCTAATTAGGCTTAGTAGAACCTAATTAGACTTTACCTAGACCTAATTAGATTCACTCCTCACCAATCAGACCCTCCTAAGCCCAATTAGGTCCATACCCACCCAATCTAGGCTAACCTAACCTAGATTTACTAAAATACACACCGTCCTCTACGAAAAGTACACACACACATACACCTTCCTAATCTACCCACCCACTAGTTGTTGCCCACCTTAACCAAAAACCCACGCACACCTATTCTAGGAAAGCCTAAAAACCTTGCGTCAACCTTAGATCCTAAATAGGTGGCGGATTGCTATTTTGGGAAGGGCCAACTTTCGACTACCAATTGGAGAGCCCTTCCCATAAAAGCCAAAGAAAAGTTGGTGCACCCATTGATTCATTCGCTCCTCCACCTCTCAAACTTGCGACACCCTCCCCTCCAACCCTAAGAGTTGCCACCTCTAAACCCTAGGGCCGTCCACCACTCCCTCCTCTAAGGGGTCCTCCTCCTCCAAGGCTCCTCCATGGATAGCTAGGAAGAAGCACTCCTCCAAGCTTCTTCAAGGGTGGCTAGAAGAAGGAGAGCACAAAGGGTGCAACACCCTCTTCTCCTCTCTTCACTTGGGTGTGTCCTCTCTTCTCCATAGAGTGGACACCCCCCTCTCCTTCTTCTTTATCTTCGTCAGCCACAAGGTTTCCCATGCCTTGCTTGGCCATCCTCTCTTATTGGTAGGTGTGTAGACGGGTTTGTATACCCAAGGTCTAGCCTACACCCTCACACATAGCCGATGGCCCTAGTGGCACTTTCCGCCGTGAGGGATTCCATCTATTTATGTGCTTTCTAGTATAGACGTTATGTGATGTTCTTTTTATTATTCTATGCATAAATAATATTATGATGGCTCTGTGATTGCTCATATTCACGTTTCTTTGCCTACACACTACTTGGGCTAGTCACGTTGTGCATAGCCACAATGGCCTCACCTAGGATTTCACTTAGGAGGTTTTCGCATTCAAGTTTGTTTTCCAGAAATGAAAAATGAAAAAAATCGCAAGAACAAAAAGATTAGGGTAGATTCGATTTAGGGTAGAAAAGCCGATCCAAATCTCGACTTGTTTCATGCCTCCTAGAGACGAACGATCGGAACTCAAAAGAATAAAATCAATTGAGTTTCATTAAATAAATCAACATTTTTGATCTAGGGTTTAGCACAACTATACTACGATTTCCGATGTATTTCAAAACGCGTGAAAACTGTTTTGTCAGTGCGCTCCCCTAGTTGTGCTTGTGCACCCCTCCGTGCGCACCTGTAGCAAGCAGCCAGCACGCACCTCTCCCTCACCTCCAACAGCAAGCAACAAGAAGAAACCCACCGCCATCTCCTCTTTGCCGCCGTCGACTCCGGTCACCTCCCACCGCGGTTCTAGCCGCGACCTCCTTCGTGCGTAAGCACAAGGAAAAGTTTTCCCCTATTTTGGGTTGCATTAGTTTTTACATCTAATGCCATTGCCACTTTTGATTTTTAATTTTATTAATTAAATATTATGGTGAGTTTATGTGAAGGACCTCCCTCTTTCTCATAAATGCTATTTCAACATTAGCTCTTGTTTACTTAATCTGAAAGCTATTTTGATTCGGTTTCTTGATGAAATTAATCGTGAACATTTGTTTTTAACGCATGCAAATTTTATCAAGCCAGTGCCTCCCTGTGGACAGGACCTACTCTCTCTTGAGTGGTTTATTTTAATTATTTTGACGATTGATTTTCCACCACTTACATACTTCTTCGATGCGTCATTTTATGTGCAAAATTACTTCTAAAGAGAAAACCGTCTCGTCAAATGGTGCCATTGTCGGGGAGGCAACGGGCTTGATAAACTCGCAGTCATTCATTTGTTCATGCTGATTTAAAATTTTAAGGCATATTTAATCTATTCTATCTGGTTTATGCGAGGTACCTCTGAGAGAATTGTCGCACCTGCCTCAGCATCTTTGCATCGTGGACCTTGGGCCACACTCTTGACCAGGAAACATCTTACCGCACTTGCGATGAGGAGCTTGGCATCTTGGTGGACCTTGTCGCCACCAATCTAGAGGGGAAATTCTTGAGGACAGGAGCTTCATATTTATTCTCCTCTACTTTTGCATTTAGATAGACTTAGACTTTAGGATTTCTTACATTCATTATTTGGGACCCTTGTTTTGGGGTCATATTTTTAGGGATTTGTTCCCCGCCATCATTTTAGGCCCCTACGCAGGTAATTTTTTGGGAGTTTGTTCCCATATCTTTAGCTTTAGGTTTTTGTTTTTCTTTTGTGGAGTTTATCCTTTATTGTTTGTGCATATGTAGGTAAAAAAAAATACATGAGCTGCCTGCCCCTAGGTTGAATCATTTAGGATTGAATGAGCAGCATCTAGATCTAATTTCCTGTTTTGCATATTGCATGAAGAATGCTGGAATCATGTATGTACTTTTAACTTTGCATTTCTACCTGTCATGCAAATGCATTTGGATTAATTTCAAGACCAAATAATCGGTCTTGAAGCGATTTAATAAAGTGGTCATATTTTCTGAAAAAAGGACTTATTAAAGGAGGAACATTTAAAAACCAAGGACTTGATTTTCAAACTTGGCGTGCGATTCAAAATCCTTTTGCAATGTATGCACACTTGTTTGCTCTTGCACCACGACACACCTTTAGACACTCCTTAGGTTTGGAACTACTAGGACTAGAGCCTCCTATTACTGGGGTTTAAAGTGACCCAAACTTTAGTTCAGAGGTAAAGTTGCCTCCAAACCTTGCGGATTGAGGGTAGTGAAGAAGCACAGCGAAGGCACTACTTTAAAGGAAGGGCTTGACCCTACTTGCATCCTTCTTTTCCATGTTTGGTGGTAACTAAACTTTTTGGGCTTTAGGGAGGATCACCTAAGTCCTAGTTAAGTCTTCTTAGGCGTATCGTAGGTCTACAAGTATGCGCATAACTATTTAGATAACTTGATTTGTCACTTACAACTGGACTTAAATCTCAAAAGCCTTAACTGATTAAAGACCTAAGAGTCCTTTGATTTGTGTTTGCTTGGGGAAATCTGATTATGGTGTGAGTTAGAATGGACCACCTTGACTTCCATCATTTCACATCTTGCCCACACCCTTACCCCTACTCTACGATCTTTGATCCCATAGGCCAAGATGGTCCATCCTTTGATGGACATAATGACAATCATTGGGATCCTTTTTACTCCTCCTATAGGAGTATTGGCCTGGTTAAGCCCCAAATCAGTGAGTAGAACCTAGGAGCAGGATTTACCTTGCCTAATATCCCACACACCAAAGAAATACCCAACCCACCCTCCTTGAATGATTTTAACGGTTGGATAGAAACTCTTAGGTACTATAAGCCTGAGCCTGACTTCTCTCCTGATAGAAATGATGGCCTCTCCTCCTTGAAGATGGAGATATAGAAAATGCAAGGTGAAATGATTGAATTATTAGGAGAATCTTCGAGAGTAGGAAAATAAAGAAAAGAAGACATTAGCCACCTAACTTACACCGTTGAGGATGACTTCCACCCCTCTACACTAGAGGCATCTCCATGGGAGAGCCACGCCCTAAGTTGAAGGGGAATTTTGGGGATTCTGTAAGGAAGAATAGCTACTTTTCGAGGATTGATTTTGAAACCTCCCCTCTAGATGACACTTCCTTGAGAGGTCCACGCCTTAAGTGGGAGGAGGATATGTATGAAAGTAGCTATGCATTGGATGAAAAAAGGTGGCAACCCGAGGATGACATTGAGGTTAAGTACCTAGTTGAGCTGTATTGGAGTCGAAAGAAGGAAATTATGGTACCATTGGAAGACCTCAACCTAGATGATAGTATTTTTGTGACATTTGATGAAGTGGGTCGAAGTCAAGTTGTTAATCCCACCCTCTCTTCTGATCACGAGATGGAACTCAAGCACACCCTTAGGGAACCTGACCCTGAAGAAATTCACCTATTTGAGGAGTCTGATGTTACCAGTGTGAACCATTTACCCCAGATAGAGTGCCCTAGGGGACCTGCCGAGATTTTAGATGATTCTAGACCTTGGGTACATGATGAATTGTATGATGAGGAGAATGGTGAATTATGTGAGGAACCTACATTCAAGATTTGGAGTGACACTAAGGGTGATTATGTCTTATTTGAGGAATTAGCCCCCGTGATGTCACAAATTTGATCAAATTAGGTTTCATCAGCACACCCATTGATGATATCCCTTCTCATGATGAAATAATGGAAAATGTGGAAGCAACTTCTGAGATTTATGTGGATTCACATATAGACTCCAGGGAGGACTTGAGTAAAGAACAAGAACCCGGGGATGTGATTGACAGGGTAATCGCTAAATCTATTGCTTCCAGCGTGCCTTCATTTGACTGGGAGTCACCCTCTGATTCGCCTATGTCTGAAGAAGAAATTTTGACTCCATACATTGAACTGATCAGTAATGAAGAGTAGGTAGATACTTGTGATACTACAAGGGATGCTAGGAATATGATTGAGGAATTAGGAAGGCTGCTAGGAATAGACACTAAGCCAATTAGACCCAATCTTGATCTTATGGCCATTCACCAGCCACACAACTTGGACACCCCAGGCAATCCTTGACTTAAAGAAATGCTCACTACCATTTTGACCGGGGGGCTTAATTGACCACTATTTTTTGTATTGGGGTACCGGGTATAGATTGATGCTTTCTATGATCAGTCCATTACCTTGGGGGTTTATCTCTGCACTATTCCTTCCCCATCTCTTTTGGAGGGTCCTTGTCATCCTCCTACCCCTTTAGAGGTCGCTATTCCAGTATATCCATTAGCACCTCTGTCAGTGACCTGGGAAGATTTCATTCCCATCTTGGTTGGGCGAGCATTTGCCATTGGTATCCATCATCAACTCCCCAGCATCCTAGGTTATCTATTTTCTAGGCCTATACTGTTACGCTCATTTTTAGGGCCTATTTTTGCAATCCTTTAACGTGACTTGTAGGTTTGTTTGGTTACTTGGCTGCCAACAAAATAATGGTAGCCCAACTCTGGCTCAGGTAATACCCTTCTATGCAATGGGGACATTGTAGATTTTAGGCATCGGGGGGTGTACATAGGGGATATACATAGCATTTATACATAGTGCATTCATGCATTTAGTTAAAACATTATGCATTGCATACATTTGCATTTATTAAAAAAAAATGCATTGAGCTTAACTAGCTGAGCCCTGCATTCTTAGGCATACGACCAGAACTTTAGGTTAGATTAAGTTGACTCTAGGTGTCTAATTTTCGAAGCTAAGTTGAACTACTGACTTTAGAACTATAAGGTCCGTTTTGGACTTAAAAACTCAAGTAGGAGTTAAGTTATGGACCATTCCTCAAGAGGTTGGGGAAGGAAAGCTAGGATTTGAGTTAAGAGCTGGGTAGCACCTGGTATCTTTTTCTACCTTGTGGTTTACGGGTCCTCGTAACCTAAGCATCCACATTTCACACACACTTGGTCTTGTGTAAATAATGATTACCTTAATTCGTTTCTTAAAGAAAATTTGCTTCTCTCAGTTTAGACTTAGGAGAAGCTTGAAAACATAACTTGATTGGATGAGTTCCTATCGCATGAGAGGTGGACTGTAACTCACCTTGATGATGCAATGATAACATGTCACCTCCTCAGCACTTGTCTCTTAGGATATCCATCCTACTGGGGGCATGTTAGCGCATTGTGTGGTTTAGGTACCATGGGCGGCCCTATCTTGAAGTGTCAATTGCCACAGGCTTGAATTTGCTTAAGAAATGCATGGGCGATACTATCTCGAAGTGTCAATTTCCAGGAGTTCTTGGGGTTGCCATGGGCGGTGTTATCTTGAAGCATCGAAAGCCAGACACCCTTCGAGGTTGGTGATAGGGACAACGAATCTGACACAGATCGTGTTGATAGCTGATCCAAGGTTAGACTTTGAGGAATCAAACAAAAAATATATATATTACAAAAAAAAAAAGAAGTCTTTCTTAGTGCTGCTCGCTCTGAAACAGGTTTTAAAATCGTCGCATTGCAGTATAGATCGAATCAGTGAGAAAACAAATAATTTTATTACTCGAATATCAGAAATAAAGTCCGAGGTCGAACACACGGAGCAATTGGCAAAAATACTTCTCAAGATTACAATTTAACACAAATATATAAGCAATTTATAACAATATTTCAAGTAATGATATATGAATGAAAGTGTATGTCAAAGAGTGCAAAAAGAATGGGGTAAAATGGTGATTTGAATCACCAATTACCCCTAACAATTATCTCAAATATTTCAACAGTATGAAGTATTTCAATTCCACGTATGATAAGTACACAGTGCACTTCAAATGATGCTCAGATGTTTGTTTAGCTAATCAGAAGGCTTATCCTGCTCTCTGCTACAGTGCCAAGAAGGCACCCTTTCCTCTTCTCTTCTTCTGCGGCTCCTTCTTTCTTTTCTTTCTGGTTGTGCCTTCTCTCTTCTTCTTTTCTAGCTTCCTCTCCTGCTTTCTCTTCATGCATAAGGGGGAAGTTTCTTAAACGGCTAAGTGTCTGCTGTTGGTCCTGAGAGCAAAACCCCCCTACCCTTGGGCGCTCTCCTTCTTTCTCTAGGATCCACCCTCCCAGGGCCACAGTCAGGATAGTAGGGTTACCGGGTACACGTGCACCCGAAACCAGGGCTGCAGGCCATGAGTGGCAGCCGAGGAGTGCTTGGCTAGGTAGGTAATCGAATGCATCAAACCCGTGTGAGAAGTGTCATGAGAGAGGTGTGTGAGGGGCGCAGGGACCTCACCCCCTGTGAGTACTTGAGGCAATAAGGCTATGCAACTTTTCAATTTATGCGGGTGCGGGTGCTTGTCAACTTTTGAGGTGGGACTATCCCATCCTCCTCCTTTGCGTGCAACTGCAGTGGATGGTGCCTTCAATTGAGGTCAGGGAAACACTCAATGCTCCCAATTGAC
Source organism: Thalassia testudinum (assembly GCA_037157565.1). Classification (NCBI taxonomy): domain Eukaryota; kingdom Viridiplantae; phylum Streptophyta; class Magnoliopsida; order Alismatales; family Hydrocharitaceae; genus Thalassia; species Thalassia testudinum. Next base: position 10,977,484 of record JAZHRO010000065.1, on the reverse strand, counting down.
GGCCTCAGCGTTCTCCTAAGAGTAAGCCGCACTGCCTGGAGTAAACACCTGGGGCTTGCGGCAACAAGAAACCTTCTTCAAGCTCCTCGAAGGAGCGCTGTTAATGGCGATGAGGGCGAATACCTGAAAAATAGAATATGGCCTTGCAGCCCAATTAAACAAGATCAGGAGCTTCGCTGTAGGGCATGGAGTGCATTAGTGGTGTTTTCATGGCTTGTGGAGGTGTGTGGTGGTCGGTCGGAGTCGGGAATGACTGCGGAAAGGTGGGTTGGTCGATGACAAATTTGGGTGGATGAGAAAGCGAATGGAGAGAAGGGTATTGAAGAGTGGAGTACGGCAGAGGTTGTGAGGTAGTCGGCGAAGTGTTTGGAGCAGTGGAGTGAGCGGATGACTTCGCCAGAGCTATCACCGGAGATGGAGATGAAGGTGGCTTGTGGTGGTGTCGGGGGGTTGAAACGGGGATAAAGAGAGGGAATTATAACCTAGACGTAGAAAGGAACTAATCTAACCTAAGATAATCAGATGAAAGGGGAGGATTTTCCTTACTGGGGGTACGTCGGCTCTGGAGAAGATGAATGCTTCGATGAGTGGGAGATGGCGACGAAGATGTAGATTGGAGCGGCTGCAGGTATTACAACGTACGGAGGAAGAAGAGAAATGTAGATCAGTCGCCGGTATTGCGAACGGGTGAGGAATGGAGTCGAAGGAGGTCGCTGGACGTCGTGGAGCTTCTTGGCTGGAGAGGAGGGAGGAAGGAGGGGTATTCTAAGCTTAGAACGAGCATGGGAGTTCGGTCGAGCCCTGGGCATGCTTATATAGTGCTGAGGAGGTCGATTTGTGCTTGGAAGCCAAGCTTCCAAGCTAGGAATGTTCATCAGAGTAGGAGATTCCAAGATACCCAAATCTCTCATGTGTTCACATGAGAGATCGGGAAAGTTTTAGGGCTCATGGATGGATTTAATGAAAAGAGGACTCTTCAAGGAATCGTCCTTCCAATTTTAGAAGGGATTGATTGATTAGAGAAGGAGTTCTCTTCAATCAAAGGTCGCCGGAGTTGTAGGAATAGGATTCATGGTGGCAGGGATCTTTCTGTGAAGAAGACAAAGAAATTAGGGGGCTATTTGTAAGAAATTCAAAAGTTAAGGATCTGAATGATATAGAAAGAGTTTGATTGGACCAAAATGCAAACTTGGTCAAGATGATCACAGATTGAGCCCAAATTTTGGTACAAACCTAATTTAGACCCAAGAAATCCAATGGTGAAGTTAGATTTAGGTTTTGACCTTGTTTGACTAGGTAATTTATGCAAAAACCCAAATTAGGGTAAATGTCAGTATGTGACTCTATTTTGGGTCAAGGTAAGTTCTGATGGTCAAATTGAAGGTACCAAACCCTAAAGATATTTTTCTATGAATTTTAGAGGGTTTAGGTGAATTTTATCTTGACCAAAACCTCAGTTAATTAAGCGGGTCTATTTTTAGGATTTCATAAGTTATTTAATTCTCAAAACACGTGAAAATCCTTTTTTGTCTGTTCTAACCTACTTATTGGACATTTAAGGCCATTTGACCCTTAATTGCCTCCTGGGAAAACCCGTGGTTGTTTTCCATTCAAGATATGATGGTAAAATTACAATTTTAACTCTATTTTCCTCTATTTCCCTCAGAATGGATTTACAATGAATTACAGTCCTCTGGCTGTTATATAGGAGCACTTAATGACTTAATCAAATCAAATTGAGCTAGTTATGGCTTATGATGGTGTTCCCATCACTTACTCTCTTTCTAGGTTGGCAATCATACCAACCTCAAATAAATAAGACTAACGCACATGCACGGATGCTTTAATTTTTAGGACCAATAAACCCTAGGGTAGAACTAGAAATCAACGAAACCTGTGCCTGCAACTTGTCCTTAGCTGACCTAGTCTGTAACTTAGCAACTACTTGGGAACTTTAGGTCTAAAGTCTGTAACTTATCATATTTCTAAGGGAAGATCGATTGGGTTGGCTAGTCTACTCAGAGAGTTGGGTTATTTCTTGAGTTTTCTAGGGACTAGCAAAAAATAGGCATGGAGGCATTTGATGAGCTCATATTTGTGGGTTAATTAGTTATGTAAATGCTTAGGCATTAGATTAATAGTAACATATATATAGCATACATTAGTATGTAAATAGATTAATTTATAGATTTGCTTTCATGCATATTTCATGCATTTAAGGTTTCCTATACATAGCATGCATTGAAATAATTAATCTTTTAGGTTGCATTACATGTATTCATATGAATTAACATTTCTTTTGAGAGCTTGTGGATAAATAACCCTCGTTTCTTTTTCTTATTTTATTTCCTGTCCTCAATGGCTATAGTAACGACGCCCCTCTACTCGCTGCTTTGATTGCCGTGAAATGTGGATCTGGTCGAGGCAGCTACGGCTACAAAAGAGAGGAGGAGGCGACCATGCTCGACGAGGCTCCATTTCACTCCACCTTCACCGTGCCTGCCCCACACTACTTGCCTCTCGCACGTTGTCGATGCTACTACCCGCCTTTGTGGTAACAGCACACAGCGCACTCGCGTCGACTTCGTGGGCTAGCACCACCCCCCACGCTCCAATCGAGCGTAGCACTGCCCTGGCCATTACCGTGGGCAAGCTCATCCGAGCTTGCCATTTATCTATCTCCTTTATTTTCTCTTTGATTCTATTTTCTTTTATAACTTACTATTCATCGTCTTCTTCGCAGAACAACCCAACACCATCGGCCTCGTTGACCACCTATGCCCTCTCCTCGCCATCTTCACACACACCAGCACCCTCCTCAGCCACGCGTAACTCTACGCGGCTACGCGTGCACACGCACCAGCAGGCGTGACTATGCACGCATCGCCTACCCAAGCCTCGCCACGCACACCGCCTTGGCCGAGCCCCTACAACGTGCGCCCCTAGTGCACCACCTGTCCAAACCTCATCGCACGTGCGCTTCTCCTCTCCGTGTGCTCCCCCAACTGCGCGTGCGCACCTCCAGCAAGCAGCCTGCGAACCTCTCCCTCGCCTCCAACAATTGGCAGTGGGAGGAAACCCACCGTCGTCTCCCTTTTGCTGCCGCTGGCTCCGACCACCTCCCATTGCGCTTCCACGACCGTTGCGTAGCCCTCGGCCCAACGGACTTTCGGTGAGCTTCACGCCTCTAGCTGCAACCTCCTTCATGCATGAGCACAAGGGAAAGTTTTCCCTTATTTCAGGTTGCATTAGTTTTTACATCTAATGCCATTGCCACTTTTGATTTTTAATTTTATTAATTAAATAGTATGGTGAGTTTATGCAAAGGACCTCCCTCTTCTCATAAATGCTATTTCAGCATTAGCTTTTGTTGTTTACTTAATTTGAAAGTGATTTTGATTCGATTTCTTGACAAAATTAATCGTGAACATTTGTTTTTGACCCGTGCGAGTTTTATCAAGCCAGTGCCTCCTTTTGGACACGACTTGCTCTCTCGAGTGGTTTATTTTAATTATTTTGATGATTGGTTTTCCACCACTTACATACTTCTTCAACGCAACATTTTATGTGCAAAATTACTTCCAAAGTGAAGATCGTCTCGTCACAGCCCACCAAAAGCTCTGTGCTAACCTTTGTCGGGGGAGCAGTCGGGGGCTTAGCCCTTGTCCACCACCGACGGAGGCTCCATACTGGAGATCGTCCCCTAGGTTACCTGAGTAATGAGGGGTATACGCCTACGCGCTTACGTCACCACCTACCCATTCACATAGAAGGTGATGACGTCCCCCTGCTCGAGAAGTTCAAGCAACCCGTCACGGCCCCGTACGATGGGACGATGGATCCCAATAGCTTTGTCGGAAGCTACCACTAAATGATACTAGTGCCTGGCTGCCTAGACGGTGTACTCTACCGAGTATTCCCGTCATGCCGATCTACCATGGGCCATAAATGGCTCCACGAACTGTCAGCCGAATAGATCGCCTACTTTCAAGAATTGGTGGACAAGTTCTGCCAGTACTTTATCAGGCAACAAAGGGTTAGAGACAACCTTGAAAGGCTATCAGAAATCAGACAGTGGAAAACTGAGTCTTTTCGGTCCTACCTAGACCAATTTAAGCTCAATACCTCAAGTGCAAGAGGCCTTACGATGCCATAGCCATCCAGTACTTCAAGTTAGGCCTTCTGACTCAAAGGTTTTGGTATGACATCAATGATTTCCCGCCTAAAGACATGGCGGAGCTATGGGACAAGGCCACGAGGTTCGCAGAGCAGGATGACTCCTTCCGCTCTCGCACTTGGCTAACCGAAGGATGTGGTGATGATGCCAACCCCGTAGAAGAAAGGACCTTAGGGAACTCGCTCCGACATCCATCTGCGGAAGTGGCCGCTTCCATAAGAGAAAGGTCACCTTCCATGAGCAAAGGAGCAAATGACCCACCAAGGGCTGCAACCATGGACCCCGCCAGCCAAGGTAGGAGTTCTTTGAAGAGTACACTGTTGGAACCTTGTTCCACATCTTGTTTTGGTGTTAACAAAATTATTATGGATTAATGTTTGCAATTGAGTTCTTTCAGATTTAGGTGAGGATCAAGGCAAATAAGAAATGATGGAGGCATGATGGTGAGAAGAAAAAGATCATGTCATGGAGGATGACAAGGATGAGTCGAGGAGAAGAAGATCATCTTCAACCTTAGTTTCTGTAGTTTAGATTTTATATTTATAGATTGTATATGCCTCTTAACAAAGAATCATAACTTAAATCGTAAAATCAAGTTGAGATAAATTAGGATTTATATTGCGATCATTTTCAAAGTACGTAATGGATTAAAATGCTTAAAACAAGTACTTGTAAGCAAGTACCGGTACTGTTCATCAATACTGTATTTGCAAGGCACAGGTTTGAGAATTCGTCTCAAATTGTGAACAACAAGTACCGGTACCAACCATGAGTACCGGTACATGTTGGCTACAAGTTGAAGCCTTAATTCTGGCCTGAACCTTACAAGTACCAGTACCCATGATGAGTACCAATACAGGTAGGTTACTGTGCCCAAGGCATTTCAAACCTAGGAGTCACAAGTACCGGTACCCATCATGAGTACCGGTACCAGGACTCATGTACTGGTGGCAGTGAGCTACTAGTACCGATACAGGTACTTTAGTACCGGTACCAGCTAGCCATTGGCTCAAAATAAAATGGCAGAAATACTAATTCCAACAATATGAACATTGGGAATTAAATCCCAACATCTAGTAGACGAGTATCCTAGGTCCTAAACTCTATAAAATGACCCTAGGACTCTTTGTTTGCACACAAGAGACAAGAAAAAAGAGAAGAAAATTCCTAGAGCTATAATTCATATCTTCCACCACATTTCAAGAGAAGAAATCGTGTTTGCTGCTTTCCAATCGTGCCACGGGTTTGCAAACACATTGACGTGTTTTGTTCACGTAATTCAACACGATTCGCGTCCATCCTGAGCTCTCAAATCGGTATTATTATTATTGTTGAGAGGCGTAGGAACTTAGTTGTAAGAGTTTTCTTTCTTACACTTGTATTTCATTTGTTCTTGAACATTTTCTCGTTGGGTTGTAACAAACCTGTTTTTGTACTTGGGTTGAGGTAACCCGTTAATTACCTCGGTTTAGTAAATTGATTCTCTCGGGGTTGAGAGAATCGGGTTAAAAATCCTAAGCTGGGAGGCTTAGGTAGTGGAGTACCCAAAGGAGGTGAACCGCTATACATTTTGTGTCCTTTGTGGTTTGATTGATTATGCAAATTGTCTTGTTATTACTAATATTGTTTTTGAGTTTTTGTGCACATAGCCATACATATTACATATATCTTATATCTTTAGATCCTACAAGTGGTATCAGAGCTAAAGTTCCATCAAGTGTATCAGAGCGAAGTTGCAAGAAGACATAACAACTCGACTTGCGATGGCATCATTCTCAAGGCGCACCGAAGGACAGTCTTCTACCCGTCCTCCCTATTTCGATGGGACGGACTACGGGTATTGGAAGAGGAGAATTCAGTCTTCCTCAAAGCAATGGACGAGGAGTCTTGGATTCTCATTCAAGAAAAGTACACGGATCCGGAGCCACAGGAAGGCATAGCTTGGACAACAGATCAAAAGAAGATCGTAGGTAACGCAAAGGCGATGAATGCACTTTATTGTGCATTATCAAGGGAGGAGTTCAACCGGATCTTTGCATGTGAGTCTGCCTACGAGATTTGGAATACTTTGCAAATCACCTACGAAGGTACTAACAAGGTAAAAGAAACTCATATCTCTATTCTAACCGAAGAATATGAGTGTTTCAGGGTGACAAAAGGTGAAACCATCAAAGACATGTACACAAGGTTTGGGGAAATAGTTAACCCCCTAAAGAACCTTGGAGTGAAATTCACAGAAGAGCAACTTGTAAGGAAGATCTTAAGATCCCTTACAAGTGATTGGTCTCAAAAGACCACAGCAATCCAAGAGGCAAAGGATCTATCCACTCTCCCCTTGGATGATCTAATTGGAAGCCTCATGGCCTATGAAGTCCAATTGGAGAATATCAAGAAGAACGAGGAGAAGGCGACAAGCAAGAAGAAAGGTATTGCTTTTAGAGCAATCAAGGAGGACTCGGACTCAACAACATCGGAATCCGAAGACGAGGAGATGGAAATACTTACTAGGAAATTCTACAAATTCCTCAAGAAATAAGGTAAGCAAGTCAATAAAATTTCAACTAATGTTATTTGCTATGAGTGTAAGAAGAAGGACCACTTGTGGAAGGATTGCCCTATGAATAAGGAGAAGGAAGACAAAAGGAAAGACACAAAAGAAGTCAAGAAGAAGAAGAGGAGAGCTTTAAAAGCAACATGGGATGATAGTGACTCCGACATGAACATCGACTCTCGCGAATCGAATGACGACGAGGTCGCTCATCTATGTTTGGTAGCAACTATGGAAGATACGGACAATGAGGTAAACCCTGATTTCTCTTTTGAAGAATTATTAGAAGCTTATGAAAAACTATATCATAAAGCTAGGTTATTTAAAAAGGAAAATAAGGTTTTAAAAAATAATTATTAAACATTAGAAATAGATAAATCATGTTTAGAAATGGAATTAGAAATGTTAAAAGAGATTAATAATCAGTTGCATGCAAAGATAGTAGAATTAGAAGATATTTATGAGCACTTTAAAGGTACTTTAAATAATCTCAAAACAACAACAAGGTTAAATGATGAATTTTGTGAAGCTATAAAATCAAAATTTCATAATAAAAAGAATACACATACTAAATCACATGCACCTAGGCATGTATAAATGTATCAAAAGGCTAAAAATCCCAAGAATTATAGATCTAACACTAAAAAGTTCTATAAATCTCAAGATTTGAAAGGTGCTAACTCTAAAGGACCTACAAGAAAATAGGTACCTAGAAAAGATATTTGTTTTGCAAGAGTAGATCAAAGTAATCAATGGGTGTTCAAGGCACATAACGGAACACTTCAACCTTTCTATAGGTTGAATGAAGACCAAGAATGTTGGACAAGAGATGCTTGGTATCCACAAGCTCCATTTTACTATTGGTAAATTTTATGGTATGATAGTTCTTCATTTTTTTGTGATTGACAAAAAGGGGGAGAAAGATAAAGGGCAAATAGTAATATTTTTAGGAGGAGCTTATATTGAGGGGGAGATTTAATTAAAATTTTTTTTTTCTTCATATAACATTATTAAAAATTATTTTTATTCTTATAATTATCTATTTGCAAAATAGTTTTGTCAACACCAAAAAGGGGGAGATTGTTGGAACCTTATTCCACATCTTATTTTGGTGTTAGCAAAATTATTATGGATTAATGTTTGCAATTGAGTTCTTTCAGATTTAGGTGAAGATCAAGGCAAACAAGAAATGATGGAGGCATGATGGTGACAAGAAAAAGATCATCTCATGGAGGATGACAAGGATGAGTCGAGGAGAAGAAGATCATCTTCGACCTTAGTTTCTGTAGTTTAGATTTTATATTTATAGATTGTATATGCCTCTTAACAAAGAATCATAACTTAGATCGTAAAATCAAATAGAGATAAATTAGGATTTATATTGCGATCATTTTCAAAGTACGTAATGGATTAAAACGCTTAAAATAGGTACTTGTAAGAAAGTACCGGTACTGTTCATCAGTACTAGTATTTGAAGGCACAGGTTTGAGAATTCATCTCAAACTGTGAACAAGTACCGGTACCAACCATGAGTACCGGTACATGTTGGCCACAGGTTGAAGCCTTAATTCTGGCCTGAACCTTACAAGTACCGGTACCCATGATGAGTATCGGTACAGGTAGGTTACTGTGCCCAAGGCATTTCAAACCTGGGAGTCATAAGTACAGGCACCCATGATGAGTACCGGTACCAGGACTCATGTATTGGTGGCAGTGAGCTGTTAATACCGGTACAGGTACTTTAGTACCGGTACTGGATAGGCATCCATAGGATTTGGGTATTTTATGGTATCATGCAGTTTTCATCTATCTATAAATATGTTAAAAAAAAATGGTGTTTAGTAATGATCCGAAGTTTGAAACAAAAAATACAATAAGTGTTTATAGATATTCAACCACTATTTTGAAGACTTTCTAGGCCACATAAGCTTGATTCGCTCAGGCTCGGCTTAATTCACTTGAGCATTGACAAGATAGATCGAAATCTCTCCTAACTAAGGACGTATTCTTGCACCTGAGACATCAGTACAGGATCCGTTGGTTTGCTTCTACTCGAGAGCCTAAGTAATCTTGGTTCACACTACACATATCAAGAAAGACCAGGTGCATATAAGATCCAACCCTAGTGTTCATTAGGGAAGGTGGAGTCCTTACCTGTGTGCGCAGGTAGACTTTTTATCCCAGGCTTTAGTCTTGTGTTTAGGAGAGACTCTTTCCACCAAAAAGGAACTCTCCCACCAAAAGAAAAGTGTGCTCCTCCAAATAAAGTTGTAAGAGATATATTGACACGTGTTTCAAAAAAAAAAAGATGCAAATAAGTCAGTATATCTCGCAAATGTCTGTAAAGTCTTCCCCCTACAAAAGTTCTTCAAGGCATGTTACAAATACCCTGTTTTCTTTGAGCCACAAATGTAATAAAATGGGAGCTGAGTTTTCCGTCATCATTTTAAAGGTCAATCCGAAGACATGACCTGAAACTGGGACTAACCTGCACTTAAAAATTCGTGAAACCCTAGGCTTGAGTCTTAATGTTCATCTGGTCAGTCTTGATCCTTCATTAAGCACAAGCCATAATCTCTTGAGCTCTCGAGTACGGCGAAAACCTCCTGGGTCCTGGAAATCGTACTTAAGGTTTAAATATCAAGAGTCCTGGTTAGTCGAGAGATGATCTATGTCACATAAGACTTAAAGTACTGGTAGTCTTCTCTGCAATTGGTTCTCACAATATCAAACAATAAACACACCTATGTTATCTCAGAAAAAAAAATCTTCAACTCAAAGATCATTCCTAAATACAATACAAAAATGTTTTGCTAGGGACTAGCAAAAGATAGGCATGGGGGTATGATTGCACAGCAAAAATGCACCAACAATTGTGCCATCTTGTGCTATTTCCAAGCATTACCTGTGTATAATAGGTAGCCATAGTTGCATTTGTTAAAATAAACGCATGCATGCATTTATTTGAGAAGGGAGGAGAGTGAATAAAATGGCCTTGAAATTAACGCATTCCTCAAGTACTGCCTCGCATATTCTCCATCTTTATTTTTATTTGACTTTGTATAAGGGGAGGAGAGTAAAATAGGACTCAAAATGAGGCACAGAATTAGTTACCCTCCAGCAGGGCAACAGTTTCTCCAACGTGGGCACGTTCATGAGTAAGATAGGGTTTCAAACGCTGCCCATTAATCGTAAATTTATGCCCAGATTTGGGATCTTCAATCTCAACGGCCCCGTTGGGAAATGGTCTCGAGTTCTAAGGATCAGTCCATTTGGACTTCAATTTTCCAGGAAAGAATTTGAGCCGGGAATTGTAGAGCCAAACTTGCTGAGATGGCTCAAATTCCTTCCGCCGAATACGGCTGTCGTGAAAACCCTTAGTGTGTTGTTTGAAAGTTAAGGCAGAATCATAGGCTTCACGACGGAGCTCTTCCAGCTCCTGGAGTTGGAGTTTCCTTTCTCGACCACACAGGTCTGGGTCGAGGTTACAGTGGCGAACTGCCCAATAAGTGCGGTGCTCCAACTCCATGGGCAAATGACAAGGCTTCTCGTAAATGATTCTATAAGGAGACATACCAAGGGGAGACTTGAAGGTGGTCCGACACGCCCAAAGTGCGTCAATCAGCTTGTCGGACCAATCCTTACGGTCAGGCCGAACCGTTTTCTGGAAAATTTGCTTGATTTGTCGGTTCGACACCTTTGCCTGGTCGTTCGTCTGAGGATGATACGGGGATGCGATACGATGGTGAACTCCGTATTTCCTCAGAAGTGCCCGAAAAGATGCATGGGTAAAGTGGCTTCCTCCATCCGAGATAATGGCTCGAGGGATCCCAAAGCGCGCAAAGATGTGGTCTTTGACAAATAGAGTGGATATAATATGGTCATCATGTCGCGTGGGAATAGCCTCAATCCATTTCGAAACAAAATCAACAGCCACAAGGATAAATTCGAAGCCATTGGAAGGAGGAAAGGGACCCATGAAATCAATTCCCCAAATGTCGAAGATTTACGCAGCTAGGATGGGTTGCAAGGGCATCATGTCACGACGTGACATTGACCCTAACGACTGGCACCTAGTGCAATGTTTGGCATACTTGTGTGTATCTTGGTGAAGGGAGGGCCAAAAGATACCGCACTGCAACACCTTGGCTGCAGTTTTCGTCCCAGAGAAATGGCCTCCGCAGGCCTGATCGTGGCAGAAGGATAGCACACTGGGGAATTCACTGTTAGGAATACAGCGACGGATGATTTGATCAGCACCTATTCGAAAAAGAAGTGGATTATCCTAGAAATAATACTTTGCTTCTGCCATGAGACACTCGCGCTGGTTTTTAGGCCAGCCACGTGGAAGGGATCCAGAAGCAAGGTAATTGGCAATGTCGGCATACCAAGGTCCACTTGCCACATTAATTGCCAATAGGTGCTCATCAGGAAAAATCTCATTAATCGACAGAGTAAGTCCAATATGGTCAGGGTCCTGTCTGGAAAGATGATCAGCCACCACATTCTGGGCTCCGGCCTTATCGCGGATCTCAATGTCAAATTCTTGGAGCAGAAGGATCCAACGAATCAGTCTAGGCTTGGCATCCTTCTTGTGCATGAGATCGCGAATGGCCGCGTGATCAGTGAAAACAATAACATGTGAGCCTAGAAGGTAAGAGCGAAATTTCTCTAGCCCAAAGACGACCGCCAGTAGTTCTTTTTCAGTGGTAGTATAATTACGCTGGGCCTTGTCCAACGTCTTACTGGCGTAGTACACCACGAAGGGGTGTCTATCGCGTCTTTGTCCTAGGATGGCTTCGACTGTAAGGTCGGAAGCGTCACACATGAGTTCAAAGTCGAGGGACCAATCAGGTGGCTGGAGAACAGGGGCCTTGGTGACAGCATTACTCAGCTGCGTGAATTCTCATATGCAATCGGGGCCCATATCGATGGGTACGTCGGTCGATAAGAGATGAGTTAACGGTCGAGAAATCTTGGAGAAATCTTTGATAAATCTCCTATAGAAACCGACGTGTCCTAGGAAGTAGCGGATTTGTTTGACAGAGCCAGGCACAGGTAAATCAACAATTACATCAAGCTTAGCTCGGTTAACTTCAATACCCCTTTCGGAGATGATATGTCCGAGAACAATTCCCTCGTGCACCATAAAATGACTTTTTTCCCAGGAAAGCACAAGGTTTACATCAATACATCTCCTAAGGATACGGGTCAAGTTGGCAAGACATTCATCGAAAGATGGTCCAAAGGCCGAGAAGTCATCCATGAAGATCTCCAGAAAGTCACCCACCAAGTCATGGAATATCGCTAGCATACATCTCTGGAAAGTTGCTGGCGTGTTACAAAGTCCGAACGGCATCCTTCTAAATGCAAAGGTGCCGAAGGGGTAGGTAAAAGTGGTTTTCTCTTGGTCTTGGGGGTCAATTGCCACCTGGTTATATCCTGAGAATGCATCCAGGAAACAGAAAAATTTATTTCCCGCTAACTGCTCTAGGATTTGGTCAATGAAAGGTAACGGAAAGTGATCTTTCTTAGTTACAGCATTGAGTTTCCTATAATCTACACACACTCTCCAAGATGTAGGAGTGCGTGTAGGGATGGATTCGCCCCTGTCATTGACACGGATGGTGAGTCCCGCCTTTTTGGGCACGACGTGAATCGGACTCACCCAGGGGCTATCGCTGATTGGGTAGATTATACTCGCATCCAGCCACTTAATAATTTCTTTCTTAACGAACTCCCGCATGTTAGGCTTGAGACGTCGCTGCATCTCGTGGGAAGGTCGAGACTCCTCCTCCGTATATATATGGTGAGTGCAGTAGGAGGGGCTAATGCCAGATAAGTCTGATAAAGACCATCCAATGGCTACCTTATATTCCATAAGGACCTTCGCTAGTTTGCACTCTTGCTCCCTGGTCAATTTTGAACTAATGATTACGGGGAGCATTTCATTTGGCCCTAGGAAAACATACTTAAGTGTACTAGGCAGTTCTTTCAGCTCGGGAGTGGATGGTGAAAGATCTGGCATTTCTTGGGACGAGAGTGTCCCGGGTGGATCTGAAAATAAGTCAGAAAGAAGAAGTTGACCCTCAGATTGGCCAAGAAGAGGGGCTTCTTGGATAGATGCCAGTGAGTAGTATATGGGCTTAAGGTCCCAGTGTGGATTTGCAACTCGGCCTGATTTGGTGGGAAAGAAAGGCATTCCGATCTTCAAGAGTGTGGATCGACGGTGAGTAGCCCAGATATGATTCAGACCATGAGGTATGGGAAGCGAAGAAAACCTCGTCAGAAGTCAGGTTAGGAGAAGGTACGAGAATAGGGAGGGATGGGGGAACGTCATAATATGTGTCGGTCAGGCAATCGTCAATGTTTAAAGGTAGTCCGCAGCTGTCAAAATAGGTCCCAATTAGTCCGATACACGCGCTGACGGCCATGTCCTCGTCAGGCATGTCATCCTCGATGCAATCGCAATCAAAGTTCTTGGATGCCTTGAAGATGTTAAGCTTGAGCTTTTCAGATCCAACGGCAATCTCAATACAGCCCGACTCGCAGTCGATATGGGTGCGGGCTGTGGCCAAGAAAGGTCGACCAAGGATGATCGGACAATCAGAAAGTGAGCTAGGAACTTCCATATCTAAAACAAGAAAGTCAACAGGAAAACAGAGACTGTTGACCCTAACCACCACGTCTTCCACCACACCTTTCGGAATTTTGACAGAACGATCTGCCAACTGTAACGTGACAGGGGTGGGTTTCAGGTTTCCCAAGGAAAATTTTTCGAGCATGATGGTTGGTATAAGATTGATGGAAGATCCTAGATCAAGCAGGGCACAATTAAAATTGCAGCCTTAGATGCTACAGGAAATAAGCGGTGTGCCCGAATCTTTCTACTTCAGTGGTAGATTTGACAGTATAGCACAACTCGCATGGGGCGAGAGAACCACCGGATTCTTAGTTTTCTTTGACTGTCGCCTGGGTGTTGTGTAGTCTTTGAAAAATCGGGCGACAGTAGGTATGTGGTCGATAGCCTTGAGCAGGGGTACCTTGATTTCAACATCCCTGAACAAATTACGCAGGTTATCAAAGGCCTGCGTATCCTTCTTCTTGCCTTTTGGCTCCCTCAGTAGAGCCTCAGGGAATGGAACTGATTCTGGCACCAATTTGGGTGTATCGTCCTCTCGCGAATGCGATGCGCATCCCGAATGAGAGGGCGATGAAGAAGACGGGCCAGGATCAGGTTGAGGCGGATCGATAGTTTGCTTACCGCTCCTCGTAGTGATTGCATTGGACGATGTGGGTTCAGTGGGATCATACAGCGGAGGAGGGTTCGTAATAAGGAAATAAGAGTGAGGTGCTGCAGCGGAATTAGCCTGAAATCCCGGTGGAATGCTTGAAGCCTGCAGAATCTGATGAACCTGCCCCTGAGAAGGTCGTACTTGTGGTTGAGGACCACAGTGTACGAAATTTTGCAGGTTGGGAACAGGTTGGGTTGGAAGAGTGCCCTGAGATCGAGTCGCCATTCGTAGTTGACTGATCTCAGCATTCTGCTGCGCCAATTGGTGTTGAAGAGAGGTCATGTTCTCTTTATGGCGCTTTGATATTTCCGCCATCATTCGCATCAATTTATCAAGAGGACTTGATGCGTGTTTGGTTTGCGATATGATGAGAACCACATCATGAACCCTAACTAGCACAATTTAACCTAGATATGTGAGAAAAAGTTCCTACATGACCCAAAGAAAATCTTAACTCAGAGAATTCTGAGTTTAAGAATAAAACAAATCATAAGGGGTAAAATTACAATTTCACCAATGCAGTTTGCAAACAGGGTAATTGAGGGTCCAAACATAGGTCAAACAAGCTTAACAAGAAGGTAAGTGGGATGATCTGATCTAAAAAGGGTTATATCAACTTCTAGGAATTAAATGACATTCTGTAACCCTAAAATAAATCCACTTCAATTCACAAGGTTCGAGGTAGGATAAAAATCAACTGAACCCTCTAAAATTCATAGAAAAATATTCTCTAGGGTTTAGAACCTTCAATTTGGCCTTAGAAACCTATTTTGACCTAAAAAGAGAACCATGCCCAATTAATAACTTAATTTGGGTTTCTACACAAATTGGCCGGTCAAACATGGTCCAACCTAGAATTAAAATTCACCATTAAAATCCTTAGGTTCAAATTAGTCTTGTATAAAAACTTGAGCCTAAGAAGAGACCACCTTGACCGACTTTACAATTTGGTCCTCTTTATTTACTTTTTGACCCTTATCTTTTGAAACCCTTGCATTTTAGGTCCCCAACTTTTCATCATTCTTTGCAGAACGGTCCTCCTTGCAACTTCTGCGCAGTGCCATACTCCGACGACCTTGTGCGGAGCATGGCGCCGCGCAGGGCAGGGCTGTCGTCCTCTAGAACAGGAGCGGGGTTCCCTGCGACGTCCTCTGTCGCAGGGACACGCCCACGACCTCTGCCGACCACCATGCCTTCCGTGCGAACTCGCGGAAGGCATGGGTGTCCCTTCCGACCTTACTCCGGTGAGGCTGGCACGACGCCAGCTCGCCCCTCTCTCTGCGCCAAGCCCTTTTTAAGGAGTGGCACACCTTGTCGACTCCTGCAAGCTTCCTTTGACGGAGAACTATCCCCCTCTTCATCCCTTTCTCTTCTGGTCAGCGAGCCCTAAGCTTCCAGCGAACTCCTCCTCTTCCTCCTCGTCGCTATGCTACCCTACCTGCAGCAGGGTTTCCCCTACTCTATCGTCCGCGCCAGGCTGTACCTGCTGGCGCCCTCCACCTGCTTCCTCATCGCCGAAACCCTCCTCCAGGGCATCTTCGTCTCGAGCTCTGGCAGATACGAGACGGCTGCTCTGCTCTCCCCCTTCGTCGAGTAATTAGGTAGATAGCTTCCTCTTTTTCTCTCTTGTATTTTCCCTCTTCCAATCTGCCCTTTCGACCACCCGCCAGCCACTGTCCAGACTCACCTTCTCCATCTCCGATCACTCCCTCCGGCGAGTCCACCCCATGCTCACAGACCCCTTCACACCTCGCCGACCAGCCCAGAAGCTCCCTCACACTCCACTCCACCGATCCCCTCTCTCCATCCACTGCCAAGCGCCACCCAACCACCCCCCGAACAAACCCACCTCTCCGCCCACAGTCTGACCTAGGTCAGCCTCTGCACGCACTCTCGCATCCCGCTGACCACCGCACAAGCTTCGCCACACTCCGGCGAAGCTTCCCACGTGTTCTGACTGGGCCGAGAGGCCGTAGCTGTGATTTCAGGTTCGCGCCCTCTCGCCGCCATTGTCGACGAGCTGCAGCAGCTTTACCTGTAGCTGCAGGCATCTTTCAGCCTAGGCGCATGTCCTAGGCTACGCGGGCAAGAGTCGCGAAGGCACCCAGGCCTGCAGTTGGGGCGAAGGCCTTACGGGCTGCCTCAATTGGCCGCAGATTGCTCGCTTGCGGGCACCAAATCGGGAGGTGGGACTTTAATCCCACCTCGTAAGTGCGTGGCCAAGCGCCCGCACTTAAATCGAAAAAGTGCTTAAGGCTTACTGCCTTCGAACACAGGGGTTAGGTCCCTCTCCTGCACGCAGCGCGCCACGCGCTCGCTCGCCCTCGCTCGCGCTCACGCCCCGCGGGTCTGGGTAGGATCCAACTACCCGAACCACGCACTCCTCGCCCACCACCGCATGGCGATGGACCTGGTCCCGGGCGCGATACCGCACCCGATTACCCGGCTCTGGGAGAGCAGTCCTATGAGAGAAATCTGAGAAAGTGAGACGCGGGGAAGGGTAGGGGTAGGTTTTGCTCTGACCCTTGTGTGAGCATGCAGGAAGAAAAGAAGAAGAAGAAGGTAGAAGCAACCGAAGCCTTAGCCGCTCAGGGCAGCTGAAGAGGATGAAAGGAAAAGAAGGAAGGAGAGAAACAGAAGAAGAAAAGAAGGAAGGAATTGTAGCAAAGCCACAGATAAGTCGTCTGAGCACAGCATCTGTAACGAACGCGTGCCCCAGACGTCGGACCAGACGTCTGGGATCACATCCAGACGTTTGACCAGACGTCTGGGATCATTCCCAGACGTCTGGAAATCCGTTAATTCGACACGCGCGGGTCGTCTGCGCGCTTGAGCGCGCAGACCGGATATTCGTTTATTCCCTCTTTCCCTGCGGCTGCAGACGCCTGCCGCGTCCTCTCTCTCCTCCTCGCGCGGCCTTAAAAGGCCTCGCGCTCCCTCCCGTCGTCTATACCGTCCCCTTCCTCTTCTCCTTCCTGTGCGCGAGAGCGAGCTAGCGCGAGGTTGCTGTGGCGGCGACGGCCGCAGTGAGCGCGGAGGGGGGGTGCTACGTGTGAGAGCGGAGCTCTGCCGTGAGGGCGAGCTCGCCGGGGCTGCTAGGGCCGGCCGGCGGAGGGTGCATTGGGCGCGGAACGGCGCAGGAGGGACTGCTGCGGTTTGAGCAGCAGGCGCGCGAGGTGCGACGCGGGCGGCGTCGCGAGCGGAGGCCGGGTGGCGCCCTGATTCTGGAAAAATTTCCAGAATCAGACGTCTGGGTGGATAGCCAGACGACGAAGGCGACGTCTTGAAGACATTCCAGTCGTCTGAAAGGTGAGTTTTCCGTCTTCTTCTTCCTTCCTGTTGACTGACCGTACTGAGAGAGGGAGATGGGTGTGCGCAGGCTCGGTGATTCGCCATCTAACACGAATCAGACGTCTGGCTGTTGTACCAGACGGCGGAAGCGACCTCCAGACGTCCGGGGTGACCATCGGACGTCTGGGAGCTAGGCCAGACGTCCCCTCAGACTTCTGGACGTCTGGGAAACCACGCTGAATAGGTAATTCTCTGATCCACTTTTTAAAACGTCTGAAAGAAGTTCCAGATGTCTGATTTTGCACAGTGTCGTCGTTTTTGACCTGTTTAGGGCCCGTTCGGGTTCCGTTTTCCGCGATTCGAGTTGCGTTCTTTTCAGAATTAATTCCTCTACCCGTCTACAGTAGCTATACACTGTTTTGAGACTCTTCTTGTGTTTGATCCTTGTGATAGGACCTCGTCCAGTTGCAGTCTTGGGAGTCGCGGAGGCACGCGGGATTCCCGATCACGCCCCCATTACTCCCGTTGTACCTGGTAGAGTGGCTTTAAGTTATTAATAAAATCTGATAAATTATGGAACCATAAATAGAACCTAGGACATTGCATGAATCCTAGGAATGAGAAATAGATGGAATGATAGCTCCTAGGTGTTGCATGAATCCTAGGACTGGAAAACTAGATTGTATGATAGATCCTAGGATATGGCATGAATCCTAGGATGGGAAAACTAGTGGAATGTATAATACTGCAGTCTTGGAAAATGGAAAGAGATATAAAGCTGCCTGTAATTTGAATTAACAGCTGCCTGTTGTGAATAAATAACGTGGTTGAGAACATGGGTTGTAAGAATGTGAAACTGGAAAGTGAAACCTGGATGTTCGAGTAAAAAGGATGAAACCCTACGGGGAAGTAGGAGTAGAACTCCTGGAAAGTGAATGGAATAGTATTGGGGAAGTGAGCTGGCCCTTGAGTACGGAGTACCAAGGAGAGCGACTGTCCCCCAGTTTAGTGCAGAGCGGAGCCAGCCGCCCCAGGGACCCGGGGTTAGGACTGGCCACTCTGTACCGACTTGCTGGCCCTCGCGTACGTAGTACCGAGGAGAGCTACTAGTGTAGGGAGGTACTAGCTACCCCACGGGCCCCGGGGTTCTGCTAGCCTCCCACACCGACTTGTTAGGCCCGCTGGGGCAAACTAGGGTAGTCAGGAGAGGGTGCGCGGACTGTGGAGGGGCAAGGCCCCGGTTTGGTTACTGTGGAGGGGTTGGACCCCTGTTACTGAGAGGGCTCTGCCCTGGACTGGTTCCGTGCTGTGCTTTGGGCGGACCCGTTAACGGAAACGACTGACCGCGTGCCAGTACGGGTTAGCTACCTGTGCGTTTATCGCGCGTGCCGTAGTCACCGTTATGTCTGTCAGTGACCTTGTGGTGGTTGACTGAGGATAGGATCACCACGGGGGACTCTCCCGGCCAGGAGAGCACCACGTGCTACTTCTACTTTTTGGAAAAGACTGCAATCAAGATCGTTCCCACGAGGAACATTCGAGATCAAGAAAAAGATCCGGGGAATAAATGAAATAGTGAGACAATTGAAAGATGTGAATAAAGAAAGTAATAGAACATAACAGCTACTGTACACTCTACTGTTGTCTTCAGTTTTAGTTGCCACTCTACTCAGCGTTCTGCTGACGTGTTACACTCGTTACCTTTTTCAGGACCAGGTGTTGAGCAGCCAGGGTCAGCGGCTGCAGAGGACGCTGGGCCGAGTAGGGTCCAGTAGAGTTACCACTGTCTTTTATACCTCTTTGTTTCCGTTATAGTGAGTAGTTCTTGTTTCCGCTGTACTTTTCTTTACCTGCAGTTCATGTTATATGATAAATGTTGTTCTACTGTTGTGGTGGTATATACTGTAGTAGTTTCTTTCCTTACTGCTGTACTTTCTTACTGTTAGTTATATTCATGCTGAATGTGGTTTATTTTACTGCTCTTTTGGTTACTTCCTCGTTGGACGACTAGGTCTTGGGATTAGTCGAGTCGGTTCGGTTCTTGTGTCTCGTAGGGACTCGGGAACCGGGTCGTTAAAATCAGACGTCGGAATCACCACAGCCGCAGAAGGCAGGAAGGAAAAGAAGAAAGAAATAAAAGAGAAGAAGGAAAGTCGGCCAGAGAATAAAAGAAGAGAGAAGAAGAAGATCACCACAGCTGCCGGCTAAAGAAAGGAAGGAAGGAAAAGAAGAATAGAAGAAGAAAAAGAAGGAAGAAGACATATCCGCCAGAAAGAAAGAAAAGAAAAGAAGAACAAAAGAAAAAGGCAAGAAAAGAAGAAAGAAAGAAGAAGAAGAGAAGAAGAGAAACGGCCAAGGAAGAATACGAAGAAAAGAGAAAGAGAGAAGAAGAAGAAGCCAAGATCTCTCTCTCTCTCTTATTTTTGTAACATAATAGAGATCTTATTTAGTCTTCTAGAAACATAGTTGCTCCCTGAGTTCGACCTCGGGAAAACCTTGTTCCGAGTAAAAAATTTTAATAGTAATCTGGTAGCTGTTTTGTCTTATACTATAACGACTGTACTTAAACTATAATAAACATAAAGACACAACAAGACAGAACAAGGCGGCTTACACCTGGTATTACTATCATTTTGGCGCCGTTGCCGGGGAGCAACGGCTATTCTAGAAGTCATAAAATTCTCTATCGAGTTTTTATTAATCTCTTCTCTTTTTGTGTGCAGGCACTGGAAATCAAGAAGATAAGCAGCCGCACAACAGCCGCACAACAACCACTTTGAGGACAGGTAATTTTTCTCCTCTCACTATTAACCCCTAAAATCTAAAGAGGAAGAAAAAGAAAAACAAGCAATATAGGTGTAACCTATCTTCTATACCTAGTAAATCATCAAAAGCTACATGTTTTCAATTTCAACCCACTATTTCTGCACACACTATTAAGGGTATTTAAGGGCTAACACCTTCTTGCCTGAGCCCTAATTACCTAACAAAGAGCTAACTGGACCAAGTAGAGCCAACATAAGATTCAACATTAGGGTTTTAGAGACACACTTCTTAAGCAAGAATTGAGAAACCCCAAAATAGGTGTGCCCAAGCCATTGTTTCAAAATACTTATTCAGAGAAACCCTAAGTAATTTGGCTCTTTAAAGACACTTGAACCCTAAAAGACAAGACCTAATAAGCCCTCAACAGAACTAATAGGTGAAGTTGACCCCTTGGGTCAACCAACCTTCAACTTAGGTCACTCTTTGCACTCAAAAAGCCTAAAGTTCAAATAAAAATCTAAGCACCTTGATCTTAAACTAAAAGTGGTAGACTTAAGAGGTCAAGATCCCCATTCTAGTCTACCTAGAATCTCAGTGACAAGAGAGGTCGGGTGGGGGAAACCCTGTAACCCGTGGGGACGCTCTACCGTGTAGGGGTCTTCGCGGGATTCACCCTCTCTAGCTGCCCAGGTAATTCTCAGGTGGACGATCTTTTGGATCAAGGGGTCCATCTGCCCCGAACCTCTATAGTCACCCAACATTCTGGGTGTCTTGATTGGGTCCAACACCTGCTAAACTCATCTTCTCCATCAATGTATGTTTGGTAGGAGGTCCTTGAAACCTCCTTTAGAACTTCACTCTCCTCGAGGCCGAGCCTCGGTGCCCTTGTTTGAGAAAACAACACTTCACATCGACCTCTCCTCCGACTCCGAACCCAACTCACCTTCTTCTTCCACAATGGCTCAGCCAGTTGAGGAAGAGAACAATCTGGAGCACCGGCTCCAGCGACTCAATGACCTCTTCTAGAACTTTGTGCACCCACCGCAGCGTCCTATGATGCGGGACCACTATAATCCTGTTGCTGTGGCCATTGAGCCTCGAGTCAAAATCCCAACTGGAGGACCTGATTCTGAATTAAAGCCCAATATGATTCATGCCATACCGAAATTTCATGGGCTTAATTCTGAAGACCCCTTCCAGCACATCAAACAGCTAAAGCATCTGGCCTAAACTTTTGGGTCAGATGCACAAAATCGGGACATTCTCCTCATGAAGATGTTCTCATTCTCCCTTATGGACAAGGCCTCTCATTGGTACCAAACTCAGACCCGGCCGATCAACAATTAGGAAGAACTTCAGTCTGAATTCTTGAAAAAGTTCTCTCCCGTTGGTCGGACCAATGTTTTGCGCCATCAGATTACCCACTTCACCCAGCAACCGGGAGAACCTCTCCATGAGGCATGGGATCGCTTTTAGGATCTCATGAGAAAGTGCCCCCATCACGGAGTTCCTAAATGGGAACAAGTCTAGTCTTTTTACCAGGGACTCCGTGAGGATATTAGGCTTTTCGTCAATGCAACTTGCGGAGGAAATATCATGGGTCAGCATGAGGACACCGTGTGGGAGATTCTCGAAAATATGTGCGAGAACTCCATCAATAATGACTCCATGGGATTATTCGACAGGACGAATACCCGCGCATCGACGAACCTTAGGGGAGCACACGAGACGCAGGGCCTATCCGCATCGGTCGACCTGGAATTAATGGCCAGTCGATTGGACAAAGTCTCTATCATCGAGAAGAAGGTGGACGAGCTAACTCAGCACTTGCAGCGAGCCACCTCTGTGCATAGTTCCTTTGCACAGCCTCCTTCCACGCAGGAGACTGTACAAAACATTCTCCATCGACCTTCTCCTGGGATGGATCCGTATCCACCCCCATCTGATTCTCGGATCGGAGGATCCTACGATCCTTTCTATACTAGCCAACGGAATTCCACTTCCCCATTCTCTGATTCTTTGGAGGTTCCTCAGACCTGCGAGGACCTCAATGCCATCCAGAATGATCCCTTCTCCAACACCTACAACCCTGGATGGCGAAACCATCACAACTTCCAGTGGGCGGGAAATTTCCAAACTCAAAGACCACCCTTTCAGCCCCGTCCACAACCACCTTGTCCTTACCAGCCGCCTCAGCCTCGGCCCAACCCTACTTATCCATCAGGGCCTAACCAAGACCAAATGTCCCTCATCCTTCAGACACTGGCTGACATTCAAAGAACGAATGCGGCTATTCAGAAACAACACAAGGACGAACTTACAGAGGTTCGAAATCAACTGGCTCAGTTGGCAGATTCTCGCCAACCAGGCACACTTCCTTCCCAACCTCTTCCTAACCCTAATAACATGCCGACCCAGCGGCGCGTTATGAACCCAAACCCGAGCCAAGCACACATGATTTATCAGGCCCCCTCTGTTCCTTCACCTGACGGGATGGAGGCTTCCACTTCTTATGCGAGCTATCAGCATCAACCCATCCTATCCAACCCTAACCAAAACCAGGCAGGACTAAATTCTGTAACAACCCGTAGTGGTAAGGAGACCCAAGATCCACCTTATCCAAACCACTCCAAGCCTGGTAGTGATCCTAACCCTAGGACAATAATCCAGGACGTTCCTATCCCTGTCCCAGATCAAAGACCTAGACCTATCCTAGAAGAACCAACCAAGGTTCCATTTCCCGAGGCCTTGACAAGGGAAAGAAGACAACCAAGCCCGTGGCACCAGAGGAGGACCTGGTCAAGCTCTTTGAGCAGGTCCAAATAAACATCCCCTTGATGGATGCAATTCGCCACGTATCGGCTTACGCACAATTCTTAAAGAATGTGTGTACACCTCAGCGTGAGCCGCGAACCAAGTGTTGGAGTCCAATTGTACTATCAGAGCAAGCCAGTTCTGTAATCCTAAGCAAACTCCCACCCAAGGCAAAAGATCCTGGTACTCCCCTGATTTCCTGCAAAATAGGTGAAACCCAATTCGACAGAGCATTGCTAGACTTGGGTGCTTCCATAAATCTGATACCTACATCCTTAACCACCTAGAAGAATCTGAACTAAAACCGACTGAGGTGACACTACAATTAGCAGATCGATCTATAAAGTCACCTAAAGGGATTCTCGAGGATGTTATTGTAAGAGTTCGGGATTTCTATTTTCCTGTAAACTTTATAGTCTTAGACATGGACGCACCTGAGAACCCTAGGGATACACTGATCATTCTAGGGAGACCTTTCCTGGCTACTGCTAGAGTCAACATCAACTGTCAGGAAGGACAAATAGAGCTCAAATTTGGGAATCAAACCCTCAAAATTGATATATTTAAGGCCCAATAAGGAATCAATTGCGGTGTCATCAAACAAATCTGTGATATTAGGGCTCTGGTTGATGAAACGAGAATGACCTGATTATACCTCATCAACCACAAAAAGATCTTGAACCGCAATTAGAGGAGTCAGATCCTAATATAGACAGACCCATAATTCCTATCCTTGAACCTCACACTCACCCTGAACCACCCGCTGCTACTAATAACCCCGTCCTTGAACTGAAACCCCTTCCCAATCATTTGAAATACATCTTTTTGGGTTCTAATCAGACCCTTCCTATGATTATAAATTCCAAACTTTCTCTTGAGCATGAATCCCATCTGATTGCTGTTCTCCAGCAACATCGCAGAGCCATTGGATGGACTCACGATGACTTGACTGGAATAAGTCCCTCTTATTGCACACACCATATTTACTCTGAAGAGGGCGCACGACCTTCCCGTGAAATGCAGAGACGTTTAAACCCCAATCTGCAGGAGGTCGTGAAAAAGGAGATCATCAAGTGGTTAGATGCAGGGATCATCTACCCGATCTCCGATAGTCGTTGGGTAAGCCCAATTCAGGTTGTGCCTAAAAAGGTAGGGCTCACCACCATTACGACTGAAACTGGAGAAGTTATACCTACCTGATTAGCCAACTCGTGGAGAGTCTGCATAGATTACTGACGACTCAATTCCTCCACGAAGAAGGATCATTTCCCACTACCTTTCATTGATCTGATTCTCGAGAAATTAGCGGGAAATCGATTCTTCTGCTTTCTTGACGGGTACTCCGGTTATAACCAAGTAGCTATTCATCTTGAGGACCAAGAGAAGACCACGTTCACCTGCCCCTTCGGAACGTATACATTCCGAAGGATGCCTTTCGATCTCTGTAATGCACCCGCGACTTTTCAGCGGTGCATGCTTGCCATATTCTCTGATATGGTAGGTGATTATCTGGAAGTCTTCATGGAGGACTTTTCAGTTTTCGGGGCATCATTTGATGATTGCCTCCAGCACTTGGTTCATATACTCAGGCACTGCATCGATGTTAATTTGGTTCTTTCCTGGGAAAAGAGCCATTTTATGGTGCCTGAGGGGATCGTCCTAGGACATCTGATTTCTGAGAAGGACATCCAAGTGGATCGAGCCAAGGTTGATCTAATTTCTCATCTTCCTATGCCTAGCTCGATCAGGGACATCCATTCTTTTCTAGGGCACGTTGGTTTTTACCGTCGTTTCATTCCTGATTTTTCAAAAATCGCGTGCCCCCTGACTACTCCTCTCTCTAAGGATGTGCCCTTCGAGATCTCCAAGGAATGCACTCAAGCATTTGAAAACCTCCATGACCGAGTCACCCAGGCCTCGATCCTACAATCTCCTGATTGGTCTCAACCCTTTGAGTTCATGTGCGATGCATCTGATTTCGTTGTAGGAGCAGTTCTATGGCAGAAAGCTGACGGGAAACCCGTGGTCATCTACTACGCTAGCAAGACACTTAACGAGGCTCAGCGTAACTATACAGTTACAGAGAAAGAGCTGCTAGCCGTAGTATTTGCCCTTGAAAATTTTTGATCTTATCTCCTGGGTTCCCACGTCATCATCTACTCAGATCACACGGCTATGAGGCATCTCCTTGCCAAGAAGGATGCAAAGCCCCGGCTAATCCGATGGATCTTGCTATTGCAAGAATTCGACCTCGAGATTCGCGACAAAGCGGGAAGACAAAATGTGGTAGCTGACCATTTGTCTCGCCTTCCTTCTGAGATCATCTACCCTTCTAGACCCATTGATAAACGCCAGTTTATAATCATTCCTATGCATTAAAACAAACCTAGCTCTTAGGATTTTACTCCGCAAACAGGTTTTTGGGCTGCAATTTAGGCATAAAATAGGTTAGGCATGCATTGCATTTTTTATTATCTTTTTAATATGTTTTTGTGAGTGTTAGGGATGTACAGATATATAGATCCCTAAAATCCTAGCACTCAAGAAGGAAAATGGTGAAGGAGAAGCCCAGACTAGCTGGAACTCAGCCTGATCCAGCTCACCTCAGCTTGATCCAGCTCACCGCAGCTGGAACCTAGCTCACTTGAACTAGGATTAGCTCATCCCAGCTCCATTCAACTAATCTCAGCTGAATGGTAGCTCAAGAGAGTTCATCTTAGCTCACCCCAGCTCAAGTCAGCTCAGATCCAGCTCAACTTAGTTGAGTCTAGCTCATCTCAGCTCCCACTAGTC
The DNA here is from genome assembly GCA_037157565.1 of Thalassia testudinum. Classification (NCBI taxonomy): domain Eukaryota; kingdom Viridiplantae; phylum Streptophyta; class Magnoliopsida; order Alismatales; family Hydrocharitaceae; genus Thalassia; species Thalassia testudinum. Next base: position 10,951,800 of record JAZHRO010000065.1, on the reverse strand, counting down.
CACAGGGAGCTCTAGCTAGCTCAGTTGAGTTGACAGGAGTTCACCCCAGCTCAGATCCAGCTACATCCAGCTCCACTCAACTCCAGCCAGCTGAAGAAGAACTCATCCCAGCTCAGGAAGCTCAAGTCCAGCTCCCGGGGACTCAACTTAGCTCAACTCAGTTGAGCTAAGCTACCTTAGCTACCTCAACCAGCTTGACCCTCTCCGGGAGCACCAGATCCAGCTCACCTTAGCTCATTATGGTAGAAGCTAGCTTACCTTAGCTCGGCTTAGTAGCTAGCAAAGAACTAGCAAGCTAAGCCAGCTAGAATAGCTCCATGCCAGCCTCTTCAGCAGCAGCCAGCTCCAATTTCAGCTCCAGACTTCTCCTCCTCAGCTCCTCCCTCCAAACTCTAGCTCCAACACCTTCTCCTCTACTCCTCCATTAGTTAATCTAGCTTAGCTTAGCTTAGCTATGCTCCAACTTCCTTGGCTTGTACCACCCCAAAAACCCACTTAACAACTCCATCCAACTAGCTCCACCTAAGCTCCACATAAGCTAACCTACTTGGCACCAACCTAACCTACCCACCACTTCCAAAAGACACCTAAAAGTGGCGCCAAAAACTACCCTAACCACCCCCTTAATGGCGCCACTTTTCCCTCCAAAATCCCCCCTCATCTCCACCACACAATTTCCCTTGAATTCATCTCCACCATCCACCTAACCCCCCTTCTAGAAGACCCCATGTTGGCACCAACATGGTGGTGTCTCTCCACCACCAAAAGACACCAACACCACCATAACTACCTCCTTTAACACCCCTTGGGTTGGAGCCAACTCTCCTTAGCCATAGGATCACCAACCACCTCCATTCTTCCATCCTAGCCCTCCATTTCAAGGGGCACCTTAACCCCCCATCCTACCCTATAAAAAGATCACTACCCACCACCATTCAAGTCATCCTTGGCTAGCAATTTCACTCTCATATTCCACCAAGAAGCCCACGTCCAAGAGAGAAGAAGAAGAAGAAGATTAAGGGGATATTCTGTCCCCTTGGTGCCTTCCCCTCTTCCCTTCTCTCTTGGGTCACGCCAGCCAAAGGAGAAGCCAGGCAAGGAAGATCTTGGAGGAGATCTTGAAGGTGGTCCACGCCACCTTGGAGGAGTTCTTGAGGGTGGTGCACGCCCACCCCTTGGAGAGAGCATTGAAGGTGGTAACTTCCACCTTGGAGGAGCTCTCAAGGAAGGAGAAGAAGGAGGTGCTCTTTTCAAGATTGGGAGCTACCAACCTTGGAGCAAGAAGCCCTCTTCTTCACCATCTATCTAGAGGATTTGTGTTTTCTCTTCTTAATTGCATTTTTATAGTAGTAGAAGCTTTCCTCTACTAGGCCTTTTTGTAAAACACTTTTTCAGTTATCAAGTTGCCTTCTTTGCAAGTTTTCTTATTTGCATTTCTATTTGCTTGTTTTTAGCATTCTTCACTCCCTCTCTCTAATTATTCTAGGCCTCCACTTGCCTAGAGTGAGCTTAGGGAGAGGCTCTACTTGCCATATAGAAGTAGTATTTAAATTAAAATGTAAATCATCATTTCCGCCACCAGTTCGCATGTTGCCTTAGCTTAAAAATAAAAAAAAAATGATATATTGAAAAAATACCAAAAAGAAAGTTGAGATTTATTCCAAGCAAGAGAATCACTATTGCAAACATATTGCCTCCTTAGACGACCCTAGATACTCTCCTATTTAGGAATATAAATTTAAGAGCAAAAGCGGATTTACGCGTTACAACGACCTAATTAACAAACCACGTAAAGTCGCTATCACCCATCACGGAGCATTTCCCTGATGAACACCTGCTGACTGTTGGTACTAGACTTCTATGGTTCGCTAATATAGTGAACTACTTGGCATCTCATCAGATCCCGTCTAATTGGCCGAAGGCCAAGAAAGACAAATTGCGCTCTGATGCCAAGTATTCCATGTGGGAAGACCCGTACCTCTTCCGCATAGGTGTCGAACAAATCATTCGGAGATGTGTCCCGGAAGGTGAAGTCGATGATATTCTCTCCTTTTGCCATGACCAGGCATGCGATGGCCATTTCTCTGGGCACAAAACCGCATCGAAAATCCTCCAGTGTGGCTTCTATTGGCCCACTCTGTTCAAGGATGCATACAATCACTACAAGGCATGAAGTCGTTGCCAAACTTTGGGCAACATGAGCCATCGCGACATGATGCCTTTGTAGCCGATTCTTGTATGCGAAATTTTTGATGTTTGGGGGATTGATTTTATGGGTCCCTTTCCTGTCTCGGATGGCTTCGAGTACATTCTGCTAGTTGTGGACTACGTGTCCAAATGGATCGAAGCCATACCGACCTGAACCTGTGATCATAAAATTGTTCTCAAATTCATTCATCACAATATCTTCTCACGGTTCGGGATTCCTCGTGCTATCATCTCTGACGGGGAGACCCATTTCACGAATGCTCAGTTCAGGTCACTGATGACCAAATACGGGGTGTCTCACCGAATCTCCACTCCCTATCACCCCCAGAATAATGGTCTAGCTGAGCTATCAAATCGGGAGATCAAGAAAATTCTGCAGGTCACTGTTCAGCCTGACAGGAAGGACTGGTCGTCCCGACTTCCGGAAGCCTTGTGGGCCTATAGGATCGCCCACAAAACCCAATTAGGCATGTCTCCCTTTAGACTGGTATACGAGAAGGCGTGTCACCTTCCCGTCGAACTGGAGCACAAAGCCTAATGGGCAATACGGAGTTGTAATCTAGATCTTTCTAAGGCTGGAACCCACAGAAAGCTTCAAATCAGCGAGATTGATGAATTACGTCTTGATGCGTACGAGAACTCGTAAATCTACAAGGAGCGGGTTAAATCCTTCCATGACAAGCATATCTCTAGAAAGATCTTTCATCCTGGTCAGAAGGTCCTACTCTTTGATGCCCGACTCAAGCTTTTCCCTGGAAAGCTACGATCCAAGTGGGTCGGACCATACTTGGTCCGACAGGTTTTTGGAAATGGAGCCATCGAAATCAGTCCGCTCAGCCATGATTCCGAACCTTTCATCGTGAACGGTCAGAGACTCAAACCGTTCATTGATGTAACTTCTACTGATTTGGCTGAATCATCATCTATCCTTCATTTTCCCTGAACATATTGCGCCCAGCTGATGGCGTAAAACTCAGCGCTCAACAGGAGGCAACCCGTCATTCTCTTTGAAAACCTGAAACCTTTTCTGACACCTTTGTGCACTTAAGGTTCACCTTTTAGGACAGCCGACTCCACCTCAGGTGCTTGCATCTGAGATTAGAAATCGTTTGCAATAGCCACCCCGACCTATTCACTCATCAAAACATCTGTCCTAATGAATGAACTAAGTTGAATAAAAACCTCCTAAGTCATAATGAGGACATTGCAAATCTTAGGCATGGGGGGTATGAAAGTGCAAAACTTGTAAGAAAATGTTTTAAACGAAAAAATTCACATATACCAAAAACACCATAAAAATTAAAAAAAAAAAATGAAAAATAATAATAAAATGAGGGAGGAAAGAAATTTTGTGAAGGAGGAAGGGAAAAAGGAACAAAATGGAAAGAAGGAGCACAAAATGAAAGAAAAAGTGATAGTCATTAGTAAGAAACTAAGGAATTAACCTAAGTTCTAGACCTCATTCAAGAAAAGAAATGAAAAGTGCACAAGTGAGATTAGTAAGAACGCGAACCTTTGGCATTCTTGGATAGACTCTTAATACCCATTAAGATCTGGACATTCCTCAAGAGGTTGAGGAAAAGGAAAAACTTGAGTATTAGGTCTAAGGCTTAGGGAGTATTTGGCCTCGTTAACTAAATTTTGGTTTACGGGACTCAGTAACCTAAGCACCCTAACCTCACACACAGCCTGGTTCAGTAAGCGTAAAAATCAAAATCACGCAGAAGCGTCGCAAAAATTATGAAAATAACACCTAGAGTAGGAGCGACCGATCAACACAAGTTGATTTGGATAAGTTCCCAGCGCGGAGAGGTGGGAAATTCCCCTCGAAGATGCGTAACAAAATATCATCTCCTCGGTGCTTGTCTCTTAGGATATGTACATATCCTACTGGGGGCATGTAAGCACTCTGCTGGTTCAGATTCCATGGATGACATTATCACGAAGTGTCAATTGACAGGGTCTGAATTCAGCCACGGAACACCATGGATTGGATTATCTCAAAATCTCAACAGCCAGGGTTCTGGGGGTTACCATGGGCGGTGCTATCTCGAAGCATCGACTGCCAGGAACCCTTGAGGATTGAAGATGGGGACAAGGAATCTGATACAGACTGTGTTGAAAAGCCAATCCTAAGCTAGAATTAAAAGGAAAACGAGAGAGAAAACTCTCCAAACAGATAAATCTTCTACCTCTCTTACAAAAACGCACTGCGGACTGAGCCAGGGCTAAAATAATCTCAAGCATGGGTGCTTTAACCACAAAGTCCAATAAACCTTAGGTTAGTTCTTGTAAGCCTTAAAAACATTTGCTAAGGACTGAGGCTGAGGCTAGACAGATCTGGATCTTGGTTGGTACTAAAGTACCTTTTAGGCCTATGGTTAGCATTCTAACCTAATCTAGGTTTCAAATGAAAAAGCACTTATCTGAAATCATTAAGAACTTCATGGTCTAGAACAAGGGTTAAAACCTTAAGTTTTTTGCTAAGGGACTAGCAAAAGCTAGGCATGGGGGTATGATGAGAACCTCATCATGAACCCTAACTAGCACAGTCTAACCCAGATATGTGAGAAAACACTCCTACATGACCTAAAGAAAGTCTTAACTCAGAGAATTCTGAGTTTAAGAATAAAATAAATCATAAGCGGTAAAACTGTAATTTCACCAATGCAGTTTGCAAACAGGGTAATTGTGGGTCCAAACACAGGTCAAACAAGCTTAATAAGAAGGTAAGTGGGATGATTTGATCTAAAAAGGGTTATATCAACTTCTAGGAATTAAATGACATTTTGTAACCCTAAAATAAATCCACTTCAATTCACGAGGTTCGAGGTAGGATAAAAATCAACTGAACCCTCTAAAATTCATATAAAAATATTATCTAGGGTTTAGAACCTTCAATTTGGCCTTAGAAACCTATTTTGACCTAAAAAGAGAACCATGCCCAATTAATAACTTAATTTAGGTTTCTGCGTAAATTGGTCGGTCAAACATGGTCCAACCTAGAATTAAAATTCACCATTAAAATCCTTAGATTCAAATTAGTCTTGTATAAAAACTTGAGCCTAAGAAGAGACCTCCTTGACCGACTTTACAATTTGGTCCTCTTTATTTACTTTTTGACCCTTATCTTTTGAAACCCTTGCATTTTAGGTCCCCAACTTTTCATCATTCTTTGCAGAACGGTCCTCCTTGCAACTTCTGTGCAGCGCCATACTCCAGCGACCTTGTGCAGAGCATGGCGCCGCGCAGGGCAGGGCTGCCGTCCTCTAGAATAGGAGCGGGGTTCCCTGCGACGTCCTCTGTCGCAGGGACCCGCCCACGACCTTTGCTGACCACCATGCGTTCCGTGCGAACGCGCGGAAGGCATGGGTGTCCCATCCGACCTTACTCTGGCGAGGCTGGCATGACGCCAGCTCGCCCCTCTCTCTGCGCCAAGCCCTTTTTAAGGAGCGGCACACCTTGCCGACTCCTGCAAGCTTCCTTTGACGGAGAACTATCCCCCTCTTCATCCCTTTCTCCTCTGGTCAGAGAGCCCGAAGCTTCCGGCGAACTCCTCCTCTTCCTCCTCGTCGCTCTGCTACCCTACCTGTAGCAGGGTTTCCCCTACTCTATCGTCCGCGCCAAGCTGTACCTGCTTCCTCATCGTCGAAACCCTCCTCCAGGGCGTCTTCGTCTCCAGCTCCGGCAGATACGAGATGGCTGCTCTGCTCTCCCCCTTCGTCGAGTAATTAGGTAGATAGCTTCCTCTCTTTCTCTCTTGTATTTTCCCTCTTCCAATCTGCCCTTTCGACCACCCGCCAGCCACTGTCCAGACTCACCTTCTCCACCTCCGATCACCCCCTCCGGCGAGTCCACCCCACGCTCACAGACCCCTTCACACCTCGCCGACCAGCCCATAAGCTCCCTCACACTCCACTCCACAGATCCCCCCTCTCCATCCACTGCCAAGCGCCACCCAACCACCCCCCGAACAAACCCACCTCTCCGCCCACAGTCTGACCTAGGTCAGCCTCTGCACGCACTCCCGCATCCCGCCGACCACCGCACAAGCTTCGCCACACTCCGGCGAAGCTTCCCACGTGTTCTGACTAGGCCGAGAGGCCGTAGCTGTGATTTCAGGTTCACGCCCTCTCGCCGCCATTGTCGACGAGCTGCAGCAGCTTTACCTGTAGCTGCAGGCATCTTCCAGCCCAGGCGCACGTCCCAGGCTGCGCGGGCAGGAGTCGCGAAGGCACCCAGGCCTGCAGTTGGGGCGAAGGCCTTACGGGCTGCCTCAATTGGCCGCAGATTGCTCGCTTGTGGGCACCAAATCAGGAGGTGGGACTTTAGTCCCACCTCGTAAGTGCATGGCCAAGCACCCGCACTTAAATCGAAAAAGTGCTTAAGGCTTACTGCCTTTGAACACAGGGGTTAGGTCCCTCTCCCGCACACAGCGCGCCACGCGCTCGCTCGCCCTCGCCCGCGCTCACGCCCCGCGGGTCTGGGTAGGATCTGACTACCCGAACCATGCACTCCTCGCCCACCACCGCATGGCGGTGGACCTGGTCCCGGGCACGATAGCCACACCCGATTACCCGGCTCTGGGAGAGCAGTCCTATGAGAGAAATCTGAGAAAGTGAGACGTGGGGAAGGGTAGGGGTAGGTTTTGCTCTGACCCTTGTGTGAGCGTGCAGGAAGAAAAGAAGAAGAAGAAGAAGGTAGAAGCAACCGAAGCCTTAGCCGCTCAAGGCAGTTGAAGAGGAAGAAAGGAAAAGAAGGAAGGAAGGAGAGAAACAGAAGAAGAAAAGAAGAAGGAAGGAACTATAGCAAAGCCACAGATAAGTCGTCTGAGCATAGCATCAGACGTCGGAATCACCACAGTCGCAGAAGGCAGGAAGGAATGGAAGAAAGAAAAGAGAAGAAGGAAAGTCGGCAAGAGAATAAAAGAAGAGAAAGAAGAAGAAGATCACCACAGCTGCCGGCTAAAGAAAGGAAGGAAGGAAAAGAAGAATAGAAGAAGAAAAAGAAGGAAGAAGACATATCCGCCAGAAAGAAAGAAAAGAAAAGAAAAGAAGAACAAAAGAAAAAGGCAAGAAAAGAAGAAAGAAAGAAGAAGAGAAGAAGAGAAACGGCAAAGGAAGAAGACAAAGAAGAAAAGAGAAAGAGAGAAGAAGAAGAAGCCAAGATCTCTCTCTCTCTCTCTTATTTTTGTAACATAATAGAGATCTTATTTAGTCTTCTAGAAACATAGTTGCTCCCTGAGTTTGACCTCGGGAAAACCTTGTTCCGAGTAAAAAATTTTAATAGTAATCTGGTAGCTGTTTTGTCTTATACTATAACGACTGTACTTAAACTATAATAAACATAAAGACACAACAAGACAGAACAAGGCGGCTTACACCTGGTATTACTATCACGGTACGTAAGGGCCTGATGGCGGATTCACCATAGGATTACATTGGGCCCTTGGGATGACAGGTGCGGACGGTCGCATTGGTCCACCCGCGGGATTTTGGCACTGCGGGTTGTTGGACCATGCGAAGTTCGGATGATTTCGCCACCCTGGGTTATAAGTGGCAGAGAACGGGTTGTTCCCCAGGGCGCAAGCGTCTTCTATGCCAGAAGACGCGTCCGCATGTAAATACGCATCCGAGCACACGGAGGCTTGGTCCTTCGTGTCAAAATACTGTCTTGTAGAAGCTAGATCCACATGACTTACTGAATCGCTCGGCGCGACACTCGGTAAGGAAGGTCTTACTGGGTTTCTCGGGATAAGCCTAGTATTGGAAGAATTGGAAGTGTGATGAAGTGGTCAGGTGAGGGTGTTTGCCATAGAACGGGCGGGGTTGGCAAGAAGCTCGTCCAGCTTCTTGTGCACGACGGAGACTTCATCCAATTTTTGTGCGATAAGGCTGAGATCTGTGGATGAATGGGAGGGTACCGTGTCAACTTCATAGACATTACGAGGCAGGCTGGTACGATTAAAGGCGACAATGGAAGCATTGTTCATTGATTTTTCGCTGATATTTTCAAATAATTCAAATGCTCCATTCTCGTCTTTATTCATGAAATTCCCTCTGCAGGAAGCGTCTGCAATCTGCTTCAAAGTCTCATTTAGCCCATAGTAGAAAATCTGGGCTATATGCCACTTAAGCAGACCGTGGTTCGGACACTTCCTAAGGAGGTCATTATATCTCTCCCATGCCTCATGAAACTGTTCGCCGTTTTGTTGCGTAAATGAAGTGATAGCACGGCGATGCGCATTGGTTCACCCAATTGGGAAGAACTTCTTAAGAAATGCTGTTTGCATCTCTTCCCAAGAGTGGATGGTTCTCCCAAGGGTGCGTAAGCACTGCGACACTTTATCCCGCAATGAAACGGGAACATTTTCATGAGGACTATTGGTAACCTGATATTTCTAGGTTTAATAGTTTCAGCCAATCGGGTTAGGTCTTCCAAGTGGAGAAAAGGATCTTCACTTGCAAGACCATGGAAGTGAAAATTTATCAGGCCAATTATGTTAGGTTCCAGTTCAAAGTCGTCCCCGCCCATGGGGACCCGAATTTGTCCTATGGTCTCTGTAGCAGCGGGATTCTGATAGGAGCTAAGAGACCTAGGCTCCTCCCGTTCGGGAGGGTTCTGCATTTCCTCTAATGTTTCCCTAATGGCCTCAATTTGTTCATTATACATTTCCATTTGGGCTTGGAGGCGGGTTATGGGATCCAAGGCTCCACCACCTGGTGGGTTTTGAGGGCGATTTCCTCCCTCGGGATTTGGGGGTGGGCGTGCAACCATGTTTGTGGAGGAGGAGGACGATTCGGCTTCTTTTCTAAAATTATCAGGCAATTCACACAGTTCAGGGTTTTGTGACCTCCTCCCAAACATGCACTACCACAGGAAGAATTGGGGGGATACGAAGGGAAAAGAGATGAGAGAAATGATGCTGCAAAGGTACACTTGATGATAAATCAATACAATCAAATTCCTAACCTCCACAATGTGCCCTTAGACCTAAAGATCTAAGTTACCTACTATCATGAACTACAGAATCGAATGCGAGCACCGCGGAACCACCGGGCCAGATTGAAAGGTCGTTTGCCCCAGTCTTAGACACTCGATAGCACGCGGGAACCCTCACTAGCACGTAGGCACTACACGCAGGTAGTTAGACCTCCAATCCTTAATAAGGGTCAAGTTGCTACCAGTTTTAATTAGAGGCTTAGGATCAAGTGCTTCTGGAATGTGAAGGGCGTTATTTACTGGTAATGCCCAAGTGATTGATTTTGTAAAGTGTGTAAACTAAGCATGCAACGGGGAAATCTCCCTGAATTGAAGTTTTAATTGGTGAATGGGTTTTAGAATTCAGCCTTAAGTAGATGGATTTTAGGATTTCTCTGAATTACCAATTCAATCAATCTTCGGGTTTTGAGAGAATACAAGTTTTCTTCTAAGCCCAACAAACCCTTCTTCAATGTCAGTTGGTTAATGTATGCTAAAATGCAATGGGCTTCCCTAGATGGAGATTTCTATGTGTGGATGCAAGAATTAATTTTAGATTAGTGTGAAAGGGAGCCAAAGCACTTCAATTCAAGTGCTCCCAATTACCAAAATGATTTCCACACACAAGGTAGATAAAGAAAATCAAATTATTGGGGTTGAAGTATTCGGGATCGAATCTTAGGCACGTGAAAGGTCGTGGTGGGGTTGGAATCAACTCAATTCCAAGTCTCCCCACCAAAAAGGTGATCCTGAATTGCAGATAAATGAGGCAAAAATGGATGACAATCAATCTATTTATCTTTGCCTCAAAGAATACTTCACACGGCAAAGATTCAAGAATCAAGATTCTAGGATCTTCGCTATGCGAAGTTAGGCGGGAAATCCCGGGGTGGTGGGAGTGATGACAAACAATCAAACAAGTGATTTTTAATCCACTTGCCCCAAGAGATCCAAAGAAGTGTTTTTAGTTTCTTTTTTCTTTTTTTTTATATATTATTAAGGTGACAAGTTGACCTAAGTTGCTAAGAAAGAAAGACCTACTTGTTTAGCAACGTGTACGAAGCTCCAGTGCTATGCCGGCATCTTCACGCTCTCGTTCCCACCTTGGATCTGCCCACGTCTCCGACTTCGTCTGCTTTCCTTCTCCTTGCAACTGGTTCACCTGCACACCAACAAACAAAAACACCCGTGAAGAGAAGGGTATGAGAAGAGAAAAATTAAAGGAATGGAGTAGAAACTTACTTGAATACGCACTTCCCCGGCAACGACGCCAGAAAGAGCTATGGTCGGGCTCGGATAGGTTGTGTTAATATGGTGATTTTATCGTTGAAATGAGTATAGTGGTTAACCTAAATCGAGCCTAACCATCTCTTTACAATTTTTTTTTACCTGGCCTATTTGATTTTATCTTGGTCACTTTTAGGCCTAGGGTCGAACTCAGGGAAATGGGATTAGAGGTGAATAAGTTTCTACGCCTTTCCTACAACGAATCTCTTCCGTTCGGTTATTATGTTTTTGGTGTTTTTCTATTTAATTTTTTTTTCTGATAATTTTTGTCCTTGAGATACACCCTCAAAATCAGGTTCTTGGCTTTGAGCCAAATTAGGGTTCAAAACTGGTCTTGCTATTCGCAAGACTGAGTACCTGCAAGTCAAGGATTATCTTTTCTCTTTTGTATATTTTTTTTATCTTTTTACTGGCAGGAAAGAGAAACAAAAATAAAGTAAATATAATATATATATATATATGTATATATTATATATGTATAAAGGGGTAGGGGTGGAGGTGGAGATGGTATGTAGCACGGTGTCGAGTCGGTCGTCGTCTAGGAAGACGCAACCAACAGGACGAAGTGCCGCGTGGAGTATAGGATGGATGGGTGAAAGATGTATGCGAAGATGCTTTCTATATGCGTGTATCGGGGAATATCAGCAACTGGTGCAGATATTCTCGTGATACAACGTATGGTAGGTGATATTAAAATATATATATATGTATTTGTATATATGTAAATATATATATCTATATGTATATATATACATATATACATATATGGTTATAATTATATAAGTGTATATGTTGCTATATATGTGTGTATATATATATATATAGATATGTAAATATATGTATAGATAGATGTATATATATATATATTTATAATTAGATATATATGTATGTGTGTGTGTGTGTGTGTGTATGTATATGTATATCTACATATATCTATATACATAGATACCTATACATATATATATATATAGTAATATATGTATATAGTTATATATATATATATATATTACTATATATATATATATGTATAGGTATCTATGTATATAGATATATGTAGATATACATATATATATATATATATAATGTATTTATAGTTATAGATATATATATGTATATATGTATGTATATTTGTATATATATATGTATAAATTTATGTGTATATATATGTGTGTGTATATATATATATATATGTATATATCCTTATACTTAGTTATATAGGTACTAATATATGTATAGATATATGTATATATATATATGTATGTATATAAATATATGTATATATATCAATATATATATGTGTATATATATATAAGTATATAATAGTGTATAAGTGAGTGGGTGTGTGTACGAGAGTGTGTATGTATGTGTTTGCTGGAGGGAGTGAGAGAGTGCTCTGAGAGAGAGAGTGAGAGAGAGAGAGAGCGTCTGCTGAAGATGGCGCGGGCGTTAAGTCGTCTGATGCAGCGGCCATCGTCTGATGCCCTGCGCAGGCGCGTAGGCGGGTGAAGAGGCATGCGCACGCAGGAGGGAGTGGGAGCGGGGAAGGGACCGCAGCGCACCGCGCTGCGCGCTGAGGCGGGTGCGGGCGAAGAAGCGGGCGCTGGGAGCGAGCGGGTGCAGACGGGTGCGGGTGCGGGCGTACACGGGAGCGGGTGCGTGGATGGGCTGGCAACGATCGCGGCGCGGAGAGAGAGCGCCTGGTGACCGGATAAGTGAGAAACTTACTGGTCACCACACTATAGCCACAGTGTCGCGCTCTCTAGCGTGAACAGTGGCTACAGTGCGCGCTCGGCTCGCGCGACCGCCTGCAGGCAGTTCTGCATGTGCGGGCGTCGCTGAGCGAGCTGGCGCACGCGTGGAAGGACTGCGCCAACTACTGGCAAGCGCGTTGAGGGGCAAAGGCGACCTGCTGGCGCGTGCGGAAAGATCTGCACCGGCTGCTGGCATTCGCGGTGGCCTGCGTGCAGGCGAGCGGTGGCCGACGCGTTGCTGCTGCTGTGCTTGAGCTTCAAAGCTCGACTTTGTGGCAATGGCGGAAATTGCTTGGAACAACGAAACAAAGCGGTGAACCACCACGCCCACCAGCTCTTTGATGAGCTGGGCGGTGGTGGGACTCACAGTGGTGGTTGTGCACCACTGTGAACTGCTCCTAGCCGCAGCGTGGCTCCTCAGGAAGAAGAGAGGCTGTGTATGGAGGGGAGAGGGGAGGAGACGGCCTGGAAGGGTGCTGTGAGTTGGGTTCTTTTTTTGTGGACCAGGCTCCCTTCAAAGAAGAAAGCCATGCCCTTTTTAAAGAGGAAGAAGGCAAGCATAGCCATGCCCTGGCTGTGCATGGCTGTGCATGCGGCTGGCAGGGAGTGGCTGTGCAGAGCATGGCGCAAAGAAGCTCAAGCCATGCTTTGCAGTCGCAGAGAAGAAATACAAAGTCAAATAAAAATAAAAATAAAGATGGAGAATTTGAGAGGTAGTACTTGAGGAATGCGTTAATTTCAAGGCCATTTTATTCACTCTCCTCCCCTCTCAAATAAATGCATGCATGCGTTTATTTTAACAAATGCAACTATGGCTACCTAATATACACAGGTAATGCTTGGAAATAACACAAGATGGCACAATTGTTGGTGCATTTTTGCTGTGCAATCAGGTACCAGCTAGCCATTGGCTCAAAAAAGAATGGCAGAAATATTAATTCCAACAATATGAACGTTGGGAATTAAATCCCAACGTCTAGTAGACGAGTATCCTAGGTCCTAAACTCTATAAACTAACCCTAGGACTCTTTGTTTGCACACAAGAGACAATAAAAAAGAGAAGAAAATTCCTAGAGCTATAATTCATATCTTCCACCACATATTCAAGAGAAGAAATCGTGTTTGCTGCTTTCCAATCGTGCCACGAGTTTGCAAACACATTGACGTGTTTTGTTCACGTAATTCAACACGATTAGCGTCCATCCTAAGCTCTCAAATTGGTATTATTATTATTGTTGAGAGACGTAGGAACTTAGTTGTAAAAGTTTTCTTTCTTACACCTGTATTTCATTTGTTCTTGAGCATTTGCTCGTTGGGTTGTAACAAACCCGTTTTTGTACTTGGGTTGAGGTAACCTGTTAATTACCTCAGTTTAGTAAATTAATTCTCTCAGGGTTGAGAGAATCGGATTAGAAACCCTAAGCTGGGAGGCTTAGGTAGTGGAGTACCCAAGGGAGGGGAACCACTATACATTTTGTGTCCTTTGTGGTTTGATTGATTGTGCAAATTGTCTTGTTATTACTAATATTGTGTTTGAGTTTTTGTGCACATAGCCATACATATTACATATATCCTATATCTTTAGATCCTACAAGTGGTATCAGAGCTAAAGTTCCATCATACACTCCCCTGGTTGTGAACCAGGTGGACGTGTTGGTAGAGGTCTAGTCTACAGGCAAGGACCTACTTCCCCCGCCTAAACCCATGAAAAAGAAGATTGACTCCGGGCCTCATTGCAAGTACCACAATGCTCAGGGTCACACCATTGAAGACTGCCGAGGCCTCCCAGATTCGGCATGGCAACTTGGCCCACTTTATTAAGAGAAATGAGGGCCAAGACAAGGGAAAGAGACCCATGGAGGGTTCGGAGGACTACCACAGAGAAAAGCTCCAACATCTCCGGGGGATTAACATGGTCTCGATCATAGACCAAGAGCCAGATAGGTCGACAGCCCACCGGCTCGAACATGCGGTGCCACCCTGGCTCCCCCCTGCAGAGTATTACCACCAAGTCTTGGCGGCACCCGTGTTACCCTAAGGCACTCACCTCTCGTCGGCTGAACCCATTGGCGCAAAGGTCGAGGTGATCTTTAGGGTCAACATTGCCCCAAACCAATAGGCCACTCCTTCTGAGTTGACTCTTCCATGTGCTTTCCCTACTCTTTAGTGGGATGAGAGGAGTACTGTCAAGCAAGCGGCATCTAGTCTGTTTACCTCTTTGCCCGATTCAGTAGAGCACATAGACCTGCTTCTAGTGGCACTCCTAGCGGGGCAGTTGTAGCTCAGGCTTTTGGTGGACGAAGGTAGTGCCGTGGATGTCCTATTCATAAAGACGCTACATAAGTTGGGCTTCAAAAAGGAGCATCTCCCCATCGACTCACCCAGTCGTAAGGTTTGGCAATCACAAGGTGATGTCGAAGGGAGAGATTAGCCCTCCCTTGTCTGTCTGTGACGGGGACAAGCACCTCAACCGAACGGCTGCGTTCATAGTGGCTGGGTTAGCGACGGCGTTTGAAGGTATCATCGGCCGCCCAATGACCCACGCATTCCGCTTGATCCCCTCCTCATACTTTCAATTTGTGCTTTTTCAATCCCCCCTCACGATAGGGATGGTACATGGAGATCAAACAGTCGGGCGCGAGCTTCTAAGGATCAAACTAGAATGATCCATGGAGCCAAGACCCCCCAAGCCATAGAAATGAGGGAAAAAGAGAAACCAAGTCCAGGCGATCTAGTAGGAAACAAATTCGGCAGATCTCCAATGACTTCGGGACTACAACCAGGCTCCACAACCATGGCCTTATAGCTTTATCCTGACGATGCTACCAAGCTCGTCCAGGTCAGAGCTGACCTTGATCCCTCCGAGGTTCAGGAGCTGTTACTCCTACTCCAGACCAACGCTGACGTCTTCGCTTGGTCCGATAATGACCTACTGGGAGTTGACCCGTCCCTGATCCAACACCATTTGAATATCCAAGCAGGCACTCGAATGGTCAAACAGGTGTGCCGGCACAAGTCAGCGGAACAATGGCAAGTGGCTAAGGCCGAAGTCCAAAAGCTCATTGAAGCTGGATTCATCAAAGAGTCCTTATATTCGGCCTAACTCTCAAACGTGGTAATGGTTAAGAAAGCCAATGGCTAATGGCGCATGTGCGTGGACTTCACTATTAATGAAGCCTGCCTGAAGGATGAGTTCCTCTTACCAAGGGTGGATGCTCTGGTGGACTCCTACAGCGGGCAATCCCATATGTCCTTCCAGGACGCTTACAGCGGGTACCATCAGATCAGCCTTGCTCTGGCAGACAAACCTCACACATCCTTATTATTGATAGAGGCCTGTTTCAATATAGAGTTATGCCTTTTGACTTGAAAAATGCAAGAGCAACTTACCAGCACCTTGTAAACATGATTTTCTCCAAAATAATAGGAAAATCATTTGAAGTGTACATAAATGATATACTTGTAAAGGGATCTAATTTCCCTCAACACTTAGACTACTTAGCAGAAGTATTCCAAATACTAAGGAACACCCGCCTCCTCCTGAACCCTGAGAAGTGTGTATTCGAGGTTTCAACTGATAAATTCTTGGGGTTCTTGTCTCCAATAGGGGAATAGAAGCCAAACCCAACAAGATCCAGGTGGTCATGGACCTGCAGTCGCCAACCACGCTGAGGGGAATGCAATCATTGGTAGGCAAAATCACCTTTTTAGGTCAGTTTTTATCTCGATCCTCAAACAAGTGCCTCCCCTTCTTCGAGTGTATTAGGAAGGGTAAATGCTATACTGCCGCCCACTGGACATGTCAATGCTAGAAGGCCTTAGAGGACATCGAAGAAGCACTCCGAAGTCCCCCCATTTTGATGGCTCCTAAGCCTAGGGAAGCTCTTCTCTTATACCTGGTGGCGTCCATGTCTGCCATCAGCGCTGCCTTAGTTGGCGAACAAGAGGGGCACAACAACTCGTGTACTTTATTAGCAAGACCTATCAAGGTGCAGAGACTAAGTACACGGTCATCGAGAAACTTGGGCTAGCTTTAGTCACTGCGGCCAGAAAGCTACGCCCTTACTTCCAAGCCCACACCATAGTGGTTCTATCAATCTGCCTCCTGTGGCAAATGCTACACAAGCCATGGGGTCAGCTCGATAAATCAAATGGGCTATGGAGCTAGCAAAGTTTGACGTCCAATACTAGCCGGGGAGATCCATCAAGGGACAAGTCCTGGCGGACTTTATGGTAGAATTCACAGACCCGAATGCCTCCCTCACACTCCCCTTGCAGCTGTACGTTGACGACTTGTCCATGATAGTTGAATCTGAGGCCGGTATAGCCTTAATCGCCCCAGACAGTGCTACTCATAAGTACGCCATCAAGCTAGTCTTTCCTGCATCCAACAACCAAGCAGAGTATGAGCCCATGTTAGCAGGTATAAGGATGGCCAAATTAAAAGACATCTCCTCGTTAGAAATTTACACAGACTCCCAACTGGTCGCCAGCCAAATAAATGGCGAATACCAAGCTTGGGATCCAAGCATGACCTTGTATGTTGGGAAGGTCAAGGAGGAGCTGGCAAATTTTAAAGCCATCTCGATTAGGCGGGTTCCCAGAGTCGGCAACCCCCTGGTAGACGCACTCACCAAATTAAATACTGCAATCCCCCTAAAACAAGAAGACATCTGTAACGTTTCGAACCTAAATTTTCAAGTCATTTAGACTAAGCATGCTAAGACAAACTCGTCGACAGTTCTCGCATGAAAATCGAAGCCTACATGAATTTAAAATGCGTAATTAGATTGAAAACTTGTGTGTTTTTTGTTTTTGCAATCTAGACCTCAGATCGATGATTCGAAAGTACTATCAACTTTCTGGTGTCACGAGGATTTTTATGGTATGCTTCTTATGGTGATCAGACCCCGGATGTGCAAATGTGTATAAAATGCAAACAAACTCACGTGCAATCTACCTTAAGGATCGTATTTTGCAAACAACCTCCGTATAAAAATCCACAAATTTTGTTGGATTTCCTATCTTGTAATGATTTCGGTGATACATATTTTATTGAAATTGAAACTCGACCCTCTTACGAGAGTCCATATAATAAAAACTCTTATTATTTGTTTCCTAAATCGGAAAAACAAAAAAGAAATTACTTTTCCTAATCCTAGACCCCACCGCCTCTCCGTCCTCTCCCCTACT
This sequence comes from Thalassia testudinum, assembly GCA_037157565.1. NCBI lineage: Eukaryota > Viridiplantae > Streptophyta > Magnoliopsida > Alismatales > Hydrocharitaceae > Thalassia > Thalassia testudinum. Next base: position 10,934,380 of record JAZHRO010000065.1, on the reverse strand, counting down.
TATAAAACCTAAATCCCTCCTCCGTTTTCCCACACACACGAGAGAGAGGGAGGGAGAGGGGGGTACAACACGCACCCATGGCTAGGGAAGGAGAAGGGAGAACGAGGAGGTCGACGTCGGCGTGGGAGTGGCCGGCAGTGTGCTTCCGTGGTCGATGGCGATCGGCGTGGTTGGTCATGGCCGGGAGAAGCGGTGGCGGGCTTGGGTTCACATACGTGAACACTGCCATGCAAAGAAAGACCGAAGGCGAGGGAGGAGGGGGAAACCGAAGGGGGGCCCCCGTGGCCAGCGTACCGCCTGCCGGTGGCCGGAGGCGAGGTTGGGCGAGGAGGAGGCTGGAGGAGGGTCTCTGGGGTTCGCTGGGACGCCGGCGAGGCGCGCGGGATGGTGAGGCGTCGGTGGTCGCAGGCATGGCCGGCGGTGGCTGGAGATGACAAGGGAGGGGACCCTGCGTGATGGGTTGTCGCAGACAAAGGAACGTGGGGAAGAAGAAGACGCAGAAGAGAGTAGGAATTGGTGAAGAGTTAGAAAAATTTCAAGAATTAAATTTTAAGTTCGTAATTTTTCGATTAGGTCCCTGACAACATCCTCCTTAAATTATTAATCTAGGGAGCATTTGAAATTCGGATTTGATGAAACACCCGCCGTAGGAATCTTGCTGAGATATACTTTGGCGTGTAGGCTCTGATCGGACGAGGTAAATTATGTTTCTATCTTTGAGTTTTTATTAATTATATTTTTAAAATAATAACTTTCGTTTTGGTCCTTGTAAAGGGATTGTATGTTAATAAACATTTAACGATCAAAATTGTTTTACTTAAATCGGGGGTCTTTGAGATTGGAATCAAGTGATCCAAGACTCGATCTTCGGGTTCTTGAACGTGCTAGATCCATCTGTATGGTTGGATTAGGTAATTTTTGCTCCAATTTTTAAGGCACAGAATTCGAAGACACGTGAGGTGTTAGGATTATCCGATCAATTTTCGCAGAGTCGTCGTGACCCTCGATGACGTTAGATAGAGTAGTCTCTTTCTTTTTTCGTATAATTTATCTATATAATGATTTTCTTCGCATATTACATTGTTTAGTGTACTTTCTTACCTCTTGCTAGGATTGGATCCGTTTGCATATTTCTTATTCCTCTTGGTACTGGAATATTAAATATTAATGATAAAAATCAAGTTGTTGACTTGGAATGTGAATAACCCAAGTAATATAGTTAACTACTGGATTAAAAAGAGTTAACGATCAACTATTTGATAAGTTCATGAAGTAAATGAATTATAAAGTATTTAAGCTTGTTAGTTATGACCTATCATCGCATGTACAAAAGGAACTATATTTTTAATAAAACTGATATCATCAGGATGGTTAAATAATGATTTGATTTGAACACGGTCAGAAATTGAAAATTTCTTGGAAATGAATAAGTTGGAGGATAATGTGAATATTGGTTAATTATGAAATTGATAATATGAAATTATTAAAGATGATTTGAATGAAAATGAAAGATACAGTTATCTGAAAATGAGTTATATGATACGATGGATATGTCAGGAAAACAATAGGAATAGGAAGCTAGTTTTAGCTCGCTACTCGTCGGATTTTGGCTGTTGCTTTGGTCTTTTTAGATCGATTCTGGGTTGGTTTAGGGAGTTGCTGGTCTCCCTATAACTCTGTGGTTAGGCTTAGTGGCAAACTGGGATAGCGGATTTGCAAGCCTTGAGGGTTGGAGTGATTTCTTTCTCGGTAGGTGGGTGGGTCATTGGCTGTCTGTGGCTCAATGTACATAGCATGTGTACGTGTTCACGCTATACGATGTAGCCGCCACCCCTTTTTACAATGACCCCAAGGTGATGGAGAGTAGAGACTCGGTGGGTATAAGTGGTCTTCTCGGCCAGGAGGGTGGCTTATACTGGTCTTGCACTGCAGAAAGTCACACGAAATCGTTTCATGCCTTGAGACGTTAATTGACAGATTGTGAACTATAATAAATTGAACTTTTAATATACGAAACGAAATCGGATAATAAGATGCTTAATAAATGGATTAATTAAAACTATAACACCCATTCTCTCTTGTGCTTGGTTACCGTTGCTCTTTACTGTTGTTATTTCTACTATACTTAGTTTTTACTGACGTGCTTTTGGGTTCCGTACTCAAGTGTACTTGGCAGTTCGCCAGGAGTTTTCCATTGTACATTTCCTTGGACTTATATACCACGGTAAACCCTCCGGTTAGTATTAAATTTATGTTCCCTTAAATTTTGCAATATGAATTGTTTGTTGGCTATGTTTATATTTTCTGATTATGTGTTGGGTGACTGCGAACTTGTGGGTGATTTATGCTAGTGTTAGCACACGACGACTCGAATCTCATCGGTTGGCGAGATTGGGTCGTCACAACATCTGTCTCTAGACTCTGAAGGAGCCAGCTGTACTCCCTCCCAAGACATTCCTGATAGAGCAATCCATCTCTTGGATGACGCCTATCATTACTTATTTGGACTCTGGTGAGTTGCTCCCAAGGGAACCAAGGCCCAAGGCATTCCGCCTGAAGGCCTCAGGATACACCTTGATAGAGGGGCAACTGTACAAGCGGGGGTATTCCACCCCCTGTTGCACTGCCTGACAAGAGAGGAAGCGATGCAAGCCCTTCAAGAAGCCCACGAAGGTATGTGCGGAAACCACGAAGGATACAAGGTACTGTTAGCTCGACTATTCCATGTGAGGTAATTTTAGTCCCAAATGAAGCAACAGTGTAAGGACTTCATGCGCAAATGTGATAAGTGCCAGCGATTTGCTATCCTACACCACTTGCCACCTGCAAAGCTAGTGCCTATAATGTCACAATCCCCTTCGCAAAATGGGGGATGGATTTCATTGGACCTTTTCCACTAACCTCGGCTCAGAGGCAGTTCATACTAGTGGCAGTTGACTACTTCTCCAAGTGGGTCGAAGCTGAGGCAATGGCTAGCCCAATAGCTGACAGAGTTATCTCCTTCATCCGCAAAAACATTATAACTCGATATGGGATACCTCAGTACATTGTTACAGACAATGGTACCCAATTCGCCTACAAAAAATTCGAGGAACATCCCCAACCGAGCGGACAGGCGGAGATAACCGATCACACCATCATCTCAGTGCTTAAGCGCCGGCTACATTCAGCCAAAGGGAGATGGGCAGACGAGCTATTGGACGTGCTATAGGGCTACAGGACATGCCAGAGGACTTTTACAGGCCACACACCATTCAGCCTGGTGTGCGGCATGGAAGCCCCACTGTCGATTGAGACTTTCCTCCCCACCTATCGAACACAACTCTATGATCTTGCCACCAATGATAATCAGATCCGCCTAGCCCTAGACCTCATGGACGAGCTGAGGGATGAAGCTTCAAAAGCATTGCTTAAGTATAAGGAAGTGACTGCGGCTGCTTACAATAGACGAGTCCGCAAAAGGGCCTCTCCGAAGGAGACTTAGCCCTACGAAAGTGTGAAATCTCCATGCTAAGTAAATAGAGCGGAAAGCTAGACGCCCCTTAGGAAGAGCCTTACAAAGTTTGTAAGAATAGTCCAGTCGACTTTTACAAATTACAAACCCTAAGCAACAAGAAAATCCCTCGTACTTGGTATGCGAGTAATTTATGCTTGTATTATGTATGAAAAGAAAACGCAATGAAAATACAAGCTTTTCTTTCATTGAAAATATTGTCTATTACATCCCTCAGAACCATCGTTCCTGGCTGCAAAAGAATGCGTGGGGGGGGGGGGGGGAAGATAACAAGATCACTCTGAAGACTCGGTGGCTTCACTCCCAGTCTTTAAAGATGTTCGCTCCAAGCGTCATAGGTGGTGATGAGACAGCATGAGGAGAACTACTCGGTCGGACAGGCAGTTCTGCAGCTTTTGACGGACCCAGCTTGGGTGCCTCCTCTTTCGGATCCGGTCTTCCCAACTAATTCACGGACCCTGGCTGGTCCTCAGGAAGCCCTATAGGAGCCTTGTCCACAATATGACCGTCAGCTTTCTGATGGTCATACTCGGGGTCCATAGACTAGCTACACAGCTCCTTCATCGAGGTGTGCTTGCCCTCAAGAAGGGCTTGTACCACTGCCAGGGTGTGCTTCCCGATCTCCCTCGAGACGACCTCCCAGTTCTCTTCCATTGACAAGTCAGAAGTAAAGAACCCCATCACCATCTCAAGATCAAGCTTCGGTTGGGCAGCATGCTCCAACTCATGCATCGCTTTGCCCTTGTCCTTTGTGAGCTACTAGGCCTTGGCGAAGTTGGCCCTCAGTGCCTCCTCACTTACTGACACCTCAGCAAGTTTGTCAATGGTAATGCCCAGGTGAAGGCGCTCTTTTTGAAGGGCCGCCTCGTATCCCTCAACGACTGAAGAGTGCTCGACCCTTAGCACTTACACCTGCTTTAGTGAAAGGACGTTGGTGTAGGAGGTCTACAGGCGCTCGGATAAGTCTTGCAGAGCCATGACTTCAGTCTTGTATGCTTTGACAAGACTCTCCTCTATCTTCCCGTCAAGGTCGGCAACCTCCCTCAAACCTCGGCGGCCTGGCTCAGCTCCTTCTGCAGTTAGGCTACTTCACCAGCCTCCTGTTATTGCGAGCGAAGCTTTCAGAGAGCATCCTCCGTAGCTTTCTTCACCTTCTCTCGGGTGGCAGTGGCCTCCCCAAGGAGGCGGACAAAATTCCGCTGCTCCACCTTGGCTATTGCGACCCACTTCACGGCCATGTCAGCCTCCTCCGTAAAACCACTAGGCCCAGCGACATCTGCAAGAACACCGCCATGCAGGACGAAAGTAGTCCCGAGGGCCTCCACTTGTTCAAAACCACACATAGGCGTGAGAAAAAAGTTCTCCAAAATATAAGGGACAAGCAAAAAAAAAAAAAGGGGCGGGGGGGGGGGGGGGACTTACCACTTGGAGGTAGTAATAGAACACGTGGTTCATATCCATCCCTCCCGGCCTAGAGGCAGCCCAAAACATGACATCCTCCAAATGTCGAATCACCTGCTTTTCTATGTTGAGGCCATTGTCCAACTCACTTGCCTAGGTCGAGAGTGCCCGATCGGGTCTGGGGCCTCCCTGGCTATGACGACTCGAGTCCCGCCAAGCGACTAAACTGGGGTCGCCGTGTGCTAACACTAACACAAATCGCCCACAAGATCGCCGTTATCTAACACATAATCATAGAATATAAACATATCCAACAAACAATTCATATTGCAAAATTTAAGGGAACATAAATTGAATACTAATCGGAAGAATTACCATAGTATATAAGGCCAAGGAAATGTACAACGGAAATCTCCTTGCTAACTACTAAGTATACCTGAGTACGAAAAAATAAAATACAACAGTAAAAATTGAGTAGAGTAGAAACAGCAAAAGCAAAGTGTAACAACAACCAAGCACAAGAGAAAATAAGTACTATAACTTTAATTAACCTATTTATTAAGCATCTCATTATCCGATTCTATTTTATATATTGGAAGCCCAATTTATTACAGTTCACAATCTATCAATTGACGTTCCAGGGTACAAGACAATTTTGTGTAACTTCCTGCAATGCAAGACCAGTATAAGCCATCCTCTTGGCTAGGAAAATCGCTTATACCCATCGAGTTGCTACTCTCCATTACCCTGGGGTCATTACGAAGAGGGGTGGCGGCTACGTCGTGTAGTGTGAACACATACAAGAGCTATGTACGTTGAACCACAGACAACCAATAACCCACCCATCGGTTGAGAAAGAAACCACCTCCAAACCGTTGAGACCTGCAATTCGTTATCCTAGCTGGGCACTAAGCCTAACCAAAGAGTCATAGGGAGGCCAGCAACTCCTTAAACTAGCTCAGAACGGTCTAGTAGACCAAAGCTACAACCAAATCCGACAAGTAGCTGGTTGAAACCAGTTATTTGATTCCTTTTAATTCCCCACGTATCTGTCGTATTAATTATTTGATTATTTTTAGATAACTGTATCTTTTGTTCTTGTTAAATCCAATCATATTTAAGAATTCCATATCCTTAAGTTCAGGATAATAGGTATTCATAACACCTCTAATATTGTCAATTTACAGATAATTTCCACGTTATGATAGTGATTCCATACTAATTATCAATTACAATTTAGATGGAACTAGTTTCACATATATCCAAAAATCTTTGAAAATTTTATATTACTAATTCAGGGATTAAAAAAATCCTCACTATCTTCCACCTATTCATTTATAAGTATTTCTGAGTTCATGACAGTGGTCCCATATTATTTGTTTAATAAAGAACATCACAAAACTTATTTTACAGGAAACATATCTTATTTTATACATGCGATAACAAGGTAAATATGATCATTAACTCTTAATCTTTCTCATAAAATCCAGTTATTTCTCACTAAAGTGCCCATAAACTAGGGAAAAGATATTAGAGTCTCTTTACACTATATTCAATGAGTGTAGACGCGGTATCATCTGTTAATCATGAGAATTGTTTGTAATTATTTTAATAGTTAATCCAATTAACTATTCACATCCAAGTCACCGACTTGATTTACCATGTTTATTTTTAATATACAAGTACCCCCAAAATAGCCAGAAGCATGAAGACGGGTTTCAACTCAGCAAGAGGTAAAAACGCATACTAAACGGTGCAATAGGCCAAGAAAATTCCCATGTAGGCAAACCACACGGAAGAGAGAGATACTACTCTACCTAACGTCACTAGAAGGTCACGGTGACTCTGAACCATGCGCACAGGGCCTGGGGGCAATATCCACGCCCGCCTCGAAATCCATGCATGCACCGGGGGTAGGATCTAGTTCACACGGATCAAAAATAGGGTTGCTAACACTTAGTCACATTTCTAATTTTTCACTAAAGGGAATGCACTCAAAAACAAAAATAAACTACACCAATGCATAGTGCGCATCGATATGATTCCAACGGTACTTTATTTGTCAAAATCCAAGGTTGGGAAGGCCACAAACTAGTTAAAACAGTGCAAGGGTCCCTGAACCAAACCAGATCGGCTAGCCCACACGACCAACCGCCGGTCCACCGCAACTCGCCACGTCTCGCACCCCCATTCGAGCTCGTGCCTGCCCGCTCGATTGGCGCCATGCATCCCACTCTCCCTCACCATGCGCCGCTCGCTCGCGCGTGCCTGCACCTGCGCCTACGCTGCTATGCACGTAAGACGTGTCGCACATCCACTGCATGCCGCCAGATCACACGGTGCACACTTGTTGCCGTCGCTGCCTCCATGAAAATTACGGTGGGAAGCCCAGACTTTTCGCTATCGTAAAAAGGTCTCTGAACGAAAATTTTTTAATTTTTAAAAGGCAAATCCAAGATTTTTCTCCTCTCTTCCTCTCTTAATTTGAGAGGCTTAGAATCTAATGACGACCTAATGTTGAACGTCGGGTTGCTACGCTAACGTGTTTGGTTTTGAAAACCTATCGTCGTAGTATGAAAGCGAAGAACTTATGTTCAACAAATAAAATTTATACCAAAATGGAAATCCCGGGTCGAACACAGGGAGGCGGATGTTTGATTTAAAAACACGCGTTTGTTTATTTGTCACGAAGAAAATTAATTGATTAGAAACTATCTAACTATTTACAATAAATAGAAGAGAGAGAGAGAATAAGAGAGAGAGAATATTACAAACAAAAATAAAAAAGAGATGTAGAATGAACATGGAATTTCATCATCAGAATGATTGTTCATTATACTAGAAAGCGGGAAAATGATTGCATTAGAAAGCAGTAAATCTACTCTAGAAAGCAGTAAATCTATTCTAGAAAACAGTAAAAAGAATGGGGAGAGAGATATCCTCCTCGACGGTCGCTTGGAGGACGAGCCGGACTGGACGGCGCCTGGACGAAGGAGGACGAAGCAAGACGAAGGAGGACGAAGCGGAAGAATGGGAACGGGGCAGCATGTCGTCGTCGCGGGATCCGCTTCCGAAAGGGAGACGAAAAATTGACTTTATCTCGCGAGAAGCATCCTAGGTGTGGGACAAGCTTTTCTTGAGCTTTGGAGAGGTAGAGGAGAGAAGGAAGGGATGAGAATTTCGTGTGGAGGGGGTCTCCTTTTATAGTTGCAAGGAGTGGGGGCAATTTAGTCATTACAACTCTAAAAACATTAAATCAGGGGACTTTAGTGATGGATAAAACTGTCGCTAAAGCCCCATCGTGGGCGTAGTGGGGGCGCCCGCTCATCTTCCACGCCGCCCACGTTCAGCTGCTCTTAGTTGTCCAATCGTGAGATCGGACGGCTTAAGTCGCGCCTCTGCACGCCTCTTCTACGCGCCCGCCCGAGTGCGATCCCGCGTGAGGCACGGGCGTGCAATAGCGCGTTGGATGGATTGAGCACCCGCAGCTGCTTGATCACGATCGAGCGATCGTAGAGCCCACTCACTCGCACTCCAGCACCCGCTCGCCACGAGTCGATTGCGCGCCGCTTGCTCGCGATAGTGCTTTCGCCCACTGCATTGTGGAGGAGAGATGGTCGCGGAGACGAATTCAGGTGCACGCATCCACAACCGTTGGATGTGCATCCAACGGTGGAGAAGCGACGAAGAAGAGATGGTGCGGCGAGTGCAGTGGTCGGTTGGGCGGCTGAGATGGCGCCACGTGGCGCCATCTTGGCTGTCCATCTTCTGGATGATGTAAATGGTGCCACGGGTGTCAGATTGAGTCGATTTTCGCGTCGTTAGGCTGCGATCGTCGATCCGAATCCATTTGTGTGGTTGGATTTGTCGTTTGAAGTGTGGATTCACACTATCTTGACCCTTGATCTTCTAAGGTTCCCCGATCTCTATCTGATGCTACAGATGTCTGATTAGGGCGATCTTGGAGTTGTTGAACTCCAATCGTCACCCTGATCACATCTATACGGTTGGATTTTCGATCCGAGGCTCCGATAAAAAGTTTGCCCTGTCCCTAAAGATAAAAGGAGACAATTAACCTCCATTTTATTCAAACTAATCTAAATGCAAGATGATGCATGTTATGCAATATTTATAGTATGAAATGCAATCTTATGCTTATGAACATGCATAAATAGACATCTTAAGTAGTGTAAACATATTTACATCACCTAAGGACCCAAGGGAATCATTTTATAGGTCCAAGGGTTATTGGGATTAGGATTAGTAGGATAAAATACCTAAAATATCCTTAGGGTTGGGTCTACCTTACATTTAGGTCATTTTCAACTTGTTTTGGCCATAACTTGAGCTATACACCTCGGAATCGCACGAAAAAACGTTGCCGGAAAGCTTGTGACGAGAGGAATCTAATGATATCACATATGGCACCATTTTTACGATGTTTGACTAAGGGTTGACTCGAAATATGAATTTTTTTGGCAATTTAAGGAGGTGCTGACACCAGCACCAAACCGCAACCAGGTTTCCGGGTTTGAATTGACCCGAACCTCTTTGAAATGATTCAGATTTCAGATTTTGAGACATTATACCGGCCACCCTTCAGAATGGATCCCTTGATAGATCTGACCGTCTGCCTGATCGTCCCAAGACCTCCCCAGTAGAAAGGAACCACTAGCACCCTCGCCCCGATTGAGCTTCGCCTGAAGTGTGGCTATGCGAAGTTGCTTCCACTGAGGAAGCCACAGGTGATGGCCACCTTTTGTGCTAATTGGGAGAAGGCCCCAACAGAACCAGACGAGACATTGAAGGCATTGGCTTCCCCCATCTGAGCTATCTTTGCCAGGGCAGGAGGTGGGGAGTCAAGCACTATAAACCCTTTTGGCAAGCTAGAAGCGGCAGATGACTCCACTAGGGTTTCCTCTGCCTCAGCCCACTCGAGCTTTCAGGAGCAGACACGGCCGGATACACACCAGCAAGACCCCTCTTCGGGCACTTAAGAGGGTGCTCTGCCTTGTCTTCGCTTCCCTCCCTTTCCTTCCTCTTGGGCTCCTTAGAGCGAGAGTATTGGCTCCCCTTGCCCTACTCCACTAGCCTTTCCTCCCCACGGTGGGATCTGTGGTGAGAGGAACCACTGCCTCGCCGCCTAGGGGTGTCCGGCCAGGCAAACAGACCAAAGGATGAAAAGAAAGAAGGAAAAAGTCAAGCCATTAAGTAGTGAGAGAGGGGGTTACGCGTTATAAAGCTATCACCTCCCCCCTACTTACATGGCACGGGATAGGAATTTGCAACACACGACAGAGCTGCTCAGATGTCTTCCCGCTTGAGCTTCGAGCAGGCAATTGGCCTAAACTTAATAATCTTATCAGCGTCCGCCTGAGCAGCTGAATCAAGCTCCTCGGTCCTAGGCGACAGATCCTTATCAAATAGACCTTGCTAGGTATAAGGGAAGTCGTGGTCCCCATGATGGAAAACAAAGAAAAAATGACGATCCTGCCCTTTCAAACTATTGGGCAGATCAACTATCCAATACTTGGTATGTTGACTGTACAAGGTATAAGTACCGGACGGGGGCTTACTAATAGGTCCACTTTAGAGGATTCAAATTATGCCTAAGAGCGTTTAAATTGGAGTTGGAAATGGATTTCGAGAACGTATTACATTAAGAAATTAATAAGCTCATGATTTATGGTTTCGACATTTTCATGAACTCCGTATGCATATTGATACACTGATTACATATGTAGGAATGACGGAGAGACAAAATTGGGAATTAATTGGCACCAAAATATTTAGGAAAAAAGTTTATTTGGAAGGAAGTCAATCAAATATTTTTGTGGGAGAGCTATACATTATTGTAATCTAGTTCTACTATTTTTTTGGAAAGCTTAATTTAGGAAGGGAATAATAGCTCTCATGTGTTGATCAAATCAATAATTGCATGTTAATTCCCCTTCCTTATTTTCCCCTCAAATCTCTCTCTTTCCAACTAATCTCTAAATTCTCTACTCTCTCTTTCTCTTTACAACATGAAACGGATGGACCACCGAAGGAGGATCTTCTTCCTCCACGGAGGAGGAGAACCTTCTCTCCAAGATAGACCCAACTCCATCATCGCAAGCTCCATGCCCACAACCACGATCACCACCGCATCTCGCCAATGACATTCCCATCATCGTGGTCGGCAGTGACAGCGTTGACATCATCACCGCGACTGCGACTCCAGCACTACAAGTTCATCACCATCGTGCTCGGCCCGATGTTCCCGTCACTGCGATTCTCCACAATGACGATCACCACCGTGCTACGCCCCATCCTCGACTGTGTCCATCGAACAACAGGGAGCACATGCCCCCTCTCCCTTTCATTTAAGACATTCGAAAACCTTCCCGACTGTCCAGAGCCACCGTAGCCTCCTGCTCTGCGATTGTCTTCTTCCTTCAGACCATGCCTCCACGCAAGACCTAGCACGTGCCACCGCTGCTCACGCCATCACCCCTGGTGCAATCACAGGCACCTTTCCCCTCGGCTGCACATGCACCAGCCTTGTGTGCAGCCTCCTCCTCCTCACACACCACCAGCCTTATTGTGCAGCCATGCCTCCGTGCACCACCACAGTGTAGCTTCCACCTCACGTTCAGCCTCCTCATGTGCAAGCAGCCCTTGCGCACCATTGCGTGGACACGCCATTGCACAACCATCCCCTCATGCGCGCCAACAGCCAACCATCGGCCTCCTCCTCCTCCTCCTTTTCTTATCCGTGGACAGAAGAAGGGGAACCCAAACATCACGCCGGTCCTCCACACGTAGTTGTCCCTTTGTTCGACGCACTGTCGCCTCCACCGGACTCGCCTCGCCCTCACAAGCTCAGCCCTACCTTCGATCGTGCAAAACGACCACTATCTCACTGGCTAGAAAGCCTCACTGCCGACAGCCTCTGTCTCTCCGACCGGCAAGCTCTGACCACTGTTCTCTACGCCACAACCGCCATCGCGAAGCTCTCATCGTCGCTAACCTCCACCGAGCTTCGTACACCTGACCATGGCCTCCTCTTCGCACATGCACAAGTAGAAGGAATCCCCTGTTTTGGGTTCCATTAAAAATTACATTCACATGACATTGATGAGAAATTGATTTTTTGGATTTGATTATTTTATTCATCTAAATTTGCACACTTGCCTTCAAGTTTTCACATTTGATGTAGACACATCCATTTAGGATAAAATACTTATTTATGCATGTTCCTAGCTTAGAGATGCATTCCATATTATAAATATTACATAGCATACATCATTCTGCATTTAGAATAGTATGTATAAATTTTATGTTAATTCGCGTCCTTTTGTGAACAGGAGAGAAGGAGATTTATTTCGGGGCTTCGGATTGACGATCCAATTGTACGACTCTGATTAGGACGACGATTGGAGTCTAACGCCTTTGAAATCGTCTTAATCGGAATTCCGTAACACATTATGTAGTTCGAGGAAGATCAAAGGCCAAGGGGCTAGGTGACACAATTCAGAGCTTCAAACAACAAATCCAACCATATTGATGAATTCAGATCGATGATCGCAGCTCAATGGAGTGAAAATCGGTCCAATCTGATATTTGTAGCACCTTTGAGGATCATTTGAAGATAGACGGCCCAAATGATGCCACGTGGCATCATCCAAGTCGCCCACTTCCGACCGCAGCTCCCCCTCATCCACTGAAGGCTTCCCCAACTCCACCTCTCCACTATCGGATGGGGATCCAATGGCGAGGAAGGTGCCATGCCTCATCAGGCTTTAACCGTTGGATGAAGATCCAACGACCACAAGGGTGCAACCATCAAGACGTCCACTCAACAATCCATGACCACAGCACAGTGATCGAGGGTGCCACTCGCAAGCCCCAGGCGCTGATTCGAAATGCATCCGTGCTCTAAATCTGCGAGCGCGTGCCACAAGTCAAGTTCGATCGCTCGATCAAAGGTCAGCGGTAGCCAAGGGGGCGACGTGTCACGATCAGTGCCACACGATCTGAACGCGGTGATAACATGTGGATCAACGATCGAATCAACACGCCATCTGACACAATCTGAAGGGTGAGATCATTGCGTGATCGTGGCCGCTCATCTTGGATCCAACGGTAGAGAGTAGCCTTGCATGACGATAGCTGCGAGTGCGCTGTGTGTGCGTGCGCGAGGGTGAGCTGGGTGCTTTAGCAACGCTTGAGGCAAATCTTCAGCGATGCCTTTGATGTCATTAATTGCCCATGCGCGAAATGCTTCTTCTCCTACACTATAAAAGGACCCCTACCCTTCCCATTTCTCTTCATCTCTCCTTTTCTCTCCCTCACCACCTCTAAGGTTTTAGAGAGAGCTTGTCCCAAGCCTGGTATGCTCCTTTAGAGTAGAAAACAAATATTTTTCCCGCTTCTCACCTCCCTTCATGGAGCATCCCGTGGCCGTCCTCTCACCACCTTCGGGAAGTAGATCGTCACCGCGACACCGTCCTACCCCGTCCTCCTTCCTCCAATGCCATTCTTCTTCGTCCAGCTTCCCCTCACATTCGTCTGGGGCGTCATTAAAGTGAGCCATCCTCCAAGCGACCATTGAGGGGGATTGTTCTCAACCCATTCTATCTTTTATCACTTTCTAGTGTAGTTTCAATTACTTGTAATATACATTGATCAATTTTATGAAATATTTCTCTCCCTTTCTCTCTCTTTCTCTCTCTCTCTCTCTTATTTTGTTAGTGTAGAGTAGAATAGATAACAATTCACTTGATATTCTATCTTATAAAATACCAAAAAATCTCAAAAGATAAAAATAACAAAAACAAATAAAGTCGAAGTGTGATTTTCAAACCAAACGTTCGCCTCCTTGTGTTCGACCCGGTACTCACTTCGAGTTTCGGTATAAATTTTATTTTGTAGCAATATTTTCCAACTACGACGACGGGTTCTCCAAAATCCTTATTTTTCACTTGCGAAATACACGCACACCAATGTTATTGACTTAAGTCTTTACATAAATGCATATCATATCATCAAGCACTTTCATGACCTAGAAGAGGAATCCTAATGTCTTAAAGTCTAATTACATTGCATGCCATTGCAGATTAGTTTATGGAGGTAAAATTGCACACACAACCCTTGCATTCTTGAGTTATTGCGTGTCTTCTTTTCACCTCATTTCAGATCAAATTTGGGCACAGATTCCGCACATGATTGAGTGAATATAAAGGGAAAATATTCATGAATTTATTGCATTTGTTCCTCTCTATGGATATGACATGATTTTTTATGGTTAGTTTTACTGATAAATATTTTTGATCTAGGATTTTTCCACCACGTGATTTTACTGCGATGACGTATTTTGCTTACAAGCGAAATCTCTCGTTTAAATGGCATCATTGCCAGGGAGGCAATAGACTCAATAGGTTCACCCAATTTTATTTTTGATCTATTTTAAGGTGCGCATTTATCTGACCATTCTCTACTTTTTCTGTGAGAGGAATCTGATGAGATGATAAGTGTAGCGGAGCGATGACGTCAACCTTGAGCGACGCCCACACACGTGGAGAGGATGTGAAGGGGGGACCTGGATCCCGCTTTCACAGAGGATTCTCCTTCGTCGTTGAGTTTATTTCATTTCAGTTTTCTTGCCCTTGTGGAACCAGGGCTAATTTTTGGGGTCTGTCCCTACTTTCTTTAGCGGCTAGGGCTATTTTTCTGTGTGAGCGATTCAATTTTTTCTTGCTTGCAAGAGATAAAAAAAAAGAAAAAAAATATCGAGCTACCTGTTTAGGAGTTACATACCATTAGGTGCGCACATTTAGGGGTCATTAAGCAATGCATTAGATCTCATTTTGCATTGCGTTCATCATTTGCATGAAGATTGCTGAAGTCAGGTATACCTTTCTATCTTTGCATCCAGCTCCTATGACGCATTGCATTAGGATTAAATTTTAAGACCACCAAATTTATTGAATTGACCTAATTTAGTGGTCGCCTAAATGAAATTAGGACTACTAATCAGATTCGACTTTAAAATCAAAATCACATTTGATCTGATAAAAAATGACTTGTGTGTGATTCTTTTAAAAATCAAAACTGATTTGCGGTGTGATGCACACTTCTGACACTGAGCACGCACATTAGGCACCACACTAGGTTTTGGTCCCTTAAGGCTATAGGCACTGATCTCTTCACTTTGTAGTGGTGATATTATCCTGTGACCAAGTGTTTTGATACTTCAAGGAGGGAGACACCCCTTAAAGGAACAAAAGGGTAGTTAAGAGGCACCGCATTACCTCAAAGGAAGGGTTCGTCCTACCTGCATCCCTTAGTTCTGTCCTTGGAGTAACTTCTCACTAGTTCACTTGAGAATATCATTGAAGCAAGGTATTGATCCTAGGGCACACGAAGGTCAACTTAGGGCCTGTAATTGATTGTGCAACTTCTTTGGCCACCAAGAAAGAATGCAACCGACCTCTGTTCTTCTCCGAAGAGCTTGTTAAGGATCTCAAGTCACAACCCCCTCTTATACCACTAAAGTAGGAAGGGACGGGTGCAAACTTGACCCCATTTGACAACTTTAAGGGGTAGGTTGGAGGTTGGCTCAAATCTGCTCTAAGAAAAAAAAGAGAGTCCCATTGCCTTATGTTTGTTTGGAGTGTGTTTTAATAAAGTCATGGATTACAATAGCTATTTTACTTCTTACTTTCACCCTAGAACATCGAATCCCAATCCCATGACCTATAGTTTTCTATCATCTAATGAGCATTGAGATCCTTTCTACTCCTACTATAGGAGCATTGGTCTGATTAGTCCCCAACCCGGTGATGATGAGCAGAACCTAGGAGAAGGGTATCCCAGCCCTAGCTTTCCCATGACTATACCCAACCCACCCACCCTTAATGATTTTGCTTATTGAGGTTGGACCGATACTCCTAGGCAACTTGAACCTGAAATTGACTATCGTCCCCAATATGATAGTAGCCTCTCCTCTTTTATGATAGAAATGCAAAAATAATAGAAAGAAATGATGGATTCTATGGGAGAGATTTTGAGGAATAGTCAAAGATTAATTGAAGAGATTAGCCAGCTTAGTAACACTCCTACAGTCAATTCTAATCCCTACCTCTATGCCCCCGATTACCAAGATAATTTCAAGAAAAACAATGACAATAAGAATCTTGTTTTGAGTAGCTATCACTTAGACGTACCCCATGAGATATGCCCACCAGAAGGCAATCCTGGTGATTATCCACCTGATCTTAATTGGAGTCAAAAGAAGAGAAAGATGGTCCCATTAGATGAACTCGATCTAAATGATAGTATCTTTGTTACATTTGATGAAACGAGTCACAGTCAAACAGTCAACCCAACTCTCATTATGGATTTTGAGGTGGAATCTGCACCCCATACTAGGGATATCGAGCCTATACCTTACACCTCTGAGGACCTTGCACCTCAGTTAGATCTCCTTGAGGATTGTAACGAATTCCAAGAGTCTTGGATATCGGACAAAATCATATCGGAAGAATGTGATCCTCTACTTAGGGGACCAATACCTGTCATTGAACATTTGGAGGATTTACAGGTACCCAACATAGGTGACCCTGAGGGAATTGATACTGAATTGGAAGACTTGGATCAATATTGGTCTCAGGGACATGAAGAGTTGATGTTTGAGGAGGACAAGGGAACACTTGAAATACCTGATCCTAGCTTTGAAGATTTGCCTGACTCTCAGAGACAAGAGGGAAGAAGCATAGAGAAGGTTGATGATGACTTTGAGGGACCTAGACTCAGAGTATGGAGTGACTTTAGGGGGGGATATGTTTTGTTTGAGGGCTTACCCCCTGAGGATCTTACTGATTTAGCCAAATCTGGATTCCTACATACCTTTGACTACCAAGATCATCCACTCAAACATTGGGAAGAAATGAAAGCAATTACTCTTGATGAAGGAATCTATACACCCCAGGGGCAGGATCTTAGCATTGAACAAGAACCTGGGGATGTCACTGTTGAGGACATTCACACTCCTATTGCTTCCAATCCACCTTTACATGATAATGAAATGGACGACACCCTTGATCGGTTCAATTTGAAAGATGAACATTTAGGTCCATTCCCGGATGCGCACACCAATGATAGGCAACATGAAAGTCAATCAGTCACTAAGGCTACTTCTGATGACATTTAGGAACTAGAATGGTTATCGAGGATGAATGTTGAACCTCTCAAGCCTTCTTTGACCCTCTTCCCCACCTCGCAACTAAGAGACACTCCTGCAGAAGCAACTTCCCAAAATCGCTGTTCACATTCCTGCTTTATGGGGTAGACCAATACATCTTGTGGTAGAGTGGCGGGTATGGATTGAAGATTGTCCATGTCATCCCATCAACCTTAAGGTATCCTTCGTACCTGTTCGTTTATTTCCTCAACACAGTTAATTAAGTTAATTAGGCTTAATTAAGTGCAAGAGAAAGTAACTTAGGTTAACTTGAATTAATGTCGATTGTGTAGTATAGGGTCAAGCTAACCTAACATTTTAGATTTTTAATTCTTTTTTAACTGGTTGAGTCCAGGTCGTTCACTGAGAGACATAACTTAACTTAATTCACCATTTAATTCTAAGCATTAATTACTACTTAATCAATTAGAATTATAATTATAATACTTTTAAGATCATGAATCTTGCACAAAGGATATTTAATTAAAAATATGCAACATTCCATAAGACAAACATATTTACACATGTGATTTATCGTTAAAAGCAAGTAAACATGTTTATTTCTACTAATTTCATTTTATTTACAAAAGATTAAGGCAAGAAAAAAAAATTCAATTAAGTACAAGTGCCTTATTCATCAATTAAGCTCAAAAAGAAATTGTATAAAAGTAAAATACAAAAATTAGAAGTCTTAAAAATAAGCTTGAATTATCAGACGTCTAAACTCTTGATTTTCCATTATTTATCTTCTTCAATCTTCAGCCTTCATTCTTCTTCTTTTCTTCTATCATCTCTTTCTCTCTCTTTGTCTTTACCTTTCTTTCTATACTTCTCCATTTAACCTTCCATTTTTAACTTTCTCAAGTCTTTCATCTCTTCTCTTAAGTTGCTTAAGCTTTTCTCTTCTCTTTCTTTTTATTCTTTTCCTTTGCTCTCTGTTTACCTCTCTGTCGAGCTCTCCTTCACCTCTGTTATCTCTCTTACTCTCCTTTCAACACTTTAACTGTGCCTTTGAACCATGTTTTGAACCAAAAATTTGGTTTATGGTTGGCGGCTTAGATCGGTCGGGGATACGCAGCACCCCTCTCAGGGTGGGACCAGACCCTATTGGGTCCAAGCCTAGTTTATTACGTTTGGTTTATTTCCGGTTCAATCATCACAGTCTTCGGCCTCCCAGGCCCATCATGCACACGCCTGCTCACGGGCCCACTTTCGCAGTCCCACAGGCGCACACACACCCGAGCACGTGCACCACACGCACCCACACACACACACATGCTCTTTATGCACCCTGCGCTGACGACCGAACAACGCATAACGCTTTTTCATTTTATTCCATGGCACATGCTCATTACTTACCGATGTGGGACTAACCTTGTCCCCTCCAGGCCGAACTTTGGCTGGAGACACAAGCCGACTCAGAGCTCTAAATCGAGCAAGCTATAGCTCGTTGGACACCTCTAGAGGAGTTCTAAAGGATTGCAGCATCAATTTGATGCTAAAGGACAAATTCTACCCTTCGATTTGAAGGGTGAAAATTGGATGTTTCCATGGCCATTTTGGCCTGCAGATGCAGCAACTCAAGTCTAAGGACCTGCAGATGTGCTCTTTGACCTCAGATGAGGTTCTGAACAGATTCAGGAGTTAATTCCGCATCTAATGGTGAAGGGAAAAGGTGCTAAAAGGCTTCTAAAAGGTGAAGAAGCTTAAAAGTTTCAAGCAGAAGCTTCAAAGCTTCAAATCAATCTTTGGAAAGCTTAACAAACAGCTAAAGGTTAGCTGCATCTAATTCAACAGCCTCTGAAGGTTGTTTGGAATCCATCTGGGTAGCATTTGCATTGAAATCTCATCGAAAAGACATTGAAGTCAGTATTGGGTTCAAATGAACCCAGACTGAATAGAAGTTTGATTCATCTGAAACTCTACATAAAAATCATCCAAATTGAATCTAATCTATTTAAAATCATCCAAGAAGTCATTTAAATTCATCAATTTCTTTGTTTGGAACCTAAATCATTCAATCAGACCTAATTTTGACCACTGAACCTCAATGTTTGACTTTCTTCATAAAGCTTTTCCAGATGAAATTAATACTTCAATTCAATTCTAATCAACCTCAGGAACAGGTTCAGGGTTTCAAAAAGTAGTTTTGACCAAGAAACCTAGGGTTTCAAGTCTGTCGCCTGAGTTCTAAAATTAGTTTGTTTGATAGAATAAACTAAGGCTTTCCTAAGTAAAAGGTCTTCAAATATGACCTCAGGACATCCATTCGATGCTTCTAGGCCTCTAAAATTAAGCTTATCCCTAATGAACAATCTTCTCCAACTCTGCTGGAGTTGGAGAAGACAGAGGTCTAGATCTAGATCCAGGCTTTAAAACTTCAAATTAAGGACTGCAGAATGATCATTAAACCTCAATTAAGTGATCTGGAGCTTCTGAGGGAGTTCTATAGGCTGAAGAGTGCATTTTGACTCACCGGAGCTCACCGGAGCTCCGATGAGTCCAGACAATGGCTAAAGTCTGTAAAAATCATTAAAACAGGACAAGGAAGATCTGAAAAGTTTCCTGAGGTCACAAGGAACCTCAGTAACAAATTAATTCATTCAAATATTAATTACACTGAAAGTTATGCATTAGCTTCAAAAAGACTGTGACCTGAGTTCGCTAGAACTCAAGACAAGTTCTCTCACTCAATTGAGTGGAGAGAACATGTCAGTGGAGTGTGGTGAAGGTTTTAGGTAATTGATTAGGTGGATACACTCCTCCTGAGCCGCCATTGACAGCGAGCTCAGGAGGTTGAATGTATTTTAGGCGTTTTATAGATGAATGATTATTAATCAAATTAAGGTGAGGATAGGGGCCCTAAGATGATGATTAAGTGATGGAGGGCCCCAGTGGTGGTGAATTGCCCTCGGATACTTCTGCCATGGACAGTGGAAGCAACCAGTGAAGGTAGAGGTGGATTAGGCAATTAGATGTTAAAAACAGGGAATTAAGGTATCAGAAATGATCATGGAGGATTAAGAAAGGTGATAAGTGAAATAAAAAGACAAAAGAGTGCTCCAGTCAATCTCAAAGAGCTCGCTAGAGCTGAGGAAGACGACGGAAAATCTAGCATTAAATCTAACTAACCTACCTAATTAACTACTCCGGTTACACTACATACCTAACCTACTGTTACCTAGACAAAGGGGGTAGAGGATCTCCGTCGAAGGGTCTTAACGGAGGAGGAAATCAGAGGAGCGGAGGAAGAAGTCCGGCGAGTGTAGGAGAAGCGCAGAGGAGGAAGTCCAGCATTGGCACTGCGTCTGAAGACTTAGCGGACGACGGCGGAGATCAGGAATGAGTAAAGACGAATGGAGGAAGCGGAGGAAGGTTGCCGGAATTGGAGCGAATAGCCTATCTGCTAGCTCAGTGGGAGGAAGAGGGAAGGGAGGTAACCTTTTGAAATCGGAGAGGTGGAGGGGTATTCATAGGTTGCTATGGCTGAGGAGGGTGAATTTGGACGGAAAGGAGTCTAGGTGTGAAGTAACCATCAGCGTCTTCTCTGATGCCGGTGAGGTTAACTTCAAACCCTAAATAGGATTTTAGCATCATCCAGATCAATGGATGAAAAGAGGACGGTGAGCGCAAGCTCCAGGAGCTTGGCAGGGATGGGCGGACGTCAGATGGACGATGATCAGCTGGTATAGATACCTCCTGTCGTGTGCTGTCGAAGAGGCTGAAGAAGAAATGAAGAGGAAGAAGATGTTTACAAGGACCTGTCTGCAAAGAAAACTAAGGACCTACGTGAATAAAAAGGACTCGATTGAAATAAAACCTAGGGACTAAAATGTAAACTAAGGTTTTCAAGGTTTATTTTAATTTAAATCTTTTTCAACCTTTTTATATGATTATAAATTAGACAAATATTATATTTAAACCTTGGATTTACATTTTTGACCTTTTAGCTTAATTTATTTAATTAAGTAAAGTTACTTAAGTTATTACATACTTAGTTATAAGTTATGCTTAAGTTAATTAACACATTAATTAGGTAAATAGTTACTAATATTTCGAGTCCATTTATTAATTAAATTATTAATAATATTAATTGGCTAATAATTTAGCATTTTAAACTTTAATTAAATTATTAATAATATTAATTGGCTAATAATTTAGCATTCTAAACTTAATTTAAGGTCCTTTAATGTTTTATCCCTTATTCTATAATTAACCCTTATAATTACATATTCCTAGCTAATTAACTAGGAAGACTAGTTAATTAGGGGTAATTAGAAGCCATGATGAGTTTCTCATCAGTACCTAAATCTTCTTTTCCTCACACATATCTGCTTGAGGAGCCTTTGCCTCCTCGCCACGCACTCCTGGAGGTCACTACTCATGTGTATCATGTGAAACCTCCAACAATTGCTCAAGAGTACCCTATTTTCACTTGCACCTGGCGAGAATTTGGCATCACTCTCCATCACCAGCTTACCAACATCTTGGGTTACTTACTCACTAGGCCAGGTTTGTTACGTATCTTCTTTGGATCTCCTTTTGCCTCACTTCTAGAGCTAAATTTGATAGAATCCCCCATTGGGAGACAACCCAACTCCACCTCAGGTAATATCTTTCCCTGCTTTTGCTTTCCAATGAGGACATTGTCAGATTTAGGCATAGGGGGTATAACCTGAGGTTGTTAATAGCATGTATAAATATTCTGCATACAGTTAGGGTATCCAAATTACAAAAAAAAAAATAGAGAAGAAGAAGAGAGAGAAATAAGGAGATGAAATCCTTGTGAGTTGAATTGCAAGTATATTGAGAAGGAAAAAGAAAGAGAAGAAGAGAGAGTCAGAAAGAGAAAAGGTGCAAAAATTATGCTGGTCCCAACATTTGATTATGGAAGAGTTACCTAAGTTCTAGTCTAGAATGAATGATTAATTAAGTCCTGAAGTGCTAGAGAAAAGGAGATAAGTGAGGGATATCGACTTTAGGCCTCTTGGGCCTGTGTTGATATGCTTTCGTCGAGTTTTAAGAAGTGTACGTTGTAGTACAATCAACAAAAACGCAACAACATTTAAATTTATAAAGTGCTAAAATATAAGAAATTAAGTCTGAGGTCGTTCGTAGGGAGTAAATGCAGAATTCACATACTAATCACAATTAGAAATAATGAGCACAATAATGAATCACAATTAAAGATATTCAATGAATAATCTACTCAAAAATATATTCAATAATAATCAAGAGTATCTCAAGAAATAATGGGATAAAAAGAATGAGAGAAACCCTAAAAAGTGGTGATTTAAATCACCAATTAATCCCTCAAATTAAGCACATCCCAAAGCATTTATAATCAAGTTAATTTTGCTACAGTGGTTTTGAACCACTTGCCACGTCAGATAAGTCCACAATACTAGCTCAAATAATGCCGCATTACCACATCAGACGTCGACCATAAGGGGCAGATGACTTAATCATCACCAACCCTCAGCAACACAAGGCCTCCAGTAAGGCACAACACAACCTCAAAAATGCCTAAGTGTTAGGCGTGAAGGCATGAATCTCGAGGATGAATAGTGCAAAACCTACCCCTACCCTTCCTCAGAATCTTCTTTAATTCTCTAATCGAGCATGCAATTCGATAATCGGATTTGGGTATGGGGTCCAGGCTCACCGGGCGTGGTGGTGAGCGAGGACTAAGAGGTCGAGTGAGCGGGGACCTCACCCTCAGTGTTTGAGGTGAATAACCTTGGGCATGATTTGCTCTTATATGGCGTTGGCGTCCCTTCTCTTCATGAGGTGGGACTAAATGTCCAACCTTTCTCCTTCGCGTAGCAGTAGAGGGAGGTCGCTCGAATTGAAGTAGCTGTTGCGTCCTTTCTTTGATTGGAGCTACAGATGGGTGCATGGATGGATTCCGTAGGTCCTAGAGGTGGTAGCAGGGTTGGGTATGGTTGGAGTGCGGTGGTCGGAGCTGAAGATGATGGCAGCGGTAGTGGTGCTTCGATGAAGTGCCTGAAATACAAAATACGACCTCGCGACCCAATTAAAGTTGTTCAGAACCTTCACCGAACTACGGCGAGTGTGGCGAGGGTGGTAGCGTGGTGAATAGTGGTCAGTGGAGGGTGGTCGAGGTCGGAGATGGCGTTGTTGTGGTGGGTTGTTCTATGAAGCAATGGAGAGCGTGAAAGGTGAAATAGGGTGAGGGCTTTTGATGGTGGAGTTGTGGCTGAGCTTTTGGTGGCGGTAGCGGGTGGATTGGGTGTCTGTGGTGGTCGCACGATGTCGCCGGAGATTTGCTGATGTTAGGGAAGACGGAGGGGAGGAGAAGCGATCAGCAATCGAATTGAGGTGTAAAGGGTCTAAGCCTAGACTAGAGAGGAAGAGGAAGAAGATAGACTTAATTATGGACGACGGGGAAGGAGATCTACGCTAGCTTTGATTCACCGACGTCTGAGGGGACGAAGTCTCCGGTTGGAGAGACGGCGAGGAAGAAGAGGTCTGGGAGCCTCTACTTGCTATGGCGAGTGGTGGAAGGAGAGGAGGAAGATCCCTCTGCTTATCGTATGTGGCAAAGGGCGACGACGAAGGATTGAGGAAGCTTGCCGAAGTTGTGGCGGAGGAGGCCAGAGGGAGAGAAAGTTGAATTTAGGCCTAGATCGAACTAAGGAGGACAATCGAACTTCCAAGAGATTTTATAGGGCTCGAGTGTACTTAAATTAGGAAGAATTCTTCCAAGAGAATGGGATTTCAGAGAGTTCTGGCTTTGGAAAAAATCTTGAGTTCACGCGAGCTTCTCACTTCAAATCTGAGCTTGAGATTGCGTTCAGATGGAAGAGGATCTTGTTGCGATCATCTCCAATTTTGGAGGAGATTGGATGTTGATTGGAGATGCACACGGTAAAAGTTGGTTTATAGGTTGGTTGACCTAACAATGGTGGCAGAGACCTTTCTGTGAAGAAGTCGAGAAACTAGGGGCCTTTTTGCAAGGAATTTCGAAAGCTAGGGGTTTAAGTGAGAGAAATAGAGTTTTAACGGACTAGATTGCAAAATATGTCAAGATGAACTCTGATTGGGTCCAAATTTTGACCATAATCTAATTTGGACCCAAGGAATTTGATGGCGAAGTTGGATTTCAGTTTTAATCACGTTTGATTAGGAAATTTGCACAGAAACCAAAATTAGGGCAAAATCCTATCTAAGACTTTCTTTAAGGTCAAAATGGGTTTAGATGGTCAAACCAAGGGTACCAAACCTCTCAAAATATTTTTTTTTATGAATTTTAGGAGGTTTAGATGAATTTATTCTGACAAGAACCTCTTTAATTTAAGCGAGTCTGAAATTAGGGTTTTGTGTGCTATAACAGTTCTCGAAATGCGTGAAACCCCGTTTATATTTGTGTGGACCCACTCTTTGGACTTTAATGCTTACTTGACCTTCAATTAACCCCTGGGTGACCCCGTGATTACTCTGCATTTGTGATGTGATCTTAAAACTGCAAATTTAGCCCTATTTTAATGTTTTCTTCTCAAAATGGATGTGCGTGGAATTACTTTCCTCAAGAAATTATTCTAGAGCATTTTTCACTTGATTTCAACTAATTCTAGTTAGTTATGTTTAATGATGGTGTTACCATCATACCCCCATGCCTAACTTTTACTAATCCCTGACAAAATCTCATGGAAAGAACTAAATCTCTAGACCATGCTTTGATGTTCAGATATGTGATTTGTGTCACTCTTTAGAAATTAGAACAGAATGCTAATAATAAGACTAGAGGTACTCAAGTACTAGCCAAGATCCAAACCTGACCACTTTCAGCCTAGGTCTGTCGCAAAGGTTTCTAAGGCCCGCAAAAATTGCCTAGAGATTCGTTGACCCCAGCGGTTAAAGCACCTGTGCAAGAACATATCATGTCCAGGTTCAGTTTGGCAGTGCATCTTGATAAGAGAGGCAAAGAAGAATTTTTCATTTTGAGAGTTTTGTCTCTTTTCCTTTTATACTTTCCTAGATCCAACCTCAAATTGGTCCTAAATACTGTCTATTTCGGATTCCTTATCCTCACCATCAATCCTCAAAGGGTCCCTGGCTTTCGATGCTTTAGGATAGCATCGCCCATGGCAACCCCCAGATGCCTGGCTTTTGACACTTCAAGATAGTGTCGCCTATGGCGTCCTGTAGCTAAATTCAGGCCTTGGCAATCGACATTTTGGGATAATCCCGCCCATGGCACCTGAACCATCACAAGGTGCTTACATGCCCCCGGTAGGATATTTAGATATCCTAGGAGACAAGCACCGAAGAGAAGATATGTTAATACGCATCTTCAAGGGGAATTTTCCATCTCTCCGCACCGGGAACTCGTCCAATCAATTTGTGTCTTCGAGCCGCTCCTAAGATAGATCTTCAGGACAATTTTCTTAGAACAGACACTTTTGGCATTATTTCTTTATTAAGCGTACTGAACCAGACTAGTGTGTGAATTTTGGGTGCTTAGGTTACTAAGTCCCGCAAACTAAAGGGCAGGTAACGGGGCCAAATAATCCCTAAGTCTTAGACCTACTACATTAGCTTCACACTTTCCTCAACCTCTTGAGGACTAATCCGGATCTTAACAAATACGTGAGTGTTTTAAGCCCTAGAATAAGCCCAAGAGGCCTAAGATCAGCACTCTTACTAATCTCCTTGCCTCTAGCACTTCATGACTTAATCCTTGTTTTGATTTGGTCTAGAAGTTAAGTAAATCCCATAATCAGTTGCTACGACTATCAATTTTTTCTTGATTTTGCTCCTTTTTGACATTCTGAATTTCCTCCTTTTTTTCTCAAGAAAGATTTTCAATCATTTCAAAATTTTCCTCCCCTTTCTCCATTTTTTCTCTTTTTTCTTTTTTTTTTCAAATATGTATTTTTTTGTGAGAACCCTTTAGAGAATTAAATTTCCATTTGTTTTTCACTTTAACACCCCCATGCTTAAGTTTTGCAATGTTATTGTAAACTAGGTGGGTACGAATTCAGCTTAATTCAAGATTAGAACAGGGACAAAGGGTGGGTGAACGGGTTGAGATAACTGTTGCAGACGATTTCAAGCTTTGATACAAGTACCAAAGGTGGAGTCGATTATTCTAAAGTTGAACCCTAAAGTGCAATAGGAGTGTAGCTCAAAAAGATGGTTAGAAGGGTCTCAGGTTTTTGGAATGACGGGTTGCCTCCTGTTAAGCGCTAAATTCAATGCCTTCAGCCGAGTAGAAGGTGATCAAGGAGAAGGGGTGGTCAAAATAGAGGAATTTTGTAGAACAAGCATCTTGATGAGTAGCCTGGTTGATCCAACCAGCTGCTTGTTCAAATCAACAGACTGATGAGGTAGACCAAACCCAATCAGTCGGTGGGTTGATGGATGTGAATCAATAGGTATGGAGCCCACTAGACACTATGTGGCTCGAAAAGATGTGGAAGTGAGAATCTAGGGTTTGGCTGAATTAATTCAGCCTAATCAGAGTAGGGGTCCTCAAAAGTCAATGGATCAATGGAGAATGTAGGAACCCTACTAGTGGGCTCAGAGAAGGATAAGATGTGATTAACAATCTGATCAGTGTTCGATTCCCGATCAAAAGATGGAAGTGAATCATATGCAACTGGATCAGAAAGAGTTGAGTCAGAGTAGAAATTGATTCCAGTGGCAGGTCGAGGTTGGGGTCGGATTTTGAAAGGCTCTGTGATAGCTGTGGCTTATTCGAAAGAGTGCAATGTGGGCTCTTCTAGAAATGATTTAAAGATAGGTTCATCTAGAGAGTCTTTATGATGCTCATCGAAATTAAATGTAAATGCTTGGAGAGTGCTTATAGGATCTTGGAAATCAGAGTTAGTGGAAGATTCGAACTTTGGATTGTGGACACTCTCAGCACTTACTATTTCTGATTCCTACATATCATAACAGAATGATTTCAACTCAATAGAATAGGAATTTGAACCAATGATCTCGGGATCGAGGACCTCAGAATCAAAGTCAAAGAATGGATCATGGACACTGAGATCGTAAACTAGGTCGTAATCATCTAGAAATAAAGGTTCTCCGAAATCAGAGTATGATTCGAAATCGTTGGAGAATTTGCAATAATCAGTTTCTGATTTCAGATCAGGATTTCCACCGCAGAACAAATCATGATGCATAGAATCAACAACCTAACTTGGATCTAACCTAATTTCAAATTTTGGGCTCAAAGAGATGTCCTTATTAGGAATAGGCTCGAGTTCTAGGCTCCTAGGGTAGACCCAATCAAATCCCAACTCTTCCAACTCCTCTGTTTCTGTATCATTAATCGGTGCGACTTGTGAAAAATCAATTCATTCTTCTGAGGAGTTGATGGTAACACCATTATTGTCATAACTAGCTTTAATTAGTCAGAATCAAGAGATAAATGCTCTTGAATGATCGCCTGAGAGTTGTAATTCCATGCAAATCCATTTTGAGAAAAAAATAGTAAAAAAGGTTAATTCTGCAGTTTTAACATTACATCATAATTGTAGAGTAACCACGGGATTTGTCTAGGATTAATTGAAGGTCAAATGAACATTAAGGTCCAAAGAGTGGGTCCACATAGACAGAAACGAGGTTTCACGCATTCTGAGAACCAAAATAACACATAAAATCCTAATTTCAGGTCTGCTTATATTGAAGAGGTTTTAGTCAGGATAAAATTTATCTAAACCTCCTAAAATTCATAGAAAAATATTCTAAGAGGTCTGGTACCCTTGGTTTGACCATCTGAACGCATTTTGACTATGGATAGAGTCTTAGACGGGATTTTGCTCTAATTTGGACGTTTGTGCAAATTACCTAGTCAAACATGGTCAAAACTCAAATCTGACTTCGCCATTAGATTCCTTGGGTCCAAATTACGTTAAGGGCAAAATTTGGGACCAATCAGAGTCCATCTCAACCTAGTTTGCACTTCAATCCTTAAAACCTCTATTTCATACACTTAGACCCCTAACATTCGAAATTCTTTTCAAACGAGTCCCTAACTTCATCTTCTTTGCAGAAATACCCTTGCCACCATTGATAGGTCAACTGACCTACAGGTGTGCTTTGACCATGTCAAATCCTCATCAAATCACCTCCAAATCCCACCATTTTGGTGGGATTGGAGTTTACACCATTGGAGATTCATGTGAACGCAATTCTTGACGTTGATTAGTGGCTGAAAGCTCATGTGAACCAATGGAATTTGTGGGATTCTTTGTTTCCAAATCACAATTCAATCAGGTTCCTTTCCTTATTTTAAGCTCAGAATTGAGCTCTATAAAGGTCCCTCTTGCACAGGCTATCCTCTTTAGCAAGGTTTAGGCCCAAAATTTTCCTCCTCTCCTTCCTCCAGCCTTCTCCGACCGAGCTTTGACTAGCCTCCTCGACTTTCTTCCTACGACCAGCCAACAACCAATTTGGCTGGTCATCCTTCTTCCCCGACTTCGTCTGCTCCTCGATGGCCAACTCAGGAGCTGCCTTGACCCCTTCTTCCTCGCCGTTCCCCCTCTAGAGTTTTCACCTTCTCCGACGTCGGCCAATCACAGTCAATGCCAATTACATATCCCCTTCGTCCTTTAGCTAGGTACCTTTCTTCCTTTCCCTCTCTAGAACCTTTCTAGCTCTTTCCCTGCTTGTTTCAACCAATAGCCGCCTCCCTCCCCTACCATCTTCTCAAACGACGGCCACATCTCTACACCTCACCAATCACCTCACTGTCACTTCCTACACCTTTGCCACATTCACCCAAACAAAAGCCTTCTCTTTCTTAAGGCATTCATCCACCATACACCCTCGTCGAACATGACACCTCCGGCGTGCCATCTCCGACCTCGGCCGCCCACCATACATTGCCATTCACCGAATAAACCCCACCACCACACTCGTGCTCCAGTGACGCTCATGAACGTTCTAACTGGGGCTTTAAGCTCGTATTTGTGTTTCAGGGTTCTCACTAAAGCTCTGCCTATCGCAGCCGTCATCACCACCTCTGTTGACCACCCTCTGCCACTGATGCCATGACCTGGAGCTGCGAGTTAATCTGGCTAAACCTTATGAGCTCCTAATTCAAAGAAAGAAGCAGAGCAGCTACTTCAATTGGAGATAAGCATCCAACCACGTCACGCAAAGAAGGCTGCTTGTTTAGTCCCACATCATATGTGGAAGGTTGAAAGTGGTGTATAAGAAGAAAAAATGATGAAGGCTGTTCGCCTATGAACACGGGGGTCGAGTCCCCTCTCATGCATATGCACTCCTAGCTTACCCTCACCCCCGGTGAGCCTGGACCCATGACCCAATTACCTGCTTGAATGCCCTATTATCCGGTTCTGAGAAATAAGAGGAGAAATACTGAGGAGGGGGGAGGGTTTTGCTTCAAAATTCGTGCTTCTCCTCTCCTCGCTCAACATATAGCCATTCTCTGCTTGGGTTGAGGTGCTGCCCTTTGTGCTTGCTTCTGTTGTGCCTTGTGATCACTTAAGGCATCTGAGCCTTACTTGACGACGTCTGATTGAGGCCCTTAGCTTTGGTACTGTGGAATTATTTGGCTACTTGTGCTCTGTGCTTGACTTTGGCTTGGGTCAGAATTCTGACTACTGTGGAGAAATTTGAGAACCTGAATTGGCTTGAAGCATTTAAAGATGTGCTTAATGTGGGGAGTTAGGTGGTAATTTAAATCACCATTCTTTTTAGAGTTTTCATTTTCTTTTTATCCCATTGTTTCTGAGATACACTTTAGTTATTATTGAATATATTTCTACGTGTAATATTCATTGAATATCTTTCTTGTACTTAATTGATTGTACTCATTATTTCTGAATGCGATTAGTGTTGTGACATCCATATTTGCTCCCTACAAACGACCTCAGACTCAAATTTCCTGATTTTGAGTTTTACAAATTTAAGTATTTGTGCGAATTTTGTCTTATACTACGATGCATATTTCTTAAAATGACGATTCTCGCTCATCAACAGGAGTCTGGAGAGATATGCCCATCAAATACGAGCCCAAAATCACAATTCAAATATGAAATATGATTCCCGTCATATTGGGTCTCCTGATTATCCCAAATAGGCTTAGATCTTGATTCTAGGTTAAAGGTAAGAATTTGGTCACTAGAATCTGTACATGGTTCTATTAGGATGTTAAGGTCACTCTTGAGAATTACCTTAACAGGATAAGGTGTGGGAATTACATCCTCGAGAGGTTCTGATTGAAGCTCATCACAGGTGTTTGAGAAATCAAGGTATGATGGACCAGCTTCATGGCTCTTTAAGGCTGGTTCATAATCGGGGACACTTGCAACTGGATCCACCCAACCCATATTTTGATCAGGTATGTCATTTTGCACATAGTTTGAATTGGATTTCATTAGGGGTCCACAACAACCTCGATTTTCAAACCCGGGCATTGGGAAATCATATTGATCTTCAACATTACTCCAAGATTCATCATCAGTTTCTGAGTGGATATATGGGTATTTTTTATTGATGGCTTCACATACCATGTTCAGCAAATTTCCACGTTTCTCAATGAGATCTTGGTGTATTTCCCAAAGTGCGGGATTTGACCAACATTGTAGATACTTGTTGCTATGTAATTTCCCCAATTCAATGTATTCTAATAAGAGATCATCCCGGGTTGAACCATTTATCAGTTGGGTCAACAATAGATGGGCTCGATTCACAATGAGGGTTGTTGTTTCTAACACATTAACCTGAATGCTTCTAAAGGGATCTGAGGTTTTGTAGTACTCATCATGATGACTAAGAGTAGCCTCAATCATTTTCTCTTTGATGCTCATTTGGGATTCAGGTTTATTAAAACTCTTTCCTATGCTGTTAGGTTGCATTTTCGAATCAAGTGATGGATCAAGATGTAGAATCAAATTTAGGTCCAGATCGACTTGATCAGATCAGATTTTCCCCAAGAAGATCAACTCTAATGGAGGACTCTAGGTCAAAAACTTAGGGACCTGATAAACACACATGAATTCATGATAAAATGCTTATTTATGATAGTTCCTAGGCTTAGCATTGCATATCATGTTATAAATACTGCATAACATTCATTGCATGGCATTTAGGATAGTTGTGTATTATGTATATTAATGCTTCCACTTTACATGCGACATCTTTACGGGCTTCGGATGAAGAATCCGACTGAACGAATGAATCCGGAGTGACGATGTAGTCCGTCAATGTGAAAATCACCCTGATTAGAGCTTCGTAGCACCCTGCTTCGTAGCACCCTCTACAAGAAGATGAAGATGGATGGCCTAGGTGGCGCCACATGGTGCCATCCAGGCCACCCCCCACCTAAGCCATCGCGCCTGGCCTCAAGCAAGGATGCACCTCGATCGTTAGATCTTCATCCAATGGTCAAGGCATGCGTGACCGCACCGCCCTCCACTCGACAAAGCGTCGCTTTGGCACAACAATGAAGATGAGCGCTCTTAAACAGCGAGTGCGAGTTCGAGCTGCAATTCGCCGCGCCCGTTGTAGTGCCACCTGCAAAAGGGCCACTCGATCTCGATCGAGCAGTCGAGATCTCCACACGCCATCTGACGTTGCCCGCTGACGCGAGGGCACAAGCCAGATTCCACGTGTGCCATATGGGGCGTGCATTTAAGATGACCAGGAGCGGCGCCCGCTGTCCGATCCTGACAATTGCGCGAGGCGCACGATTCAAATCAAAGTGCGGGCGATCTACAGGCGAGCCTCGGCCATGCGATGCCTCATCCGACAGCTGTCAACGTGCGTGCCAGTGGTGCGGATTTCAAATGCGGGCAAGCGCGTGTTCTCTCGCAATCACAGCCATCTACTCTTGATCCAACGGCCAATGATCGCTGTGCCTTACGATAGCTGCGGCTAAGCTTCCAAGCGCCAGCTAAAGTGCGTGAATGCTTTAGCGACATCTCTGAAGGGTCTTTAGTGACGTCTTAAATGTCGCTAAAGGCCCGTGCACGCAAACCACCTCCACTCTACCATTATATAAACACCCCTATTCCCCCCATTCCAAACCATCTCTTCCTTTCTTCCTCTCACCACCTCCAAGGCTTAGAGAAAGCTTGTCCCAAGCTTGGGATGCTCTTGTAGAATATAAAAGAAAATAGTTTTCCCACCTCTCATCCCCATTCGTAGAGCATCCCGTGGCTGTCCTCTCACCGTCCTTCGAGAAGATCCTTGCTGCGATGCCATCCTACCCCATCCTCTGTCCTCTGCCTACATCCTCCTTCGTCCCGCTCCTCACCAGCTTCCTCCACGCGACATCTGAGCTAGTCATCCTCCGAGCAACCGTCGAGGGGGATTCTCTCACCTCTATCTTTATTGCTTTCGTAGTGTAATCTTTCCTGCCTTCTTAGTTGTAGAAAAACATTTGATTAGAAATCCATGATTGTTTCTCTCTTATATTTTCGCAAGTAGATTAGCTAGATAAAATTTCATCGACCTAGTCACTTGCTTTCTAAAAAATTCCGAAAAAAAAATTATAAAAGATTAAAACGACAAAAATAAATAAAAGCGAAACGCAGATATTTTAAAACCAAATGTTCATCTCCCTGTGTTCGACCCGGGACTCACTTTTCGAGTTTCGGTTATAAATTTTATCTGATAGACACGTTTTGCGAGCTACGATGTTGGGTCCATACCCCGATTTTTAACGTGTTTTCCGTTGAAATTTTTGACATTTGGGACATGAACTTCATGGGACCTTTTCCTCCTTCATTTGGACACCAGTATATTCTGGTCGCTGTTGATTATGTGTCCAAATGGATTGAGGCAATCCCCCCCGGACCAATGACCACAAGGTGGTCATCGATTTTGTGAAGAAGAATATCTTTAGTCGGTTCGAGATTCCTCGGGCGATTATCAATGATGGTGGCATGCATTTCCCTCATGCCCAGTTTCAGAATATATTGGGGAAATATAGGGTGAATCATCGGATTTCCACACCCTACCACCCTTAGACAAATGGACAGGCTGAGGTCTCCAATCGGGAAATCAAAAACATTTTGCAGAAAATCGTAAGGCCTGATAGGAAGGATTGGACCTAAAAGCTAGATGATGCTCTTTGGGCCTACCGTACGGCGTACAAAATGCCTATCTCTATGTCTCCATTCCGTCTGGTGTTTGGTAAGGCATGTCACTCGTAGAGCTAGAACACCGGGCATGTTAGGCCATCAGAAAATGTAATTTTGACTTAGAGTTGGACGGGAAGACTAGGAAACTCCAATATTTGAGTTGAAGGAGCTTAGAAATGATGCTTATGAAAATGCTAGAATCTATAAGGCAAGGACCAAATCTCTCAATGACCAGATGATTTCACATAAGAGCTTTGAGCCGAACCAAAAGGAATGGCTTTTCGATTCTCGACTAAAGCTCTTCCTCGATAAGCTTAGGTCTAAGTGGGACGACCCGTTCGTTATTGAGCGGATTTTCCCTAATGAGGCCGTCGAAATCTCTGACCCAAAGAAGGGTAATTTCTTCAAGGTCAACGGATAGCGTCTCAAACCCTTTGTTGACCATGTGCTCCCTGAACCCATCTTGGACAAGGTTGCTCTTACCTTGCCCTAACCACTGAAGGCGATCATCACCTAGCTGAAGGCACTAAACTCAGCACGTGTAAAGACTGTTCCGAGCTGACCAGAATCTTATGGAAACCAGGTGCTATTCTTCCACTTCTTCTCTCCTGCATGCTTTCATTTTTAACAATGAGGACATTGCATTATCTAAGCATGGGAGTGGATATTTCTTATGAATGTTTTTGTCAGCTGTAACAGTAATTTCCTATCTTTTCATCTTAAAAAAAATAAAAAAAAAGAGAATTAGGAGACGAGAACTTAGGCATTAGGAGTTGCAAACTTTAGGAATTAATACTTTGGGACCTGAATACTAAGACTCTTCAGGTCTTCGGGCTTAATTAGCTCGGGTGTTCACTCGAATGTGGACTTAGTCTCGAGTCATCGCGTCTAGCCTTAAGCAAGGATGCACCTCAACTGTTGGATCTTCATCCAACGGTCAAGGTGCTTGTGACCGCACCACCCTCCACTCGACAAAGTGTCGCTTTGGCACAACGGTGAAGACGAGCGCTCTTAAACAGCGAGCGCGAGTTCGAGCCGCAATTCGTTGCGCCCGCTATAGTGCCAGCTGCAATAGGGCCGCTCGATCTCAATCGAGCAGTTGAGATTCTCCACGAGCCATCTGACGCCGCCCATCGACTCAAGGGTGCATGCCAGATCGCATGCGTGCCATTTAGGGTGTGCATTTAAGATGACCAGGAGCAGCGCCCGCCGTCCGATCCTCGCAATCGCGTGAGGTGCGCAATTCAAATCAAAGCCCACGCGATCTACGGGCGAGCCTTGGCCGTGCGATGCCTCATTTGACCCTATCAACGTGCGCGCCAGCGGTGTGGATTCAAATGCGGTCGAGCGCACGTTCTCCTCTCACGATCACAGCCGTCCACACTTGATCCAAACGGCCGACGATAGCCGCGCCCTATGACAGCTGCGGCCAAGCTTCCAAGCACTAGCCAACATGCGTGAATGCTTTAGCGACGCCTCTGGAGGGTCTTTAGCAACGTCTTAAATGTCACTAAAGGCCCGTGCACCCAAACCACCTCCATTCCACCACTATATAAACACCCCTACACTCCCTATTCCAAACCATCTCTTCCTTCCTCTCACCACCTTCAAGGCTCTAGAGAGAGCTTGTCCCGAGCACGGGATGCTCCTTTAGAGTATAAAAGAAAATAGTTTTCCCACCTCTCATCCCCATTCGTGGAGCATCCCATGGCCGTCCTCTCACTGTCCTTTGGGAAGAAGATCCTCACCGCGACGCCATCCTGCCCCATCCTCCATCCTTCGGCTACGTCTTCCTTCGTCCCGCTCCTCACCACCTTCCTCCAGGCGACGTCAGAGCGAGTCATCTTCCGAGCAACCTTGAGGGGAATTCTTGCACCTCTTTCTATATTTATTGCTTTCGTAGTGTAATCTTTTTCCGCTTTCTTAGTTGTAAAAAACATTTGATTAGAAATCCATGATTGTTTCTCTCTCTCTTATATTTTCGCAAGTAGAATAGCTAGATAAAATTTCATCGACCTAATCGCTTGCTTTCTAAAAAATTAAAAAAAAAAGATTAAAACGACAAAAACAAATAAAAGCGAAACGCGGATATTTCAAAACCAAATGTTCGCCTCCATGTGTTCAACCCGGGACTCACTTTTCAAATTTCGATTATAAATTTTATCTGATAGACGCATTTTACAAGCTACGATGACGGGTCCTCTTGATGAACGTATTTCGCGTGTTTGGAATCGGGGTTTGGAGGACCCTGATTTCAAACACACGAAATGCCTTCATCCTTTTGGCGCCGTTGCCGGGGAGGCAACGCTCTTTGGTTTTCTTTTTGTGTTTTTCCGCCTTACCTAACTTTTATCTCACTTTTTCTTTGATCTTACTGTGATTGCAGGTACTCATCCGAGGTATGCCAGAGCGATTAGATCGGAGAAAAGTGCGGATGAAGGTTTTGTAAGTTTATCTCCACCACTCCCACCCTAGTTTTCATTCCATAACCTAATAATTCAAACCCAAATCAACTTAGGTGCTTGCATAAACCCTAGGGTAGATTTTGGTTATTTGATTGTCACTCCACTCACCTCACCCACCCGCATATATAAAAAATATATATTTATTCTTCTCTTGTGGGATTTAAGTGAAAACTACATACTTAACACCCACAACTTCTTATCCTAAGGCGCACAATCACTTTGATTCTACTACTTAACCGGGATCTGACCTATGGACCCAGTACACTTCAACTCAATACACATAAGTGAGTAGAAATCTGAATAGGTTAAACATTCTTGTGTGCCTTAATTAAGTGGTGCAACAAGCCAATTGATTGAGTTGTTTCAGCCGCACCACTTAAGATAAAAGTGATCCATCAAGTAGCTTGTCACTTAGGGTTGATTTTTAGGGCTGAACCAAGCACTCCATAATTTTTTTCTGATTTCTAAAGGAATACATCATCATCAGTGTTTGTAAAACTTGGAGTGTTCTACTGAACCTTGATTGAACCAACCTAAGGATTAAACCCTACAAGCTACTAAATAAGGTTAAACCCTAAAAGACACATCATCAAATAACCTTGTTCGAAAACCCTGGTTGTGCACGCACACACATTTGAATTAATCATTAAGGGCACAACCCATTTAAAGGGCCCATCACATTCCAAAAACACAATCATCCTAAGCCTAATTAAAACTGAGTAGACATTGGCCTTAAGGATTGATTCGCTCTTTGGGGCTCAGACTGAGATTTTTTTCGATTATTCTACTTCTGCTGGTCCATCTGATGTTTAGCTGGGGGAGTAGCATCAAACGACCATGGTTGGGGGGTACACTAGGAACCGAAGGCATAAGCCAAAGGAAGAACCTTCTCCCCAGTCCCTCCTTCTAACTGGTTGGATTAACCGGATAAAAGTAGACCAAATTGTTTATGATCTCAAGACAGGTCCTGGGAATCTGTAGGTCATTAGGCTAACCCACCTTAGGATACGGTTGATTGCCTATATTGCAGGGCTCCTTTCTCTCTTCTGTTTTCCCTCATTCTACCATGTATCCTTCCACATCTTACATGTATTTCTCATCCTACCCTCCTACCACCACCTATCCTCAAGATGATTACTATCCCGACACGACTTATGATTATCCATCCACTAGTTGGGATAACTTTGATTGGGGATATGAATCCGGACCTCAGTGTCCAGGGCCTAACCTTAGACAACAAGACTATGATTACTATCCTTCCCAGAGCTGTAATGATTATAGATCTTCATCCTTTAATCACCAAACCAACCCGATCTATAATCAGGATGGATATAATGATTATAACACCTACCCTCCCCAATATTCTACTGAATATATGTTATGACCCGGTTCCCGGATCCCTACAGGACCCGAGACCGGCTCGCCTTGACTAATCCCAAGACATAGTCATCCAACGAGAAATAACCAAAAGTAGAAAAATAAACCACATTCACACATGTAATATACTAAGCATAAGAAAGAAAACGAGATGTAAAGGAACAACAGAGCTAAAGTCTCAACAAAGTACAACATGCCATCACAACAACAACAGTGAAACAGTAAATAGAGGTAACAGGAACAGTAAAATAGAGCCCTAGTACTCACAACTACAGCAAAAATAAAGAACTAGAAGGAAAACTACTACGGCTGGGCTCGGCTGGGCCCAGCTCCCTTTGCAGCCGGAAACTCGGGCTGCGTAATTCCTGGTCTTGAACAGGGTTACGAAAAGGCGGAGTCAGCGAACGCTGAGTAGAGTGGTGTTTATATTATCTATGTACAATTAAAGTAAAAACAATAAGTATGTTTTATTATCATTTCTATTTATCTCATTTATGTATTTCTGGTTTATCTATTTCCCAAAATATCCAAGTATTTCTTGATCTTGCTTATTCCTTATGAAAACAATCTTGATTGCAGTATTTTCCGTGGAGTAGAAGGTACATGTGGTGCTCTCCTGGTCGGAAGAGTCCCCCGTGGTAGTCCTACACCCAGTCAACCACCCCGAGGTCACTGTCGAAATGTAGTGGTGACTATGTCACACGTGATAAGCGCACGGGTAGCTACCTCGCACTAACACGCGGTCAGTCGTTTTCGCTAGCGAGTACGCCCAAAGTACAACACGGAACAGTATAGGGCCTTTCCCTTTCAAAACAGGGGTCTTGCCCCTCCACAGTCCGCGTATCCTCGTCTGACTACCCTGGTTTGCCCAGCGAGCCTAACAAAGTCGGTGTAGGGTGCCTAACTTAACCCCGGGCCACGTGGGGTGGCTAGCTCCCTCCCTACACTAGCAGCATGCCTCAGTACCACCTACGTGAGGGCCTACAAGAGTCGATGTAGAGTGGTTAATCTTAACCCCGGGTCTCAACCCAAGGGAGGCTAACTCTGCTCTACACTAAAAGAACCACTGTGCTCCTTGGTACTACATACACAAGGATCAACTCACTTCCCGTCTGCATTCCAGATTTCTTTCATACACAGGAGTTCTACTCCTAATTCCCCGTAGGGTTCATGCTCATTATTCATCTCATTTATCCACATTCAAATCTCATGTTTCATAACTCGTTCCTCATCCATACACAGGCAACTCGTGTTTTCACAATTTAATTCTCAATCATTTACATACAGGCAACTCATTTTCTAACATGCATCTCATAATTCATTCATATACAGGCAACTTGTATTCTAACTTGCATCTCATAATTATACTAATACCATTTGCTAGCAATTTATTTTAAACATGCATCAAGTAGACAGTATAACTCAAAACAGGCTCATACATTTCTACCCTAGGGTCCATTCCACATCCTAAAGTTCGATCCAATTACTTCAAACAAGTGCAATCTTATTTAAATATTAACAACTGAATTAAATCATTCTACTGGGTATCATGGGAGGAATGGGGGCCTGTACTACAGATTTTGTCGTTTCCGCGGGCCCTGAACACGTCACCAGCTGGTAACTTGTACCAGCGACTAATTTACATTAGACGAGGTCAAAACAGTAGATACTCAACACAAACACGTAGAGAAACTCGAGTGGAAAATAGTAGTACTTCGTTTGTGGAAATCCGATTCCGTTTAGGCCCTAAATGTGCCAAAAATGCGGTTACTGACCAAAATCAGACGTCTGGGACTAGTCCTAGATGTCTTAAAAGACGTCAGATCTCACCTTGTGTTTCTTGTGATATTCTCAGACGTCTGGATCCCTCCACGATCGTCTGGGGGCAGCTCAAGACATCTTACCCTCCTTCTAGTTGTCTAGAAGGGCCGTTGGCCGTTTGGCGATGCGGTCAGACATCCAAAATCACCTTGAAGTGCGCACCCTGCTCCTTCCTGACGTTCTGCGCCTGCATGCAGAGCACAAACCCATTTTAATCCAACACCTCTTGTGCTGAAATCTTCTACATGGCGGAAAGCAGCGCAGGAAGTATGTGTCTTGCGATATTATGCTTTCAGACGTCCGACTTCAGCTCCGGACGTCCTGGTGCCTCTCCAGACGTTTGATACTGGAAAACTTCTAGTACCAGAACCTCCTTTGCATAGCTCTTCTCCTCGCAATGCCGCCCATAGCGCGTCGCAACAGCTTCAACAACTACAAAGGGTTGGGAGGCCACCTCCTTGAGTCCTTCCTCCTCGCGCATGTGCCCACCGCTGGCCGTGCGAGCTTTGTTGAGCTCCCGAAGGTCCTCCAACCTTCACGCTCTCTTCCTCTCTCCCTCTCGTCCTCTCTCGCTTGCCCTCCCTCTCATCACTCTCGCTCTCCCTCACCATTGCCGCACAGTGAGGAAGAGTTAGAGGTGGTGGTGCCTGGCGGTGAGGGGGTGAGGGTGGTGAGGAGGAAGGGTTCAAATAGGATAGGTTTAGGGTTTAAGGGGGCGAGGGTGCAGGGAGAGAGAGGCCTTTGCACGCCACCCGCAGGTAGAGCGAATAAGGGACTTACGCAAATCTCACTTTCAGACGTCCAGGCACGTGTCCAGATGTCTGGACAGACGTCTAACTGAAACTCTAAACGTCTTAATAGACTAAAAAGGCAACGGGTCATTTCAATATAGGTCACCACCATCCTTTAAACAACCTGAAATGACCTACTATCAGGGAGGGACCCGAGAACCTCGATATCTTGACTCCCCTAGATCTAACTCAAATCCACCCAAACCTGAATCGAACCATTCGATTCAGGTGAACCAGATCCAGGATAGGGTGTTGGCTAATTTGAGGAACACTATACAATCTTTATAGGCTCAGCCAACACCATGCACTGAGTATTGGAGCCTATTATCAAAATGATTGATGAACTTAATAGTTCTCTATTGGATTTGGTCCAAAATGTTAGGGATAGGGACCTGAGTGAGTTTCTTCTTAGGAAATTATCGAGGTTGAGGATGAAATTTGTGGTTGCCCTAGTCAAATCTTGGGATGATTCTCAAGATGAACCTCCTTCAGGAGAGCCAATGTCAGAACCCGCTCAGGCGCCTATTGGGGGGGATACATATTCTGAGATTAGAGAGGACCAGGTTAGTCTAGAGCAACCCATTGAGGATGAACTAAGTTTCTCACCCGAGATCCCAAAGCCAGGGAATGACGAAAAATATGTCCCCATGGACCATGAAATGACATATGATTTTGAGATATATATAAATGAGGATCATGAATTCCTTGATTTTGAGGGTGAGGAATCTCTTAGTAAAGTCTCACTTGAGCTTAAGGAGAATGATTTTAGTGAGACAAACGGGCTTGAGGAATCTAATAAACCATTTGATATCCCGACTATTGAAGATTCTGATTCGGTTAGGGCTAACTTGGATGATTCAAATCCTGATGATTCAATCAGTAGCCCCATTCCTCAACCACACCCCAAAGGGATTGATTTTGATTTGGAAATCATTGTACCCAAGTCAATCTTGATTTAGCGACTATTTCTGGACTTGGGTAAATCTTATGGGGTGTGATATGCTAGAGGTCCCAGAACCCGAACACTTGATGTTGGAGGATAGAAATGTGGAAATGAAAATCTGAGAGGTTAATTTTGAGGGAACTACGATTTTGGATCTAAAGGTTCCTGTTGACTTGAAATCACCTACTTTCTACCAGGACCCTTGCGATATCTTTGACGTGCAACCTAAGCTCGGAATTATTGACTATCTTTCTAAGCTAAATCTTAAGTGGACATCTGAACCTTATAAATCAAATCTACCTTTTGTCGACACTTTAGGCCTGGGTTGCACACCACCAAATTACAGGCCCGGCCCCGTAAATACAACAATCTTCGATTTTGGGTGATTTTCATCCAGAACCTTAAAACCACTCGACCTTGGGGCATGAGTCTGCACCACAACTTGGTCTACATCTGTGTACATTTTTTGTTGGCGGAACTGAGGATCAATTTTTTAATTCTGATTCTGACCCATACCTATGAATTCTTAACCTCTTCTTTGTTTGTATTTTATGCCTAGTTAAAGGCATTAAATTTAGCACGTGTTTAAATTTCACGTTCTCTATGGAGCTGACCAAATTTTCACATTATTCAAGTGATATTCTGTTTACTTCGCATTTTCATGTCTTTATTTTTATAATGAGGACATTGCATCATTTAGGCATAGGGGGTGGATACTTTATCCTGAAATTATTTTGTTAACTCGGTAGAATTTCTTTTAGTTTCTTTAAAAAAAAATGAAAATTCAAAAAGATAAAAAAAGAAGAATCGGGAGAAGAGAACTTAGGCATTTGGAAGTTATTAACTTTAGGAAATGATACGATAGGACCTAGACACTTAGACTCTTCAGGTCTTCGGGCTTAATTTGCCCAAATGTCTACTCGAATGTGGACTTAGTCTCAAGTCCTTGCTAAGTAACTCTACTTTAAATTGGTGAATAAATTGGGTAATAAGTATACGACTTCCCGCCCTCTGATTTGAGGGGACTTTAAGCCTAAGTATTTACACACTTTTTGCAATGACTCACTTTT
This sequence comes from Thalassia testudinum, assembly GCA_037157565.1. Lineage (NCBI taxonomy): Eukaryota > Viridiplantae > Streptophyta > Magnoliopsida > Alismatales > Hydrocharitaceae > Thalassia > Thalassia testudinum. Next base: position 10,892,678 of record JAZHRO010000065.1, on the reverse strand, counting down.
CGGTGGTTTCTTCGAAAAATGGGTAGCTAATGAACCGTCTAGGGTGGTATGGTTGGTAAGTTGTCGGTGGTAACAGCTCATCGGCCGGTTGTCTAAAGTCTAGTTACAAGACCATTTTCGTCGTACTGCCTTTAGGTAAATCTTAGATCAGGAAGCCACCTACTTAAAAAAAAAAGGAAAAGAAAAAAGGAGAAAATAAAAAATAACAAAAATAAAAAAATAAACAAAACCACACTTCATTGCACGAGTATGGCTGGCAAGTTGCCGTGGGTAACAGCCCATTGACTGGTTGTCCAGAGCTCAGTTCACAAAAATGCACAATAATTCCCAAAATACTTAGGGAAAGAAGCGGGGAAGTAGAATAAACTGAGATATATACTGGGTTTGCCCTTGTATTGACCTCATAAATAAAAGTAGGGAGAAAGCTACCATTTGAAAAGATAAACCTTTATGCAAGGTCACCTAGGGCTGTAAAAACCCGAAATCCATTTTAACGGCTACCTAGTGAGTCTTTCACTCTTTTCACTGGATGTTTAGCACTTAGAATCCTTTTCAAGTCTTGGGTGGGTCGAGTAGTTGTAAAAGGTTATCCTGAAACTCTCAAACTCCAAAAGTCCAAAAAAATTAGAAAAGAAGAAAAAGCAAAAAAAATGTATCTTCCCTTTTCAAATAAGGCGAGGACTTGGGCGGTCTGCATTTTGGCAGACACACGGGTATTATTGAGTCTTCATAGTTTAGGACCTTAGTTAATAATTTTTATTGTTAATAAACAACATAGGCCTAAGTGGTCGAATCCTAATTCTATTTTTATACATAGCATGTAGTTTAATTTTGCTAGGGACTAGCAAAGGATAGACATAGGGGTATGAGATAGATACATCTATTTAGGTTAAAATGCCTAATCATGATATATTTCCGGTAATGGCGCCAAAATGATGAACGTGTTTCGCATGTTTGAAATCGAGGTTTGGAGGACTCGTCGTCGTAGCTCGCAAAACACGTCTATTAGATAAAATTTATAACCGAAACTCGAAAAGTGAGTCTCGGGTCGAACAAGGGGAGGCGAACGTTTGTTTTGTAAAACCCGCACTTCGCTTTTATTTATTTTTGGTCGCTTTTATCTTTTTTAATTTTTTTTGGTATTTTTAGCAAGCAAGAGATCAGGTTGATGAATTCTAGCTAATCTACTTGCAAAAATTTAAGAGAGAGAGGGAGAAAGAGAGAGAGAGAAACAATCATCTATTTATAAAGAATTGTTTGTTACAACTATGAAAGCGAAAAATCTACACTTCGAAAGCGAAAGAAAGATAGAAAGAGGTGAGAGAAATCCCCCTCGACAGTTTCTCGGAGGACGACTCGCTCTGACGTCGCCTGGAGGAAGGTGGTGAGGAGCGAGACGAAGGAGGACATAACCGGAGGACGGAGGATGGGGCAAGACAACATCGTGACGCGGATCTTCTTCCCGAAGGGAGGTGAGGAGACTGCCACGGGATGCTCCACGAAGGGGGATGAGAGGCAAGAAAATATTTGGTTCTACTCTAGAGGAGCATCTTGAGCTTAGGACAAGCTCTCTCTAGAGCCTTGGAGGTGGTGAGAGGAAGAAAGGAGGAGATGGTTTGGAATGGTGGTGGGTAGATCCTTTTATAGTGGAGGAAGAACAAATTCGCATCTGGGTCATTATTGACATCCGTAAACATCGCTATAGATCTGTCCTTTTTGTCACTAAAGATCTGCACCTTCAATTCCTTTGCTGGCACGCATGGGCCATTAGTGATAGTTGCAAGTGTCACTAAAGGCCCGTGCAACTGTCGCTGAAGATTCGCACATACCCCCGCTGGCACATGCTCCGTTGATGCTGCGCGCTTGCACAGGCTGGTCCATATTGTCGCTCTGCTGCACGATATCGCACTGCGTTGCGCCCTGCACGCACGCGTGCCTTGCCGCTGCTGTGCTCAATTCCTCAATTGGGGGGGCTGCAGGGATTCGAACCCGCACCCGTCCCTTATAGTCTAGCACCCCAACTAACATGCCAAGATGTTGGATGCATCGAGCAGACGACTTAACGCGTGCGGTGGAGGAGAGCTTCTCAGCCGTTGGATTAAGATCCAACGGCTAGGAATGAAGGTCGCAGATGATGGAGAGGTGGGAGCGGGCGTTGTTGGCCGATGTTGGGTGTCCATTCTTCTTTCTGTTGCAGAGGGTGCCACGGTGCTTGGATCGAGTTTATTTTCACGTTGCCGGACTGCAATCGTCGCTCCGGATCCATCCGTATGGTTGGGATTTAAGAAAAGGAAAGTGGGAAAAATTACACAAAACTCTGTGATTTTCGTTGGAAAGAAACGACCACTTATAGACGTCAAACTTTCTCGTTGATAAGGGAGGAAAAGTTCTCCTTTAAGCCTCACCATAGAGAGGCCCATATAGGCCCACGAATCACAAGCCCAAGAACGAGATCAAAGCTTAGGGCAAATAATAAATGCCAATTGCCCACTCGATGAGTGTAGAGCCTTTGCCCAATAGAGGGATCCGGTAAGGCCAACTGTCCCTTCAAGGTAGGCGGATCTATTGCTTGACAGAGCAGGTAGATCTGACTCTTTGATAAAGGGACTCGGCAAGAAAGGCCAAACGGCCATCCGATTGAACAACGTAAAATGTTTGCCCAATTGAATTCTCATAAATCCTTACAAAAGGACTAGCCAGAGCATCGACAGGGAGGTCAGGTGGGAATTCCTTAACAAACGATAAGGCAGATGGCCCCTCATCACCATAATTTTTGCCAAGAAAGAATAGCATGATCAAATTCGGCGGTTGCGAGTCTCAGCAACAAGTAGATCATGCGCTAGAAATCTCAAGGTTGTTATGAAAGGATAGTCCTAAAGATGTCGTGCATCAGAAATATCATGATCATTACAAAAAGATAATCCCAAAGATATTATGTAGTTATGGAAGGATAATATCAAGGATCTCGACAATAAATTCCAGTTACCAAAAAATCAAGGATGACTTTTATAAAAGGACAAGGGCTGCCTACGTCATGGGCATGCAACACAAAAGCAAGAGATTACTTTACTCTTTATTCTCTCTTTTTTCGCATAGTTAGTGGAAACTTTGAGGTTAAAATTCCCTCCTTAGATGTACACCCTTTATTAAGGGTGGAATTGGGTTATTGATCCCTACGTGTCTATGTATGATTGCTTCATTTTTTTGACTAGATTATCATCTTATTTTGAACCCAATAAGACTCTATGAGAGGGCTTTGATCACTTGTCAAATGCGTTTAAGGCTATGAGATCAAAATCAAGGTCATTAAACTAATTGCTCCAATTACTCCTATGTTGTCAAACCCCACTAACCTTCTGACGAGTTGGAAACTAGGTTAATAGGTGTGAAGGCAAATAGGTCCCAGTTCCTAGGGTGGTAGGGTCGTATGTAGTCCATTCATTTAGTTCATTAAGCCTAATTCGTCAAATAAACTGGTAAATGTAGCATTCCCACATGGCATACATTCAAAAGAGTGGAAAGAAAATAAACAAAATGAGGTACATGGTAGAGTAGCAAGATAAACCAGGCAAACCACATTTGCATACCATAAAGCATCATATAGGATATTTACAAGAGCCATAATTGTTCACAGTCCATACGTACAACAAAATTGTTTATAATATGAAGTAATAACAAAAGAAGGGCACAGCCGCAATATTTATCGAATAGAAAGGGCTTACAAGTAGCGAGAACTAGGGGTGCTAATCAAATCGAATGAACTCGAACATATGTTTGAGTTCGAGTTCGATAAAATGTTTGATGTTCAAGTTCAGTTCAAGTTAGTTAAGTGTTTGATTACGATGTTCGAGTTTAGTTTAATAACGAAACCGAACATTCGAGTTTGGTTCGTTATTAGTCCGTTTGCTTTATTCGAACGAACATGTTTGATTAAGTTCGATAACAATAAGTTTGCTGGCAGTTCGTTCGATAATAGTTCATTCAAATAATATTTTAACTTAAATGTTCGATAGCAGACCATTCAATTGTGTTCAAAAATACATGTTGGGATTAAGTTGGCTACTTAGCCGCTTCTGAACACCTTTTGAACATAGGTGCCATCACCAAATCTATATGCCACTACACACCTCTCAAGAACATCTTAACTGGTAGATTGGCAGGAACCAGACTTGTGAGAAAAAGATCATCAGGACATCTTGCATTTGCAAAATCATCACAAAATCCAGAGTTTCCAAAATTATGCATGTAGAAACAAGGAAAAAATGCAGCTCTATACTAAGTTGTTGAGATTTACAGCTTACAAGTCACTGTGAGCATTACTATTGAATGCATTATTGTTCTAAACTCTGCAAAATTTACATGAGGCACCATTAATCTTGTCGGGCCTAAGAAGTTGTTGGACCAAGCACTTTCATCTTTCGAATGGTTCTTTTGGGTTTGGGTGCAGCTCCTGCACTTTGCTACCTCTGATGATGGCTTTGCCAACAATTCTTCTTCCGACTGCAACAATCTATCCTGTAAACTGCAATTGATGGGAGCAAAGATTAATGATTTTATATATTTCTTAGAGAGACACTTTGTAGCAGGTTACGTTATGGAAGCATATTAAAGTCTCCCTATCATAAAAATTCTAGGAGGACTCTCAAGGATTACAATCAGAAGCAAACTTACCCAAATGAACTTCTGAAGAGGGCACATTCATTCTCAAAAAAGATGGGAGCTTCCATATAGCCTCTAGCCCATGAATGGAGGCAGAGACCCACGCGTGCATCATAAGCAATCACAGAATACCAAGGCCCATTGCAGTTGAAATAAAGATCATAACAAGAATAAATATGTGAATCATAACAAGATCAAAAGCAATCACTGTAGATGTGCATCATTAATAAATATGTGAATGGGGTACAAAATTGATGTTGAAACTAAACCTTGCACGAAATGTAGGAACTCGAGCTGGAGCAGATCCAGAAATTGCCCCATCAACACCAATTGAAGTGGTCATGAGAAGTATATATTAAATACTATGTGGAGTCTGAAATATGAGCATAAAAGGAAATGGCATCTAAATGTCATTCTGATTCCCACGTTTTGGAATAGATATCAGATGGTTTTCCAAAGGGAATGGAATTTAAATGTCATTCTACATCCATAAGCATTATCTAGCCAAAAGCAAGGTATTAATTTATTACAACTATAAACTAAACCTCCCTTCAAAAAGAAAAAACTATAAACAAAACCAAAACAAACCAATTAACTTTAATTATGGAAAGTGCATCTAGCCTCTTATATACATGTAACATGATAACTTGCTATACATGTGGAGTGTACTGCCACCGCCAGCACTCTGATTGGATAAAATATTCTCTAGATATTATTCTAAATTGGAATGATTTGCTTACTTTCATAATTTAGACGTATTACACGCAGATCTTGTTCAGGTGACCAATCTTTCATGTTGCTTGGTATCCGACCTGTATTAAACTTAGGTATCAACTTAGGTATCAAACTTTAAGCAAACAGCAGACTTTCCTAGTACTAAGACTCCGCTTCAATAGAAAAAGGGGAGTATCAAGGAAAATGCCAAACATGGTACTCTGATTACAAAAATTACTTTGCAATATGCAACCCCAAGTAAATTTCAATTTTAACATGTGCTTTTGATCAAAATCTTAAAGATCATGTCCAAAACTGGTGCAGAAGTTTTGGCAATAGAACATCAAAAAAAGTTGGAAACTAGAAATGCCATAATGGCAAAAACAAAGTACCTTGGAGTCTTGGACACAATAGACACGTGATCTCGCACCATTGCTTTGCCACCCAGTGTAACATAATCCCCAATTCTAAATTTTTCATAAGAGTAACACGAAAATGTAAGCAAAATTTCCAGAAGAAAGACTTGATAATTGTTTGCACCAAGTTTGTCTAACCAGAAAAAAAGTATTTGAGTTACATACGTTGCAGAACTAGCGATTCATACTTGTCCGCATATTATGCAAGCCTCCCCAATGATCGCATTATGACCAATCTGGAGGATCAGGCTTTAGTAACTAATTTCAACAAATGCTTGTGTAGCCCAGCATGGCAGCAATAACATCAAGTAATCTAACAAACATGATCAAATATACACCTGAATAAGATTATCTATTTTGCAATGGTCTCCAATAATTGTATCTATTACACACCAAATCTAGCCCTCAGCACATTCACTTCCAGCCTAAGGACAATATAGCAAATACAAGCAGAAAATGCATTTTAATAGTTATTTCTATTTTTCAACAGGATGAGTGTATACAGCTCAAAATAAATATATATGGGAAGACAGGATGATTGTATTATGTAAAAAACAACTTAGAAAACAAGACAAACTTACCGCTATATCAACCAAATGCAAAGGCATTGTCAGGATCAATTCCAAACTCTTTTACTAGAATTAACGTCAAATTCAATATCAAACAAGTAATCCCGCAAAAAAATCAAAATGGAATTCCTGACAACATTTTTATCATAAATTTTAAAAAATCCACAACTAAAAAAAATTTCATGTCATGACTAAATGTTTACATGATTCAACATAAAATAAAGCGCTACATTGCTCCACATATCATAATTCCAAAAAAGAAGAAAGTTTCCTTTCAACAAGCTCTCATTCACCATTCCATAAGACCATATCTTCTGAAGAATGAAAATAAAAAAGAAGTTAAAAGAGTTATCAATGAAGAATAATGTAAGACTTTGCCTACATAATAGAAATTAAATTAAATACAAACCTTCGCTCATGGGTACGACTAATAGAAATTAGTTATCATACATGGGTAACTCTCCATAATTTGGAATCCCTACTTTAAGACATTCATCTTCAAAGTTGTTATTCTACAAGAGTTTACATTAGAAGAAAGTTAGAACATATAAAGGCATACATGTATATTGAAAGAAAAATATCACAAAATGTCTTTCAAGTTTAACTTTCTTACATGTGAAACATTAACACTAACTCGAATCCAATCAAATGCACATACTAGACCTTCCACAATCTTTGGTGCTAAAGAACTTCTATAATCTGTAAGAACTTTTCCTCCCACACTAAATGTGGATTCTGAAGCAACTGAAGTGATTGGAATGGATAATATATCTTTAATCATAACTGAAAGAATTGGAAACTTTAAGGAATTTGAGTTCCACCAATCCAACACATAAAAAGAAGGATCTCCTTTTCTAGATCTTAATGTAGGTTCCTCCAAATATTTATCCAAATCTAATCTTTCGGGAGGCTCGCTTTCAACATCATCCAAGTATTTGTCTAATTCATCCTCACTTGATAATTCATCAAGTGGTTCCTCGCATTGATATGAATGTTTTGGTACTTTATTTCGAGCACCAACCTTTTATTGGATTTGAGAGCCTAATTGCACCAATCGGGATGCCATTGTCATATGGTGACGTGGGAATTCAAGTTGAAAGTAGTGAGATTTGGGAGAGGTTTTTAGTCCCATACTCGAAGTGGACAAACCTCTTGGTGGGCATAAAAGGCTTCTGTCTCCCATGACTTATGTAGCAAAGAGTGACAGGTGGGGCTGGGGACCACGTATGCACGCGTGCGTGTCCTGCCCCACCCCGCCTGGTTTGGGTGAGAATCAATTTGGAACTTAGACTCTTTTGCTACGGACTTCTAATCTCACAATTTTGACCTGGATTGTTGGTCAAAAGGAAAAATTGGTCGACCAATTGTTTTGGTCAATTAATAAGTTAAGTTTGGTCGACTAAAAAGTCAAGTTTGATCGACCAATTTATCTTGGTCAATCAATTGCCCTATTTCCATAAAATAGGAATTTCCATAAACATTGGGTCGAGGGCTCTATGTAAGGGCCATGAGGGAGCTCTCATTTGACACACAACAAGAGCAAAAAAGCTCTCTCCACTCTCTCCCCCTCTCTCTCATTCTTGTCTATCTTTCTTGGTGCGTTCATTCGATGTGAGATTGAAAGAAAAATCTCTAATCACTTTTGTTGATCTTGCACAAGGAGATTGAGAGATCCATGATAAGTTTTTACTTGATCAAACCATTAAATTGGTAAATCAATCAGAATTTGGTTGGATATTAAATTGCCTTGGCTTCGTTCTCCTGAGGTGATTTTTTAGGATGTCTAAGATCGAAGTGCGTCGAATCTTGGAGGTGAATCATTGTATTCTGGGAAGAGTTCATCAGACCTCGACGCATTGGTATTGTGAGGGGCGATACCTTCTCTAAGAGAAGTCTTAATGGGTACTTCGATCGAAGTAAAATCTAACCTCTTCTCATTTTATTTATTTGTATTATTGCATGTTATTTGTTCTTTATTTTATTCTGGATCTTTCCAAATCATGTTTGACTTGCTTGATTTAATATTTTTTATTTATGCGAAAACATTGAAAATTCATATATTTTTATTTATTTGTTTCCTATATGCATTTATTTCTACACCTTTTTTACGTAAAACTCAGAAATGCTAGACATCATTTTTCAACTTTGTCAATTGATCCTAAGCATCCATGAAATCATAAACCTTCTCAAATATGAACTCAATGGACTTGAATTTATATCTGAGATTAAGAATAATGGCAATAGACATTAGCAAACTGTAATTTTTCCAATATTTGTCAAACTCTTTTTTCATTGAAATGTCCATTTCTTTTATGAACTCATCATTTAATCGAGCTTTTTCTTTCAAGATTTCTACAACTTTCATTATTTTAGGAAGAAGCAAGTTCAATGTTGGAAATGAAGTGCTAGAAAAACCTAATGTAACTTCAAAATTTGTTCAATATAGGATGAATTTTTTTCTGCTTTCTCCCATTCCTCCTCAGAAGGTAACCATTTGTAATTGTCATCTCTTCTAGCATAATTTTGTAAAAAATTGTATAATCCAATGTGAAAAAGGTGGAATTCCAACGAGTAGGAACATCCATGGACAAGCCTTTAAATGTTGGGATGTTTAATTGTCTAGCAATGTCTCCAAATTTTTTTAGACATGCTGGATTTTTCTTCATGAACTTTACACTTTCTCTAATGTTGTAAATCAATCTTCAATAGCAATGAGAGCATCTTGAATCATAAGATTTAAAATCTGAGCACAACACCTCACATGAAAAGCTTTCCCTTAAAAAACAAGCACCCTCACCCACTAAAAGTAACCATCATTTTTCTCATCACCACATCATTATTACTAGCATTATCTAGAATGATACTAATTACTTTACTATCAACACCCCACTCAACTAGACAATTTAGTATAACATCTGCAATCACAATCCCAATGTGCGGTGGATCTAGTTCACAAAAATTGAGAATGCATTTTTGCAACTTCCAATTTCAATCAACATAATAAGTGGTTAAACATACATCTATCATTGATGAGAGCCTCATCATGAGCTCTAACTAGCTCATTTTAACCTAAGAAAGAGAATAAGAGCTCTTACATAACCTAAAGAAGGGCTTAATTCAAGGAATAAGTGTTCTGAGAAGAAAACATGAAATAAAGGTTAAAACTGTAATTTCACCATTGTAGAACATAAATGGGATTTCTCAGAGGCAAAACATAGGTCAAATGGTCTGAATAAGATAAAAAGTGGGTTGAATCAGTCAGAAATGGGTTAATGTACAGTCTAAGAATTAAATGACATTCTTTAATCCTAAAATAGACTCGCTTAATTCAACAAGGTACTGGTCAGGATAAAAATCAACTAAACCCTCTAAAATTCATGAAAAAATATCCCCTAGGGTTTAGAACCTTCAAATTGGCCTTTGGAACCTATTTTGACCTAGATTGGGGTTTTAGCTCATTAATTGACCTAATTTGGGTTTTTGTGTAAAATGTTTAGTCAAACATGGTCAAACCTAAAATCCAACTTCACCATTGGATTTCTTAGGTCTAAATTAGGTTTATACCAAAATTTGGACCTAAGGGGAGGTCATCTTGACCTACTTTGCAAAATAGTACATCCAATTACATTTTGGCCCTTATCTTTTGAAAACCATTGCACAGACCCCCTTAACTTCCTCGCCACTCTTACAAATAGGTCCCTCCACCATTAATGGGGAGAAATTGTACTCCGACGAGGAATGGAGGGGGAGTACTCCCTGATTCCTCAGAGATCTCCTCCCCGAATTGGAAGGGAGATTCTCTGAGGAATTCCCTTCCATCTGAGTGTGGTCCTAATCTCTGATTTGCACCCAATCTCTCTTGCGAACGCACAAACCAGCGACTCTTATGCTTGGAAGACAAGCTTTCAAGCACAAGAGACCTCGCCGGAGATGGAAACCGTTGGAGACCCAATCTCTCGTGCGAATGTGCGAGAGATTTGGGTCTCCAACGGTTTCCATCTCCGGCGAGGTCTCTTGTGCTTGGAAGCTTGTCTTCCAAGCATAAGAGTCCCTGCCAGTGACTATAAAAGCACCACCACCTCCGGCCGCATCTCTTCAGCTCCACTTGGCCAGAGATCCACCCCAATTTCATCTTCTCCTCCGGTCAAGTAGTCCAGCGAGCTTCAGCGAGCCTCCCTCTTGTTTCTCATCGCTCTGCCACAATACCAGTGGCAGAGCTGTCCTCACCATCTTCCTCTGCATCACGCAACACCGCGCGAGCACCTCTAGCCCCGTCATCGCTGCTGTCCCCGTCCACTGGACACAGTCTTCTCCAGCGATAGCAGGTATTGCTAGTCGCCACCTCTCCCCCTTCGTTCACTTAATTAGGTTAGACTTACTCCCCTCTATCCCCTCTTCAATTCCCCTTAATCTATTTCACAAATTACCCCTTGACTGCCACTATCCATCGCCATCTTCTCCATCTCCGACCACCCACCGGCGAGGCGCTTCCACTACTCCGCACCTCCACACGCCTCGCCAGATACGTCACTACCTCCGCCACAGTCCACTGATCATCATCCACCCTTCCATCGACCACCCACACCGCCATAAACGCCCCCCGACCTAACCCATAAGCCCGGCCATAGAGTGACCTAGGCACGCATGCCTAGGCCACACCGCGGCCAGCCACTAACCACCTCACCTTCGCCGTGAGATGACGAAGCTCCCCATCTGGTTTAACGAGGCCACAAGGTCGTCTTTGTGAAGTTTAGATCTGACCCTTTCGCCGCCATTAGTGACGGCTCGAAGGAGCTCGCAAGCTTGCTCCAGGCTGAAGCACTCTAGGGTCCCAGGTCCAGAAGGCGCGGGTTGGTCTCACTCATTCATCTATCTAGGCAATTAGCTCTGCGAGGTGCCCAGCTGCATCAATTGGAAGAAGAACCTCACCTGAGGGCGCAAGCGAAGCGGGTGGGACTTTTAGTCCCACCTCGGAAAAGCAAGAGTGAGGTGCGTTGCTTATATTGATTTTGTGTTTTGTTCTGTTCGCCTTAAGTCACACAGGGGTGAGGTCCCTCGCCCTTACCACGCCTCGTCTGCGACACTCCCTCGCGGATCTGGCACCCGACCCGACTAACCTATTCGTGCACTCCTCGCGCACCACACCCACGTCGGTGCGCCTGGACCCGGGTGCGCACCCAACCCTATTACCCGGCTTTGGGAGAGTGTACCGAAGAGAGAGAGAGAGAGAGAGAGAGAGAGAGAGAGAGAGAGAGAGAGAGAGACGTGGGGGAGGGTAGGGGTTAGGTTTTACTGTGTTGTGTAGGGAAGAAGCAGCTAAGGAAGGAAGAGGCGCAGTAGGGAAGCCAAGGAAAAAGAAGAAGAAAGAGGAAGGCACAACTGAGGAGAGGCTAAGATACTTAGCCGTAGAATGGAAGCAGGAAGGAAGGCCAAAGAGAAGAGGAAGTCAGAGGAGAGCTAAGGCTGAAGAAGGAAGAAGTTAAGAAAGAAAGAAGAAGACTCACAAAGGAAGAAGGAGAAAGGCACTGTGCAAGGAAAAAGAGAGGCAAGGCTGACGAAGAAAAAGAAGAGCAAGGCAGAGGCACTGTGCAGAAGAGAAGGAAGAAAGCAAAAGCTAAGAAGGAAGAAGAGAAGCAACTGAGGCAGCGACAGAAAGAGAAGGAAGAAGAAGAAGAGAAAACTGCAAGGAGGAGAAAATAAGAGGCCATCATTTAAGACGTCTGATCATAGAATCAGACACCCAACTCTTCTATTTTTGCTATAAATTTAATTCATAAACTCTTGCATTTATATTCTGAATTAGGTTTTGAGTAACTTTAAGTGTTCAATTGCATTATTGAGATTAGTGAATAAATTCCATTTGCTCCCTGTGTTTGACCTCAGATACTTAAGTTTTTGAGTAATAAATTTTCATTTGTTGTCAACGCTTGGTCACCTATACTACAACGCGACTGACTTATAAGCCCGACAAAGCGTTGCAACATTTTGGCGCCGTTGCCGGGGAGCAACGTGCAATTTATCACTAGTCTCTACATTCTTTTTGACTATATTGAACACTAACTTGCCCTATTTATTTTATTGTGATCTTGCAAGGTATTTTACGAGAAGATCCCTCCCACAAGTCAAAAACTCCAGAGCAAGTAATCTCTTTTCTTCCTTAAACCATCCCCTAATCCTTGAAAGACAAAAGGAAGAAACCAACTTAGGAATCAGTTGCCTTCTTTCTATAGTAATCACCATCTTTAAGGCAAACATTTCCTGATTTTGCGAAATTTTTTCAAATCTTCTTGAAGTTGGAGTGATTTTTTTTTTAGATCCTATCCCACAAATTCCTGTGCCTAATAGAAATCACGCTTAATCTCCACGGACAACACATTTCTTTCTTTTAAGTCCAGAGAGAACCTTTTTCAAGAAGAAAAAAGGACTGGAAATAGAACCAAATTAGGGTTTCTACAGTAGGGTCTTGGAGTGCTTGTCACACATGCCTGTATAAAAGGAAATGAACCCTCCCACATCAGTGTGCTACCCAAGCCCTTGATTGAAGAGATCTAAATAAGACAAACCCTAAAAATTGAGCTCTAAAATAACTTGAATCTTAAAATCTTGGACCTAATAAACTGGGAGTCAAATCAGGGTGATCTCTAGGTCCCAATCCTAGAATCATTCTACCATCTTTAGGACAGGTCAGGTGAAGTTGACCCCTTGGGTCAACCAACCTCCAAATTAGGTCACAACATCAAAACATCTAAAGTTCAAGTGAGAACCCTAAAGCACCTTTGAAATAAAAGTGGTAGACTTAAGAGGTCAAGGTCCCCATTCTGGTCTACTTGAAATCTCAGTGACAAGAGAGGTCGGGTAGGGGAAACCCTGTAACCCGTGGGGACGCTCTACTGTGTAGGGGTCTTTGCGGGACTCTCCCTCTTTAGCTGCCCAGGTAATTCTCAGGTGGACGACCTTCTGATCAAGGGGTATCATCCAGCCCGAACCTCCATAGTCATCAAATGTCTTTGGGTGTCTTGATTGGGTCAAAAATATCTCCAGTCCCTCATCTTTTCTCCTTAGAACACACACATACATTTTTAGTGGGACTCTTTATTCAGATTTAATCACTTCATAACTTGATTCTACATCTTGATTCAAACTCTGATTCTACATCTTGATTCCACCACTTGATCCAAATATGCAGCCAAACCACTTAGGATTACCATTCAAGAGACCTAAATATCGGAGATCCATGTGAGATAGGATGATTGAGGATGCCCTGAAATTTTATGAAAAAGAAGACAAAACCTCAACACCAGTAGAAAACATTCAGGTTGATGTCCCAACAACCACAACCTTCATCATAACTTGTGCCCAAGTGCTATTGGCAGAAGCCACAAAAGGACCAACCTGAGACATGCTCATCACAGGATACATTGAGATAGAAAAACTACACAATCTTGAATACCTTCAATGCATGACAAATGTTGGTGCTAGAGCACCACGATCATTTGTTTTGATGATAACAAAACACGTGTTATTTAACATTTGCAATTTGAGTCCTAGATTTCAGGTCAATTGCAAATGTGGACGTGTTTAGACGGAGTTCGAGCTCGCATCCAGGACAGATTGGAGGAGCTTGACGGAAAACAGAGGAGGTTCGCGTGGAGCGACAGATTGAAGATAGAAGACAAGAAGAATAGGATAGATTCTTTTTAATCCTTTCTTGTATCTCTTATCTTTATTTTCTTGCTCTTTTATTTCCTTAGAATATTATGTTAAAGAGCCTCAAAGCACCCTAACAGTAGTCCTAGGAACACCGGCACAACCCTAGGATACTTAGGTTTTCTGTAGCACACTTAGAAAACCAATATAGGGCTCAAACAGCATTTCCAGACGTCTAATTCCAAAATCAGACGTCTGATAAAGTATTTTAAGACGTCTGATAACTGTTAGGCTGAACATAGTTAGTTCTGTCTGATGAAATCAGACGTCCAGACATTAGACTAGACGTCTTAGGAGACGTCTAATGACTTTGCCAGACGTGCAGATAGTGGACCGTTGGCCGCTTAGCAGGCACTGCAGATTATGACCGTTAGAGCCTTATCAGACGTCCTTAGGCCTTGCCAGACGTCTGATAAATGACCGTTTTGCCTCGGCTGACCCAAAATCTCTTCTCAGAGATTTTCTAGCCGTTGCAACGTTTGGAAATCAATTCCCACAGTAAAAGTAGGTTTCCAGACGTCCAGACATAGTACCAGACATCCTATATGTCGTCTGATGGTCTTGCGCAAAAAACCTGTTTAGATCTGATTCAAGTCAGGAGGAAACCCGCATAGAATCGGACGTCTGACCTTGAAATCAGATGTCTTAAAGTGGCCTTCCAGACGTCTGATGCCAGAGTTAGACGTCTGATTACCCTGTCAAGTGTAATCATTGTCCTGATTTCGGCCTGATTCTCTTGGGCTTTGCACCCAACGACTATGGAAGCTTTTCCAAGCCTTCCAAAGCCTTCCTAAGGCCTCTATAAATAGAGGGGAACCTTTGCAACACAAATACACACTAAGATACACCTAGAGACACCAAGAAAAACACAAGACACACTTAAGCAACATAGTTCCACTCTCTTGTGTCCTAGCTAGCTCTTGCTCTCCAAGCTCAAGCTCCATTCTCTTGAGAGCATCAAGCTTCGCGCACCCGCTCTCCCGCCATTGTCTACGAGAGCGACGTTGCGCCATCGCGTGGCACACGCACCGCGTCATCAACTCGACGCACTCCTTGCAAAGGGGAGTTTCCTTATTCCTATAGAAGCTAGGTTCATAATTTTTTTGTTGGCTCTATAGGATTACTTGTTTTATTTTATCTTTATCTTTTGGTTGGGTATTCGCTTTGCGAATTCCCGTCTCCTTCGTGGGACAAAATCCTTCTCGTGGAGAGAAGGGGTTGAGGAACGCTACCCTCGTACTTGTAGCGTGGTTGTACTGAGGTTGAATCACCCTCGTTTTAAAGTGATTCGGTTAGTGGATTTGATCAACTAGGTTGATCGAAAAATCCTAACTCGAGAGGGTTAGGTGGTGGTTTTCACCCGGTTTGGGTTTCCACCTAAAAACAATTGTGTACATTGTGTGATTGGTTTTCTTTGGTGAGATTGCTTTATGTTTTATTTCCGCATTTATTACGTCACCCCCTCGTAGTAGGGAAAAACCTACATTTGGTATCAGAGCAGGTTCTTGCGAGTTCGGAGTAACACCCGGCAAGAAGATCATGGAGGGAAGCTGTTCCACAAGCAGGATTTCCGAGGGGCAGTCCACAACCCGTCCGCCGTTCTTCGACGGGAGCAACTACCCCTACTAGAAGTTGCGGATGAAGACCTGGCTTCAAGCCACCAACTTCACGATCTGGGCCAGATGCGAGACGCCATTTGAGATCCCAGAAAAACCCGCGGGAGGCTACTCGCAGCAACAAATCCGTGAGCTCTCTTTAAACGCAAAGACCATGAACGCCCTTTACTGCGCGCTCAGCTTGGAGGAGTTCAACAGAATCTCGCAATGCGCCACCGCATACGAGATCTGGCACACACTTGAGGTAACTCACGAAGGTACTTCTAAGGTAAAAACTTCTAAACTTAATTTACTTTCACAAGAATTTGAGGCTTTTTCTATGAAATCTAATGAAACTTTAAGTGAGATGAACACTAGGTACACTCTCATAGTAAACAATTTAAAAGCTTTAGGGAAGACCTTCATCAAGGGAGAGCTTCAAGGGAAGCTTCTTCGTTCCCTTGGACCGGAGTGGGAACAGAAAGTCACCGCCATCGAGGAGGCGAACGAAGTAGAGGAGCTCAACATGGAAGATCTCCTAGGCAATCTAATGGCCTACGAGACAAAGTTAAAGCAGAAGAAGAAGGATACACCGGAGCCAAAACTGAAGAAGACTCTCGCCTTCAGAGCCGCGTCGGATAGCGAGGTAAGTTCCGACGATGAAGACTTTAGAATTTTACTTAAAATTTTTTCCAAGTTTTGTAGGGAATTAAAGAAAGAGAAAAAGGAGAAGAAGGAAAGCCCGAGACGTTGCTACCACTGCAACGAGAAAGGGCACCTACGACCAGAGTGCCCTCTTCTCAAAAAGGAGAAGAAAAAGGAAAAGGAAAAGAAATCTAAGAAGAAGACGTTCCAAGCCACTTGGGACGATTCCAGCTCGGAGGAAAAAGAAGAAGAAAAAGAAGAAACCGCTTGCTTTGTTTTCATGGCCAGAGGAAGCAACAGCGACAGCGAAAGCGGAAGCGACGACTCCGACAACGAGGTAAATTTCGATTTACAAGAAGCTTTTAATGAACTATTTGAGATTAGTAAATCACTAAAAATAGAAAACAAAAGCATGAAAAAGAATCTTAGCTTTCTTAAAAATGAAAATGATAGGTTAGAAAAATAACTTAAGGACATAGAAGCTAGTCCTAAAAATGATAACCTATTATTAGAAAATCATAACCTCATCAATGAAAATAATAAATTGATTGAGGAAAATGTTAGTCTAAAAAGAGAAATTTCTGATTTAAAGACTAAGATGGATGTTATAGAAAAAGAAATCGCATGTCTTAGGGAAAACTCCAACAAATTAATCAATAAAGTAGATAATTTTTATAGCCCTAAGGTTGAGAAAGGATCTCCATCAAGGAGACCCGCTAACAGATCTGGATCCAAGTCCACTTGGATACCGAAAAAAGAATTAGAATCTTGTTTTGTAGGGTTCAGGGATAATTACAACATAAAGGACTGGACCTACAAGCTCAAGTCTGGTCAACTCGAGTTGGGAGAACCAAGGAGTAGACCAAGGAGGAGAACAAGAAGACCGACGAGACGGCAAACAAACGACGGACCCGCCGCACGTCGACCACCAGATTGGAGACCGGCGCCAATGCCCGGGCCTCCAAGCTACGGATGGGAGCCCCATCCGATGTGGCATCCACCACCACCATTCGGGCCATTTTATTGACCATGGTAGGTGAGGTAAAAATTCTTCACCCTATCTTTTAATATTTAGCATTTAGATAGGGGGAGTTAAAAATGATGAGCTAATTGTCAATTTTTAAGGGGGAGATGCAAGTTAGCTAAATTTCCTTTAGTAAGGGGGAGAAAAATAATAGCTATCTTGTTGTTATGTAAAGGGGGAGGACATTACCTTTGTTAAAATAAATTCATAGAAGAGCATGTTTTAAGGGGGAGTTATAGGAAATGTAAAACCAATTAAACCGTTTTGATAATGTCAAAAAGGGGGAGGTTTTTTCTGCATTTTTATTTACGGTTTTGTCATCATCAAAAAGGGGGAGATTGTTGGTGCTAGAGCACCACGATCATTTGTTTTGATGATAACAAAACACCTGTTATTTAACATTTGCAATTTGAGTCCTAGATTTCAGGTCAATTGCAAATGTGGACGTGTTTAGACGGAGTTCGAGCTCGCATCCAGGACGGATTGGAGGAGCTTGACGGAAAACAGAGGAGGTTCGCGTGGAGCGACAGATTGAAGATAGAAGACAAGAAGAATAGGATAGATTCTTTTTAATCCTTTCTTGTATCTCTTTTCTTTATTTTCTTGCTCTTTTTATTTCCTTAGAATATTATGTTAAAGAGCCTCAAAGTACCCTAACAGTAGTCCTAGGAACACCGGCATAACCCTAGGATACTTAGGTTTTCTGTAGCACACTTAGAAAACCAATATAGGGCTCAAACAGCATTTCCAGACGTCTAATTCCAAAATCAGACGTCTGATAAAGTATTTTAAGACGTCTGATTGTTGTTTCAGACGTCTGATAACTGTTAGGCTGAACATAGTTAGTTCTGTCTGATGAAATCAGACGTCCAGACATTAGACTAGACGTCTTAGGAGACGTCTGATGACTTTGCCAGACGTCCAGATAGTGGACCGTTGGCCGCTTAGCAGGCACTGCAGATTATGACCGTTAGAGCCTTATCAGACGTCCTTAGGCCTTACCAGACGTTTGATAAATGACCGTTTTGCCTCGGCTGACCCAAAATCTCTTCTCAGAGATTTTCTAGCCGTTGCAACGTTTGGAAATCAATTCCCACAGTAAAAGTAGGTTTCCAGACGTCCAGACATAGTACCAGACATCCTATATGTCGTCTGATGGACTTGCGCAAAAAACCTGTTTAGATCTGATTCAAGTCAGGAGGAAACCCGCATAGAATCGGACGTCTGACCTTGAAATCAGACGTCTTAAAGTGGCCTTCCAGACGTCTGATGCCAGAGTTAGACGTTTGATTACCCTGTCAAGTGTAATCATTGTCCTGATTTCGACCTGATTCTCTTGGGCTTTGCACCCAACGGCTATGGAAGCTTTTCCAAGCCTTCCTAAGGCCTCTATAAATAGAGGGGAACCTTTGCAACACAAATACACACTAAGATACACCTAGAGACACCAAGAAAAACACAAGACACACTTAAGCAACATAGTTCCACTCTCTTGTGTCCTAGCTAGCTCTTGCTCTCCAAGCTCAAGCTCCATTCTCTTGAGAGCATCAAGCTTCACGCACCCGCTCTCCCGCCGTTGTCTACGAGAGCGACGTTGCGCCATCGCGTGGCACACGCACCGCGTCATCAACTCGATGCACTCCTTGCAAAGGGGAGTTTCCTTATTCCTATAGAAGCTAGGTTCATAATTTTTTTGTTGGCTCTATAGGATTACTTGTTTTATTTTATCTTTATCTTTTGGGTGGGTATTCGCTTTGCGAATTCCCGTCTCCTTCGTGGGACAAAATCCTTCTCGTGGAGAGAAGGGGTTGAGGAACGCTACCCTCGTACTTGTAGCGTGGTTGTACTGAGGTTGAATCACCCTCGTTTTAAAGTGATTCGGTTAGTGGATTTGATCAACTAGGTTGATCGGAAAATCCTAACTCGAGAGGGTTAGGTGGTGGTTTTCACCCGGTTTGGGTTTCCACCTAAAAACAATTGTGTACATTGTGTGATTGGTTTTCTTTGGTGAGATTGCTTTATATTTTATTTCCGCATTTATTACGTCACCCCCTCCTAGTAGGGAAAAACCTACAACAAATCCTTTACTTTGGGAGCAACACCAAGATGATCTTGAAAAATGGGAAGAGATAATGAGATTATTAAAATAAATTATCGACCAGAAATACCCGTATATGCCATAAACAGAGGATGAACCATCTTGGGAAAACATCGAGGATCAATCTGATCTCGGGTTTGAGGCACAAAATGGTTGTGGATTCCCAACCCAAATGGAGTACAATGTGCCTGATATTGAAGAAGGTTGGGAAGTTCCAACTGCAGGAAAACACAATGCTGAGCCAACTTTAGACCATGAATCACCAGGCATAGAATTCCAAAACTCCTGCGACCATGAGAGTATAATTGAACCTTTCGAGGGTGTAAATTCCGCCCTTTATTCTGATAAAGTGACCCTCGAAGGTTATTCGGACCTAGGTTCTAGTGATTCAACCCACATCCTTGCCCATAATCTAGATCTGAAACCTATTTGGAAGATTTCAAGGCCCCATATGAGGAAGATCAATTTTTTAATGAAGAATATGATTTTGAGCCTCTATTTGATGAATATCCCTCGCCAACATCCTCAGAGGAACCATTCAATTTTTTAGAAGTCATGCCAATTTACGATACAGAAACTGAGGAGTTGGACGAGTGGGGTTTCAATTGGGTCTGTCCTACCAGCTTGGAACCTGAGCCTCTACTACATAAGGACACCTTTTTAAGCTCAGAATTGACATCTAGGCTAGACCCCAGTTAGGCTGTTGAATCTACAGCATATGATTTATTCTATGGTGGAACTCATGATCTTGAATCTCATTTAGCTTTTGATTTTCGCAAACTCTCCGACGATTTCGAATCTGACCATAACATCGGAGAAAATCTGCTTCCTGATTATAACAAGCCAATCTACGACCTCAGCTCACATGACTCATTTTCTAACTCCGATTTTGAAAGTTACTATAAGTACTCTCTACATGAGACCACCTGTCATTCTTTTTTAGAAGAGCCCTCATACACGATTCTCATTGAAGCGACCTCTTCCACACATATAGAACCGATCAAAACCCGTTCTCTACCCCAACCTGCAACCGAACTTAATTTCTATTCTGATTCACCTCTCACTAAGCCTTTTGTAGATGATTCAACTCCACATCTATACCGGGTATCGAGTATCGATCAGACTGAAAAACATGATCCATCATTCTCTAATCACCCTTGTAGGGTTTCCACACCATGCACTGATTATTTTTCGGAACCCTACTCTAACTAGGATGATTCGACTCAGCCTAAACTCGAGTTTTCACTTCCATATCTATCCGAGCCACATTGCATATGGTGGGTTCCGCATTTGTTGATCTACATATATCAACCCACCAGACTGATTGGGTTTGGGTTGCATCATCAGCCTATTGATCTTAACAAGCACTTGGTTGGACCAACCAGGCTCTTAATCAAGGTGCTTGTTTTATAAAATTCCGCTGAGTTGACCACTCCCTCTCCACCCCATGTTCCGCTCGGCTGAAGGCGTTGAATTTAGCGCTTAACGGGAGGCAACCCGTCATTCCAAAAATAGAACCCGTCTGATTATCCGTCTGTACTCCACGTCAATTGCATCTTGAGTTCAGCCTTAGACAGTTGATCCCACCTTTGGTACACAAACCAGAGCTTGAAATCATCCGCATCAGTCATTTCCGACCCGTTCACCCACCCGATGTATCCTGTTCTAAGTCCCTGACCTCAACACTATTTCACATCCTCCGTTTACAATGAGGACATTGCAAAACTTAGGCATAGGGGGGTGGTAAAGTGCATACATACTGAACCAAGAAAAAGTCAAAAGGATTCTCACAAAAAAATTCACATATGTCAAAAACACAAAAACATTGAAAAATTATGAAAAAGTGCAAAAAAAATGGAGGAAATTTTGTGAGCCACATAATCATGAGGAGAAGGAAAAGAGCAAAATGCCAAAAAAAGGAGCACAAAATGAAGAAAAGGAAAAAAGTGGTCATTAGTAAAAGATTAAGGGATTAACTGAAGTTCTAGACCACATCAAAAAAAAGAGAAAAATGAAAGAAAAGTGCTAAGGAGACATAAAAAGAGATTAGCTGGAACGCTGATCTTAGGCTTTTTGGGCTAGACTCTTAGGCTTAAAAATTCAAGTACCCACTAAGATCTGGATAATCCTTAAGAGGTTGGGGAAAATGCGAAGCTTAAGTATTAGGTCCAAGGTTTAAGAAGTATTTGGCCTCGTTAATTAACCTTCGATTTGCGGGATTCGGTAACCTAAGCACCCCAATCCACACAGTCTGGTTCAGTGCGCATAACTATCAAAATCACGCAAAAAGCATTTCAATGTTCTGAAAAAGTCGCCTAGCTTAGGAGCGGCGATCAACACAAGTTGATTTGGACGAGTTCCCGACGCGGAGAGGTGGGAAATTCCCCTCAAAGATGCGCAACAACATATCGTCTCCTCGGTGATTGTCTCTTAGGATATTTATATATCCTATTGGGGGCATGTAAACACTCTGCTGGTTCAGATACCATGGGTGGCATTATCTCGAAATGTCAATTGCCAGGGTTTGGATTCGGCCACGGAAAGCCATGGGCGGGATTATCTCAAAATCTCGAAAGCCAAGGTTCTGGGGGTTGCCATGGGCGGTGCTATCACGAAGCATGAATTGCCAGGGACCCTTGAGGATTTATGACGGGGACGAGAAATCTGATACAGACCGTGTTGAGAAGCCAATTCGAAGCTAGAAATAAAAAGAAAAGAGAGAGAAAGCTCTCCAAACAAATAAATCCTCTGTCTTTCTCTTACAAAAACGCACTGCAAACTGAACCTAGGCTAAAAATGTCTCAAGCACGGGTGCTTTAACCGTGGAGTCCAACAAATCCTAGGATAGTTTCTGCGGGCCTTAAAAACCTTCGCAGAGGACTGAGGCTAAAGCGGGTCAGGTCCGGATTTTGATTGGTACTTAAGTACCTCTAGGCTTATTGTCAGCATTCTGACCTAATCACAAAAGAAAAAGAAAAGCACTTATCATAACTAGTAATGGACACTCAGGGTCTACAACAGAAGTTAAAACCTTGAAATTTTGCTAAGGAACTAGCAAAAGCTAGGCATGGGAATATGATGAGAGCTTTATCATGAGCCCTAACTAGCTCATTTTGACTTAAGAAAGAGAATAAGAGCTCCTACATAACCTAGAGAAGGGCTTAATTCAAGGAATAAGTGTTCTAAGAAGAAAATATGAAATTAAGGTTAAAACTATAATTTCACCATTGCAGAACATAAACGGGATTTCTCAGAGGCAAAACATAGGTCAAATGATCTGAATAAGATAAAAAGTAGGTTGGATCAGTCAGAAATGGGTTAATGTACAGTCTAGGAATTAAATGACATTCTGTAACCCTAAAATAGATCCGCTTAATTCAACAAGGTTCTGGTCAGGATAAAAATCAAATAAACCCTCTAAAATTCATGTAAAAATATCCCCTAGGGTTTAGAACCTTCAAATTGGCCTTTGGAACCTAATTTGGGTTTTTGTGCAAAATATTCAGTCAAACGTGGTCAAACCTAAAATCCAACTTCACCATTGGATTTATTAGGTCCAAATTTGGTTTGTACCAACATTTGGACCTAAGGGGAGGTCATCTTGACCTACTTTGCAAAATAGTACATCCAATTACATTTTGGCCCCTATCTTTTGAAAACCATTACACGGACCCCCCTAACTTCCTCTCCACTCTTACAAATAGGTCCCTCTACCATTAATGGGGAGAAATCGTACTCCGGCGAGGAATGGAGGGGGAGTACTCCCTGATTCCTCAGAGATCTCCCCGAATTGGAAAGGAGATTCTCTGAGAAATTCCCTTCCATCTGAGCATGGTCCTAATATCTGATTTGCACCCAATCTCTCATGCGAACGCACGGGAGATTTGGGTCTCCAACGGTTTCCATCTTCGATGAGGTCTCTTGTGCTTGGAAGCTTGTCTTCCAAGCATAAGAGTCCCTGCCAGCGACTATAAAAGCACCACCACCTTCAGCCACATCTCTTCAGCTCGACTTGGCCAGAGATCCACCCCAATTTTATCTTCTTCTCCTCTGGTCAAGTAGTCCAATGAGCTCCGACGAGCCTCCCTCCTGTTTCTCATCGCTCTGCCACAATACCAGTGGAAGAGCTGCCCTCACCATCTTCCTTCGCATTACGCAACACCCGCGTGAGCATCTCTAGCCCCATCGTTGCTGCCGTCTCCCTCCACTGGACACCGTCTTCTCCGGCGACAGCAGGTACTGCCAGTCGCCACCTCTCCCCCTTCGTCCACTTAATTAGGTTAGACTTACTCCTCTCTATCCCCTCTTCAATTCCCCTCTTATTTCACAAAACATCCCTCGACTGCCACTGTCCATCACCATCTTCTCCATCTTTGGCCACCCACTGGTGAGGTGCTTCCACCTCTCTGCACTTCCATATGCCTCGCCAGATACCTCACTACCTCTACCACAGTCCATTGATCATCATCCACCCTTCCATCGACCGCCCACACCGCCATAAACGCCCCCCGATCTAACCCATATGCTCGGCCACAGAGCGACCTAGGCACGCACGCCTAGGCTGTCTCACGGCCAACCACCAACCACCTTACCTTCACCGTGAGACAGCGAAGCTCCCCATCTGGTTTAACGAGGCCGCAAGGCCATCTTTGTAAAGTTCAGATCTGATCCCTCCACCGCCATTAGCGATGGCTCGAAGGAGCTCGTAAGCTTGCTCCAGGCTGAAGCACTCCATGGTCCCAGGTACAGAAGGCGCGGGTTGGTCTCGAGCATTCATTTGTCCAGGCAATTAGCTCTGCGAGGCGCCCAACTGTAGCAATTGGAAGAAGAACCTCACTTGTGGGCTCGAGCGAAGCGGGTGGTACTTTTAGTCCCACCTCGAAAAAGCAGGAGTGAGGTGCGTCGCTTCTATTGATTTTGTGTTTTGTTCTGTTCGCCTCGAGATACACAGGGGTGAGGTCCCTCGCCCTCACTCGCCACGCCTCGTCCGTGACATTTCCCCTACGGACCTGGCACCTGACCCGACTAACCTAACTTAGCACTCCTCACACACCACACCCACGCCGATGCGCCTGGACCCGGGCACGCAACCGACCCGATTACCCAGCTCTGGGAGAGTGTACCGAAGAGAGATGTACAGAGAGAGAGACGCAGGAGAGGGTAGGGGTAGGTTTTGCTCTTCAGTGTGTGTGCAGGGAAGAAGAACGAAGAGGAAGGCACAGCTGAAGTTAAGGCAAGGTGAAGCTGACACTTAGCCGCAAATAAGAGAAGTCAGGAGAGAAAAAGGAAAGACAAGGCAGAAGGAGAGGCAAGCCAAAGAAGGAAGAAGTCTATAGAAGAAGGAGAAAGGCACTGTGCAGAAGAGATGGAAGAAAGCAAAAGGTAAGAAGAGAAGCAACTGAAGCAGAGACAGAAAGAGAAGGAAGAAGAAGAAGATAATTGCAAGGAGAAGAAAATAAGAGGCCATCATTTAAGACGTTTGATCATAGAATCAGACGTCCAACTCTTCTATTTTTGCTATAAATTTAATTCATAAACTCTTGCATTTATATTCTGAATTAGGTTTTGAGTAACTCTAAGTGTTCAATTGCATTATTGAGATTAGTGAATAAATTCCATTTGCTCCTTGTGTTCGACCTCGGATACTTAGGTTTTCGAGTAATAAATTTTTATTTGTTGTCAATGCTTGGTCACCTATACTACAACGCGACTGACTTATAAGCCCGACAAAGCGTTGCAACAATCATCTTGTTTGATTTGATGTCCATGTGTTAGATGTGAGATTGATCATTTCAACTTTTGAAAGACTCTTCTTCAAATTGTCCTTCTCAAATGAAAATATTTTCATGCAATCATTCTTGATTGTGGCTCTTGAAACTTTACATAATTACAATTGAAATACTTCAACATAGCATTGAAGAAAAACTCTTCAACAGTGCTAAATGCATGTTCATGCACTATCAGCCACTTTGAAATAAGTTCTCGAGACTTCAATTGCTCAAACTTGGAAGATGACAACGAAAGGGTGCTTAAGTAATGATTTTCTGATGATGGAGGATTGAATGACAAATCTTTTGTGTGTTATCAACATTGGGTCTACTGGGACATTTTGTGCTTTGATGGCGCATCAAATGTGATGTTGTCCGACTTGGAATTATCTTATATTTACAGTTACAATCCTTGCACACTCACATTTTTTTGGTAATATCCTTTTCTGTCACAATCTTCTGTGAAAATGTTTCATAAACAGTTGACCTTTTCCTTCTTCCTTGCCTAGCAAGTGGACCACTTTGAACATTCTGATGTTTTTCCTCATTATCATGTTTTTCATATTCTTCATTAACTTCAATGATTTCATTGACTTCATTATTAACTTTATTTTCCTCATGAAGTGATGCATTAGGTGCACTATTTTGAGATGAAGGGAGTTTCATCATTGACATCTAACAATGCATAATGAAACTCAAATTAAAGTTCCATACACAAGTCAAATAAAGATCCCAAATAGAAGTCAATCTACTCTATTGAAAATTAAGAATATTAAATAAAATGCATGAAAAAAAAAATGAAATATTGAAATTAAAAAATGATTTCTTTCACATCCGAATGAGTGCCTTGTGGAAGGAAACACAATGAGAAAAGCCTTCAACCTAGTGACGTTCTTCAAAGCCTTCTGGTTGCTGGTCAAGCAAGGTGTTGTGGACCATCCTCAACAAGTTTGCGAAAAAAAATAGGGGCTGCAAGAAGCTTGGTGCCTACTGATAAACAATTGAGGTTGGGGGGGTAGGGTAGGCAGAGCCTCGAAGGAAGCAAGTCGGGGGAGGATGGAGGAATGGAGGGCAGGGGAGGAGGGAGGTCTGGTTGGAGAGTGGTGGGAGGTAGATTAGGCCGGAGGGTGGTCGGAGGGCGGAGGGGAGGACCACCCTTGGTGCCTTGGTGGTCGAAGGGCGGAGCAAGCCTTGATGCCTTGGTGACGTTAGTGGGTGGAGGGTGGTTGGAGTGGAGGGGAGGGGAAGAGGGTGGTCAGTGACTTAGTGGACATGAGGGCGAAGGGTGGTCACCGACTGGGGAAGGATCAGAGCAGTAGGAGTCTAGGATCGATGGCTATCGAGATGGTCGGGGGAGCATCGGAGAATAACTATTCGAGATGGTTGGGGCCTTGGGGGAGGATCGAAGATGGAGGAGCTTACCTTGTAAGCTCGAGGACAACGTCGATAAGGGCAGAGCTGATGATGGAGGACACGGGTGGAGGTTTGGGACCTTTGGGTAGCGGGCGGTGCAGGTTTGGGAGTCTGGGACCTTAAAGTTAGGTTGTGTGGTGTGGGACAATGGGAGTCATGAGGGTTTAGGGAGGGGTTGAGACTTGAAAGTGGGGCTGCGGGGAGAGCAGGCTGCAGGGAGAGCTAGGCTACGGGTTTGGGTCTTTTTAAGATTTTTTATTTTTTTGTGGCTTGAGGTTGGGAGGGGAGGGTTAATTTTTTTAATTAAATAAATTTTTTATATCTACATAAATGCATAATCATATCACACATACTTTTATTTACATGTGTTTTCGAACTCTAACTCTTATCAAACGAACATATACTATGTACATGTTCAATTTGTTAAACTAATGAACCTAATTTTAATGTTCATGTTCAGTTCGTTATTTTTTAAACGAACTTTTATCGAATATTTCGAGTCGAATTCAAACTGTTTAGTTCGATTAGTAGCCTTAGCGAGAACAACAAAATGTTGAACTATCTATCACTATGCCTTAGTTCTCTCTAGTGTAGCCCATATGGTAGATTGCCTAGTGAAGGAGATAAGATGCGCTAACTAGCTTTGTTAGTGCCTCCCACCACTCATTAGTGGGAGGGGCCAGCGACTATACCGAGTGTAGGGGCTCCTCCATCGGGGCCCTTACACTCCAAAGCACTCGGTAGAAGACGTGCCTCACCAGCTCCTAATAGACCCGCTTCAACTTGCTCATTACTAATGTACTGCCCCATGACATTAGGTCCTAAAAAGAGGTTACAAAGCAAGAATAATCTAATTAGCTCAATAAGGACAAAATTATGTGTATCGGCAAAAGAAAACAGGTAGTGTACAGGTTGTTATACTATAGGCCAACTAACCAAACTACCCATTCCCAACAATTATCCCATACATCATCATTATTGTTATTATCATTCTCTTACTTGCCTCAATGAGGCAGATTTTCGGGAATCAAACCTCTCTAGCAAATATGGTGGAGATGCATCCTCCTCTTGAATCATAGCCTAATAGTCCCTCCTTGATCATGGGACAGACTAGCAGCGCTATTGGTCCTTGAGAAAGGTGCACTTGTCCTCGTGACATGAGAACGTTGTTAACCTCGGTCAGAAGAATTGAGCCTCTTGGGATCTATCCAAGCCAAATGCCTTGTGGATGTGAAGAGCAAGCTCGATTTGGATCTTGTAAGGTCTAGTCATCGATCATCTAGATATTTGGTTATGGGGTTGGTCAGATATTGTCAAGCCATGCCAATACTCTTACTAGGAGCAGGTACTCCAGGCATGTCCTCTCAATCCACCTTCGGACAAGATCACAACCAAATCCCCCTATGATACCCCAATGTCATATGCACATGTAGGTGCCTTGCTAGCTTTTGGTTGAGTACCAGGTACCTTGACGTCATCCACACTTGCGGGCGCCTTCTTAGCTTTCGCTTGAGTACCTCATGTTGAATCAGATTTTGGTACTTACAAGTACCTCATTTTGATGATAGCCTGTAGCTTGTCCTCGTAACTAGGTACTATCTGAGTTCCAAGTTGACCATTGGTAGAAGCCAACTACCCCAATAATCTCTTGGGTCTTCAACCCACAACAGTAAGCCTGTGGCTCAAAAGGTTGAAGTGTCCAACCTTATGGATCCACCTATTACGACCTAATCATCACATTTTATTCAGTTTTGTGGTCTAATTATTCAGATTTCTTAACTCTATGGACCCATGGGACAACTTTAGGGTTCCACTTAAGACCCTAGGCTCCAACAATCCAACTTTAGACTCTTAACAAAGTCAATTACATCCCTTATTCTGCGTCAGGCTTTCATTTGGCTAATTAAATCCAGATTTTAGTACTTCTAGGGGTCTTTGAGTCAAATCAAGACCATATATGTCTGATCAGACGTCCATACAAGGTGTCAGACATCTAATGAGGCCAAATAAGCCATCCAGACATGTGCTTGGACGCCTCTTGGAGAAAGGTTCGCAAGGTCCTCCCCCTGTTCAGACATTAGACGTCCAGACAGAAGTCTAAACATCTAACAAGTTGGTCAAACTTCTGATGGACACTGTCCCCAACTTTAGGAACTTGACCAAGCTACAGGGTTTGTCTAATTTTTACATTAAATGTCTAGATTGCTAGTATCAGACGTCTAGCGAGAAATCTAGGCATTCAACGAGGATTCCAGAACCGCGAATGGTTCTAAAATAGGAGATTCTAATCTCCAACTGAACATAATCATTTCCAAACATCTATAAACTACTTTCAACCCCTCTAAATCATACCGAGAACATAAGGAAACAATAGATATCTCATTTAAATCCATGGATCATGGATCTAGCAACATAATCCCTAGTATACTCCTATTCACATACCACATCCCCATTACACACCCACATGCAACAACCTTAACATGCAGAGGCATAGATTTACTTCAAAACCCTACATTCTTTTCATTACACCTGTGGGGATCAAATAGATGGTGCTAAAGAGGTGGATTAAGGTCCCTACCATGAGGAAGACATAAAGCTTTCTCCTCTTGCTTTGATCAGCAGCTCCTCTCGTCCTCCTTGTTCCTCCTTGCTACAATTGTGCCAGCAGCAGCAGCAACAGCAACAATAGCCAATGAAGAGGTTGGAGGGGAGATGGAGTCAGTGGTGGAAAAACACATAGAGGTGAAGAGGGATGGGTGAAAATATCAATGGGTGGGGAGAGAGAAAGCTCTCTACTATGCTAATCTCCATTATTTTTAATAAATAAATTATGAAAATTGCACTCATGTCCTCCCACCCAATAAGTGGGGTAAGACATAGGCTACCAATTCAAGTGCCTCACATAAAGCCCCTCACACAAATCCTTGTTAAGGTAATCAACCCCTTCCTAAGCTAGGATTCGAGAGATTGGTTTCAAGTATGCCATAATCCAATCATTGGGTTCTTAATAAGGATTTAACTAGTTACAAAGTGTTCATTAACAATTCAAACCCTTACATATGTATTCTTCCTTCTTCTCTTGTTTTGTTTAGATTGCCTTAAAATCCAAAAAGAAAGAGGGATTAGGAAGAGATTTAGGTTTAGATACTAGTTTGAGTGTAGAACTCACCAATTGGACTCCTCTTAGTGCCCAAATCTTCCTCATTAGTTGCACCTGTAAAGAAAAAGAGGAAGAAAGGTCAGTGGAGGAAGGGTAAGAGGGGAGATGTAGGTGAATAAGTAATTAGGCACCACATTATCCTTAATCGATGATTTCGATGATAACAAACATCTCAAGTAATTGAGATTAAAATTAGATTTTTTGCTTGGATCTTGTAAGAATGACTTTCAAGTTGAAGCCAATCATGATGAAACTCAGAGCCAAGAAGAAGGAGGACATCATGATTGTCAAGATGATGGCTAGTAGGTCTCTTTATAACATAGGAAATGGCTTGTAAGATTATACTTTTTAGAATGTAAGGAGAGCCTCAAATAGATTTCATATTAGCACAGACTTGGGGGTCTCATATGCAAACTTCACGAGAGCACCTTACTTGACCTAAATAGGCCAAATTAATCTCTAACTAAGTCATGAGGTACTAGTGTATTGCTCTAAATAATGTTAGATCTTAAGAAGACCCTAAATATAATTTGGTAGACACTTAATAGCCTATCTAACGTTAGGTAATATATACCTAACATCAGGTAAGTAAGCTAGTGCTAGAAAGGAGAAGTCCAGGACTTAGCGAACTTTGCATCTAACTATCCATCTAATGCAAGACAGCATATCTAACATTATATATACCATAACTAATGTTAGGTATAGAGTCCTACGCCAACTAAAACTTGATCGAGAAATAGCAAACTTTGTACCTAACCGAGTATCTAATGTTAAATAGTTAACCTAACATTAGATAAAGTGCTTTTTGACCATGTTAATTAGCCATTAGCAAGGCACGAGTGGAGGATTTTTGAACATTAGGGAGTATGCAGTCCTCACATTTTGGAGTCCAAAACACACCCCCATATATATTGTTGCTCTCCCACTCACTTGGCACAAGGGAGAATATATATACATCACATTTTAAAGCTTACAAGTCAACATTCAGTTCATACTTTGTTTTAGTGTTCTTGGAGGTGTTTGGAGCTCTTGTTCTTCAACCTCAACTTGATTGAAGCTCCACTATTTCAACTCTCATCAGTGCCACACTCACACACATCAAGGGAGTTCACTCTTGCCTCCTAAATAGATCTTTCATATTAATACTTGCACATCTTTTTGGGGCTGTCCATAAGAGTAGAAAAATTATTTATTTTCAGTTCATTCTTCTATCTATCTTACTTATAATTTAAGGGCTCAGGTTATGAGCTCCTCTCCTCTCAAGTAAGAGGGGGTTTGTTCTTGATTGGGTAATTAAGAGCGGTTGTACCAAGGATCTGGTACCCCATAAGTACCAATTAGCATTTCGAGATTGACTCAAGGAAAAATCCTAGGTTGGAAGACCTAGGTAGTGGTTTTTTTTCTATTTTGGATTTCCACTATATATCTTGTGTAGTGTGTTGTGACTTGTTTGTGATTTGATTAGTTTATAAATTTGAATTCTAGCTGAATTTTTTAATTAGCTTTAATTTACCACCTTAAAGCACTATTCACCTCCATCTAGTACTTTCAGAAGGATGGTTTACATTAGTTGTAATAGTTGCAACCTCTTTCAAATGGGCCTTTTATATTAAGTGGGAAATACAACCTCCCACCAAAAAAGTTAGGTTCCAAAGATGTCCTCAAGCTTTAATTCATCCCAAATAGCCCCTTAACACTTATGTTTGTCAATATCAATTTAGTATGCATAGCTGGTTAAGCCACAATTGAAGCAATTAAACCTTAAGTATCCCTTAATCCATCTATTAATAATGTAATTAAGGTTTGTTTGACTTGATTAAGTTTAATAAAATTCAAACCCTTACATGTGGTCACCTAGAAAGGATACTTAAAGATGTTCCACAGAGCATAGAATGGAAGAAAATCTTCTTTACCCAAGGGGCTATTGGGGATTGAGTAGACTTCGGTTGTCATTCTGACAACGCCCAAAAAATCCAAGAATTGCATTGGGAGGTCAAGGAAATTTAGAACCATTTCCTATTGAAACCCTTCTTGTTCGATAACAGAAACGGGGAGGCGTAAGTAATTGTTTAGTAAAGAAACAATAGCAGAAATAGGAAGGCTGGTACAACCTTTGTTTCAATGTTTTACAAAAAGGGTTTAAATAGATGCTACATTGAAAAAATAAGACTTGACGAGAGGATGGAAAGTAGGAGGTGATGGGGGTGAATGGGTGGTTATCTCTCTTGTTAGGGCCACCATGGTCCTCTCTTGTGTCACCCTCCAACAAATAGGCTACCCTTAATCTATTTTCGTTGTCGAAAGCAGGAATACATTACCATCAAGTGTTGTGATCCACCACATTGCCTCTTGCATGCAAGAGTTGGATATCAACAATTTACTTGTTAGATTCTCACCAGAAGGATGATGGTGACTACAACAAGGACAAGTAACATACCACCATTGCAAGCCTTTGTGAAAGCTCCTTCGTCGCTAGTGCACGAAAGTAATGAAAGGATATTAAAGCATTGCTCAATGGGTTTCTCTTCTCATCCTATTGCCTCCCTAGATGATCTGAAGTTTTCATACAAAAGTGGGGTTAAAGGCTTTGTGGAAGTAAACATCTCTTTTTTATCTCCCAAGTTGGTGCTTAATTGGTTTCTTGATCAAGAACTGTGTGTTTCTCTCTGATCGGACCTCCTAAGTAATCGGAGGGTCCAACTCAATGAATTGAGAACAAGTAATCACAAGGAAACAAGGAGATTGATGACCCAGTTCCACCGTAAGGGGTATACATTTGGGGAGAGGGTAGCATTCCCATGAATCCACTAAAAGTAACGAGCATACAATCTCTCAGATTCTCTCTCTCTTGGATTGCCTGAAGAGAAGCCTCAAAGGCCTCTCTTTTCTATTTATAATGTTGAGCGAGGATTCCGCCATAGGATCTTCTTATCAAGACGTGTCCATTGTTAGGGCATGTCCTTTTTCAGACTATTAATGGTGGTAACGCCAACATTACCCTCGATGTAGGCGTCGTGGACTTTTCCACTACCCTTCTATCCTAAGGCTAACTAGATCGCCTTAGTGTGGGTGGATTCGGATTCGCATAGGCATAGGTGGGTCAGGCCTGGCCGACTTCTCATGTCTACCCTGCATTCGGGTGATCGGATTCGTTCTTAGGTTTACTGCGGAGTTTTGAATCTGAGAGCATTTTTTGTCCCTCATCATATGCCCCCTACTCTCTAGCCAGCGGCTACTGCTAAGAGGGTAGTTGAAGTAGTAAAAACTCTGCAATAGACGATGCCCCTAAATGATTTCTTGGCTTTTTTTTATTAAAGTGGGAGGAACATTTGTCATAAAGCAGAGGTTGTAACTTTATCTGACGTTAAGAGGCGGATTTGTACTGTAGGTGGTTCTGTTGTCCTCAGGGGGTGGCTTTGTAATGTGGGAACGTGGGAGAGTATGCCCCAATTCCTACCAACCTTAGGAGGTGGCTTTTAGGCATGTCCGCCTATCTTACTACTGGCCTTAAGAGGCAGCTTTCAGGCGTGGCCACTGTCTTGCTGTTGGCCTTAAGAGGCTACTGTCAAGCGTATTCGCCTGTCTTACTGCTGGCCTTAAGAGGATGTATTGGTTTGCTCAAGCCAAAGTGCAGGCAACAAGGCCAAATAATCCTTAAGCCTTAGGCTTAATACATCAGCCTCGCAACTCCCTCAACCTCTTGAGGAATAGTCCAGATCTTAACAAATACGTACATGTTTAAGCCATAAAATAGATTGACAATAACACCATCATTATCCATAACTAACTATAATTAGTTAAAATCAAGTGAAAAATGCTCTTGAATAATTGCCTTAGGACAGTAATTCCACGCAAATCCATTTTGAGAAGAAAACATTAAAACATGGCTAAATCTATAGTTTTGACATCACATCACAAATGCAGAGTAACCACGAGGTCACCTAGGGATTAATTGAAGGTTAAGCAACCATTAAAGTCCAAAGAGTGGGTCCACACAAACAGAAACGAGGTTTTACGCGTTTCGAGAACCGCAGCAACACATAAGACCCTAATTTCAGACTCGCTTACTTAAAGAGGCTCTGGTCAGGATAAAATTCATATAAACCTCCTAAAATTTATAGAAAAATATTCTGAGAGGTTTGGTACTCTTGGTTTGACCATTTGAACCCATGTCGACCTTAAACAGTCTCAGATGGGATTTTACTCTAATTTGGGTTTCTGTGCAAATTATCCTGTCAAATGTGGTCAAAACTGAAATCCAACTTCAGCATTAGATTCCTTGGGTCCAAATTAGGTTAAGCCAAAATTTGGGCTCAATCAGAGTTCATCTTGACTTAGTTTGCAATCAAGTCCCATAAAACTTTATTTCTCTCACTTAAACCCTAGCTTTCAAAATTCCTTACAAAAAGGCCTCTAGTTTCTGTTGGAACCTTGTTCCACGTCTTATTTTAGTGTTAGCAAAATTATTATGAATTAATGTTTGCAATTGAGTTCTTTCATATTTAGGTGAAGATCAAGGCAAACAAGAAATGATGGAGGCTTGATGAAAAGGAGAAGATCATGATAAGGAGGCAAGATGACAAGGAAGAATCAAGGAGGAGAAGATCATCTTCGACATTTAGTGTTTCTAGTTTAGATTTTTTATTTATAGATTGTATATGCCTCTTAACAAAGAATCATAACTTAAATCGTAAAATCAATTAGAGATAAATTATGATTTATATTGCAAACATTTTCAAAGTATGTAATGAATTAAAACACTTAAAACAGGTACTTGTAAGCAAGTACCGGTACTGTTCATCAGTACTGGTATTTGCAAGGCACAGGTTTGAAAATTCATCTCAAACTGTGAACAACAAGTACCGGTACCAACCATGAGTACCGGTACATGTTGGCCACAGGTTGAAGCCTTAATTCTGGCCTGAACCTTACAAGTACTGGTACCCATGATGAGTACCGGTATAGGTAGGTTACTGTGCCCAAGGAATTTCAAACTTGTGAGTCACAAGTACTAGTACCAATGATGAGTACCGGTACTAGGACTCATGTACTGGTGGCAGTGAGTTGTTAGTACCGGTATAAGTACTTTAGTACCGGTACCAGCTAGCCGTTGGCTCAATTCTGAATGGCTAGAAAATTTATTTAGGCTATGTGAATGTTGGGATCTAAACCCCAACGTCTAGTAGACGAATCCTTGAGGTCCTAAACTCTATAAAATGACCCTAGGACTCTTTGTTTGTATACTAGAAAGATTAGAAATACAAGGAAAATTCCTAGAGCTATAATTCACATTTTTCCACCGCATATTCAAGAGAAGGAATAGTTTGCTGCTCTCAATCTCTCTATGCTTTTGCAAACACTTCGACGTGATTTCTTCACACATTGTCAAGGCATTCACGTTTATACTAGGCACTCAAATTGGTATCATCTTTTAATTACTGTTGAGAGGCTTAGGTTTTAGTTGTAAGATTCTTTTTGTCTTACACCTGTATTTCATTTGTATTTGAGCTTGTTGCTCGTTGGGTTGTAACAAACCCATTTTTGTACTTGGGTTGAGGTAACCCGTTAATTACCTCAGTTTAGTAAATTGACTCTCTCGGGGTTGAGAGAATAGGGTTAAAAACCTTGAGCTGCGAGGCTTAGGTAGTGGAGTACCCAAAGGAGGGGAACCACTATACATATTGTGCCAATTTTCTGTGGTTTGATTAATTGTGCAAATTGTCTTGTTATTACTGATTTTGTGTGAGTTTTTATGCGCATAGCCATTTATCCTATATCTTTAGATCCTACCAAGTGATATAAGAGCTAAAGATCTACATCAATTTCTAGTCTTCTTCATAGACAAGTCCCTGCCGCCATTGCTAGGTCAACCAACTTATAAACCAACTTTGACCGTGTGCATCTCCTTCAATCAACATCCAATCTCTAAAATTGGAGATGATTGTAACAAGATCCTCTTCCACCTGAATGTAGTCTCAAGCTCAAATTCAAAGCGAGAAGCTTGCGCGAACTCAAGATTTTTTCCAAAGCCAAAACTCTCTGAAATCCCATTCTCTTGGAAGAATTCTTCCTAATTTAAGCATAGTTGAGCCCTATAAAAGCTCTTGGAAGTTTGATCGTCCTCCCTAATCTTGTCTAGGTCTAAATTCTCCAACTTTCTCTACCTCTGGCCACCTTCGCCATGACTCCGGCGAGATTCCTCAACCCTTCGTCGTTGCCCTCTGCTACGTATGATAGGAAGAGGGATCTTCTTCCTCTCCTTCTTCCGCCTCTCACCATATCAAGCAGAGGCTCCCAGACCTCTTCTTCCGCACCGTCTCTCCCACCGAAGACTTCATCCCCTCCGGCACCAGCCAATCAAAGCTGACGCAGGTCTCCTTCCTCGTCATCCATAATTAAGTCTATCTTCTTCCTCTTCCTCTCTAGCCTAGGCTTAGACCCTTTACACCTCAATTTGACTGCCGATCGCCTCTCTCCCCATCCATCTTCCCTAATGCCGGCGAAGCTCCTGTGACATCGTGCGACTGCCATAGACACCCAATCCACTTGTTACCGCCACCAAAAGCTTCGCCACGACTCCACCATCAAAAGCCCTCACCCTATTTCACCTTTCACACTCTCCACTACTTCACCGAACAACCCACCACAATAATGCCATCTCCGACCTAGACCACCCTCCATAGACCAATTCCCCATGTCGCTACCCTCGCCACACTCATCGTAGTTTGGCAAAGGTTCTGAACAACTTTAATTGGGCTGCGAGACCGTATTTTGCATTTCAGGTACTTGATCGGAGCACCACCATTGCCGCCATCATCTTCAGCTTTGACCACCGCACTCCGACCAAACCCAACGTTGCTACCACCCTAGGACCTGCGGAATCCATCCACGCACCCATCTACAACTCCAATCGAAGAGAGGATGCAACAATTGCTTCAATTCGAGCTACTCCTGCTACTGCATGAAGGAGAGAGGTGGGACATTTAGTCCCACCTTGTGAAGAGAAGGGACACCAACGCCATATAAGAGCAAGTCGTGCCCAAGGTTATTCACCTCAGACACTGGGGGTAGGGTCACCGCTCACCCGACCCTCTCAGTCCTTGCTCACCACCACTCCCGGTGAGCCTGGACCCTATACCCGAATTCGATTACCCGATTGCATGCCCAATTAGAGAATTAGAGAAGATTTCTGAGGAAGGGTAGGGGTAGGTTTTGCATTGTTCATCCTCGAGATTCCTGCCTTCACACCTAACACTTAAGCATTTTTGAGGTTGTGTTGTGCCTTATGGAGGCCTTGTGTTGCTGAGGGTTGGTGGTGGTTAAGTTATTTGCCCCTTGTGGTCGACGTCTGATGTGATAATGTGGCATTATTTGAGCTGGTACTATGGACTTATCTGACGTGGCAAGTGGTTCAAGACCACTGTAGCAAAATTGACTTGATTATAAATTCTTTGGGATGTGCTTAATTTGAGGGATTAATTGATGATTTAAATCACCACTTTTTAAGGCTTCTCTTATTCTTTTTATCCCATTATTTCTTGAGATACTATTGATTATTATTGAATATATTTTTAAGTTGATTATTCATTGAATATCTTTAATTGTTATTCATTATTGTGCTCGTTATTTCTAATTGTGATTAATGCGTGAATTCCACATTTGCTCCCTGCGAACGACTTTGGATTCAATTTCCTGTTTTCGAGCACTCTATGAATTTAAATACTGTTGTATTTTGTTGATCGTACTTCAACGCACACTTCTTAAAACTCAACGAAAGCGTATCAACATTTTGGCGCCGTTGTCGGAGAGCAACACACAATTCCCCACTGATCTAATCTTTCTTGATTGAGCTTATTACTAACTTGCCCTATTTGTTTTGCTGTGATTTGGCAAGGTACATCACAAGAAGATCTTTTGCACAATCAACCACTCCAAAGGTAGGTAAAATTTTCTTCTTCACTAATCACCTCCTAATCCTAGGAAGAGAAAAAGGAAACAAATGAATTACGATCCACTTGCCTTATTTTTCTAGTAATTATCATTTAAGGGAAAATTTTCCTGATTTGCGAAATTAATCTGATATCTGATTGAAGTTAGATGATTTGATTAGAGATCCCCATCCTAATTTCCTGTACCTATTAGGGATTTACACCTAAATTCTCGACATCTTGGACTACTCACATTCTTGTTTGAGTTTAAGGTGTTAAATTTGAGATCAAATTTGACTTGAAATAGAGCCAACTAGGGTTTCTACATTAGGGTTCTGAAGTGTTTGTACACACTTGCTTGCAATAAAGGAAATCGACCCTCCGGCATTCATGTGCCACCCAAGCCCTTGTTTGAAAAGATCTATTCAAGAAAATCCTAAAATCAAGGCTCTAAATTCACTTGAAACCTAAAATTTTAGACCTAATAACCTGAGAGTCAATTCAGGGTGATTTTGGGCCTTGACCCAAATTTCATCCTCAATCTTTAGGCCAGGTTAGGTGAAGTTGGTCCACTTTGTGGACCAACCAACCTCCAAATTAGGTCACAAATTGAATCAACTTCTAATCAAGTGAAATTCAAGGCACAAATTAGGGCTAAAATTGGTAGACTTAAAGTCTCAATTCTCACATTCCTGTCTACTTAGAACCACAGTGACAAGGGAGGTCAGGTGGGGGAAACCGTGTAACCTGTGGGGATGCTCTACTGTGTAGGGGTCTTTGTAGGGCTTTCCCTTCCTGGCTGCCCAAGTAATTCTCGGGTGTGTGGATTTCTGATTCAAAGGTATCATTCGCCTCGAAACAGCCTTAGTCATCCAAAAATCTTTGGGTGCCTTAATTGGGTCTAATAAGCATCCAGTCCCTCATCTATTCTTTAGAGCACATACACAAGAAAGGTCCTGATGGAGGCGTTGTTTCGTGAATTAAAAATCGAGGTTTGGAGGTGATATAGACACACCTATTTAGGTTAAAATGCCTAATCATGCATGTTCCTAGGCTTAGATTTACATTTCATGTTATAACTATTGCATAGCATGCATCATTCTACATTTAGAGTAGTTGTATATATTTTAGGTTAATTAAGTCCTTTTTATGGGTCAAGAGAGAAGAGGATTTATTTTAGGGCCTCGGATGGATGATTGAATCGTACGGATCTGATCAGGACGACGATCAGAGGTTAATGCCTCCAAAATCGTCTAGCTCCGAGTCTCATAGCATCATATGAAGTCCGAGGAAGATCAACGAACATGAGGGCAAGTATGGTGCCCCTCGACGGATGAAAAATCCGACCGTACGGATGAAAAATCCACGTTGCCGTCTACTTCCTTATTCCTCTTCTATTTCTTGCCCTATAAGCAAGTATGGTGCCCCTTTCCCCTCAATTATCTCTCTTTCCTTTTCTCTCTCCTATCACTTCTTTCCCCCTCCCTATGTTAGCTTTCTCTCCACTTACTAAAACCCACCACCACCACCACCTTCTTCCCCCCGTCCTCCCTTGTGGCTTATCTCATCCTCAGCAACCTGCCACCATCATACTCGCCTTGTCGCAAGCAAATGCAATGATGTGGCCACGATCACCTCAACGCCACTCCATATAACACGTACATCCTACTGACCTTGAAATGACACTACCTCATCCTTGTAGCCGCACACAAACATCGTGAACACCACATCACCATCCCCTTCTCATAGGTTGCAGGTGACACCCCTACCCCTTCCCTCTCCTCCTCCTTTCTTTCTTCTTCTTCATTGCTCCCCCTCCCCTTCCTCTCATGGGGCAATCACACCACTGGTCTTCCTCGCTCCTCATCATCTTGCCAATAAGCCACGGAACAACTACCATGCTACTGTCATGTAATGATCATGCACAATAGCAGTCACCATCGCCATTGTGTGCAACAATGGCATCTTCATGCCCCTGCCTCCCTCCCTTATGTCCCCTCTTCAATATCCACCACCCCACTACCTCCCTTCCTCCCTCTCCCTCTCTTTCTCTCTCTCTAATCGTGAAATTGCAGCAAAGATAATTTCATTGTTGTAGTTGTGAAAACATGCCGTCAATTTGTAATTTATAAATTGTATCCGAAAGATATAAGCATAAAATTTGAAGTATGGGTTGTCTAACAGAGAGATAAGGATGTCTAAATGTTTCGTGACCTAACTAAGCCAATTAAGATTTTTTGGGGATTTTTTGAAGTATTTTTCTTTTTTTTTTGAATTTTTGAATAGGACATATGATAGACTAATGTAACTAAAACTTAAACATTCTACTGAAACATAAACTTACGATCATCATAAAAATTCACGAATTTTATAGAAGATTCCTTATTTAAAGAGCACGCTAATCCAAGTGATTTTGCACAATTTGGATAAGTATTAAATTCATGAAAAATCTAGGAAGTTAGGAAAATTTGATCATGTTTTACTTATTAACCCACTATCAATGCATGAATTTTTAAAAATAAATATAGTGAATCACGCTATGAAATTTGGCACAGAAAAAACAAACTTGAATTCCTATCAAAAGGCAAAATTTGGTGATTGATGTAGACACATTTAATTAGGTTAAAATGCCTATTCATGTATGTTCATAGGCTTAGATTTGCATTTCATATTATAAATATTACATAGCATGCATCATTCTGCATTTAGAATAGTTGTGTATATTCTAGGTTAATTGCGCTCTTTTTATGGCCAGGAGGGAAGGAGATTTATTTCGGAGCCTCGGATGGACGATTCGAATGTATGGATCTGATCAGAATGATGATCGGAGTCCAACGCCTCCAGGATTGTCTAGATCGGAATCCCGTAGCATCATATGAAGTCCAAGAAAGATCAACGGCCAGGGGGCAATGCGACATCCTTATGGGCTTCAGAGAAAAAATCTGACCGTACGGATGGATCTAGAGCGACAATTGCAGTCCGGCAACACGGAAATCAACTCAATATGAGCTCCGTGGCATCCTCTACAACAGAAAGAAGATGGACAGCCCAGATAGTGCCACGTGGTGCCTTCTAGGTCGTCCACCTTCTTTCTGTTGTAGAGGGTGCCACGGAGCTCAAATTGAGTTGATTTCCGCGTTTCCCAACATCGGCCATCAATGGCTACTGGCGCCCCCTCATCATCAGAGATCTTGCACCACAGTCATTGGATCAAGATCCAACGGCTGAGGTTCCTCCACGCTCTCAACTCCCATGCTATCTTCATGACTCAAACGCCCCCTTGCCTTAATGGTAGCGCACACGATTTGTAAACAAGAGGCGCGGGGTCGAATCCCGTCGAGCCTCCAATCCAGCCCAGCGGCAAGGCGTGCTTAATTTCAATCGCTCGATCGCAGACGAGCGGCCAAGATGCAGCTACGTGGGCGCACGAATGATCGTCGATCTAGTGGAGGTGATCACATGGGCATCGACGAACATCTCCACTCGTGATCCAATGCCAGCCAAGTAGCACGATCTCCATGCAATCAGGACCGTCCAACTTAAATCGAACGGTCCTCCTTCGATAATGCACGTGCAGCAGTGAAGCGTGGGTGTGTGTGAGTTGGCACAGACCTTCAGTGACAGCCTAGGCGGGCCTTTAGTGATGCTTACAGCCGTCATTAATTGCTTGTAGGTGCAAGGACAATTGCGGGAGTGAGCGGTGCGGGCGCGATCTTCAGCGACAGCTGCGGGGGTCTTTAGTGATGCTTACAGCTGTCACTACAGCTCTCTACATGAATTTCTTCCTCTTCACTCCACTATAAAAGGACCCCTACACCTCCATTCTTCACCATCTCTACCTACTCTACTCCCACCTACTCCTAAGCTCTAGAAGCCTACCAAAACTCCATTAGAGCTTACTCTCAAGCTTCAAAGGCCTCCTATTAGTGTAATATTCCTATTTCCCACCAAATATTCATCCTTCATCCCACCACCTTTATAGGTTGCCTTATAGCCATCCTCCCACCTCCATTCTAGTAGAAGATCGCCTCCATCTCCTCACCTCCATTCTAGAGCCTTGGTGAAGCATTCCTCTACCCGACAT
This sequence comes from Thalassia testudinum, assembly GCA_037157565.1. Taxonomy (NCBI): domain Eukaryota; kingdom Viridiplantae; phylum Streptophyta; class Magnoliopsida; order Alismatales; family Hydrocharitaceae; genus Thalassia; species Thalassia testudinum. Next base: position 10,850,898 of record JAZHRO010000065.1, on the reverse strand, counting down.
CTTCCTGCATCTCACCTCCTTCATCCAAGCTTCCGCCAGGTGCCGTCATCTCGCTGAACAACCGATTCGGGAGATTTCCTCTCACCCTATCTCTTTTATGATTTCATAGATTATTGTAATAAACATTTGCATGAAATATCATAGTTGTTTCATCTCTCTTGTGATATATCTTGCTTTCTTCTACTATAAAAATAAAAGAAAAAAAATAAAAAAATCCCAAAACACCAAAAAGAAACAAAATGAAGTGCAGATTTCAAACAAAGTAAACGTCGCCTCCCTGTGCTCGACTCGAGACTCCCTTGGAGTTTCGATTATAAATTGTATTTGATAGACGCATTTTGTGAGCTATGACGATGGGTTCTCCAAACCTCAATTTTAATTCGCAAAACATGAGTCATCAGTGATTTTATGATTACTGCACCGAACAAAACAAACTTTCTAACCTAGGAGTCAAACTCTAAAAATAGTATGAATTTCTAAACAACTAACTTAAGGACACTTTTTTTTGGAATTTTTGGGCTTTTGATATTTTTTGGGTTTTTGTAATAATAAAGTAAGCAAATAGAGACACAATAGAGAGATAATAAAACTAAGGAAATATTATTGCTACTCAATGAAAGTACTATAAGTAATTAAGCAATTACAAGAAGTAAAATAGCAAGAAATAGAAGAGGAAAGGGAGTAGATAGCAAACCAAGATGATGCAGAGAATTCTCGGAGAACTTACGACGATGATAGTGTGGTCCACTTCAATCTCTGAAGTGCTAGGAAGAAGCAGGAGAAGCCGTAGAAGTCTGGAGAGCATGAAGAAGAAATCAAAGAAGTAGAAGTAGAAGAAGAAATATAAGGGTAGAGGAATGCTTCTAAAGGGAAATCCTAAGGGAAATTAGGAACCTAGGGAAGCTAAGGGACCTAACTAGAGGGTAGAGAAGGTGGAGAAGGTTGGCTGTGTGGAGGAAGGAGGGACGAAGAAGGTGGAGGCTAGGATTTTGCTAAGGAAGAAAAAGAAGAAAGCTAGGAAGGAGGAGGCCTAATGGAGACTAATGGAAGCTATAGAACCTAAAAGCACCTGGGAAGACTAAGGAGGCTACGAGGGAACTAAGGTGCTAGATGAAGAGGAAACTTAAGGGAAGGGAAGAAGAAGAAAACCTAGAGAGGAAGGCTAGATGGTGGTGGAGATGGAGGGAGGGGATATCTATAGAGAGTATTGCAACAACCTTTTAAGGCTTTCCTTAATTGTCTTGAATTTTCTACCTTTGTGTGTTCTTAATTTCAAATTTCACATAAACATAAAGTTGTAGTCCTTTAAATTAGTTTTCAAATTCAACTTGAATCGCCCAATTTGGATTTAGATTGAAAAATTTATTACCAAAATACTAAAGATTTGTCAAGCTATCATGAATTTCGAGATTAAGATTCGGATTAGGATCTTGATTAGATAAAATCATGAGAGGAAGGATATGGAAACTTCTTGGATGTGAATACTGTTTAGGAAGTGATTATAATGGAGTGATTATGATGGACATCTAAGGGTGGTGGAGGGTGTCTTGGAGGCTATTAACAACTCTTAGAATGTAGGCTTCACTCACCTCCTAATTATATTCACATTGATCTTGATTTGTAGCAAATTATGGAGGCGATTGACACCTAATTTAAAGTGATTAATTGCTACATCTAATCAATTATTCCAAAGAATATTTGATACAATTTTAGGTGTAGAAAAATCATGTGGCACATGGATAAGGTGGTGAGTTCTAGAAGGTAGGATTAGAAGAGTGTCACTAGGAGTGTGAGCTACGTTTTTAGGACTATGTTAGGAATCAGGTTTAGAGTTAGGATTAGGGTATAGGGGAGTTGAGGGGAGCTGGTTAGGGTTAGGATTGGGGATCGAGATTGGGATTAAGGCATGTGCTATATTAAGTAGGTTCTGAAGTGGGTCTAGGGTTAGGGTTTTAGTAGGATTGGTGAGATGATTTCTTCTCCTCTCCTCTCATGTAGTTTGAAGCACTCTAACCAAACCAAACACATGCAACTTGCATAGCCCAAAACCTTAATAAGTAAACAAGAAATACAAAGGCTCAATTATGCAAACCTAACTCCTATCATGCATTCATGCAATTACTTCTAATATGCCCTAATTCTAATGCAACTCATGCTATAGAACTGGCATAATTAAATATGTTAACATGTAAATATGCATACTTATCACTCTCTCTCTTGTCTCCGCTCTTGCACTTTCTGCACATTCTCTCTTTCTCACCTTCTTTTTCTCATTTTCTCTCCCTTTTGTTCTCTCTCTCTTGCCTCTCTTTCTCTCTCCGTACACACACACATAAGCCACACACAAATTCTCTTCCTCCACACACACATATAAAACTAAATAGTCCCTTTTCTATTCTCTTTCTCTCTCTCTCTCACCTACACATTTATTTTACTCCTACCCCCTTATTTAAGTTATTTCTTATTCCCTTTCAGTTTAATTTTCTAAGTTATTTCATATTACATAAATGAATTACATAAATAACTTCTGTGATTTTTAAACCTTGTAATTTTAGGACTCATAATTGGAGGTAAGCACTATGACTTGTGTGGGGACGAGGGACCCCTATGTGTACCTTGATTAGTAATCCTACACATATATATGCATATAGGTAAAGACCGGGACTACTCATGTATAGGTATTATGAGTTTCTAGTAATTCCATTTGGGCTGATGAATGCACCTGCAACCTTCATGGATCTGATAAACCAAATGTTTCGATTGTAGTTAGACCGGTTCATAGTAGTCTTCATTGATGGTGTGCTGATCTACTCCAGGAATGTGGAGCAACATGAAACTCATTTGAGGTTGGCTCTAGACACCTTGAGAGAGAAAAAGTTTTACGCCAAATTCAGCAAGTGTGAGTTTTGGTTATTTGAGTTGACATTTTTGGGATACATTGTTACTCATGATGCTATCTTGGTGGACCCAATGAAGGTCGAGGCTGCATTAAAGTGGGAGAGGCCAAAGTTTGTTACTGAGGTGTGAAGCTTCCTTTGACTAGCAGGCCATTATTGGAGGTTCATACATGACATTTTGAAGATTGCAGTGCCACTAACTTGTCTGACCAAAAAGGACACCAAGTACGCATGGACCGATGATTGTGAGTGGAGCTTTAAGGAGCTAAAGTAGAGACTCACATCTGCACCAGTCTTGGCAATTTTTTACCAGTAGTGGTGGATTCGTGGTGTATAGCGATGCCTTGTACTTAGGGCTTGGCTTTGTGCTTGATCAGTGAGCTAATTTACATAATAACATGCTTAGTTTTATTGGTTTTGAGTGTTAGTTGCATTAGATTTAGGTCACATTGTATATAATTGCATATTTGCATTCTAGGGTTAAAAATGTCATTTTAAGGCTATTTTGTGGTAATTTGAAGTCTTACTATGTGTAGGAATCCTTTACCCAGGCTCATGAGGAGAAGAAGTGAGAATCCAAATCATTAGAGCTCCAATAGCCTTAACCCTAATTAGAACCTACCTATTTTAGCCTCACCCAAAACTCTAATCCTAATTGATACTTGGAATTTTCATGCGCTAAAATATGTTAGGGTTTCTAAAAATAAAAACAAGTGTCGTCAAGTTGCGAAAAATCCACTAATCAAATAATTTTAACTAAAACTCGAGGTAAGTCTCAGGTCGAACACGGAGGGGTGAACGTTTGATTTTAGAAATCCGCATTTGCTTTTATTTGTTTTTGTGTTTTTCTTTTTTCTTTGTATTTTTACAAGGCAAGAGATCAGGTTGAAATATCTAGCAAATCTACTTATAAAATAAGAGAGAGAAAGAGAGATAGAGATAGAGAGAGTGAGAAAATATCAATCAATATATGTCTAAACAGAGTTTGCTATAGATAGTAAAGTAGGAAATTAAAACTATACTAGAAAGTAGTAAAAGAGAGAGAGGTGAGGGAAATCCTCGTCGATGGCTACTTGGAGGACGAGCCGCATTGATGGAGCGCTCGGAAGAGTAGTGAGGAGCTGGAAGGAGGACGAAGCTAGACGAATCGGGGATGAGATAAGGCGACGTCGTAGTGGGATCTGCTTCCCGAATGTGGTGAGAAGACGACCACGGGATGCTTCACGAGCGGGGATGAGAGAGAGGACGAATATTTATTTTCTACTCTAATGGGGCATCCCGGGCTTGGTACTAGCTCTTTAGAGCTTTGTAGGGGGTGAGGAAGAGGTAGGAAGAGATAAGGATGAAGGAGGGGGTGTAGGGGGTATTTATAGGGTGAAAGGGGGCCATGCTAATTGATTTGGCACAAAAAACCATTTAATGCATGCACAAGGCACGCTTTCACTCACAGCGCCCGCGAATTGCGTGCAGCACATAGGGTGGGCGTGCACACAACTATGAGTGTGCAATTTGCGAGATAAGGCGAGGCCATAGCCGTTGGATGAGGATCAGAGAGCTGCGATCACACCTCATGTGCGCTTCATATCGTGCCTCAGCCGTGTCGAATCACGCATCATTGCACCCGTGGTCATCCATGCGACCACGTGGCCGCTCCTACATCGGTTGATCCAAATCAAGCGGCCCTCGTCATGTACGAGTGTGCGTTGGCGTGAGAGGCGCATTCCCCATGGTCGACGTGACCTCATCTGGTGCGTTCGTAGGCCATTGCACGGTTAAATTTCCCTCCTCCATGCGTTAAGAGGAGTTGCAAATTAGGAGTCCAACTCGCGTCCTTAGCTTGAGAGTGCACCTCCTCCTCCGCTGTGCTAAGGCTAAGGGGAATCGCTTAGGGCCATTGGATCGTAGATCCAACGACTGAGATCATCTGAGAGCTTGCCCTTTGAAAATGTGAGGGCACGGTGGTGAATATGGCGTGGCTTGATCATGGCTGTTGGATCAAGATCCAACGGCCCATATTGTGTCCTACATGCACCTTTAAGGATGGGCAGTTGGGATGGTGCCATGTGACACCATCCTAGTCGTCCATCTTCTTTTGCTTGTAGGTGGCTGACCGTCAAAGACCGTTTTTGCACTAAAAACGGTGCTTAAAATGTCATTATTGTAGTATATGTGTCACAAATGCAAATCGATGTCGTGTTAATTTTATTTATTTATAATTTTACTGATTTATTTCTACGCCATTCATTAGAAGACAATTATTGATATACATCACTCTCTAAGTTCAAAAATGTTCTTTTATTTCAAAAATGTTAATTTTATTTGCAAAATGAATGAATGAATCAAATAATGAAAGAATTGGTTAATTATTTACAAAAGAATCAATTAACATGTATCACAATGCATGAAATATATGTACAACAAACAGGCATAAAAAATTGACTACTACTATGCTATGTTAATTATATACAACTACTATAAGTAATACCTAAGTATAGGTAAAAAAATAGCTACAAATATTTACCATACTAAATTATATTAACATACTAATATCTATAGTAACATATAGTATATATACAGTAGCATAAATATGAGTCGCTATAGCCTTAGTAACATATGTACATAACATAAAGCAAAATAGCTCTCTATACTAACATATAAATATATATACAATGACATATATAAATGTCACTAAAGCTCTAGTTTATCTATATACATATATAAGAGCTCAAACATATTTATACTATTTACTTATACATATATCTACACATACAAATATATTATTTACTTTATTTATTTACATACTTATACATATATATTTTATACTATATACTTATACTACATATATACACATATACACATATGCACGCATGACTCACAGGCATGAGCTACAGCCAGCACTTAGTGAATTTGACTAAGTCTCCTCTTCTCCCTTCTAACACTGAGTCAATTTAGGTGATTTTCACTGTTCACAAGGGCAAAAAATGTGTTTAATGGGTGAGCAACTCACTTTCGGAGGATACACAACTCCAAAAGGGCAAGACCAGACTCCTAGTAATGGGCCACCCTAGTTCATTTTAGGTGTATAATTGTGTATTCGCAAGCCCAATAGGTCCACATGCCCACACACATTCGCGCTTACGTGCACACACACACCCACGCATGCTTGCAGGCACACGGGGTACACATCCCGAGAACCATGACCTTGTATGCTTATTTGTGCACCTAGCACTGATGACTGAACAACCACTGGGCGCAATTCTTACTATTCCGCCTTGCCACCTTTTCCAACCACGATGTGGCGCTAAACGGTAGTTTCAATTAGGCGCTCAGCAGCGTGCTATATTGCATGAAATCCGAGTGTTTGGCCCTCGATTTGAGGGCCAAAATTAAATCTGATTTTACAATAAATTATATTTTTGAAAAGCTCTTATATAGGGTAATATAATGGTATAGTTAATTTAGATAAATCAATTATTTAGATATATAATTAAATTAGTTGAAGTTGGTTGATTATACACATTAAATTAGAGGTTAATTACTTAATTAAAGTATAAATTAATGTCTTAATCATCAAATTTAATTTATACAATGTTAATTTACATAAAAAAGCATTTATTATATATTTTTTATTATATTTTATAAGCTTTATTTTAATTTATTTTTAATTAAATACACGTTTAAGTTAGTTATACACAAATTTAAGGTATAAATACTATAATACATTATTAATATAATATAAATAGGTTGAAAATAGTTAATATAATATTATGCAAGTATACATTATAACTTACTTTAGTATTAAAATAAATTACTAATTTATTTTATTTTAAGTTAATAAATTACTTACTTAACTTAATAACTTAATTATTTACTGTAAATATATAATTAAATTAATTACAGGTATTATATAGTACATAATACATAGTTAAATATATATGTACAGTATTAGGTACAATTATGTACATATAGATATGTTTATATAATTACTTAGATTTATATACATTTAGTTTTTATCAATTAATATCTAATAATATAATAAATTTATATATATAATAAATCACTCTAAATACTTAATTTAACATATAGAATACAGATATAAGTTAATTATACACACTATATGCATATTATACTCTATATACATAAAGCTTACGTTTAATTTATATATACAAGTATATACATAGTATATAGGGCATTTTTAGGATTTTTTTGATTTTTATGATTTTCATATATAGAATAGAGGTAGGAGATGAGGGAGAAAGAGTGAGATGAGAGATAGAAAGTTCTTTTTGGTGTTTTTGATATTTGATTTTTTATTGAATTCTAAGGTATATTGAACTGTCGGCTGGTATGTTTTATAAAGTTGGAGGTTCAGATTACATTGCAACTTGATACACACCTAAAAATATTCCTAATCCTACTCAAGACACCTTTATTTTAATTTTTTGGAAATTTTTAATGATTTTTATTTATATACAAAGTATGCTTTAAAGAATGTTTAGAAGTGGAACCTAAGACCTAAAAGAGGTTCTAATGGCTGGAATGAAGTTATAACCATTCAGAACTGTCCACCATATCACATAACAAATGTTTGAACATAAAAACATGAATTTCATCTTAATTTTCATTAAAATCCTAATTTGGATAGTAAAAACACTCAATAATAGCTGATAATGAATTTAAAATGAAATTACAAGCAATTATAGTCAAATTACAATCCATTTCAAGTACATGAATGATTGTACATTAATTTTTAGCACTATACAACAAGTTAGCTAATTTAAATTCTCAAAGTCCCAATTCCATATCCCAGCTCAGATCCTTATCCAGCCAATTCAGTATTTGAAACTGAAATCTCAGTTCAGCTACTAACAAAATCCCAGCAGTTTAGGTGCTACCTTCAAGAATCAGACCTTGTAGATGCTAATCAGACGACTTAAAACCAAAGTTGTAGCTATTGCTGCCATCTCAGTAGTTGCTCAGAACAGAAAACCAGCAGCTGGAAACTATTGCTGCAATTGCTGTGATTTCAGTAGCTAAGAGTTGCTACGAGACTAAAAATCAGCCAAGATCAGACCTGAGAAGGTCTGATCTTAAGTTCAAGAATGTCCAAATCAATTCTCTGACAAATCATTGTCATAAAAAATCCTTTCAAAATCATGTATGAAGATCTGAAATCTATATGCCAATCTTCATTCTTTAAAATCCTCAAAAGGCCCTAATATGATCTCCTCTTTACATTATAGACAATGTAAAGAGGAAAATCACATTAGGTATTGAAATCATCTCAAAACATATCCAAATCTCTATTCAAATCTTGAAAACATCTTGTGATTCTCAAAAAATCAGAATGAAATCAAATTGGAGTAGGGGTTCATGTAGCCTTATTTTGGCCTTTGTTTTAGGATTTACTTAGGTGATTTGATCACCAGGGATTCCTAAGCACTAGAGGTCACTGCTCAAGACCTTAGGTAATCCTAGAAAAACCAATTGGGTTATTGTTTAGCCTCTTTTCAGTGAATCTGAAATTCCTTGGCTAAACTACCCAAAATGCAACTCAAATTAGGCTTATGCTCATCTGAAAATTAAAAACCACATCACACACCTTAGATTCATCTAATTACACCTAATTGAGTGAATGAAAACTCGAATCACTCAATTAAATCCATTTTAAAACCAAATTCACTCCAAATCACAAAATTGGTGTGAAATCCAAATATGAAAGAATCGAGCGAATCAGTTCAATTAAAACTAGATCGGGAGGTCTTTATGAATTGATGGAGTGAATGGGAGACGCCCCAGGTGAAATTAGCGCTCAATCAGATCTAGATGCTAGGGAGCATCAGATTTGATTGATGCTACAATGAGAAGGTGAATTGTGATAAAAAACTCAAGGGAAATCAGTGAACATGATCAGGAAATGATAAGGGAGCTGTATGAGCTGATGCGAAAATGCAGAAAACTCTTCTCTGATCTGAATTGATCAAAGAGGCCAGAGTGGATCTAACCTAGATCTAAACTAATCTAAACTAATTTATCATAGAATTCACTATCTAATCTACTCGTATTAATCTAAATTACACTAACACTAAAACTAATCTAGAAAGTAGGAAAACTAATCTACGAAAGCAATAAATCTAGCTAACGGATGAAGGTGGTGTCCAAGGTCCATTAGTCGAAGGTCGATGGTGATGCAATGGAGGAGACTCTCAGCTGAAGAAGGAGGTGTTCAAGAGCCAATAGCCAGTGGCTAAAGGTGATTGAAGGAGGGAGGAGAGCCTGCTTTGTCACCGCAGGTGAGGAATTGAGGTATGGGAGCTGAGGGGATGGACGAAGGGAACCACTCAGGGGTGAGGGAGCGATTAGGCATGTGCGCGAGCTCAAGGAGGTGTTTAACTAGCCTCAAGAGTGGATCAAGGCACTGCTTTGGTGGAATGAAACGCCTAGGGCTTGGACGATGGATGGGAACTTGAGAGGGGCACGTGAGTATCCAAATCAAATCTTAGCCGCCAAATTAGATCTGGGGAGGATGGTGATCCTACATGCGAAGGCGTGCGAAATTTGGATTTGGATCAGCCACTGGATCGAAGGTATATGGGATGGAAGGCTGAGATTCCCTGAGTTCTTCGGCTTCACTATAGCATGCGAGCTGCAGGTATGTTGGTGAAATTATACTGAAGGCCAAATGGGTTAAGGGGCAGAACATTTAGGAAATGACCCATAAGTGGTAAAGATTCGTGCAACACGGTCCCTGACGGTTAATAAATGGGTCCTCACTACTATCAAAATAGTCCCTGGCATGTTTTTATATAAAGGAATGTAAATACCCTAAGGACCTAAATGTAAAGTCATTAATGCAAGGTTCTAATGATGTTCAAATGCAACCAAGTTTTTATTGAAGCATAATTGAACATTTAGGAAGTTAATTCCACCTTTGATTTGAACTTTTGAATCCAAATGTGTGTTAAATTTGCAAACGGATCATCAATTTATATTAATGAATAAAGAATTTTATTTTTGACCTAATTGTGTATTTTTAACACAAATTTGCTGTTTTAGGTCATTTCTGTTATTTTCCATACTTAACACATTTCTAGCCTAACTTGGGTATTTTAGCTATGATGAGCCATACCTCATTAACGGCGTAGTAAATGTCGGATTTGGTCGATTTTCATTCCGTTGAGCTGGATCGTTGACCCAAACCCATTTGTGTGGTTGGATTTGTCGTTTGAGGCTTCGAATCACATCACTTTGCCCATTGGGCTTTGATCTTCCTCAGACTACATATGATGCTACAGAGGTCCGATTAAGGTGATTTCGGAGGCGTTGGACTCCGATCATCACCTTGATTAGATCTGTATAGATGAATCTTCAATCCAAGACCTATTAATATGTCACCCTTTCCCTTGGCCATTAATATAAGAAAATTAATATATAATTTATACAAATTAATCTAAATGCATGATGATGCATATTATGCAATATTTATAATGCTAGATGCTTCTATGAGTCTAGGAACACGCATGAATTGGCATTTTATCTCAAATAATTATGTATCCGTCACTAATACGTAATCCTAATCCTAAACCAGCTCCATTTACCTCCCCAAACCCTTGGCTTAGCCTTAGCCTTCATCTTAAACCTAGTCCTACAAACTTAGCTCACACTCCTAGTGACACTCTCCTAATCTTAGTCCTAATCTTATTCTATAGGTTTCCACACCTTATCCACATGTGCCACATAATTTTTGTACATTAATTTACCAAAAATATTCCTTGGAATTAATTGATAAAATGTGGTAATCAATTTAATTAGGTTCCAATTCCATTCCATGATTTTAACTAATTAATATCCTAATCCCAATTTTAATCCCAAAATTCGTGATAGCCTGATACATTGTTAGTATTTTGGCCATAACTTTATCATTTTAAAATCAAATTGAGTAATTCAAGTTACATTTGAAAGTTTATTTCAAGGGCTACAATGTTTTTTGAATGTGCAACTTCAAATTCATAACATACAGAGGTTGAAAATTGAAGACAATTACAGCTTTCTACATTCCTATTTAGATAAACCCAATCCTAATCCTATTTTCCAAAACCTAAACCTATTTCTTAGCCATCAAGACACCTATGGACACCCTCTCCCTTTAGGTCTATATAAACATCATATGACCTCCCTTAGAGAAACACAACTCTCCTCCTTGCTCCCTCTTCCTCCTTAGGTCCTCTTTTACCTCCAGGTCCACCACCTTCCTCTACCTTCTTCCACCTTTCAACACCTCCTTAAGTGTCTTAGATTATCAGGGAATCCCTTAGCTACTTATGTTCTCCCTTGCTGATGGTAACACTATTATTCGTCATAACTAACTTGAATTAGTTAAAATCCAATGTTAAATGCTCCTAAATGATTGTCAGAGGATCATAAATCCATGTTGAATTGATTTAAGAAGACAGGAAATCAGGGTTAATTCTATTGTTTTAACATCCATTCACTGATGCAAATTAACTAAGGGGTTGATCATGGGTTAATTCAACGTCAAATGAACTTAAATATCCAAGAAGTGGGCTCACATTGACTGAATTAGGGTTTCACGCATTCTGAGGATTAAAATATTACTAAAAACCCTAATTATCAGCCTCACTCAAATTGAAAGGATTTTGGTAGAAATAAATTCAATCTAAACATCCTAAAATTCATTGAAAAATATTATAAGAGGTTTGGTACTCTCACTTTGACCATCTGAACCCATTTTGATAAAAAAATAGAGATTCAGAAGGGAATTTACCCTGATTTGGGCTTCTGTGTAATTTATCTAGTCAAACATGGTCAAAACTCAAATCCAATTTCACCATTAAATTCCTTGGGTCCAAATTACATTAACAGCAAAATTTAGGCCCATTCAGAGTCTATCTTGACATAGTTTGCAATTGAGTCCCCATATCTTTGTCCATTTCAATTAAACCCTTAACTTCTAGGTTTTTCCTACTAAAAGACCCCTAACCTCTCATCATCTTCTCAAATAGGCCCCTACTGCCTAATTCTTCTTCTTTCCTAATTGTGACCTATAGGCAGAATGAGAACCCAATGCAAACTATCTTTAAACTGGGAAATCTCTCACGTTTGATCACAAAATCCCTTGAAATTTGGAGGGATTGGTAATCAAGTGATTCCCTACCGATTGCACCCTATTTCCTGCCTTGATTGGAGCGTATAAAGCTCCACCTAGCTTTAGATTCACAAATAGAAAACTCCTCTGATTCCTAAAGGAAATCTCACGAATTTTAGGAATTCAAAGCCAATTTGAGCTCTATATAAGCTCTTGATCTTCCCACGATTTCTGTAGCCAGGTTCACAGCCAAAAATCCTCTTCCCCTCTTCCTCCGGCACCTTCGACCTCAGCTTTGGCGATGTCATCTAATCGCTGACGTTTCGCGTGTTTTAAAACATATGCATTGTAGTATACCGCGAAAGACGATTATCAAATTTATTTACTCGAAATTTAAAAATATCCCGAGGTTTTACTCAGGGAGCAAATTGGTATTTAGAAGTAAAAAATCACAATCTCAAATTGTTACGTGAACAATGTTTAGTAATGATGCACTGTTTAAAAGCTAGAGAGTAAAAAATATAAAAAGAAATAAATCTTTTTCTTTTCTTCTTTCTCTTCTCTCTTTCTTTTTGTTTGCTTTCTCTCTTCCTTCTCGGTCTTTCCTCTCTCAGACATCTGATCCTTTGAATCAGATGCCTTAACTAATGACTTGCTACAGTGAGTCTTCTCTTGTGTCTTCCCTGTTCTTCTTCCTTTCCTTCTTTGTCTACGGCTGCTCCTCTCTTTCTTCTGCTTTCTTGTTTCTTCTCTGCTGCAGCTCTTTCTTCTTTGGCTTCTTCTTCTTCTCTTATTGAGCTGTTATGCCTCCTCTTCTTCTCTTCCTTTTCCCCGCAGCTGCTTCCTCTTCCTCCTTCCCTGCACAGCACAAGAAGTAAAACCTACCCCCTACCCTCCCCGCGTCTCTCTCTCTATTTCTCTCTTCGCTCTCTCAGAGCTAGCTAGGTAAACGGGCCAGGTTACATGTGCCCGGGTCCAGGCGCACCGGCGTGGGTGGTGTGCGAGGAATGCAGGGTAAACGAGTCAACTAGGTCCGCGTAGGTGTGGTCACAGACAAGGCAGGCGGAGTGGGCAAGGGACCTCACCCCATGAGTAGGAGGCGAAGAGCCTTATGCAGTTTTTCAATTTATATTGCTGTGCCCACTCACCCACTTCCGAGGTGGGACTAAACATCCCACCTTCCAGTTGCGCGCACAGCAGCAGATGGCGCGTCCAATTGCAGCTGCAGCTACGGCCCTCGATACCAATTGAAGGCCTGGAGATGTTCGCGAAAGCTCTCTGCGTGACCTAGGACTGTGTCCTGGAGTGGGCACAGCCTGGAGAAGCTTGCAAGGTTGCTTCAAGCTTCCTCGTCAATGGCGGAGGGGTGACGGAACCTGAAATGCATGAAGACGACCTCGCGGCCCTATTAGATCATAGGAAAACCTTCGTCGTATCACGGCGAAGGAGAGGCGGGGGTTGGCTGGACGCAGGGTGGCCTAGGCATGCGTGCCTGGGTCGCACTGTGGCCGTGAAGGTGGGTTAGGTCGGTGGAGGTGTGTAGTGTGTGTGGCGGTTGGTGGAGGTGTGTAGTTTGTGTGGCGGTTGGTGAAGGGGATGATCAGTGAGTCGGGGTGGTGCTTAGGGACTGGTCGGCGAGGAGGGAGGTGGTCTGTGGTGGTGGAGCGAACTCGCCAGAGTGGTGGCCGGGGGTGAAGGGGATGATGGTGGTTGGCATGTGGCAGTAGTCAATTTAGGAAATTAATATGGAGAAAATGAAGAGGGGAGAAAGAGGTACTTATCTAGGGTGTTTAGAGCGAAGGGAGGATGCGGAGGGCGAGCGGCGGGTGTCTACCGTCGCAGGAGACGAAGACCCTGTGGTGAAGAAGTGGCGACGAGGAAGAGGGTTGGAAGTGCACGCGCTGGTACGATGCGTCACGAAGGAGTACGGCGGAGATGGCTCTACCATTGGTAATGTGGCATAGCGACGAGAAGAGGGAGGGAGAGTCGCCAGAAGCTACGGGCAGTTGGCCGGAGTGAGGAGGAGACGAATTTGGGGGAGTTCTCTGGCCAAATTAAGCTTGAATGAAGAGGAAGGGTCTGAACTTCCTTAAATAGGCCAGGGAAGAGGGAGGAGTCGCGAGGAGACGGTGGGAAAACCATGCCGGAGGTAAGGCCGGAGGGAGACCCATACCTCTCAAGCGTTCGCACGAGAGGTATGGGGCATTTCAGGGCATGGGGAGCTGCCCATGCGGTAGGGGGCTTCGCAGGGATCTCCCCTTTCAAATCTAGGGGCGGCTCCCCATGAAATTGAGGAGAAAACCTCCGCGCAAAGTCACCGGAGGTATGGTCCCTTCTGCAATGGCAAAGGGACTGAAATGAAGAAAGGGATGAGAAAACTGAGGGGGTAATTGCAAGGGTTTTCAAAAGTTAAGGGTTAGAAAGTAATTAGGTGGACCAAATTGCAAAGTAGGTCAAGATGACCTTCCCTTAGGTCCAAATTTTGGTATAAACCTAATTTGGACCTAAGGAATCCAATGGTGAAGTTGGATTTTAGGTTTGACCATGTTTGACTGGACATTTTACACTAAAACCTAAATTAGGTCAAATATTGGGTATGGACCCCAATCTAGGTCAAAACAGGTTCTAAAGGCCAAATTGAAGGTTCTAAATCCTAGGAGATATTTTTCCATGAATTTTAGAGGGTTTAGTTGATTTTTATCTTTCTTGGAACCTTGTGAATTTAAGTGGGTCTGTTTTAGGGTTCCAGAATGTCATTTAATTCCTAAATTTCACCATAACCCTTTCCTGACTGAACCATCCCACTTTTCCTCTTATTAAGTCCAATTGACCTATGTCTAGACCCTTAGAAATCCCGTTGATGCACTGTAATGGCAAAATTACAGTTTTACCCCTTGTTTCATGTTCTCTTTTCATATTAGTAATCCCCTGAATTAGGCCTTCCTTTAGGTTATGAAGGAGCTTTTGTTCATTTTATTAAATCAAAGTAAGCTAGTTAGAGTTTATGATGAGGTTCTCATCATACCCCCATGCCTAGCTTTTGCTAGTCCCTTAGCAAAATTTTAAGGTTTTAACTTTTGTTCTAGACCATGGATTCCTTTCACCAATTATGATAAGTGCTTTTTCTTCTTTGATTAGGTCAGAATGCCGACAATGGGCCTCAAGGTACTCTAGCACCAACCAAGATCCAGACCTATCCAGCTTTATCCTTAGTCCTCAGCGAAGGTTTTTAAGACCCGCAGGAACTACCCTAAGGTTTATTGGACTTCGTGGTTAAAGCACCCGTGCTTGAGACATTTTTAGCTTTGGTTCAGTTTGCAGCGCATTTTGTAAGAGAAAGACAGAGAATTTATTTGTTTGGAGAGTTTTCTCTCTCTTTTCTTTTTAATTCTAGCTTAGGATTGGCTTCTCAACACGGTCTGTATCAGATTCCTTGTGCCCATCATCAATCCTCAAAGGTCCCTAGCAATCGATGCTTCGAGATAGCAACGCCCATGGTAACCCCTAGAACCCTGGTTTTCGAGATAATCCCGCCCATGGTGTTCCGTGGCCGAATCCAGACTCTGGCGATTGACATTTCGTGATAATGCCATCCATGGTATCTGAACCAACAAAGTGCTTACATGCCCTCGATAGGATATGTAAATATCCTAAGTGACAACCACCGAGGAGACGATATGTTATTATGCATCTTCGAGGGGAATTTCCCACCTCTCTGCGCCGGGAACTCGTCCAAATCAACTTGTGTTGATCGGCCGCTTCTAATCTAGGCAACATTTTCAGAACATTAAAACGCTTTTGTGAGATTTTGATAGTTATGCGTACTGAACCAGACTGTGTATGAATTGGGGTGCTTAGGTTACCGAGTCCCGCAACAGAAGGTCAGTTAACGAGGCCGAATACTCCCTAAGCCTTAGACCTAATACTTAAGCTTTGCATTTTCCTCAACCTCTTGAGGATTATCCAGATCTTAAAGGGTCCTAAGAGTCTGGCCAAAAAGGCTTAAGGTCAGCGTTCCTACTAATCTTTTTGTGTCTCTTTAGCACTTTTCTTTACTTTTCTTAATGTGGCCTAGAATTTCGGTTAATCCCTTAATGTTTTACTAATGATTATCTCTTTCTTTTTCATTTTGTGCTCCTATTTTGTCATTTTGCTCTTTTTCTCCTCCTTTTGATTATGTAAAGCCCACAAAAAATTTTCTCTCCTCTTCTCAATTTCTTTTTTTTTAGATGATATGTGATTTTTTTGTTGACACCTTCTCTTGAAATGAGTTTTCATACATTTTGCACTTTCATACCCCCCCATGTTTAAGATTTGCAATGTCTTCAGTGTAAATTATGTGGGTTTTTATTCAGTTTGGCTCATTCATTAGGACAAGTGTTGGGTGAGTGGACGGGTCGAGGTGACTGTTGTGGACGATTTCTAATCTCGGGTACGGGTACCTGAGGTGGAGTTGGCTGCCCTAAAGGATGAACCCTGAAATGTAAAGAAATGTCAGGAAAGGTTTCGAGTTTTTGAAAGAATGACGGGTTGCCTCCCGTTAAGCACTGAGTTTTACGCCATCAGCCGGGCACAATGAGCTCAGGGAGAATGGAGGATAAAGGATGACTCAGCCAAATCTGTATTGGTCATGTCAATGAACGATTTGAGTCTCTAACCGTTCATGACAAAGGGTTCGGAATCGTGGCTAAGTGGGCTGATCTCAACAGCTCCATTTCCAAAGATTTGCTGGACTAAGTAAGGTCCGATCACTTAGATCGCAGCTTTCTCGGGAACAGTTTGAGTCGGGCATCAACAAGTATGACCTTCTGACCAGGTGATAACACTACATCTTAGGGTGATAATTCTATTAAATAGGGCCCATCTTAAGAATAAAAGGCACAGATAACACAACATAAGTAGAATGAGAGCATTGCATGCATCATATGTCAAGATTGCTTATAAAACAGTATTAATGGCCATTTGTATGAGCACTTGTCAAAGCAGGCCTCAGATAAGCAATCAGATCGCACGGATGGATTCAAAACAACGAACGGAGTCCAACGGACTCGAAATCGGCCAAATCCGACATCCGGAGCTCCCACAATGGGCCCAAGAAGTTCTGATGTTGATCTGATGATCAACGGCTCACAACGTGCCACATGGCACCTGCTCACCGCATCCAGATCACTCCCGCTTCCACCTTCACCCCGAGAATAGATCTCCGCCGTCGATCTCCAATCGAACGGCTGAGAACCGCGTGCACGCCCGCTGTCACCGCGACAAAGCAACGGGCGTAGCGCAGCGGTTGGAGCGCACGCCCGTGCTCACGCGACGCGGGTTCGAGTTGCGCGGAGCGGAAATTCAGAGACGACGACGCGCGCGGGCGAAATTAGGCCGCCCGATCAGTAGCGGATGGTAGAGATCGCGAGATGTGGCGCTCGCAGATGCGCCCTGGCCAGACGCGCACAATGACGTGGGCACAAGGGCGTAATCCAGGTGGTGCGAGATCCTAGCACAAGGGCGTAATCCAGGTGCGCGAGCACAACCTTTCTTACTTGACCTTTGGATTGGAAGGAATTCTAGACAAATGGAAATCAGAGAATGATCAGAAATCTAGGCAAGCCCAGGATCATCAACCTTTGATTTAGTCCCCTGATGAAGAATCTGACTGGGAGGAGGACTTAGAACCTCAACTATTCTGGAGTAGGACCAAACAGAGAATGGTTCCTCTTGAAGAATTGGACCCTGAACATGATAAAATAGAGGACCCACCTAAGAACCTAAACCCCAGTATGGATTCTGATCCACAACCTCAACCACACTCTCTTAACCTGGATTTCAAGGAGGAAATCCAAAGGACACCCAATGACACCCTGTCAATTCTTGATAACCTCCAGTTAGAATTACACAGACAGAATCAAGAATTGGTTAAAGGGAAACAGGCCATGTTGGATTTGTTCCAACAATTGGGGGAAGAAGTCCAGAGAAAGCTGTTGCATACTACGTCATTCATGGAATTTGTAAAGCAAGGACCTACCATGATCAATTGGACTACACCCAGTCACCCTAATTTGGTTCAGTCCACCATTGATACCCCCTAGGAGTTGGACAACTCAATGGATAAGGTCATTAAGGATTCCTTGGAACACAATTTGGGGAGCATTGAGGACAAACATCAGGAGGAAACTGAGAATGTGAGGGGAGATGTCTCGGAATTCGAATCTAATCGGCCCGAGAGAAGTGAGCTGGTGGGAACAATAGCCAACATAGGAGATGGGGAATGGAGTTACAATTTCAAAGAAATCGATTATGAATCGGTTGGGATCCCCATCACAAATTTGGAGGAGGGCCGAGAGAAAGAATATGAACTAGAGGATGAAATTGGCCCTACCTCTAATGCAACCTCAAACAATGAATCTGATACAAAGGAGGTTGAAGAAAATATTCTTGAGGTCAAGGGCTTGGAGGGAATGAGCAATGAAACCATAGTTGCGGAAGAGATGGATTCGTCTTCGGAGAGAGGCCTCATGCTTGATTGTAGGGCTCATTATGAAATTCTTGATTTTGTTACCTGCCCTACCAGAATAAAGATCCCGCAACCCAAATGCACTGGAATTGATACACTTTTGACGGATTACAATTTTATGGGGACACAAGCCGAGTATAAAACCTACATCTTTAGTGTCTAGCATGTCATATTCGGGGTGCGCTCGTCCACATCAACTTCTTTGCATGCCCGCAGACTAAGAGAGGATCTGACACGGGCATGCATTATACATTTGCTGCAGAATTCTCGCCCCTTAGGAACGGGACTCCACCACAACCTTATTCACATATGTGGACTTCTGATTTTGGGTCTGGCTGATTTTGTACATGCCTCCTTGACCCAAATTATTCCTGTTTGTGCACTATGCCTAGCCGAAGGCATTAAACTCAACGCTTCCTGGGAGGCAACCCAGAGGATTCAGACTGATCCGGTATTTTACGTCACTCAGGTAATATCTTTTTAAACCCCTGTTGCATCCATGTATTTTTCAATGAGGACATTGTCCAACTTAAGCATGGGGGTGGTAAATTACACGATCCTGAGCTCATTTAATCAGTCTAAATAAAATAAAATAAAAAAAAATTGAATTTAGGAAGAAACTTAGGCATTATAAAGTTATCAATAGTGGGAAATAATACAAAAAGAACTTGAATACTGAGACTTTTCAGGCCTTCAGGCTTAATCAGCCCTGGTGTCTGTTAACATATGGATTTACCTTCAAATCCTTGCAACCTTAAGCTACTCTAATCCACCTACTAAATAAGGTGATAAGTATACGACTTATCAACTCACCCTCTAACTCAGAAGGACTTTGAGTCTAAGCATCTGCACACATTTTTGCACAGACTCACTTGGAGATTTTGACAGAAATTGGGTAGCTAATGAACTCTCTAGAGTGGTATGGCTGGCAATTTGTCGTAGGTAACAACCCATTGGCAGGTTGTCTAGAACCCATCCACGGGGCCACTTCTTCTTCATTGCCTCTAGGTACATTTGAGATCAGCGAAGCCACCTACAAAAAAAAAAGAGAAGAAAACAAAATAAACCACACTTCACTGCACGGGTATGGCTGGCAAGTGATCGTGGGTAACAGCCATTGGTTGGTTGTCCAAAGCCCAGCTCAGTAATTGCATAAAAAGAACCAAAACACTTAAGGAAGAAGCAGGGAAGTAGTACAAGCCGAGGAGATATACACTCGAACAAATACACCTTCAGGCAAAATACTTCCTCTTCCGGTCACCTAGGGGCGTAGAAACCCGAAGTCTGTCTGAATTACTGTTAAGTGAGTCTATCACGATCTTCACAGAAAGATGCTTAGCACTTAGGATTTTTGACTAAGTTTTGGGTGGGTTGGGTAGTCGTAAAAAGTTACCAACCCACTCTGAATTCCAAAAAATCTAAATATATATATATATATACATATGTATATTACATACATGAAAGCAATGATTCAAGCGATTCGTATTTTGGCAGACACCCGGACGCTATTGACAAGTGATGAAATGTCTAAGTAACTACTTAAATTCTGACAGAAAATAAAGGTTAGAATAAACCTTGCTAGGGACTTGCAAGGAGTAAGCATGGGGGTATGATAACACTGCATCTTGGGGTGATAATTCTGTTAAATAGGGCCCATCTTAAGAATAAAAGGCACAGATAACACAACATAAGTAGAATGGGAGCATTTCATGCATCATATGTTAAGATTGCTTATAAAACAATATTAATGGCCATCTGTATGAGCACTTGTCAAAGCAGGCCTCAGATGAGCAATTAGACCACACGGATGGATTCAGAATGCTGAACGGAGTTCAACGAACTTGAAATCGACCAAATCCGACATCCGGAGCTCCCACAATGGACCTAAGAAGTTCTGACCATTGATCTGATGATCAACGGCCCACGGTGCGCCATGTGGCACCCGCTCACCGCGTCCATATCGCTCCCGCTTCCACCTTCACCCAGAGAACAGATCTCAGCCGTCGATCTCCGATCGAACGGTTGAGAACTGAGCGCACGCCCGCGGTCGTTGCGACAAAGTAGCGGGCGTAGTGTAGCAGTTGGAGTGCATGCCCGTGCTCACGCGATGCGGGTTCGAGTTGCGCGGAGCTGAAATTCAGAGACGACGACGCGCGCGGGTGAAATTGGGCCGCCCGATCAGCAGTGGACGGCAGAGATCGCGAGATGTGGCGCTCGCAGATGCGCCCTGGCTAGACACGCACGATGACGCGGGCGCAAGGGCACGATCCAGGCGAGCGCCTCGCGCGAGATCCTAGCCGTCCGATCTTTGATCGGACGGCTCATGGCGCATGCACACGGATTGGGCGTGAGGAAGCACAGCTGCAGGCGAGTGACCGGCAGGCAGGGGTCTTCACCGACATTTTGGGACGGGTTTTAGCGACGTCCCGGATGTCGCTAAAACCCTTTTCATTTGGAAAGCCCTTCTCTCTATTTAAACCCCTTCCAACCACCCATTCAAGGCATTCTCTCCACTTGCAACTACTCTACCCCTCTCCTAGCTACCTTTAAGCTCTTTTGTAATCACCGGAGACGATGAGCCGCCGACGGGGCCCTCTCTACCACCGTGGCTGCCTCGCTGCCCTCCCTCTCTCTCTCTTTCTTTCCTTCTTTTAAGCTTTACTTTACTTACGTTTAAGCATGTATCTAATGTTGTAATTTATGAACTAAAGCTACATGATTAATGAAGTTGTTTTCTATTCAGTTGCTTGCTCTATTTCCTATTCGAGCTGCATGCTATGAATGAAATAATTCTAACCCTAATCTCTCTCTCTCTCTCGCTTTTCAACCGTGCCTTTTCGCAAGCAAAACCCCGCGATTTTCGTGACAATAAGTGACAAGAGAAATCTGATTTTTACGCCTCCCTGAGATCGACACTCGGACTCACGTCCGTTTCTTTACTTTAAAACCGACGTTGTAAGTGCAAACTATAACGACACTTCCAACAACACATGCACAAGCACGTCACTAGGATGAAAGATCTTTCTAGATATGTGCTTGTCATGAAAGGATTTAACCCGCTCTTTGTAGATTTGCGAGTTTTCATACGCATCGAGGCATAATTCATCAATCTCGCTTATCTGAAGATTTCTGTGGGTTCCAGCCTTAGAAAGATCAAAATTGCAATTCCGTACTGCCCAATAGGCTTTATGCTCCAATTCGACGGGGAAGTGACACGCCTTCCTGTACACCAGTCTGAAAGGAGACATGCCTAATTGGGTCTTGTGGACGGTCCTATAAGACCACAAAGCTTCCGTAAGCTGGGATGACCAGTCCTTCCTGTCAGGTCGAACAGTAACCTGGAGGATTTTCTTGATCTCCCGGTTTGATAGCTCAGCTAGACCATTAGTTTGGGGGTGGTAAGGAGTAGAGATTTAGTGTGACACCCCGTATTTGGTCATCAGTGACCTGAACTAAGCGTTTGTGAAATGGGTCCCTCCATCAGAAATGATTGCTCGTGGAATCCCGAACCGTGAGAAGATGTTTTGGTGAATGAATTTGAGAACAACTTTGTGATCATTCGTTCGGGTTGGAATGGCTTCGATCCATTTGGACACGTAGTCAATAGCGAGTAAAATATACTCGAAGCCGTCCTAGATAGGGAAGGGGCCCATAAAATCAATCCCCCAAATGTCAAAAGTCTCGCATACGATAATCGGCTGTAAAGGCATCATGTCATGATGGCTCATGTTGCCCAAAGTTTGGCAACGATTGCATGAATTACAGTGATTGTATGCATCCTTGAAGATTGTTGGCCAGTAAAAGCCACACTGGAGGACTTTTGATGCAGTTTTGTGCTCAGAAAAATGGTCACCGCATGCTTGGTCATGGCAGAAAGAGAGTATGTCTTTGATTTCAACTTCTGGGACACATCGCCGGATAATTTGGTCATCACCAATGCGGAATAGATACGGGTCTTCCCAAATGTAATACTTGGTATCGGAGCGCAATTTGTCTTTCTTGGCCTTCGGCTAATCAGACGGGATCTAACGTGATGCCAAGTAGTTTACTATGTCAGCAAACCATGGAAGCCCTGTATCGATAGTCAGAAGGTGATCAACAAGAAAATGCTCCGTGATGGGTCTAAAAGGGTCGATGATCCCAGAAGGAAGGCGGGACAAGTGGTCAGCTACCACATTTTGTCTTCCCGCTTTATCATGAATCTCGAGGTCGAATTCTTGCAACAGCAAGATCCATCGAATTAATCGAGGTTTCGTGTCCTTCTCAAGGAGATGCCTTACAGCTATGTGATCCGAGTAAATAATAACATGGGAACCCAGGAGATAAGGTCTGAATTTTTCAAGGGCAAATACTACGGCTAGCAGCTCTTTCTTAGTAACAGTGTAGTTACGCTGAGCCTCGTCAAGTGTCTTGCTAGCGTAGTAGATGACCACGGGTGTCCCGTCAATTTTCTACCCCAAAATCGCTCCTACAGTAAAGTCAAATGCGTCGCACATGATCTCAAAGGGTTGAGACCAATCAGGGGACTGTAGGATCAGGGCTTCGGTAACTCGGTCACGAAGGATCTCAAATGCTTGAGTGCATTCCTTAGAAATTTCAAAAGGTGCATCCTTGGAGAGAAGAGTGGTCAGGGGGCGTGCGATTTTCGAGAAATCAGGGATGAATCGTTGGTAAAAATCGATGTGCCCCAGAAAAGATCGAATGTCCCTGATCGAGCTAGGCATAGGGAGCTTGGAAATCAAGTTAACCTTGGCTCGATCAACTTGGATGCCTCTTTCTGAAATCAGATGTCCCAGGATGATCCCTTCAGGCACCATGAAGTGGCTCTTTTCCCAGGAAAGAATCAGATTCACGTTAATGCATCACCTGAGTATTTGAACCAACTGCTGGAGGCAATCGTCAAATGATGCCCCAAATACTGAGAAGTCATCCATGAAGACTTCCAGATAATCACCTACCATATCAGAGAATATGGCAAGCATGCATCGCTGAAAAGTTGCGAGTGCATTGCAGAGACCAAAAGGCATCCTTCGGAATGCGTATGTCCCGAAGGGGTAGGTGAATGTGGTTTTCTCTTGGTCCTCTGGATGGATCGCCACTTGGTTGTAACTGGAGTACCCGTCAAGAAAGTAGAAGAATTTATTTCTCGCTAGTTTTTCGAGGATCTGATCAATAAACGGTAGTGGGAAATGATCCTTCTTCGTGGAGGAATTGAGTCTTCTGTAATCTATGCAGACTCTCCACGAGTTGGCTATACGGGTCAGTATGACCTCTCCAGTTTCAGTCGTGATGGTGGTGAGCCCTGCCTTCTTAGGCACAACCTGGATTGGGCTCACCCATCGACTGTCGGAGATAGGGTAGATGATCCCTGCATCAAACCTCTTAATGATCTCCTTTTTCACGACCTCCTGCAGATTAGGGTTCAGACGTCTTTGCATCTCACACGAAGGTCGTGCGCCCTCTTCGGAATAGATGTGGTGTGTGCAATAAGAGGGGCTTATCCCAGTCAAATCATCGAGAGTCCATCCAATGGCTCTACAATGTTGCTGGAGAACAGTAATCAGACAGGATTCCTGGTCATATGTGAGTCTAGAATTTATAATCACAGGAAACGTCTGATTGGAACCCAAACAGACGTATTTCAGATGATCAGGAAGGGGCTTGAGTTCCAAGATGGGATTATCAGCAGCAGCGGGTGGTTTAGCGTGTGTGTGAGGAACAAGGGTAGGAGTTATGGGTGTATCTAGATCAGGTTCAAACTCCTCTAATTGCGGGTTTTGATCTTCTTGTGGTTGATTGGGGATAACCAGGTTGTCCTCGATATGCGGTTCATCAACTACGGCCTTGAATCACATATTTGCTCTACAACACCGCAATTAATCCCTTGTTGGGCTTTAAAGATGTCAATCTTAAGAGTTTAGTTTCCAAATTTTAATTCTATTTGGCCCTCCTCATAGCTTATGTTGGCCCTAGCAATGGCTAGAAAAGGTCTCCCTAGTATAATCAGTGTATCCCTTGGGTTCTCAGGTGCATCCATATCTAGAACTATAAAGTCCATTGGGAAGTAGAAATCTCGTACCCTAACAATAATATCCTCGAGTATTCCCTTAGGTGACTTAATGGATCGATCAGCTAACTGCAATGTCACCTCAGTCGGTTTAAGCTCGGATTCTTCAAGGTGGTTAGGCAGGGATGTGGGTATTAGGTTTATGGAGGCACCTAGGTCTAGTAATGCTCTATCGAATTGGGTTTCACCAATTTTACATGAGATCAGGGGAGTGCCTGGGTCTTTTGCCTTGGGTGGGAGTTTACTCAAGATTACAGAGCTGGCTTGCTTTGACAGTACGATCGGACTCCCACTCTTGGTTCGCGGCTTACGCTGGGGTGTACACATGTTTTTCAAGAATCGTGCGTAAGCCGGTTCGTGGCAGATTGCATCCATCAAGGGGATGTTTATTTGGACCTATTCAAAGAGCTTGATCAGATCCTCCTCAGGAGCCACGGGTTTGGTTGTCCTTTTTCCCTTAGTCAAGGCCTCGGGAAATGGAACCTTGGTTGGTTCCTCTAGAATAGGTTCGGGTTTTTGATCTGGGACAAGGACATCCTGGATAACTATCCTAGGGCTTGGGTCACTACCAGGCTTGGAGTGGTCTGGATAAGGTGGGTCTTGGGTTGCTTTACCACTACGGGTTGTTATAGAGTTTAATCCTGCCTGGTTCTGGTTGGGGGTTGGTAAAATGGGTGGCTGTTGTTGATAACCCGCGTAAGATGTTGAAGCTTCCATCCTGTGAAGTGAGGGAACAGAAGGGGCCTGGTAAATCATGTGTGCATGGCCTGGATTTGGGTTCATAACACGCCTCTGGGTTGGCATGTTATTCGGGTTTGGCAGAGGTTGTAAAGGAAGTGTGCCCGATTGGTGGGAATTCGCCATCTGGGCAAGTTGGTTGCGGAACTCTGTGATTTTGTCCTTGTGTTGTTTTTGGATTGCCGCATTCATTTTTTGAATGTCAGCCAGCATTTGGAGGATGAGAGACATTTGGCCTTGGTTTGGCCCAGATTGATAGGTAGGGTTGGGCCGAGGCTGAGGCGGCTGATAAGGATGAGGGGCTTGTGGACGGGGTTGATAAGGTGGTCTTTGGATCTGAGAATTTCCCACCCACTGGAAATTGGGATGATTTCGCCATCCAGGGTTGTAGGTGTTGGAAAATGGGTCATTCTAGATGGCATTGAGGTCCTCGCAGGTCTGAGGAACCTCAGGAAAGTCAGAGTATGGGGGTTCAGAGTTCCCCCGATAAGAATAGAGCTGATCGGAGGTTGCTCCGGTCCGGGAGTCAGACGGGGGTGGATACGGGTCCATCCCTGGAGAAGATCGGTGGAAGATGTTTTACACAATTTCCCTCGCGGGAGGTGGTTGTGCAAAAGAGTTCTACGCAGAGGTGACTCATTGCAAATGCTGAGTCAGCTCGTCCACCTTCTTCTCAATGATAGAGACCTTGTCCAACCGACTGGCCATCAGTTCCAAGTCGATGGATGCGGACAGGCCCTGCGTCTCATGTGCTCCCCTAAGATTCGTCGATGCGCGGGTATTCGTCCGGTCGAATAAACCCATGGAGTCATTGTTGATGGAGTTCTCGCACATATTCTCGAGAATCTCCCAGACTGTGTCCTCATGCTGACCCATGATATTCCCTCTGCAGGTTGCATTGACAAATAACCTAATGTCCTCACGGAGTCCCTGGTAAAAAGACTGGACTTGTTCCCATTTAGGAACTCCGTGATGGGGGCACTTCCGCATGAGATCCAAGAATCGGTCCCATGCCTCATGAAGAGGTTCTCCCGTTTGCTAGGTGAAATGAGTAATCTGATGGCGCAAGGTGTTTGTCCGACCAACGGGAAAGAACTTCAAAAATTCAGACTGAAGTTCATCCCAGGTGCTGATCGGACGAGTCTGAGTTTGATACCAATGAGCAGCCTTGTCCATGAGGGAGAAGGAAAACATCTTCATGAGCAGAATATCCCAGTTTTGTGCATCTGACCCGAAGGCCTGGGCCAGATGCTTGAGTTATTTGATATGCTGGAATGGATCTTCGGAGTTAAGGCCATAGAACTTTGGTATGGCATGAATCATATTGGGCTTCAGTTCAGAATCAGGTCCTCCATCTGGTATTCAAACTCAAGGCTCGATTGCCACCACAGCAGGATTATAGTGATCTCGCATCATGGGACGCTGCGGTGGGTTCATGAAGTTCTGGAAGAGGTCATTCAGACACTGAAGCTGGTGCTCAAGATTGTTCTCTTCTTCAACAGGCTGTGCCATGATGGAAGAAGGAGAACTAGGTTCTGAATCGGAGGAAAGGTCTATGTGGAGGGGTTGCTACACAAACAAGGGTACCGAGGCTTGGCCTCGGGGAGAGTGGATTTCTAAAGGAGGTTTCAAGGACCTCCTACCAAACATGCACTGAAGGACTAGATGAGATTAGAATGTGCTGGACCCAATCGAGACACCCACAATATGCTGGGTGACTATAGAGGTTCGGTGCAGATGATATCCCTGGATCAGAAGGCTGTCCACTTGAGAATTACCTGGGCAGCCAGAGAGGGAGAGTCCCGCGAAGACCCCTACACAGTAGAGTGTCCCCACGGGTTACAGGGTTTCCCCCACCTGACCTCTCTTGTCACTGAGATTCCAGGTAGACCAGAATGGGGACCTTGACCTCTTAAATCTATCGCTTTTAGTTAAGATCAAGGTGCTTAGGGTTCCACTTGAACTTTAAGCCTTTTGAGTGCAAAGTAACCTAATTTAAAGGTTGATTGACCCAAAGGATCAACTTCACCTCCTTGTTCCTTTGAGAGCTTCTTCGGTCCTTTCTTTTAGGGTTCAAGTAGATTAAGAGCCTGATTTGCTTAGGGTTTCTCTTGGATAGGTTTCTTTAAACAAGGCTTAGGCACACCTCTTTTTGGAATTTTTGATTCTTTTCTTAGAAGAAGATGTGTCTCTAAAACCCTACTTGTAATCCTTAAGTTGGCTCTATTTGGTCCAGTTTAGGTACCTCAGAAATGGGTATCTAGGGCTCAATCAAGAAGGTTTAACCCTAGTTACCTTAAGTGGATGTGCAATTAGAAATGTGTTGAAATTAAAAATCAGGCAACTTTTGTGAGTTACTAATTATAGAAACAGGTAGCCCTGGATTTATTTTTCTTTGTTTTTCCTTTTTTGGATAGGGGATTTAAGAGAGAGGGCTAATAAGATTTTACCTGTTTCCTGGTGTGGTTGTTGTGCGGCTGCTTTTCTCTCCTTGGATTTGCTTGAAATAATCACAACAACAGAGAGAAATTAAATTAGTAATGAATTCAAAAATTGTTATTAGAGCTTCTAAAATGCCCGTTGCTCCTCGGCAGCAGCGTTAAAGCAACTTTGCCAAAAATAATCGCTGACATTTTGCGTGTTTTAAAACATATGCTTTGTAGTATACCACGAAAAATGATTATCAAATTTATTTACTCGAAATTTAAAAATATCCCGAGGTCGAATTTAGAGAGCAAATTGGTATTTAGAAGCAGAAAATCACAATCTCAAATTGTTACGTGAAAGATGTTTAGTAATGATGCACTGTATAAAAGCTAGAGAGTAAAAAACATAAAAAGAAATAAATTCTTTTTCTTTTCTTCCTTCTCTTCTCTCTTTCTTTTTCTTTGCTTTCTCTCTTCCTTCTCGGTCTTTCCTCTCTCAGACGTCTGATCCTTTGAATTAGACGCCTTAACTAATGACTTGCTACAGTGAGTCTTCTCTTGTGTCTTCCCTGTTCTTCTTCCTTTCCTTCTTTGTCTACGGCTGCTCCTCTCTTTCTTCTGCTTTCTTCTTTCTTCTCTGTTGCAACTCTTTCTTCTTTGGCTTCTTCTTATTCTCTTCTTGAGTTGCAGCGCCACCTCTTCTTCTCTTCCTTTTCCCCGCAGCTACTTCCTCTTCCTCCTTCCCTGCACAGCACAAAGAAGCAAAACCTACCCCATACCCTCCTCGCATCTCTCTCTCTCTATTTCTCTCTTCCATCTCTCAGAGCCATCCGAGTAATCGGGTCGGGTTACACGCTCTTGGGTCTAGGCGCACAGGTGTGGGTGGTGCACGAGGAGTGTAGGTAAACGGGTCAACCAGGTCCACGTACGTGTGGTCGCGGACGGGGCAGGTGGAGTGGGCGAGGGACCTCACCCCGTGAGTAGGAGGCGAAGAGACTTATGCAATTTTTCAATTTATATTGCTGCGCCCGCTCACCCACTTCCGAGGTGGGACTAAACGTCCCACCTTCCTATTGCACCCACAGCAGCAGATGGCGCGTCCAATTGTAGTTGCAGCTACGGCCCTCGACACCAATTGAAGGCCTGGAGATGTTCGCGAAAGCTCTCCGCGCGACCTGGGATTGTGTCCTGGAGTGGGCACAGCCTAGAGAAGCTTGCAAGGTTGCTTCAAGCTTCCTCGTCAATGGAGGAGGGGCGACGGAACCTGAAATGCATGAAGACGGCCTTGCGGCCCTGTTAGATCATAGGAAAACCTTCTCCGTAGCACGACGAATGTGAGGTGGGGGTTGGCTGGCTGCGGGGCAACCTAGGCGTGAGTGCCTAGGTTGCACTGTGGCCGTGAAGGTGGGTTAGGTCAGTGGAGGTGTGCAGTGTGTGTGGCGGTTGGTGAAGGTGCGAAGGATGATCAGTGAGTTGGGGTGGTGCTTATGGACCAGTCGACGAGGAGGGAGGTGGTTTGTGGTGGTGGAGCGAACTTGCCGGAGTGGTGGCCGAGGGTGAAGGGGATGTGGTGGTTGGCGTGTGGCAGTAGTCGATTTAGGAAATTAATATGGGGATAATGAAGAGGGGAGAAAGAGGTACTTATCTAGGGTGTTCAGAGTGAAGGGGGGAGGCGGAGGGCGAGCGGCAGGTGTCTGCCGCCGCTGGAGACGAAGACCCTGTGGTAAAGAAGCGGCGACGAGGAAGAGGGTCGAAAGTGCGCGCGCTGGTACGACGTGTCAGAGGAGTACGGTGGAGATGGCTCTACCACTGGTACTATGGCAGAGAGACGAGAAGAGGGAGGGAGAGTTTCCAGATGCTGCGGGTAATTGGCCAGAGTGAGGAGGAGACGAATTTGGGGGAGTTCTCTGGCCAAATTAAGCTTGAAGGAAGCGGAGCGGTCTGAGCTTCCTTAAATAGGCCAGGGCAGAGGGAGGGGTCACGAGGAGACAGCGGGAAAACCACGTCGGAGGTAAGGCTGGAGGGAGACCCATGGGACGTTTCAGGGCATGGGGAGCTGCCCATGCGGTAGGGGGCTTCGCAGGGAGCTTCCCTTTCAAATCTGGGGGCGGCTCCCCATGCAATCGAGGAGAAAACCTCTGCACAAAGTCGTCGGAGGTATGGTCCCTTCTGCAATGGCAGAGGGACCGAAATGAAGAAAGAGACGAGAAAACTGAGGGGTAATTGCAAGGGTTTTCAAAAGTTAAGGGTCAGAAAGTAATTAGGTGGACCAAATTGCAAAGTAGGTCAAGATGACCTTCCTTTAGGTCCAAATTTTGGTATAAACCTAATTTATACCTAAGGAATCCAATGGTGAAGTTGGATTTTAGGTTTGACCACGTTTGACTGGACATTTTGCACTAAAACCCAAATTAGGTCAAATATTGGGCATGGACCCCAATCTAGGTCAAAATAGTTTATAAAGGCTAAATTGAAGGTTATAAGCCCTAGAGGATATTTTTCCATGAATTTTAAAGGGTTTATTTAATTTTTATCTTGCCTGAAACCTTGTGAATTTAAGTGGATCTGTTTTAGGGTTACAAAATATCATTTAATTCCTAAATTTCACCATAACCCTTTCCTGACTGAATCATCCCACTTTTCCTCTTATTAAGTTCAATTGACTTGTGTCTAGACCCTTAGAAATCCCGTTGATGCACTGCAATGGTAAAATTACAGTTTTACCCCTTATTTCATGTTCTCTTTTCATATTAGTAATCCCTTGAATTAGGCCTTCCTTTAGGTTATGTAGGAGCTTTTGTTTATTTTATTAAATCAAAGTAAGCTAGTTAGAGTTTATGATGAGGTTCTCATCATCATCAATCTCCTTCCTCCGGCTGTCCAACTGTCAAATTGGATGGCCCATGATCTTCCTCTCTCTTCTACGCCTGGTATACCAAAGCTAGGGCTCCTACCCTGTCATCCTCGCCCTTCTTTCCTAGCGGAGGACTTCATCTTCCTTGGCTCCAGCAAGGCACGCCAACAAGTATCCCTGTCCCTTTCGTCCAGTAGAATAGGTTGTCTTCTTCCTCTCTCTCTCTCTAGATTAGGATTAGGTCCTTAGAGTGTAGTTTCAACTACAAAAACCATTCTCTCCCGCCTCGTCTTCTCCGCCTCCGGCAAAGGCTTCGGCGAGGTTGCATGCAAGCTACATTGCACAAAACACCACACTTCCACCACCACCACCTTCGCCACTCTCCATAGAACAAAAGCCCTATGGTTATTGGGTGCTTTAACCACTCATCACGACCCTCGACCAACCCACCACACTTCCTGCATCTCTAACCTCGCCATGCCATTGTGCTTCACACCTCACAAGGAACCTTCTAAGCTTTCTAATTTGGGTTGATAGCCCGTATTTTGTTTCAGGTGTTCTTATAGTCGTCATCTCCTTCGTCACTGACCGCCGTCATTCGCTATCCGCTGACTTCGCCACAGCACCCAATAGCTGTAGCTTGACCCAGCAAAGCCACCTATAGTGCCAATTGAGGAAGAAGGTAGTAGCAGCAACCCTAGTTCCTTAAAGCTTCTCATGCAACAGCTGAAGCAAGGGATGGAATAGACGGTCCCACATCATCACTTTTGATTTTGAAATGCGTATTTAATGTTTTACTCCTGATAGAGAGTTGCCTTCGAGACAGGGGGTCAGGTCCCCATTATATCACAAGCATACGCACATGCTCTCACCTGTGCTCGCACGCACGTGGGTTTGGGCTGGGCTGGCATGAACCAGGTTGGATTTGGAATTGAACCAAGTCTGGTCTAGGTTTGAGGAGAGGAGACTTTGTTGAGAGAGAAAAGGGGGGCTTTGCTCTGTGTTGCAACCAAACATCCATACTTAGGTCTTATTTGGATATTTAAGCCATCTGATGATTGTTATTGACGTCTGATTTGGCTGAATCTAAGGCTCTAAGTTGGAGGAAGAGTTGAGTGTTGAGTTTGAATCTGACTAAGTGTTCGAGAGTTGAGAAGAAGACTTGAGCCTAAGTCTTAAATTGGTGGTTTCAACCACCATCCTTTTTACTCTCTTTCTATATATTATTTTTGTCTCTGATATACAATTTGACTATTCATTGAATATATTGGGTTTTATTTTTGAATATTGGATTGGTGATTGGATTGTGATTCTATTTGCTCCCTGCAAACGACCTCAGAAACTCACATTTCTTGAGATTATAAATTTCAAGTGTCAATTCAATTTTCGTTGATATATTACGACACATTTTTCTAACTATGATGATTACCGACTCAACACTTGCCTCCACTTTCTACTTCAATTTCTCCTTTACCGAGTTCTACTTCGACTACTTCTTCGACTTACCTTTGGTATTCTCCCAGCATCCCTCTATTTCCCAGGGGTCGTGGTGACTTCTTCTTCACCATTGACATAAGACTCCATTTTCTTCTCGATATTCATGGCTATTTCTATCTCTCTCCCTTCTCTCCACTTCTACTTTTTATTCTTCTTCTTCCTTCTTCTTAGTTGTAGTTGTGAACTCTTTGCTTGGTAGAAATATATTTATGTTTATGTTTTCATCTCTATAGTTCATGGTTTATTTTTTTTCTTATCTCAAAAATCCAAAAAATAATATGTCTGTGTTGTGTTTTCTGCATTTCGCAATTCCTACATTTTTGTAGATTCGTAATTCCATCTTTCACAATTCGTCATGACTTTTTCATACTTCCAAAAATCAATCAATTTTCTCACTACTAATACTTAGGATTAGTTAGAAAGTAACCTAGCCAAAAGCCTCCTTGAGATACGACCTGGACTCCCATATATTACGATTTTATTCCATTACGAGTTCAGAATTTTGATTTGAGTGATTGCATATTCTCATGCTACAATGACAGATTTAACCTATCACAGGTTTTGCACATCAGTGCTGATGAAGGATGGTCAGGTAGTGGCCTATGCATCTCGACAACCATGTGTGCACGAGAAGAATTATCCCACCCAAGGTTTGGAGTTAGTGGCTATTGTGTTTGCCCTGAAAATCTGGAGACATTACCTATACAGTGAAACATTACCTATACGGTGAGACATTTGATGTCTTCACAAATCACAAGAGTCTTAAATATCTGTTCTCACAAAAGGAATTGAACATGAGGCAATGAAGGTGGATGGACTTACTGAAGGATTACAACTGTTGCATCCTGTACCATCTGGGCAAGGGCAATGTGGTTGCTGATGCACTGAGCTAAAAACCCCTACTCTTGCTTGCTAGGCTAGAAGTCATGGAATGGGATTGGTAGTCATAAATCGATGCTCGGAGTCCAGAGGTGACTAGAGTCAATTAGAGTCAATTAAACATTGCCTAGTTAAGGTGCATACCTAGTTGATTGGTTGCACCCAAGTACAACCAAGTTCACACAGGACTTGATTAGATGCAATTCCACCCATGCAAGTCTAATTGGATCCAATTAGAATCTAATTGACTCACGCACAACTTAATTAGGTTGATGAAGAACCTGATTAGGAGCTCCCTAACCCAATTACACACACATACACCTAATTAGACTAGGACACAACCAACTAGACTCAACCTACTAGACCCTAGGCTAACCCAACACACTTAGGACTAAACCCAACTCAATTTCACCCCTCTTCTCTCCATCGAAAATAGCCTCCCACCTAGTCCACGCACACACCTCCAACCTCCCCCCAAAACATGGATCTAGGAAGATCACTTCCCCCTCCTAAAGTTGGTGCCTAAGGCCCTCCTCTGGATCCTTCCAATGCCAACCCTAAACACCCCCTCCCCTCATCCTTATAAAAACCCTCTGCTTAGAATTAGCCATAGCCGTCCACCTTAAGCTCTCCCCAACCACCTCCAAGAGGCCGTCCACCACCACCTTGGTGGCTGCCCTCCTCCCTCCTTCCACCTCCAATCCACACAATCACCAAGGACCACCCTTGGTGCCCATTATTTCTAGTAGTAGTATAGTTCTATTGCTTTTTATTTTTGCATTTTATTTCTTGCAAGTAGATAGTATATCCTCCATTTTTATGCCACACCTTTGCTCTCCTTGGGTTGTAGGTGTACTCCTCTCTGTGTGGTTTAGACAGGTCTCCATGCCCATGGTCTAGCCACCACCATCCTCCAGTGTCGACGGCTCCCTGAGCATTCCTGGTGGGGTGGCTTTCTGGTAGCTTAGTAGTAGTTGGATTAGATTTCCTTCCTGTGTAAAAAGAATTCCTCTAGCTTCATTTTTGTAATTATGGATGATTCGTTGAAATGAAAAGTTGATATCTTTGTTTTGGATCATTCTTTCTCTATTTGAAAATCATGAAAAAATCAAAAAAATGAAAAACGCAAAAAAAATCATGGCAGTATCGGAGCGCATAAATGACATGGCACTTGATCTAAATGCGGTCAATAGTGTTCGTATTGTGGAGATTGTGCGTACCGACACACATACATTCACTCTCATTATTTTCCTTACACATGCTCATGTTGTTCATGTTCATAACATTACTGACGAAATGTTTTTATGAAAGCATGAAACCAAACTATAATTTTAGGTATATTTGCAAGCAAGAGAAATCGGAATCATTTTGCTATTTCGCCTCCCTGAGATCGACCGGGACTTACCATGAGTTTCGTTAAAATTGTTATTTAGATTTGATATGTGACTATACTCCAACTTAACCTAATCGATTTCGCGTAATCCAAGTCTAACAACAGGCTAACCAAGGCAGCTCGATTCCTAGTTATTTGTACCACAACCATGCTAAGCCAATTGGTGGACCTATTGTTTGTGGAGCTTTTTGTTGAGTCTTAAGAAAATGCATTATGGTACAGTCGACAAATCGCTCTCAAACAGATAAAATTTATTACTCAAAATCTAAATTGAAGTCCGAGGTCAAACACAGGGAGCAAATATGAAATTCATACACTAATCTTAATCAAAATATACACGAAATTAAGCACAATAATGATATTCAATGCATAATAACTACTCAAATATGATATTCAATGGCAAACATGAGTACTTCAAGAGTTTAACATGGTGAAAAGAAACTTGGGACAAAATAATGGTGATTTAAATAACAAATTATTAGTCTAAACACATATATATCAATTACTCAAATAATGCTACAGTATCCTCAATTGGAAATGCCACACAAGCTTAAGTGGCCAAAGTTTCAAATGCCAAATCAGACGTCTGGTCTTTCCACCAGACAACTTAAACGTCGCCTTGCTACAATGCTTCCTTCTCTTCTTTAGGCTTTCTTCTTCTTTTTCCTTTCTTCTTTCATGAGCCTCTTCTTCTTTTCTTCCCTTCTTCTTCTTAGGGCCTTCTCCGTCTTCTTCTTTTCTCCTTCATAGAGCCTAATGTCAGGCTTTTCAGCATAAGGGACTAAGCTTCAGAGAGGCAACCCTGCCCCACCGCTTTCTCTCTCAAAATTTCTCATATTCCTTCTCTTTCAGTCCCAACATAATTGGATCCATACTCGGGTTATTGGGTCATGCATAGTGTCAAGGACTACCGGTTGTGTGTGGTAGTGGAGGAGTGCAAAGTAGGTTGGGTAAGCAGATCGTGAGGGTGAAGGGGACCTGAACCCCGTGTGCTTGGGCGAATAGCCTAAAGCACAAAATCAATATATGGGTAGGTGCACGTTCTTCTCCCACTGATGTGGGACTATCCAAAATGTGGTTTTCCTCACGCATATCTGCTGTGGCTACTTCATTCAAGTGGCACATGGCCACAGCTGGAATCCTCAATTGACGATCTGGGCGTGAATCGAGAGTCAAACCACGTGACTTGGAGGTGGAGATTTGGTTGAAGACGGCTGTAGTACTGCGTTTACGGCCGGAGATGATGGCAGCGACGGAGGGCGATGGCGAGAACCTGAAACACTGAATAAGGCCTCACGGCCACATTAGAATACCTCAGGAGCTTTGCCAGGTGTTGGTGAATGTGGTGATGGTGGTCTCGTGACTTGTAAGTGTGTGTGGCGGTGTGTTGGAGTCGGAAGAGGAGCGTGAAGGTGGGTGAGTTCGATGGGCAGTTTGGGTGGGCAATTGATGGAATTAGGAGAGGGCTTTTGGTCACGGTAGTGTGGTAGAGGTTGTAAGGGTGTTGGTGAGGCATGTGGTGCAGTGGAATGACGGGGAAGCCTCTCCGAAGATGCGGTCGGAGATGGAGACGATGATGGTGAACGGCGGTATAGAGGGTCGAAACAAGGTTTAAAAGAGATAAATAGGAAGTAGGGGAGGAGAGGAACCTAATTAACCTAACCTAATTGGACGAAAGGGGAGGATTCCCACGCCGGTGGTATGTTGGACGTGGGGAAGATGAATTATCCGGAGGTGAAGAAGCGGCAAGGAAGACGAGGAAGGAGGTGTTCGCCGATGTTGCGAGATGCGGAAGAACGAGGCGAAGAGGAATCTACCGGTTATTGTCTGTGACGGCGGACAAGGAAGGTGCACGGAGGAGCTCACTGGAGTTGGTGGAGACGGAGGTCAGGGGGAAGGGAAGGGGGGGAATCCGACCTTCAAACCAAGCTAAGTTGAGAAGGGTTGCCTTGGGGGTGTTTTTATAGGCCTTACAGGCTACTCCCAAGCAAGGAAAGAAGCTTTTCAAGCTTCGGCTACTTCATGCACAAGGGATACCCACATCTCCCAAGGGATGCCTTACGGGAAGGCAATAGGATTCATGGCCGATCTCAATTGAAAGAGAATTCCTCAAGGAATCTCTCTTTCAATTTTGGGATTGATTGATTGAGAATTGAGCAAGAAAATATCCCTCAAAACTCAACGGTGGGCTGCAGGTTACTCCTAATGGCGTCAGGGACCTCTTTGTGAAGGTGATGACAAAGTTAAGGGGGTCATTGCAATAGATTTCAAAAGCTGAGGGCCTATGTGAGATAGAAAAGAGTTTGACTGTACTGAAATGCAAACTAGGTCAAGATGATCTTTAATTGGGCCCAAATTTTGGAAAAATATAATTTAGACCCAAGGAATATGATGGTGAAGTTGGATTTTGGTTTTGACCAAGTTTGACTGGGTAATTTACGTAGAAACCCAAATTAGGGCAACTTCCTGTCTAAGACTCTATTTTAGGTTAAAATGGGTTCAGATGGTCAAATCAAGGATACCAAACCTTATAAAATATTTTCTATGATATTTAGAAGATTTAGGTAAATTTTATCCTAACCAGAACCTCAGTTAATTAAGCGAGTCTGAAATTAGGGTTTTGGACCTCCATTAATTCTCGAAATACGTAAAAACCCGTTTCTGTCTACATAAATCCTCTTGTTAGTCATTAATGGTCATTTGATTTTAGTTTAACCCCTGGGGAACCCCGTGATTACTCTGCATTTAAGATATGATGTTAAAACTGCAGATTTACCCTTGATTTAATGCATTCTTCTTAGAAAGGATATGCAATGAATTGCGACTCTTTAACGGTTATGTAGGAGCATTTGCCTCTTGATTCTGATTAATTAAAGCTAGTTATGGCTGATGATGATGTTATCATCATACCCCCAACCCTAGCTTTTGCTAGTCCCTCAGCAAACTCTTATGAAAAGAACAAGAGTTCTAGACCATGCATTGATGTTCAGAGTCCTGATTTATTCTTCTCTTTAGAAATTAGGTCAAAATGCTAATAGTAGGCCTAGAGGTACTTAAGTACCAATCAAGATCCAGACCTGACCAGCTTCAATCCTAAGTTTGCCTCGAAGGTTTCTAAGGCCCGCAAAAACCACCCAGAGGTTCGTTGAACCCAGCGGTTAAAGCACCTATACATAAACGTAACAAGTCCAGGTTCAATGTGCCAGTGTAATTTTTTGTAAGAGAAAGGAATATAAGTAGATTTTTCATTTAGAGAGTTTTCTCTCTCTTTTCTTTTCTAGATTTCCCTAGATCTAGCTTTGAATTGGCCCTAAACACGATTTGTATCGGATTCCTTATCCCCACCATCAATCCTTAAAGGGTCCTTAGGAATCGATGCTTCGAGATAGCACCACCCATGGCAACCCCCAGAACCCTAGCTTACGACACATCGAGATAGCACCTTCCATGGCATTTTGTAGCTAAATTCAGGCCCTAACAATCGACATTTCGGGATAATCCTGACCATGGCACTTGAACTAGCATAAGGTGCTTACATGCCCCCAGTAGGATATTTAGATATCCTAGGAGATAAGCACCAAGGAAATGATATGTTATTACGCATCTTTGAGGGGGATTTGCCACCTCTTCGTGTTGGAAATTCGTCCAAATCAACTTGTGTTTTCAAGTCGCTCCTAAGCTAGATCTTTGAGATGATTTTCAGAATAGAACACTTTTGGCAGATTTTTCTTGATTAAGCACACTGAACCAGACTAAGTGTGTGATTTTTGGGTGCTTAGGTTACCAAGTCCTGTAAACCAAATGGCAGGCAACAGGGCTGAATAATCCTTAAGCCTTAGACCTAATACATCAGCCTCACACTTTCCTCAACTTCTTGAGGACTAATTCGGATCTTAACGGATACGTGAATGTTTAAGCCCTAAAGCAAGCTTAAGAGGCCTAAGATCAGCACTCATACTAATCTCTTTATCTCTTTGTCATTTCAGGACTTAATTATTTTTTTTTCTCTTTGATTAGGTCTAGATCTTAAGTAATTTCCATAATCAAGTGCTAATGACTATCATTTTTGTTCTTGAATGTTGCTTCTTTTTGACATTTAAACTCTCTCCTCTTTTCCTCCTCATGAATGATATGCAATCAAAATTCAAAATTTTCCTCCCCTTTCGATTTTTTTGTTCTTTTTCAATTTTTTATTTTTTTGGTTTTCTGAATATGTATTTTTTTGTGAGAACCCCTTAGAGAATTTGAATTTCCATATGTCTGCACTTTAACGCCCCCCCCATCCTAAGTTTTGCAATGTCCTCATTGTAAATCGGAGGATACGACATCAACCTTGGTTATAGGATTAGAATAGAATCAAAGGGTGGGTGAACGAGTTGGGATGACTGTTACGGACGATTTCAAGCTTTGATACGAATACTAAAGATGGAGTCTGTTCTAAAACTGAACTCAAAAGTGCAGTAGGAGTATAGCTCGAAAGATGATCAGAAGGGTCTCAGGTTTTTTGGAATGACGGGTTGCCTCCCGTTAAGCGCTAAATTCAATGCCTTCAACCGAGCAGATGGTGATCATGGAGAGAAGAGTTTTGTAAAATAAGCATGTTGATCAATAGCCTGGTTGGTCCAACCAGGTGCTTGTTTAGCTGTACAGGCTAATGATGCAACCCAAACCCAATTAATTTGGTGGGTTGATGGATGTGAATCAGTAGATGCATAGCCTACTAGGTATTTTGTGGCTCAAATAGATATGCCAGTGCTAATCGTGGGTTTGGCTAAGTCGATTCAGCCTGGTCAGAGTAGTGATCCTTACAAGAAAATGGATCTGAAAAGGATATAGGAACCCTACCAGTAGGATCAAAAAAGTATGGGAAGTGATTATCGATCTGATCAGAGTCTGAAACCCAATTAATAGATGGAGGAGAATCATATGCAACTGGATCAGGGAGAGGTGAATCAGAGTAGAAGTTGATTCTGGTGGTGGGTTGGGGTTGGGAATGGGTTTTGGAAGGCTCTGTATGTCTTGCAGAAGAGGTGGCTTCAATGAAAACTGTGTGTGTTGAGGGCACCTCTAGAAAGGATTCAAAGGTAGGTTCATCTAGAGAGTCCTCATTAAAATCAAAGGTAAATGCTTGGAGAGTGCTTATAGGATCATGGAAATATGAGTAAATAAAGGATTCAAATTCTAGACTGCAGACACTCTCGGCACTTACTGTTTTTGATTCCTGAAGATAAAAAAGGAATGATTCCATCTCAATGGAACCTGATTTTGAGTCAATGATCTCGGGATCAGGGACCTCAGAGTCAGAGTAAGAGTCGAAGAACGGATCATGGATACTAAGGTCGTAATTTGTTTCATAGTCGTCAGGAAATAAAGGTTCTTCGAAATCAGAGTAAGATTCGAAATCGTCAGAGAGTTTGCGAGAATGAGTTTCCGAATCTAATTCTAGATCGGGAGTTCCACCATAGAGAGAATCAAGATGCGAAGAATCAACAACCTGACTTGGATCTAACCTAATTTCAGATTCCGAGCTTAAAATGGTGTCCTTATTAGGCATAGGGTCAGGTTCTTGGCTCCTCAGGTAGATCCAATCAATTCCCAACTCATCCAACTCCTCTGTTTTTGTATCATAGATCGGTGTGACTTCTGAAAAATTAATTCATATCTCTGAGGAGTCTGGAGAAGTGTACTCATCAAATACAGGCCCAGAATCATAATTCAAATTCAAAATCTGACCCTCATCACATGAGGCCTTATAATTATCCCACATAGGCTCGAATCCAGATTCTAGGTTAAGGGTAACGATTGGATCACTAGAACCTAGGTTGGGCTTTATTAGGATGTCAGAATCATTCCTGAAAGTTACCTTAACAGGATAAGGCTCAGGATTTACACTCTCGAGAGGTTCTGTTTTAAACTCATCATCACAGGTGTTTGGAAATTCAAGGCTTGGTGAGCCAGCTTCATGGTTTTCTATGGCTGGTTCAAAATTGTGAACACTTGCAATTGAATCCTCCCAACCCATCTCAAAATTAGATGTATCAATATGCACATAATTTGAATCAGATTCCATCTGGGTTGAGGGTCCACAATAATTCTGATTTTCTAACCTGGGTTTTGGGGAATCATGTTGATCATCAGTGTTGTTCCAAGGTGTCTCATTATCTTCTGAAGGGATGTAGGGGTATTCTCGATCAATGATTTTATACAATGTATTCAGCAATTTTCCTCGTTTCTCCTTGAGAACTTGTTATTTTTCCAAAGGTGAAGGATCTGACCAACATTGTAGACACTTGTTGTTATGTAATTTTATCAATTCAATGTATTCTGCTAGGCGATCATCTCGGGTTGAACCGTGTTTCATTCGTGTCCATATTATTTCGATATGGTTAAAAATGTGGTTTGTTGTTTT
This sequence comes from Thalassia testudinum, assembly GCA_037157565.1. Classification (NCBI taxonomy): domain Eukaryota; kingdom Viridiplantae; phylum Streptophyta; class Magnoliopsida; order Alismatales; family Hydrocharitaceae; genus Thalassia; species Thalassia testudinum. The sequence continues at coordinate 10,810,124 of JAZHRO010000065.1, read as the reverse complement.
TGCAAATTTATCCTGAATGTCCCTATCTAAGGCTCTACAATATTCTTCGTGTTGTTATGTATAATCATCTTATCTTTGAAAGTCATTTGGGACATAGGTTTCCTAATTGCTTTTCTTAAAATGTCAGGTTGCATTTTCTAATCAGGTGGTGGAATCAAGATGTAGAATCAAATTTAGGTTCAGATTGAAGTAATCAGATCAGATCAGAAATCCCGTATAAGATCTAATGAGGCCTCCTAGGTTAAAAACCTAAGGATCTTCCTGTGTATGTGCTTTATAGAAGGGATGAGGGACTGGATGTGATTTTAGACCCAATCAAGGCACTTAAAGATTTTTGGATGACTAAGGCTGTTTCGAGGTGGATGATACCTTTGAATCAGAAATCCGCACACCTGAAAATTACCTGGGCACCCAGGAAAGGAGAGCCCCGCAAAGACCCCTACAAGGTAGAGTGTCCCCACAGGTTATAGGGTTTCCCCAACCCGACCTTCTTTGTCAATGCGGTTCCAAGTAGACCGGAATGTACGAATTGAGACCTTAAGTCTACCAATTTTAGCCTAATTTGTGCCTTGGATTTCACTTGATTTAGAAATTAGTTTAATTTATAACCTAATTTGAAGGTTGAGTGGCCCACAAAGTAGACCAACTTCACCTGACCTATCCTAAAAGATGAAAAATGAAATCTAGGTCAAGACCCAGAAATCACCCTAAATTGACTCTCAGGTTATTAGGTCCACAACTTTTAAAGTTCAAGTGAAATTATAGCCTAAATTTAGGATTTAAGTGATTAGTTCTTTTCAAGCACGAGTTTGGGTAGCACACAAATGCAGGAGGGTAAATTTCCTTTTATGCAGGAAAAATGTGAGCTAACACTTCAAAACCCTAGAGTAGAAACCTTAGTTGGCTCTATTTCAAGTCTAATTAAATCTCAAGGTGTACACCTTGGACTTCAAACAAGAAGGTGAGTAGTCTAAGATGATCAGAATTAAATGTAAATCCCTAGTAGGTACAGGAAATCAGGGTAGGGATCTCTAAACAGAATCATCTCAACTTCAATTAGATATTGATTTTGACTTCGTAAAATCGGGACACTTGTCTTTTGAATGATGACTACTATGAAAATAAGGCAAGTGGTTCCTAATTGATTTGTTTCCTTTTTTATCTTCCCAAGATTAAGAGATTGATTAAGGAAGAAAAGAGATTACCTACCCTAAGAGTGGCTAATTTACGTGGAAGATTGCCTCGTGATGTACCTTGTAAAATCACAAGAAAACAAATAAGGAAAGTTAGTGCTCAAATATAATCAAATAAAACAAGAATAGCGATGAATTGCGCGTTGCTCCCCGGCAACAACGCCAAAATGTTTGTGGAGCTTTTCATCAAGTCTTAAGGAAATGCATTATAGTACAGTCGACAAATTACTCTCAAATAGATAAAATTTATTACTCGAAATCTAAATTGAAGTCCAAGGTCATATACAGGGAGAAAATATGGAATTTACACTCTAATCTTAATCAAAATATACAAGAAATTAAGCACAATAGTGATATTCAATGCATAATAACTACTCAATTATGATATTCAATGGCAGACATGAGTACTTCAAGAGTTTAACATGACAAAAGGAAACCTAGGACAAAATAATGGTGATTTAAATCACCAATTATTAGTCTAAGCACATATATATCAATTACTCAAATAATGCTACAGTATCCTCAATTGGAAATGTCACGCAAGCTTAAGTGGCCAAAGTTTCAAATGCCAAATCAAACGTCAGGTCTCTCCACCATACGACTTAAATGTCGCTTTACTACCATGCTTCCTTCTCTTCTTCAAGCTTTCTTCTTTTTCCTTTCTTCTTTCACGAGCCTCTTCTTCTTTTCTTCCCTTCTTCTCAGAGCCTTCTCTTTCTTCTTATCCTCTTCTCCTTCATAGAGCCTAAGTGTCAGGCTTTTCAACACAAGGGACTAAGCTTCAAAGAGCCAAACCCCCCCCTCCCCCGCTCTCTCTCTCACAATTTCTCCTCTTCTCTTTCAGTCCCAACATAATTGGATCCATACTTGGGTTATCAGGTCATGCACAGTGTCCAGGACTACCAGTCGTGTGTGGTAGCCAATGAGTGCAAAGTAGGTCGAGTAAGCTGATTGCGAGGGTGAAGGGGAATCCAAAATGTGGTTTTCCTCATGCGCAACTGTTGTGGTTGCTTCGTTCAAGTGGCACACAGCCACAGCTGGAATCCTCAATTGACGATCTAGGCGTGAACCTGGAGTCAAATCGCGTGACCTAGAGGTAGAGATTTGGTTGAAGACGGTCGGAGTTCTGCGTTTGCGGCCAGAGACGATGGCAGTGGCAGAGGGTGATGGTGAGAACCTGAAACACTGAATAAGGCCTCATGGCCACATTAGAATACCTCAGGAGCTTCGCCAAGTGTTGGCGAATGTGGTGATGGTGGTCTCGTGGCTTGTGAGTGCGTGTGGCGGTGTGTCGGAGTTGGAGGAGGAGCGTGAAGGTGGGTGAGTTCAATGGGTGATTTGGGTGGGCGATTGATGGAATTAGGAGAAGGCTTTTGGTTGCGGTGGTGTGGGGGAGGTTGTGAGGGTGTTGGAGAGGCATGTGGTGCGGTGGAACGACGGGGAAGCCTCGCCGGAGATGCGGTCGGAGATGGAGACGATGAAGGTGAACAGCGGTATCGAGGGTCGAAACAAGGTTTAAAAGAGATAAATATTAAGTAGGGAGGAGAGGAACCTAATTAACCTAACCTAATTAGACAAAAGGGGATGATTCCCATGCTGGTGGTATGCCGGACGTGGGGAAGATGAATTCTATAGAGGTGAAGAAGCGGCGAGGAAGATGAGGAAGGAGGCATTCACTGGTGTTGTGAGACACAGAAGAACGAGGCGAAGAGGAATCCACCAACTATTGTCCGTGACAGCGAACGAGGAAGGTGGATGGAGGAGCTCGCCAGAGTTGGAGACAGAGGTTGGGGAGAAGGGAAGAGGGGGAATCCAACCTCCAAACCAAGCTAAGTTGAGAAGGTTTGCCTCAAGGGTGTTTTTATAGGCCTTAGGGGATTCTCCCAAGCAAGGAAAGAAGCTTTGCAAGCTTCGGCTACTTTGCGCACAAGGGATACCCACATCTCCCATGCATTTGCATGGGAGATTGGGAAGGCAATAGGATTCATGGCCGATCTCAATTGGAAGAGAATTCCTCAAGGAATCTCTTTTTCAATTTTAGAATTGATTGATTGAGAATTAAGCGAGAAAATTTCTCTCAAATCTCAACGGTGCTGGGAACCAAACTAAATTTCAATTTGGTTACCATCCGCAAATGGACAGTCAATTTGAATGGACCATGTAAACTTTGAAAGACCTATTGAGATCTTGTGTATTGGAATGGGGAGGTAGTGCTTAACGCGAAGCGAGGAGATTTATGAAATGGTTGTCATAGAACACTCTACAAATCGCTACAAATACTTAAATTTATAAACTCGAAATCTACTTGGAGTTTGAGGTCATTTGCAGGGAACAAATATGAAATTCATGCACTAATCTCAATTCAGAATTAATGAATGCAATTAATCAAACACCAAATAAAAGATATTCAATGAATAAACTGCTAAGAAATAATATTCAAATACAAATCAATGTATCTCAAGGATTCATGGGATAAAAAGAAAGAGAGAATCAAAACAATGGTGATTTAAATCACCAATTATTCTCTTAATTTAGCATGCATCCCAAGTATTCAAATAATTCAATAGTAACTCTAATCAAGTACTTAAATAATGCCACAGTGTTTTGAACCAAGTCAGATGTCGGATCTGATGACCAGACGACTTAACCATCAAGGCACAGCACCACAGTAAGGCATGCAAGGGCACCAAGTCCCTCAAGCACAAGAGCCAACCTTCCTCAGAGGCTAAGTGTTAGCCTTCTCCTTTAGCACGCACCCCGAGGTCATGAAAGCCACAACAAAACTCTCCCCCCTCCTCCTCACAATTTCTCCTCTTCTTTTTTCAAAATCGGGCTTAATCGAGTCAAAATGCAGGTAATCGGTCCAAGCAGTATCGGGTCCAGGCTCACTGGGTGTGCCGGTGAGCAAGTGAGAGGCTGAGTGTGTGGGGGACCTGATCCCCCAGTGTCTTGGGCAAATGGGTTAAGGCATAAAAACCTTTTATACCGTTGCGACTGCTTCGCAGTGAACGATGTGAGACTAAAACCCACTGTTCCTCCTCGCACGAAGTCAAAGGTGAAGCTCTCATTCAATTAGAAGACATTATTGTTGCTCTTCGCAAATTGAAGTCTTGAATGGCTTCGTGGGGTTGTTTCGCAGCTCCTGAGCATGGTAGCTATTGTCATTATGGCCGAATAATGGTGGATGAAGGTGAAATTTTGATGACGACGACAAAGCTCTGGTGGTAACCTAAAAAGGAACGAACACGGGCTCTAGGCCCTAGTCTGATAGCTCAAAAGCATCGTCGGTGGTCGTGGAGTGCGATGGTGGTGATATTGTGGTGTGTGCTTGTGTATGGAGGGCGTGCAAAGTCGGTGATGGTGGATGGATGATGGGTTGTTCGATGGAGGTGTATGGTGGATGAAACATGGAATAAATAGAGGGGTTTTGATGGTGGAGGCAAGGTGAAGGTTATGGAGGTCATGCGAGGGTGTTTGGTGGTTTATAGCACTGGGGCGACCATACTGGAGGTACGACAGACGTGGGGAAGATGATGAGAGAGCGAGGTGGTCCTTGGTCAAAATAGGATAGTAAGGACTGAGCCTAATCTAGAGTGGGAGAGGAAGAGTTTAGGAACCTAACCAGCGGATGAAATGGGGAAGATGATGGCGCTAGCTATGATTGGCCGGTGCCAGAGAAGGTGAATCCATCGGTGAGGGAATGGCGAGGAAGAAGAGGGTTTGGGGAGCTCTCGCTGGTATTGCGAGGAGCGGAAGGAGATGAAGATGATCCTGTTGCCTATGGTATGTGGCAGCGGGTGAGGAAGTCGGAGAAGAAGGTGTAGCCGGAGCTGTGGCGGAGGTGGCCGAAGGGAGGTATTTGTGAAGAATTGAGGCCAAGACCGAGCTAAGGAGATCGGCATGAAGTTTAGGAGCTTTTATAGAGCTCCTAGCCGAGCTCTAAATGAGGAAAGAGCTTTGATTGACTTGGGAATTAGGCCATAAGGAACCCATGAATTTCATGGATTTGCACTTGCTTTTTGCGCAAGTTCTGAGTCCCAAAACAAGTCCAAACGAATCCTCATCGTGTGAACATTAATCCCACTAAATTTGGTGGGATTTGGTGATGATTTGATGCCTCTTTGGTGTGTTCAATAGTTTCCTGGAGGTCAGTTGACCTCCAATGGTAGCAAGGACCCATTTGTGAATAAGATAAGGAAGTCAAGGACCCATGTGCAAGGATTTTCAAAAGTTAGGGGCTTGTATGAAAGAAATAGAGATTTAATGAACTAAAATGCAAATTAGGTCAAGATGGACTCTGATTGGGCCCAACTTTTGGTACAAACTTAATTTGGACCCAAAAAATCTAGTGGTGAAGTTGAATTTGTGTTTTGACCAAGTTTGACTATTCAATTTGCACAAAATCCTAAATTAGAGCAAAATCTCATCTAATACTCTATTTAAGGTTAAAATGGGTTCAGATGGTCAAACCAAGGGCACCAAACCTCTCAGAATATTTTTCTGTGAATTTTAAGAACTTTAGATGAATTTTATCTTGACCAGAACCTCTTTAATTCAAGCAGGTTTGAAATTACAGTTTTGTGTTATGATTTGATACTCGAAACGCGTAAAACCCTGTTTCTGTTTGTATGGACTCACTTATTGGACTTTAATGCTTATTAGACCTTCAATTTACCCCTGTCAAATCCCGTTGTTACTCTACATTTATGATGTGATGTTAAAACTGTAGAATTAACCCTGATGTAGTGTTTTCTCGTCAAAATGGATTTGCATGGAATTATGTCTCTTAGGCGATTATGTAGGAGCATTTGTCACTTGATTCTGACTAATTAAAGTTAGTTATGGCTAATGATGGTGTTACCATCAGGTAGTCAGTTGGAGCACTTTCCATTAGTGGAATTTGCTTACAACTTCTATCACGTGAGCATTAGGATGGCCCCATTTTCTCATCCTAATAGTACAAGGAGACATCAAGAATAATATTATTCAAGGAGAAATGATAGCCATCTAATGGAATTAGATCTCGAGATTGTTAGTTCAAACTCTCTTAAATAATGTTTTGATGATTTTACAAAATAAAGTAAAAGAAACAAATACTGGACATACCATATTTTTCTCTGTCATAACTCAATTGCAGGTTTCACCATCAAGGAATCAAAGGATGAAGATATATATTATGTCTAGGTCTTAGGAGTTGTATATGTCAAGAGTTTTAGTTTTTTATTTATTTTAAGTATAGAAAGACTTGTAAAGAGCCCCCAAATAAAGCATACATCTTTAAACTTAAGCTCTCAACACTTAGGAAAAATTTAGAAACGAAAACCCATTTCAGAAACACACATCAAACGTCCGATCATGTTCCCAGACGTTTGATTTCTGACTATAAGTCGTCTGACCTCTTTGTCAAACGACCAAATACCCTTAGCCTTGCCTTAAAACTTCAAACACTTAAGTTCCTGTTGATCATACTTAATTCCGGACATCCGTAGAGACATTTAGATGTTTGGTAAGTCTATCAGACATCTTTATAGAGTACCGTTGGACAACTCATCCAGAATCTCCTTTAGTCTATTCAAATCCAACGGTTAAACTTTGTTCCAAACGTCTGGACATTTCTCTAAACGTCCAAGAACAGAATGTTACACCTAAATCTCTTTGCGAAGATTTGTCAAAATAAATCTTGCCTTTTAGATTCGCAAGAAATCCGAACCCCAAGATCATTATGATCTTCAGATGTCGAGAATATATGTCAGATGACCAATCTGACGTTTGACCCTTAAACACTAGAACCTTGTTTAAATCTGGTCCAAAATAGGAATAAAGCCACATAAAATTAGACATCCAAAATTTCACTCAGACATCTTAATTATGATAGCACCCCAGACATCTGACCTAAAACCCTGTTTCCGTCTAACAAAATCATGAACTCTAATCCTTTGTATTAGACGTCCAAAAATATTGTTAGACGTCTGACCTAAAAATTAGACGTTTGATTTTGCTGTCACAGAGCCTGATTTGAGTTGGATTTTGTCCCAATCTCTTGGGATTTACCTCCAACGGCTAGGATACCTCTCCCAAGCCATCTTGAAGGTTCTAAACTTTCCTATAAATATCCCATCACCCCTCTTAAGCAAAATACACCTTGGGGAGATACTTTACAAAGAAAATCACTAGTTCCATTTGCTCCAAGTACTTCCATTGCCCTCCTACTGTGAAACAATCCTTCTTGGGCAAACTCATACTCCGATTGTGCTATAACCTTCATTATCAGAGAGTTCACACACCCTTAGTAGCTAACTTAAAGTAATCATATTTTTGGGGAGCTCTATAGGATGTTTTTATTTTCAGTTTACATATACCTTTTGTAGTTAGGTATCCAGCCTGTCGGATCCCTATCTCTTCCTTGTGAAGGGAGAAACCTCTTATTTTGGGATCTGAGAAGGGAATTGTAATTGAGGTACACTACCCTCGTTTCAGGTAGTGTGGATAGTGGATTGATCAAGATTGTGATCATAAATCCTAAGTCAGGGATTGACTTAGGTGGTGGTTTTCACACGATATGGGTCTCCACCTAAAAATATTGTCTCCATTTTGTGATTGAGTTTTTATTTAGCTATTATCTTCCAATTTCACTATTCACCCTCCGCTAGTGGAATTTCATTTGGTATCCAAGTAGGTTTTTGCGTCTTTGGAGTAACATTCGCAGAAAATCCAATGGAGGGGAGAATCGTATCCACTAGCAGAATGGAGAGGCAGTCCACCACCTATCCACTACTCTTCGAGGGAACAAACTACTATTGGAAACTACAAATGAAGATGTGACTTCAAGCCAACGACTTCTCCGTATGGGAGAAGTGTAAATCAAGCTACGATATTCCCGTTAAGCCGGAGATGGGATACACCGTAGAGTAAATCCATCATCTTGGATTAAATGTAAAAGCAATGAACTCACTTTATTGCGCACTCAACTCGGAAGAGTTCAACCGCGTTAGTCAATGCAAGACCGCCTACGAGATTTGGAAGACAGTAGAGGTAACCCACGAAGGAACGTCAAAAGTCAAAACCTCTGAGATTAACATTTTATCTTAGGAATTTGAAGCTTTTACCATGAAGGAGAATGAGAGACTTGGGGATATGTACACCTGATTCACGTTAATCGTGAATAACCTTAAGTCTCTCGGAAAGAAATTCATCAAAGGAGAGCTTCAAGCTAAGCTCCTTCGCTCCCTTGGATAATAATGGGAGCAAAAAGTACCACGATAGAAGAAGCAAACCAAGTAGAAGATCTAGATATGGACAACCTACTTGGAAATCTGATGGCTTACAATACCAAGATGGATCAAAAGAAGTCCATCACACTCGAGCTAAAGAAGAAGACTTTGGCCTTCAAAGTGATATTGGATGATGAGGTAAGTACCGATGATGAAGAATTTGTTTTGTTAGCTAAACAGTTTAAGAAGCTTCTCAGGAATAAAAGTGACATCAAGGGAAAGAAAAGGGAAGAGGAACCTCTTGTATGCTACAATTGCAAGAAAAGAGGTCACATGAGGAAAGAGTGTCCCTTGTTGAGAAGGGATGATGAAAAGAGAGGCAAGAAGCCAGACCTCAAGAAATTCTCAAAGATAAAGCCATTCAAGAAGAAAGCATTCTAAGTAACTTGGGATGACTCTACATCAGAAGAAGAAGAAGAAGAAAAGGAGGAGACAAATGAAGAGATCGCATGCTTAGGGCTCATGGCAACAAACGATGCCTCCAAATCCAACTCCGAGGACCCCAAGGTAAACTCTTATTCACTAGATGAATTACAAGATGCATTTGATTCATTGTATTTAGAATTTGAAGAAGTAAAGACTCAAAGCAAGTCACTAAAATATGAAAATCTAGAAAGTAAGGAAATAATTAAGGTTCTTAAGGAAAAGAATCTAATTCTCACTGATGAAACAAGCACCTTAACTATGCAAGTGGGAAACTTGATGATAGAAAGAGAATCATAAACAAATGATCTATATATAGCCATGAGAGAACAAAAATTTCTAGATAGAGAAGAATTACATGACAAAATTCATGTCCTTGAAAAATCTAACTCCCTTCAAAAGGATGAAAATTGTTTACTTAGATTGGAGATTAGAGGATTAGTAGATAAACTAGATATAATGAAAATAAAGATAAAGCATCTTAAAGAAAAATCAAATCAATTACTTGAGGACTTAGCCAAATTTACTAAAGGAAAGGATAATTTGGACAAGCTTATTGCCCATCAAAAACCTTGCTTTAGCAAATTTGGATTAGGCTATTAAGAACTAGCCAAAATGTGCTGAAAAAGGATCCTCCTTTAAAGAGGACCAATGATAATCTGGATGTATACTACAGTGGATACTGATGGCAACACCATCATTAGACATAACTAACTTAAATTAGTGGGAATCAAGTGACAAATGCTCCTACATGATCGCCTGAGAGTAGTAATTCCATTCAAATTCATTCTGAGAAGAAAACATTAAAATAGGGTTAAATCTGTAGTTTTAACATCACATCATAATTGCAGAATAACTACGGGGTTTCCCAGGGCTTAATTGAATGTCAAATGAACATTAAAGTCCAAAGAGTGGGTCTACACAGATAGAAATGGGGTTTCATGCATTCCAAGAACCGTAATAGCACCCAAAACCCTAATTTCAGACCTACTTGAATTGAATAGGTTCTGGTCAGGATAAAATTCATCTAAACCTCCTAAAATTTATAGAAAAATATTATAATAGGTTTGGTACCTTTGCTTTGACCATCTGAATCATTTTGACTTAAAATAGAGTTTTAGAAGGGATTTTTCCATAATTTAGGCTTTTGTGCAAATTGCCTAGTCAAACATGGTTAAAACTCAAATCCAAGTTCACCATCAGATTCCTTAGGTTCAAATTAGGCTAAAACCAAAATTTAGACCCAATCAGAGTTCATCTTGACCTAGTTTGTATTTTAGTCCCTTAAAACTTTGTTTATCACTTAAAAACCCCCTAGTTCTATAATTCCTTACACATACACCCCTACCATTTGATTTCCTTTGCATTTTGGTCCTCCAAGCAGCATCTTCATTCACACCCACATCAGGAAGGAAGTTGCATTTGGGAAACCCGAACCCACAATCTGTGATCACGAATTTCACGTTCATCTTTTGATTAAATCCCTTCAAACTTGGAGGGATTGATCTTGAAGTGATTTAACATCTATTTGCCATCTCACGAGGTCCAACACACGCTCCACGTCGCCGATGAGAAGTTAAAAAATCATCGGGATTTGGTTACGAAAATTGCAAGGAAATCCCATGATTTTCTCACAATTGAGGGCTAAAACATCTTCTATTTAAGCTTCTCCAACTTCCTATGTGTTTCTCAATTGAGTTTAGGCCAAATTTCACATCTTCCCTCCCTTGCTAGCCACCTCTGACTCATCTCCAGTGACCCAACTCTATCTCCCTCTTCCGAGTGCTCAACGGACAAATTGGGTGCTTCATCTTCTTCCCCAAGCTCTTTTGACACTAGCCAATCATTGCTAGGTCACTTCTAACCCCTTCTTCATCGCCGTTTCTCCCACCAGAGTATTCATATTTTCCACGTCTGGCGAAACAACCCGAACGTGGAGCTTTCCCCTTTCATCCAATTAGCTAGGTGAACTTCTTCCCCTCACTTCCTAGAGTAGTTCTATCCATTTAACTTGTTGTTTCAACCCCTATCGTGATCGGTCCCCCTCTTTCTTCCCCAACTCTGGCAAAGCTCTGGTGAGCTCATTCGGCCATGCTACTCCACAAAACTCCACACCACAACTCCCAATACACTCCTCTCACTTTGAGGAGCAAAAACCCTCAACAAATTGTGGCTTTTACCTCCCTGAATATGTGGCCAAACAAACCCACCATTACCACCGTCCACCACTTTCGGTCGACCTTCACGAGCCAAGAAACACCACCACAGAACCACCACCATGTTCCTCATATCACAAGGAAGCTTTTGAACCTTCTAATTGGGGCTTAAGGCCCGTATTTCTCAATTTAGGTTCTCCACACTGCCATCACCAACCACGCCGTCAAAGCCTGTCGTCCGGCCACCAAGCTCCACGTGAAGGTCCTCAATAGACACGGTTTGGAATAAGGATTGCGTCTGTGCCTTTCGATAAAAAATTCAACAATCAGATCTTGGCAACCAAGCTCCCCCTCTTCCACATTTTGAAGTTATTCTACTCACGCTGAAGAATGCAAGGAGAAAGACCCACCTTGTGGGATTTTAACTTAATTTTTGATATATCATGTTTGATGCACACCGATTGCTTGCCTTAACATCTAGGGGTCAGATCCCCAAAGCTCCACATGCACGCACACACCCCACATGTGCTTGGGTGCGTGAAAGCATTTTGCCTCCAATTTCGTGCCTAGTTCGGAGGGAAGTTTTAGCTCAAAACATGAAGGTGTTGCCTGTTGATTTTAAGACATTTAAAGACCCTTGGGAGATGTCTAGTTTGGGCTGAGTTCAAGCCTAAATACAAGGCTCATTTGTGCTTGAGTTGCAATAATTTTTTTAGCCTTGTGTTCATTTCTTTTTGGCTCTTTGGAAACTAAATTTTTCTATCTATTTTAAGAGTGGAATACATTGCATATTTTATTCAATTTTGAATTAGATTATTCATGCTCATTTGAATATTGTGATCAGTGGATTGAATTGTCTAATTTGCTCCCTGTGAATGACCTTGGATTTACATCGATTTTGAGTTTTATAAATTTAAGTGTTTTGCATTTTTGTCGACTATACTACGACGAGCATTCCTTAAAATGACGCAAAACGCTACAAACAGATACCAAAGAGACAACTTGTGCTTTGTTTTGTAGGTTTCAAGGGACATTATAATGTTAAGAATTTGATGTATAGAATGAAGGAAGGACAACTCAAACTATAACGACCTAAAGATTTCCCAAGTCACCAAAGAAGGTCTTTTATAGGAATAAGAAGACCTACAAGAAAGATGGCGAAGAGACTGCCACCATCAAGGAGGCTGATGGGTGATGTACTTCGGATGCTTGAAGAATATGATGAGAGACAAGCACCTATTTTAGGACCTCCAACCTACCGATGGAGGAACAGTCGCATTTGGCAACAACCACAAGGGCCATAATATTGGCCTTGGTCAGATAGGTAGCCCTTTATCCCCTATCTCAAATGTTTGATTAGTCAGAGGTTTAAAACATAACTTACTAAGTGTTAGTCAAATTTGCGATAAGGGATATAAGGTGGTTTTTATCTCTAAAATATTTGAGATTATGCATGCATCAACTAATGAACCCCTTCTTAAGGGAATTAGGTTTAAAGACATTTACATTGTAGAATTTGATAAGGATATCACCTATGAATGTCTTGTTGCTAACAATGAAATAAATGTATGGCATAGAAGACTAGGACATGTTCATATGAGGCTAATCTAAAAGTTAGTCACAAATGAACTAGTTCGAGATCTTCCTAAAGGAAAATTTGTAGATAATCTTATTAGTGATGCATGTAAACTAGGAAAGATCATGAAATCTAGCTTTAAAAATAAAGAAGCTATATCCACATCTAGACCATTAGAATTGTTTCATTTAGACTTGTTTGGACCAACAAAGTATGAGAGTCTTAGTGGATGCAAATATTGCCTTGTAATTGTAGATGATTTTTCAAGATTTTCATGGGTCTCCTTCTTGAGATCCAAGGATGAAGTGTTTTCCATATTTTCATTTTTTGTAGGAAAGTTCAAACTGAAAAAGGCTGCCATATCACTTGAATTCGTAGTGATCATGGGGGCAAGTTCGAAAATTCCTTGTTTGATGATTTTTGTCAAGAGCATGGTATTGCTCATGAGTTCTCTTTCCCCTAAGCACCTTAATAAAATGGGGTAGTCAAGAGAGAGTCGCACTCTTCAAGAGTGTACCCAACGTTGCTCATAGACTCCGGGTTACCGAAGTACTTTTGGGCCGAGGCAGTTAACATGACCTGTTACGTGTTAAATCGCATTTTAATTTGATCCTGCTTGCGAAAAACTTGTTTTGAACTATATTATGAGAAAATACCCAAGATTAATTACTTTAAGATTTTTGGATGTCATTGTTTTGTTTTAAATATCCATTCTAATTTAGATAAATTTGATGCCAAAGGTGAAGAAGCTATTTCTATTAGTTATTCTTCACGTAGTAAGGCATATTGGGTTTCTAACAAGACCACATTAGTAGTGGAGAAAACCCTTCATGCTTCCTTCGATGAATCTCCCAACTCTTCTTTTATTGACCAAGTCAATATGGAAGACGAGGATGATTTTTTTATTGATGTGTCTAACATTCCAAACTCTAATATCTATAATCTTCCAAAAGATTGGATATTCCAAAGGGATCATCCCGAAAGCAAGTCATTAGAAGTGTTTCCGATGCCATTAAAAGCCAATCTCAACTTAATTGTTCTTTTGGTCTTTCCGCCTTTGTATCTCAAGTTGAACCGAAGAGTGTTGAGGAAGTGTGTTCTGACGAACCTTGGATGATGGCCATGCAGGAGGAACTCAACCAATTCCAAAGAAATGAAGTTTGAGATCTAGTACCTAAGCCCGAATGGCAAATGATAATAGGAACAAAATGGGTATTCCGGAATAAGTTAGATGAATCCAATGTGGTTATTCAGAACAAGCCGAGATTGGTAGCACAAAGTTATAACCAAGAAGAAGGGATTGACTTCGATGAGACCTACTCTCCCGTAGCTCAACTCGAATCAATTCACACGCTTCTAGCTTATGCAGTCTTCCTTGGCTTCAAGCTCTTTAAAATGGATGTTAAGAGTGCCTTTCTTAACAGGTTCATTGAGGAAGTTTTTGTAAAACAACCTCCCGATTTTGAGTCTCATGATAAACCTAACTTTGTTTGCAAATTAAACAAGGCATTATATGGGCTAAAACAAGTTCCTAGAGCTTAGTATGAGAGACTCAAAGACTACTTGTTGAGTGCAAACTTTTCTATAGGAGAAGCTGATTCTACATTATTTATTATAAAAAAAAGGTAAAGAAATCTTTTTAGTTAAAATATATGTAGATGATATTCTATTTGGTGCCACTAATAAATCTTTGTGTAGAGAATTCTCTAAGATTATGCAGGAAGAATTTGAGATGAGCTTGATGGGTGAACTCAAGTTCTTCTTAGGTTTACAAATCACTCAACTTGAGTTCGACACCTTTGGGTGTCAATCCAAGTACATAAAGGAGATGCTTAAATGATTTGAAATGGAGAAAAGTAAGGGTAAGAACACTCCTATGAATGTTACAACCTCCCTTGATATGGATGAATCAAGTACGCCCATTTATCAAAAATTATATCATAGCATGATTGGTTTGTTGCTTTATTTAACTTCTAGTAGGCCAGATATCTTGTTCAGTACTTGCTTATGTGCTAGGTTTCAATCAAACCTTAAGCAATCACACCTTAATGCAGTTAAAAGAATATTTAGATACTTAGTTGACACATCTGATTATAGCCTATTCTACTCTAGGAGTAGTAATTTTAACTTAGTTACATATAGTGATGTAAATTATGTAAGTAGCCGTACCGATAGAAGGAGTATTAGTGGAACATGCCAATTCTTGGGCGAATCATTAGTCTCTTGGTTCTCAAAGAAACAATCTAGTGTAGCCCTTTCAACCATGGAGGCTGAGTATATAGTTGTCGCCTTAGCATGTTTCCAAGTTTTATGGATGAAAAATACTTTAAAGGATTTCAATTTGATATTTAATAAAATAAAAATATTGTGATAATACTAGTGCTATCAACTTCTCGAAGAATCTTGTATATCACTCCCGGACAAAACATATTGATTTCGACATCACTTTTTGAGGGATAATATACTTAAGGGAGAAATCGATGTTGAATTTATTTGTACTGAATTGCAGTTGGTTGATATTTTTACAAAACCCTTGAATTATGATCAATTTAACTTTATACATAGAAAGTTAGGCATATGTAAGCTAACTGATATTTGAAGAGTTTAATGATTTAGTTGGATTTTTCTTGTAATGAACATTGAAGGAACCTTGACTTTATCAAGTCAGAGAGCCTTTAAACCTTGTTAAAACATCAAAATGCACAATTTATGCAATATCAGATGACTGACAGTACGTCTAGATGTCTTATGTTTGAAAAATGGATGTCTACGGATCTATACAGATGTTGAATTGATTAATTGAGTTAAAAATCAAAACTTAAGGAAAAATTGGTTTTCAAACTTTCGTCGCTATGGCCAGACGTCTGCACTTGTCGTATGATGCCTTTGTGCAGACGACTAATTCGTATCATTGTCTGAACTAAGTGCTCCCTAGATTCAAAAATCAGACGTCTGATTGTTGACTCAGACGTCTAATCTGTTGTCTAACGTCAAAATCAAACAACAACCTGTAGCTTTAGCTCAAATCCAGGAGTGCCTGATTTTAGAGATCAGACGTCTAAGTCTCTTCTTAGACATTTGGTCAGTCGTCTGATCAAAAAATCAGACGAAAACCTGTAGCTAGGGTAGATTCCAGGAAGATTCAGTTGCAGAGATCAAACGTCTAAAAATTGGATTAGACATCTAATCGGTCGTCTGATCCAAAAATTAGATGAAAACCTAAAAAGGGTTGAAATCTCTAACTTGACATCTCAACATTTGACACCATCACCAGACGTTTGATGCTGTCAAAAATCACGTCTGCGCTTCTAATTTGAGGATGGTTTTCAAATGTAAATATCCTTAACTTTAGGGGGACTCTTGCCACACCACTTGGGATATATAAACACCTCTCCTTCCTTGCCAAAACCCTTACATGATCAAAACCCAAAACCCCCAAAAAAACCCCCAAACGCCTTCGCGATTAGAGCATCTACTGTTGCTGCTACCCAAGTGTCGCTAGATGTTCGCGTAGCCTCTTCGACAGCCGACGGCCGACGACGCTCCCTGCTAGCTGTTGCCCTCTCCTCCTCCTTGCGTCAGGAGGACCTCCTCCCTCGGTATAGCCCTCTTGATCCCACTCTTTTCCACATTTTGAGGTGTTTAAATCATGTTTTGCACAAAACCCTTGATGGGTTCTTGAGCTCTTTTTTGAAAAAATCTATTGCTTAGCAATAAGCACCTCATTGTTGTTAGCCATGACTCTTGTTAGCCACACTCACTCTAGAACCCACGAATCTAGGTCACGATTTAGGGCATTGGTGCCCTCATATGAACTTGATCTCATTTGATTAGATGCTTTCTATATGGTAGGGGTATTGACTTCAATGGTTCATGTAACGACCCGGTTCCCGAGTCCCTACGAGACACGAGAACCGGACCGACTCGACTAATCCCAAGACCTAGTCGTCCAACGAGGAAGTAACCAAAAGAGCAGTAAAATAAACCACATTCAGCATGAATATAACTAACAGTAAGGAAAGAAACTACTACAGTAGATACCACCACAACAGTAGAACAACATTTATCATATAACAAGAACTGCAGGTAAAGAAGTACAGCGGAAACAAAACTACTCACTAGAACAGAAACAAAAGAGGTACAAAAGACTGTGGTAAACTCTACTGGACCCTACTCGGCCCAGCGTCCTCTGCAGCCGCCGACCCTGGTTGCTCAACCCCTGGTCCTGAAAAAGGTAACGAGTGTAACACGTCAGCAAAACGCTGAGTAGAGTGGCAAACTAACTAAAGGCAACAGTAGAGTGTACAGTAGCTGTTATGTACTATTACTTCCTTTATTCACATCTTTCAATTTTCTCACTATTTCATTTATTTCTCAGATCCTTTACTTGATCTCGAATGTCCTCGTGGGAACGATCTTGATTGCAGTCTTTTCCAAAAGTAGAAGTAGCACGTGGTGCTCTCCTGGCCGGGAGAGTCCCCCGTGGTGATCCTACCCTCAGTCAACCACCCCAAGGTCACTGACAGACGTAACGGTGATTACGGTACGCGCGATAAACGCACAGGTAGCTAGCCCGCACTGGCACGCGGTCAGTCGTTTCCGTTAACGGGTGCGCCCCAAAGCACAGCACGGAACCAGGGCAGAGCCCTCTCAGTAACAGGGGTCCAACCCCTCCACAGTAACCAAACCGGGGCCTTGCCCCTCCACAGTCCGCGCACCCTCGCTTGACTACCCTGGTTTGCCCTAGTGGGCCTAACAAGTCGGTGAAAGAGGCTAGCAGAATCCCGGGGCCCGTGGGGTAGCTAGTACTCTCCTAACACTAGTAGCTCTCCTCGGTACTACGTACACGAGGGCCAACAAGTCGGTACAGAGCGGCCAATCCTAACCCCGGGTCCCTGGGGTGGCTGGCCCCACTCTGCACTAAACAGGTACGGGTACTTCCCTTGGTACTGCGTACCCAAGAGACAGTACAAACTACATCTCAGTTCCATTCCTTTTTCTTTCCAGGAGTTCCACTCCTAATTCCCCGTAGGGTTCCAGCTCTTTATCTCAGAACATCATATGTTTCACTTTCCAGTTTCACGTTCTCACAATCCATGATCTCAATCATGTTTCTTTATTCATAACAGGCAGCTGTTAATTCAATTTACAGGCAGCTTTATATTCCTTTCCATTTTTCCAAGACTGCAGTATTATACATTCCACTAGTTTTTCCATCCTAGGTTTCATGCCACATCCTAGGATCTAGCATACAACTAGTTTTCCAGCCCTAGGATTCATGCATTACCTAGGAGCTATCATTCCATACATTTCTCATTCCTAGGATTCATGCAATGTCCTAGATTCTAGTTATGGTTCCATACTTTAACAGATTTTAATAATAAACTTAAGCCACTCTACCAGGTACAACGGGAGTAATGGGGGGCGTGATCGGGAATCCCGCGTGCCTCCGCGACTCTCAAGACTGCGACTGAACGAGGTCCTATCACAAGGATCAAACACAAGGAGTGTCTCAAAACAGTGTATAGCTACTGTGGACGGGTAGAGGAATTAATTCTGAAAAGAACGCAACTCGAATCGCGGAAAACGGAGCCCGAACGGGCCCTAAACGGGTCGAAAAAGACGATACTGTGCAAAATCAGACGTCTGGAACTTCTTCCAGACGTCTTAAACAGTGGATCAGAGAATTACCCGTTCATTGTGGTTTCCCAGATGTCCAGAAGTCTGCGGGGACGTCTGTCCTAGCTCCCAGACGTCCGATGGTCACCCCGGACATCGGACGTCTGTAGGTCACTCCCGCCGTTTGGTACAAGTTCCAGACGTCCGATTCGCAAAGGATGCCGAATCAGCGAACCTGCGCACAGCCAACTCCCTCCCTTAGTACGGTCGGTCGACAGGAAGGAAGAAGAAAGCGGAATACACACCTTTCAGACGTCTGTATGAGCTACCAGACGTCGTCCTCGCCGTCTGCCTATAAATCCAGACGTCTGATTCTGGAAATTTTTCCAGAATCAGGGCGCTACTCGGCCTCCGCTCGCGACGCCTCCCGCGTCGCACCTCGCGCGTCTGCTGCTCAGACTGCAGCAGGTCCCTCTCCGCGTCGTTCCGCGCCCCCCGCGCCCTCCGCCGGCCGGCCAAGCCGCTCCGGCGAGCTCGCCCTCACGGCAGAGCTCCGCTCCCGCATGCCGCACCTCCTCCGCACTCACTGCGGCCGCCGCTGCCGCCCTCACGCTCGCGCTCACGCTCACGCTCACTGGCTGAAGGAGGAGAAGGAGGAGACGGTGGAGACGGGAGGGGAGGCGTGCCCTTTTAAGGCCGCGCAGGAGAGGAGGGAAGGATTCGCGGCAGGGGAATCCTGCAGCCGCAGGAGGGGAGAAGGCGAATATGCGGTCTGCGCGCACAGGCGCGCAGACGACTCGCGTGTGTCGAAAATAACGGATTTTCAGACGTCTGGAAACTATCCCATACGTCTGGCCAGACGTCTGGACAACCCTCCAGACGTCTTAAAAATACGTCTGTGCCACACGCTCGTTACAGTTCAAGACTTAATCTAGTGGCTTGAATCTAAAGGCAAACTGCCACATACATGATTCTCTATTGGCAGGTTGTATTGCCCTATTTGTATGACTCAAGCCTAATGTGATTGCTTGAATACAATGGGCATACTGCCACAATGTATCAAATGGCTCTTTATGGCAAGTTGTATTGCCCTTTGTCAATCAAGCCTAAAATGATGGCCTAATTGACCGACATATTGCCAAAGGATTTGATATTGGGTTTGGTTTGTAGTTATGTGGATGTATGCATGAATGATTAGCAGGTGTACTGCCCACTAAGGATAGATAAAAGTCTTGCAAACTTTATTAAATGTAGTACCATCTGTTTTGTAGGTATCCTTTTCCCAACCTAAAACTCACAACCCACTCATCCTCCCAATATGCCTCCACGTAGGAAGCAAGTCGAGGGCTCTTCCTCCTCCCAAGTCCATTCCACTTACCTAGCAAGCCAGTTACATAGTGACACCGCTCGACAGCGATTCCATCGCATCTCTAACACCAAGGTCAAGTCTCTAAGGTTCATAGCGTAGAATGACTTCGCCCAATTGAACCTTCGAGAACACCTCGAAACACTTCACCTATTGAATTACTTTAATCAACAGTTCCACTCCGGTGTTGGAACTGTCGGGGTGTTCTCGGATCTCGTCTGCCTATTTTATGGCAACATCGTTGAGGACTATAGCAATAATGAGCTTGAGCTTCATAGCATTCTTTTTGGCCCCTATATCACCATCACCTATGACTTTATATCCGATCTCCTATCCATTCCCAATGAGGGAAATGATTTTGAGGACATCTTGCGAGAATATGACTCTAAAGTCATAAACCAAGATTTAGTTCTCCCTGACAAATACGAACCCCACCTTGGCACCCTACCTTGCAAGAACCTCAAAGCACTCTCTAGTCTACTCTTCCTCATTTTTGGATGGGATCTAAATAAATCTGGAGGTTTTGATTATATTTTGTGCCAACACAAGGTGCTTATCTTTGCAGTCGTTAGTCATATTTCTTTCAATTATTGCCACCTCATAGTTCGGGTCATGAATGAAGACCATGCGGCTTCTTTACCATTCGGGTCCATCCTTTTAAAAATCATTAGGAGTCATAGGATACCAACAAATGACCAAGCTGTTGACAAAAAGGTTGAGCCATATAATCGGGCCACTGTCGTAAAGATGCACATCCTCCCAGACCACATTTGTGACAACTCGAGTCCCGTCAACTGACAGAACCCGAGTCTCCGTGTGATAAGAACTAGCACAACTTGCTCACAAGATCACAGTCACTCAATACATAATCATAAAAAATAAATATAGCCAACAAACAATTTATATTAAAAATTTAAAGGAACACAAATTAAATACTAGCTAGAAGATTTACCATAGTATATAAGTTCAAGGAGATGTACAACGGAAATCTCTTGGCGAACTGTCAAGTACACCTCAAGCACAGAACCCAAAAACACGTCAGTAAAAACTGAGTAGAGCAGAAATAACAACAGTAGAGTGCAACAGTAACCAAGCACAAAAGAAAATGGGTACTACAGCTTTAATTAATCCATTTATTAGACATCTTGTTATCCGATTCCATTTCTTAGCTTGGAAGCCCAAGTGATTACAGTTTATATTCTGTCAATCAACGTCTTAGGGCACAAAACAATTTCATGTAACTTCTTACAGTGCAAGACCAGTATAAGCCACCCTTCTGGCCGGGAAGATCACTTATACCCATCGAGTCGCTGCTCTCCATCACCCTGGGGTCATTGTGAAAAGGGGTGGCAGCTACATCGTGTGGCGTGAACACGTACAAGTGCTATGTACGCTGAACCATAGACAACCAATGACCCACTCGCTGGCTGAGAAAGAAACCACTCCAACCCTTGAGCCCTGCAAATCCACCAGTTGGCCGCTAAGCCTAACCAAAGAGTCGTAGGGAGGCCAGCAACTCCCTAAACCAGATCAGAACCGATCTGGAAAGACCAAAGCTATAGTCAAAATCTAGCGAGTAGCGGGTTGAAACCAGTTATCTAATTCCTTTACTTTCCGACAATTCCGTCGTATTGATTATTTGATTATTTCCAGATAACTATATCTTTTGTTCTTGTTAAATCCAGTCCTATTTAACAATTCCATGTCCTTAAGCCTAGGAGGAACATGTATTCATATTGTCCTTAATATTATCAATTTTCAGATAATTTCTATATGACGATGATTTCATATTAGTTATCACTTACAAACTCAATGAAATTTATTTCATAAAGGTCTGGAAAATCCTAAGAGTGTTCATTTTACGAATTCTAGGATTAACAAAATCTCCATTATCTTTTACCCATTCATTTACAGGTAATTCTCAGTTCATGACAATCGTCACATATTATTCGTTTAATAAGAAACATTACAGAACTTGTTTTACAGAAAACAGATTTTATGTTATACATGCGACGACTAGGTATATGTGATCATTAACTCTTAATCTTTCTCATAAAATCCAATTATTTCTTATTAAAGTTCTCTTAAACTAGGGAAACATATTAGAGTTGCTTCACATGATAAGACTATATCCAATAAGTGTAAACATGGCATAATCCATTAATTATGAGAGTTAATTGCAATTAATTTAATAGTTAATTAAATCCAATTAACTATTCACATCCAAGTCACCAGCCTGATTTACCACATTGATATTTAATAATCAAGTACCCAAAAATAGCAAGAAGCATGAAAGCAGGTTCTAGACTCAGCAAGAGGTAAGAACATATACTAAATGGTGCACTATGTAAGGAAAATCACCATGTAGACAAAACACATGGGAAAGAGAGGGACTACTCTACCTAATGTCACCGAAGGGTCATGGTGACTCCTAACCATGTGCATAGAGCCTGGGAGTTGTATCCACGCCTGCCTCGAAATCTGCGCATGCACCGGGGCCACACTTGATTCGAACGGACCAAAAATAGGGCCGAAAATACCTAGTTACGTTTCTGATTTTTCACTAAAGATAACATGCTCAAAAATAAAAATAAACTATACCAACGTGTAGTACATGGTGATACGATTCTAACGAGTACCTTATTTGTCAAATTCTGAGGTCGGGAAAGCCTCGAACTAGTCAAAACAGCGTGAAGGGATCCTGAACGAACTAGATTGGCCAGCCCACGCGAACCAGTCGCTGGTCAATGCAAATCGCGCTCTCGCCACGTGTTGTGCCACAATACGCCGCCACACCCACCCTCAGATAGCCCCGCCTGCGTGGCCACAACCGCCCGATCAATGCCATGCGTCGCCCAACGCTGCTTCCCGTGCGCGCCTGCATTCCTGCACGTCCACGTGCCCGCGCACGCACACGCTCACTGTCGCTACACCACGTGGCGTGCATCTGCACCTTGTTGCTAGATCTTGTGGTCCACGCTTTCCGCCAACCCAGGCCTCGTGAAATTTACGGTGGGAAGCTTGCATTTTATGAAATTGTAATTGGGTCCCTGAACGAAAAAAATTTTAATTTTTAAAAGGAAAACTAAAGTTTTCCTCCTCTCTTCCTCTCTTAATTTGAGAGGCTTAGTGGCTAATGACAACCCAAAGGACCCAAGGGAGTTCTTTTATAGGCCTTAAGGTTGTTGGGATTAGGATTAGTGGTGTGAAATACCTATAATACCCCTAGGGTTGGGTCACCTTACATTTTGGTCCCTACTGACTTCTTTTGGCCATAACTTGAGCTACACATCTCAGAATCACGTAAAACAAGTGGCACTGAAAATCTTGCGAAGAGAGGAATCCAATGATACCATATATGGCATCTTTTTGACAATATTTGACCAAGGGTTGGCAAGAAATACGTGTATTTTGGCAATTTAAGGAGGTGCTGGCACCAGCACTGAACCACAACTGGGTTTCCGGGTCCAAATTGACCCGAATCACTTTGAAATGACTCAGAGTCTGAATTTTAGGACATTACAACATCAATCCTGCTGCATAGGATGATGATGATGATGATGAGCTCCCCCCGTACCCTGACCTCTATATGCAATGCCCGCTACCGTTAGAGGCCCTATGTTCGAGCTTCAACGAGACATGGGATCCTGCCACTGATTCTAGCACCGATGACATCTCCATCTTGATGCATCTCACCAAAAATATGTACTCATATCTAGGAGGCATGCGTGCTGACATAAATGAAGTTTGCCCTGACGTCCGTAATCTCCAAATGGGTCAGGGCCCTACACGTCGCCACCAATGCTGGGATCATCCAGACTAGCCGTCTTCAGATGAATTTTAGTTCTACCTATTTTGGTTATTCTTTTTTCCTCTTTATTGTTATATTATTGGCATGTATTAAGGACCTTCGACCCCGTACTAATGTTTAAATGGGAACATTGTTAGCATGAGAGTAGGGTAGATACATTTCTCTCTAGATGCTTCACTTTTGTTATGCTCATTAACTCTTGTAGAACTTAGCTTATATATGAAATGTTTTTATTCATATCCTTACAGCTTTCTTATATAATTCATGCTTATTCAACAACAACTATGCTTATATATTGATTAGTTCAAACTTTATTAGGTTAGTTTTTGATGACATTCAAAAAGGGGGAGAAAATCTTAGCATTATCAAACCTAGCTAAAAGTTAGTCTAGTCTAAAAATGGACCCTTAAGTACAAAACTCAGGGGGAGAAAATAAATCCTAAGAATAGATTTCGAAAAGCATCAAAAATGGAGAGATTGTTAGTTCAAACTCTCATAAATAATGTTTTGATGATTTACAAAAAAAAGTAAAAGAAATAAATACTGGATATATCATATTTTTCTCTGTTATAACGCAATTGCAGGTTTCACCATCAAGGAATCAGAGGATGAAGATATGTATTATGTTTAGGTCTTAGGATTTGTTGTATATTTCAAGAGTTGTAGTTTTCTATTTATTTGAGTGTAGAAAGAGTTGTAAAGAGCCCTAAAATAAAACATATATCTTTAAACTTAGGTTCTCAGCACTTAAGAAAATTTAGAAACAAAAACCCATTTCAGAAACACACATCAGACGCCTGATCATGTTCCCAGACGTCTGATTTCTAAGTATAAGTTGTCTGACCTTTTTGTCAGACGACCAAATACCCTTAGCCTTGCCTTAAGACTTCAAACACTTAGGCTCTAGTTGATTAGACTTAATTCCAGACGTTTGTAGAGACGTTTAGACGTCTGGGAAGTCTATCATATGTCTTTAGAGAGTATCATTGGACAACTCATTTAGAATCTCCAGTAGTCTATTCAAATCCAATGGTTAACCTTTGTTCCATACGTCTGAAATGTCTCTAGACGTCTAATCGGAATGTTACACCTAAATCTCTTTGCGAAGATTTGCCAAAAAAAATCTTACTTTTTAGATTCGCAAGAAATCCGAACCCCAAGATCATCATGATCTTCAGATGTCCAGAATATATGTCAGATGACCAATCTGATGTCTGACCCTTAACCACTAGAACCCCTTTTAAATCTGATCCAAAATAGGAACAAGCCTGCATAAAATTAGACGTCCAAAATTTCACCTAGACGTCTAACCTAAAATCCTATTTCTGTCTAACAAAATCACAAACTCTGATTCTTTGTATCAAACGTCCAAAAATATTGTCAGACGTCTAATAGCATAATCAGACGTCTAATAGCATAATCAGACGTCTGATTATGCTATTAGAGTTATTATGAGCCTGAT
This sequence comes from Thalassia testudinum, assembly GCA_037157565.1. Classification (NCBI taxonomy): domain Eukaryota; kingdom Viridiplantae; phylum Streptophyta; class Magnoliopsida; order Alismatales; family Hydrocharitaceae; genus Thalassia; species Thalassia testudinum. The sequence goes on along the minus strand of JAZHRO010000065.1, from coordinate 10,785,247 downwards.
TTGAGTTGGATTTCATCATAATCTCTTGGGATTTGCCTCCAATGACTAGGAGCCCTCTCCCAAGCCTTCTTGAAGGTTCTAAAATTGCTTATAAATACCCCATAACCCCTCTTAGGAAAAATGCACCTTGTAGAGATAATTTACAAAGAAAATCACTAGTTCCACTTGCTCCAATTGTTCCCATTGCCCTACTGCGGTGTAACAATCCTTCTTGGGCAAACTCATACTTTGATTGTGCTATAACCTTCATCATTAGGGAGTTCACTCACCCTTAGTAGCTAGTTTAAAGCAATCATATTTTTGGGGAGCTTTATAGGGTGTTTTTATTTTCAATTTACATATATTTGTTGTAATTGGGTATTCGGCCTGTCGGATACCTGTCTCTTCTTTATGAAGGGAGAAACCTCCTTTTGGGATCAGAATAGGGAATTGTAATTGAGGTACACTACCCTTGTTTCAAATAGTGTGGATAGTGGATTGATCATGATTATGATCATAAATCCAAAGTCAGGGATTGACTTAGGTGGTGCTTTTCATCCGATTTAGGTTTTCACCGAAAAATATTATCTCTATTTTGTGATTGAGTTTTTATTTAGCTATTATCTTTTAATTTCACTATTCACCTCCTGTCTAGTGCAATTTCAGAGATAATATTTTTTGCCAAGTGTGAAGGGTTTATAAGTATTTGGAATAGTTGAGGGGGTAAAGTGCTAAAATTACATCAATCCTATGGGTCATTATTGGAGTGATGAAACCAATAATGATATTGATGGGTTCTTAGTTGAAGAGAAAATTAATTGTAGCTTAAAGAGTTATGTTACATTTAATTTAGCAATTAATTGCACATAATTTAATTAGGTACAAAATTCCAATGTTGAATTGTAATTAATTTAAGTTTGGATACTAGATCCAAACATCCCAAAATTTGTTTTGGACCAAAGACGCAAAATTCAATTAGGATTACATCTCATTCATTGGATGGACATCTAATGGATCCTATCAATTTGGGAATTAGGTTGGAATCCCTATAAATATCTCCCAAAGGGAGAAACCTTAACTGACAACTCATTCTAATCAATTAGCAAGAAATCCACTAAAAAAACACACTCATCAGGTAGGAGAAGAAATAAAAGTGGCACCTCTGCCGCTAGTAGTAGCTAGCCGACAAATATCAATATTGGTCGGCTTCCTACATTGTAGTTGGTCAATTGGTTGCTAAGCTGGCCGACCGCCTACTAAAGGATGTGATTGCAGCATCCTTCATGTTCACACCCTCCCTCTGCAACACATAGTACCTAGCTGACCAAGCGCTAATCGGCTACTGCTACAGTGGCTATTATAGAACACATGGAAGTCATTCTTCACATCCGTTTGGGGTTCTGAGGCTTGGATTGTCTCAATTCATGAACGAGTTCTCCAATCATATAGTAGAGTTGATCTTCCATGACTTGATAACCTCATCCGCCCATCGAGGAGGAGTAAAGGGTCTGTGTCAGGACTTATTTGAGGAGGCACCACCATGTTAGGTGGTGTTCGACGCTGCCTCAGGGTATAATCCCTCAATTAGTGGGATCTCAAAATGGGAGGAAATTGGTTTCTCCCATGTGGTTCTGGTTTAGGCGTTTGTTTTCCCGTTTACTTGATCATTTTTATGGCATCGATTTGATCAAGTTTGCAGAAAACTTTTCAAACACCTATACAAATTCTTTGTGTTCTTAACACTTCCGCGATGCCACATGATCGTTCTGAATGATTCCCTTCAATATTCACCTTCTCAACCACCCATGGATCACCATAAACACCAAAAATACCTATTTCAAACTACATTTATATGACATGCAACCAATTATTTGGGCTAAGGGTGGGGTTTCCTACACAACCACCATAGGGATCACTCTAATAAGGGGAAATCCATGACTTGACCCCAACATTTCCTCTGATATGCGAACCCAACTACCTAAAATTAAAAGGAATAGTTTACCTACCTCAGTCTCGAAATGAGTTGATGCTGCTACTGCTTCTTTCTTTCTCTTCCTTAAGTTGCAGCATCCACACCAAGAATAAACCCAATATCAGATTCCCCATTTGAACCTTTAGTGAAAACTAAATTATGATCATCCTCTTCTCTCCAAAAATCATACATGCAAGCCATGATTGCATTAACAACTAAAGAAGAGGAAAGAACCCAAGTGAGAGATGGGGCATTACCTTGGTGTAATGGCTAAGAGGGGAACGATGGAGTTGCTTATCCTCCTGATTAGGTCTCAAGCTCCCTCTAGTCACCTCTGCTCCTCCTCCAGTGGTTAAAGCTTCCTTTCCTCTCTCTATTCTCGTGTTAGGGGAAAGGAAGGTGAGAAGAAAGGAGGCTACGTAGGCAATGATCAGTGGGGGCTTCTTGAATTATTTTAGTTATTCTCTTTAAGACCTAGGTATTTTATCTGGTACCCCCCAAACTTCCAGATCATTAACTTCTCACTGAAACATGGCACTTGCCAATCCAATGTCCCTCCTAACCGGCCAATCACCACTTATCATGGCTTATAAACATTGTCATCTATAAAATCATGGCTTAGGTCTCTTATCTTCTCAAATTGGGTGATTAGGATCTAATTGATGTTTAAAAGGGATAATTTCACTGTTATCTTTAATTAATTACGTAATTACTTGTGGGCTTTCATAATTTTCTTGTTAGATCTGCTATAGGTGGACCAAGCCTCCAATTTTGTTAGGACCTTTACTAGACTTAGTCCACATTTCCTTTGATTTAATTAATTTCTTTCTTTTCAGTTTTCATTGGGTGGCAAGTGACATTCGAAGTTGTATAGAGACTTTTATTTCTACACTTTTTCTTTGATTCTGAACTATTTATTATGACTTGTTTATCTATTGCGAATTACATGCTATATCAAGTGGATGGATGTATCTATTGTTGGAGTCCTTGTGGGTCCAAGGTGTCATAGCTAGAGGAGGGAGCTTGACCCTAGGAGCTTGCAAGGAGGAGGAGAAGCATGGAGAATGCACCTACCTCAAGCATTTTAAGGAGAAGAATTTGAGGCTTCAATCAACTTAGGGACCTTCCCCCTCTGTGAATCTTGTTTTCTCTTTTCTAACTGTGGTTAGAGACATGAAGTTGGGGTTACATGTGATTTAGTTTAGCTAATGCATTTTGGATTTAGGGTTGCATGTGCTAGATTGTCTTGCATGTAGCTTATATGAGTTTGCTTTTGGGTGAGTTAGTGACATTGATAATGGTTTTTTAATGGTTCCCCATGGATTTATCCCCTCCATCACCCTGCCCCTGCTCTCTCCTCCCCACTACACGCCACCACCACTGCCACCACCCACCCCTTGCTCTCCCCTAGCTGCACGCCACTACTCACCATCGCCACACCCCCCCTCTTTTTCTTCCCTCTCGCTGCACATAACTACCACCATTATCCATCTCTCCATTGCACATGACCACCATGCACCACTGCCACCCTCTCCCTACTCCCTCTCTCTTACTACACATCACCTTCCTTGTAATGATGGTGAATGATAAGAAAGTAATTTTTGATAATTTTAGTGACATTCATATAAAAATTATTTTTATTTAAAATAATTTAAAAGGTAGAAAATTAAAATTTTCTTACTTCTTGAAGTAAATGCTGACTGCTAATGAAATTATAATTACATAAATAATATCACTTTTCTAATAATATTTAAAGTAATACGACAAAAAAATAATGTTTACAAATTCGAACTAGGAATCCGGTACAAATAAGTACCAGTCCACATTTGAGAAAAAAAATGCACGGCTTTATTTTTGTCTTCACCTTTCCGATCCTTTTCTAGTGACCCCACGTGCACATCAAACTCTGGCAGCAATCCCCTCACCTTCATTCCGCTAACCACTTTCTGCCTTTCTGGAATCTTCTCGTAAATCCCACCACCTTCCAGCCATTTCCTCCCCTAACCCACCCGATTCTGACCCTCCCCTCCCTTCCCCCTCCCCTCAAAAAGTCTCCAAACGCAACAATTGTATCCCCCCACACGCTCAAATCGGCAACCACAAAACCACGCAGCAGAACCCATAGACCAACAAACACCACCACCACCACCACAGATAGAGAAAAATGGGGGTGGATTACTACAAGATCCTTAAGGTGGACAAGAACGCCGGCGACGACGAGCTGAAGAAGGCCTACCGTAAGCTCGCCATGAGGTGGCACCCGGACAAGAACCCCAACCACAAGAAGGAGGCTGAGTCCAAGTTCAAACAGATCTCGGAAGCCTACGACGTCCGTAACAAACAAACCCCAACCAATTCCCTCAATCGTCGTCGATTAGCAACTAATTGGAGATGATCGATCCCCTCCTTTGCTGACGTGGACTCCTCCTCCTTTCTGGAACTTTCTCTCTTCTTCGCAGGTCTTAAGCGATCCCCAGAAGAGGGCGGTGTACGACCAGTACGGGGAGGAGGGGTTGAAGGGGGGAGTGCCGCCTCCAGGGGCGGGAGGTTCGAGCTTCTTCTCGACCGGGGACGGGGGCACGACCTTCCGGTTCAACCCGAGGAGCGCCGACGAGATATTCGCGGAGATCTTCGGGTCGTCGAGCCCCTTCGCAGGGATGGGCGGTGCGGGGATGAGAGGGGGGTCTTCGAGAGGGTTCCCAGGGATGACGCCGGGGATGTTTGGTGGGGACGGGTTCTTTGGAGGGGAGACGTCGGGTTTCGGGACTTCGCAGCAGCCGCGGAAGGCGGCGCCGATCGAGAAGAACCTTTCTTGCAGCCTCGAGGAGCTCTACAAGGGCACCACCAAGAAGATGAAGATCTCCAGGGAGATTGCTGATGGCAGTGGGTAAGTAAAACACAATGTAGAGTAGTAGTAGTAGTTGTTGTTGCTGTTATTGTTTCCTTAATCTTGTGGTGCTTTACTTGTGGTTTGTCATTTATGTTGGTTGATTGTTTTCGTGGTGAATGATGATGTGGCTGATTTGGTGAATGGGAATTGGGAATTTTAGAAGTAATTCTGAGTGGAATGGAGTGAGGAAAACTCCTTTTTTTTTTTTATGAGAAGGTGAATGCTGTGGGCATGGGATTTGATCCCAAGACCTCAGGGATTTCGGTGGGGTGCTCTAGCACCGAGCCAACCCCTTGGTGGTGAGGCAAACCCTTTTAATAGGGGTATGAGTTAGAAGGTGTGCTAAATTAGGAGTAGTAGAGAAGACAATAATGGAAAGGCAATAAACTACTGTTTTTTCCCCTCTTATTTTTTTTAGAGAAAGGTTTGAAAGATTTCATTCATTCATCTAAAAGAGATTCCAACAAGTTTTTTAGAATCTTGAATAGAAAGGCATAGACCATACCTGCATAATGAAAACAAAGAAAGAATGACATAAACCAGGAAAGAGCTAACTAATGCTGAAAGCATATAAGCAAACTAAGCTGCAATAGAAACTCAAACAACAACCAACAGTCTGGGAGATCTCCTTTTAATGAATCTTCCAAACTTCCTCAAGCACATAGTTGAAGTATTTATTTGATAATTATAATTTTTTTGGGATATGTATCATGTAGATTAGCATTGGATTTGTAAAGTGTGATCTTCATCTCTTTGCTCCTTTCTTATGTGTCTTCATTTGGAAATGGTTCAAACCGTGGGGATTACTTCTTAAAACCAAAGGGCAATCCACATTTTCTTTGTGGAAAGCTAGTGAACTTCGATGTGGATAGGTTGGACTTCTTTGCAGAGAGGATCTTGACTATCTGCCAAACTTCTTCAACAAGTTATCATGATTCCTTAATCTAGTAAGGTCCATATTCGAAGTTTAGCCCTTCCAAATTCCTTTTCGAATTGGTTCCATATGTTGTTAAGCAATTAGGAGTTTGAACTGGTTCCAAATTAGCAGTTAGCATGGTTCGCACTTCTTTCCTCAATTGACTCCCTCCTACTCAACTTACAAATATGGCCGTGGACTGTACACACTGTGGCGAGGGAGTGGAAGATGTGAACCACCTTTTCTTTGGCTGCCTCTTTGCAATTGATTGCTGGATAGGGATCAGGTAGTGGTCCATTACGCACTCTTCGGTAGCTAATTTCTGGCCTAGCTTGCAATGTGTCTTCGCAGATGGGGAGATCGTGAGGAGAACCTTTTTGCTTTTGTGGTGTATTTGGCTGGAACATAATGGAGCTATTTTTAGACATGAGAGAGGGTGTTCGTGGATGGGGTCATCCACCAGCATAACATTCTTTGTAACACCTTCAGATTTGGCTCTCTTTGATGAAATGGGGGGTTAACAACCTCTGCTAGCTCCCATTTTTTCTTTCAAAAAAAAAAAAAAAAACTCCCTCCCCCTCCTCTTTTGTTGCCCCTCCCCACTCAAATGTAATATCAAGAATGTGGTTGGATTTTTGCTAGCTTTGGTGTAACAACTTGTCATTGTCTTCATAGTTCTCTACATTTTTATTTGCGCTGCTGAAAAATTTTCAGGGAAATGTTTCTACCTTATGTAGCCATATAGTTTTGTTGAGAATGTTATCTAAGGTGCGTAGTCTTTGTTTTAATAACATAGGAATAAAGTGAGGTTACTGCAGACCTCTCATATAGCAATCTTTCTCCCTCATAAAAAATGGGTATTTTCATAGTATGGAAACATTCTATTACGACCTTTCCTGTTGTAAGACTTTCTCACCCTAAAAATAGGGCATTTTTTCCCTTTCATTTTTCTCACTTGATGTGCACATGTGTGTGTGCCTTCCTTTCTTTTTTTAAAAAGGAAAAGGGTGGTTATCTGAACGATGACCACCCACAATCATTTCATTTCAACTAGATCACCAAAAAATTACATCAAGGTGAAAGTCTGGACTTCCAGAACTCCACTTGGGACTTAATGGAATAAAAGAAATTCTCAACATAGGATCTCTCTCTCATGAATAGCACTCCATTCCTGCTCAACCATACACCCTACAACACTGCCAGAACTTTTGCGTATTCATTCTTGGATCTAAAAGTATTGTGTCCCACACAAGCACTCTCCTTGCGGAAAGACGACCATAAGCTAACCTCATCCCGAGGAACAATCTAGTCAATGCCCATCTTCTGTCACACCTGCTCTACAAACGGACATCAGAAAAAGAGGTGTTGAACGTCCTCTTCCCCACCGCCACAGAGGAGACAGCTCATGTCATCCATCTAGGTCCACCTTGCTCTCCACTTCTTTGTCATTATCCTCCCCTGCCTCACCAGCCACGCAAAGATCTTTACCTTCAACGGACACTCCGCCTCCCAAAGAGGCCTGCAGTCTCTCCAGAGATCTACGTCTGTGTCAGCCCCACTGGCATTCAATCTGCGGAAGACCTTCGCTACTGAGAACTCACCTTCATCCCAGCTGTAAATGTCACTCCCCACCTCTGGCTCCCAACCTTCCAATTCCTGTAACAGTTTCTGGAAGTCTATACATCTCTGATTAGATAGCCCCCTTCGAAAGGTAGGACACCAGGCCCCAGACCAACAATCTCTGACCAGGGTAGTCGGGTCAGCCGTACACCCAAAGAGAAGGGAACTTGTCCTTGAAGGGCACACCAGTTCCTTGCCAATTATCCAGCCAGAATATGAAGGCATCAACCTCACCCAAAACTGGAGAGAAGAAAGAATGCACCTTCGTCGTTGCAGTCGCCAGCCCCTTAAGAAAGAAATATGCCCCTTGAGTTGGCGATTCTAAAGGCCCCCAAGATGTAAAGGATCCATAGCACTTTCTCATGATGTCACCAAACATGCCAAGCTCCCGACCCATGAGCCTAGCAATCCACCTCGTGAGGAGACTAGTATTAACCTTTCCCACCTCTCTGACCCCCAGGCCCCCCTCCTGCATCGTCCTATTGACCTCCTCCCAAGCCACCAACCTTGCCCCCTTCTCACAGCTCCCACATTGGATCAGAAAAAGTCACACATCAGCCCTGAGATCTTCTTTTCTATTTGTTTCGGCATCCTAAACATAGATAGGAAGTAAGAAGGAATGGACGCCAGAACAGTTTTCACCAGGACAAGCCTCCCCCCCCAGACAATAATCTGGCCAACCACCCTGACAACCTCCTTTCCATCATCTCCAGCAAAGGAAGCGACTCACGTAATCTAAGCCTCTTATCCGACAAAGGAAGGCCCAGATAGACCAACGGCAAGGATCTTACCTCCGTTGCAAGTGCTCCACCCACCAGCTTTGTTACCTCCTTCGCCATGTTCATCAGGACAAACGTCGACTTTTGGTAATTAATCTACAGTCTAAACATTGCACCAAAAAGCTCCAATAAGATCATCATCCTCCTAGCCTTCAATCTTTCTCCTTCAACTAGAAAGAGGGTATCATCAGCATATTATAGAATTGCAATCTATCGCTCCCTCCAGCCCGGAAACCAGCGATCAGACCTCTCTCACATGCTCTGTGGGTCGCCCTTGCTAGCGCATCCGCTGCCAACACAAAGAGCATAGGGGTTAGAGGACACCCCTCCCTGACACCTCTCCTAGGCTACACCTAACCTCCTGCTGGGTTCCCATTGATCAGGATCGAGAAAGATGTCGTCGTCACGCATCTCTTCATCCAGTCAATCCATCTTGTGGGGAAGCCTCTTCTCAAAAGAGATGCCCATAGGAAATCCCACTGCATTGAGTCATACGCCTTGCTGAAATCTACCTTCCAGAGAAACGCTTGCTTCTTCTCCCTCCAAGCAGCCAAAACCTCCATAGCAACGATGAACCCGTCCAAAATACCCTTTCTTGGTACAAAAGCCGTCTGCATAGGGGATATCAAGTCACCAAGGACAACTTTAAGCCTGTTCGCCAGCACCTTTGCCACAATAAGGTAGACAACATTTGAGAATGCAATTGGGCGGAAATTTTGAATCTCCTCTACTCTATCTTTCTTAGGCAGTAAAAACAAGTATGATTTGTTCAGTCTGTCAAAACCCCTATTCCCTTTTGCGAATTCTTCCAACATCCCCATCACATCCACCTCCACCAGCAACCAGAATTCCTTAAAGAAGATGACCAGGAAGCCGTCCGGCCCAGGGCAGCCATCTGCATTCAATCCCCACATTGCTCGCTTAACCTCATCTTCTGAAAAACTGGCCATAAGGCTCTTTGCCTGAGTTATAAAAACCTGATGGATATCCTCCCCCCTCCAACTCCAACCATACCTGTTTCGCTTGCTCGTGAAATCTCTAAAATAGTCTGCCGCAGCCCTCCCCACCTCCTCCCTGCCCGCAAAAGCCTCCCCATGAATCACCAATCTCTCTATCTAGTTTCTCCTCCTGGCAGATGCCATTTGGTGGAAGAATCTAGTGTTAGAGTTACCTTCCCTGAGTTATTTTTGATGTGACCTTGTCTTTCACTCTATCTCAGCCTTCTTGTCCTTCTACACCACTCATGACATCTTCATCCTGACATCTCTATCCTCAGCTGAAATAGGGGCCTGGTCTTCCTGTCCGTCTATCCTGGTGATCACTTGCAAAGTCTCTTCTCTTCTACCTCTCCTGGTTGCTCAGATCTCCTTGTATACTTTGAGGTGGTCCCGCAATAAGGACAGCTTCTTCTCTAGACGAGACGTAGCTGACCCTTCCACCATGAAAGACCTCCACCTCTCCTCCACCATCCCCCGAAACCCCTCCTCGAGCAGCCAAGATTTGTCAAACTTGAAATACGTATCAAAATGTACCCTTTCATCAGGCCGCCATATTAGCGTGGTATGGTTAGAGAAGGGCCTCTCTAGAGGGGACACTTCCGCCACCAAGAAAAACTCTTCCAGCTCCACATTGGCCAAAAATCTGTCAATTTTGGACATCTGGCTGCAGTTGTTCCTCCACGTATATGTACAAGAAGTCGGGCACATATCAATAAGACCATGAGTGGTCACAAAATCAACAAACTCGTCAAACTCAGGATCCTGTCTCCCTCGCCCCCCGGGCCTGTCTTCCAATTGTAGAGTTATGTTGAAATCTCCTCCAACCAGCTAAGGACACCCATGGCAATCCGTTGCTACCGAAGTGAGCTCCTCCCACATCACCCCTCTGACCTGAGAATCTACCGGTCCGTAGACCCCTGTGATTACCATCGTGGCCCCGTAATAATTTCGTCAAGATGACATGCTCCCCCTCAAAACAGTCTTCCAAGGAGAATATATCCTCTTGCCACTCCAATATCGGACCTCCAGAGCAATGAGTTGCTCCAACACATCAGAATCCTTCCATCCACGAACTGTCGATCTCCCTCCACATCCTTGCATCACACTCCACCAGCTTCGACTCTTGTAACAGAACCATATCCACTCTCCACTGCTGAATGTATTGCCCCAATGTCCTCGATGGGTCACTGAGACCTTGTACGTTCCACGTAAGGACTTCGTTCACGAGGGAATGACGGATGACTCCCTCATCTACAGACAAGAGCCACAAGCTTCTGCGGTTTGGATGACCTCTCCATCGTTACGGTCCAGAGCTGCTGCCGCTGAGGTCTGTGGCAATACGCTGCGGCCATCAACCACCATCCTCTGCCCTCAATTAGACCCTCGTTAGCTCCATCTCCGCTTATATTGTAAAGCTCTGTCCCGGCTCCCATCTACCACTCTCGACTTCCATCCTGTTAGAGGTAGACCTCCTATCAAGGGGATGCTTGCCATTTGTCCTCACGGCGACACCTCCGCATGATCTGCTTCGGGCATCTCAACCTCCTGTCTCTAGTTCTCCACTTCCACCACCGGGGAAGGAGCACCCATGTCTTCTTCCTCTTCCATCCTCCGGTGCTGGTCTTCTTCTCTGGTAGTGGCACCCCTCCTCACCGCGAGGGAAGCTGTTGCAAGCTCCTCGACTGACTCCGTTCTCATCGCCGAGGAGAATTCGGCACCAAATGGCCTCACATTGTTCAGCTCCGCACCCGGCTCAGTGCCACTCGAAACGTTGTTTGTAACTGGATCCGGTGCAGATTCGATTCGCATGCCCGCCAGCCTATAAAAGGAACCCAGCGGCCGTTTAGTTTCCAGAGACTTCAGTTCGAAAAACATCTCCGTAACGCGCGCCGGGGAGCACTCCATCTGCTTCTTCGATCGCGCCGCCTCCAGTGCCTCTTCCGCTTCCAGCTGAACATCTTCCACCGAGGTAGTTGCAATCAATGGCTGGTCCTCCTCAATCACCGGGCCTAGATCCACGTCAGCATCCTAACGATTGGGATCTCGAGCACCACCCGAAACCCTAGCCCTGGGGAGCGGGGTCTCCGCTGCCTCACCGATCGCGCTCGCCTCTCCTCCCTCCACCACTGCAAAAGAGGGATCCCTTCCAATCTCGAAGGATCTCTTGCGGGTGCAAGAGATCACCCACCGATGACCTCCTCCGCCCGCAAGAGATCACCCACCGATGACTTCCATGGCGGAGGATCACCTTCTCCCTCAAGACCTCCCTCACCTTCACCTCCACCTTCGCCTCCAGCAGTCCGGTCGGAAGACCAGCCCCCTACATCGACGAAGCCGCGTGAACGAGGAAAACAGCGCTCGGACAACCCCCACCATCCTGAGCCACCACGGGACCCTGTCAACCTTCAACACCATCGGCACCCTCCTCGGGGCCCGCTCCTTTCGCGCTCCATCATGAACGGAGGTTTTCCGCCAGGACACCGATCTCGACTTCAAACGTGAAGTCGCGAAGCACAACCTCCTCGCCTCCCCCAGGGAGAGCCCTACCGCTAGAACCCCCGCTTCGCCCACCGGGATGACCTTCCTCGCGGCCTCCTCCGACCCCACACCAAGAGCCTCCTCTACCTCAGGGAGCCGCAAACGGCTCGAGGGTCAACACACCCACTATGCCACCCTCCACCTGGCTCCGAAGCGCGGCTGCATCTGTCGACCAGGGAGCCTCAACCTCCACAAGGGGCACCTCCACCAGTGGCGGTGGCGGAAGGCACCCCTCCTCCGGATACTCCGTCACACTCCGACCACCAGCACCCCGACATCGCACCCGACGATGACCGACACCCCTGCAAACCCAGCATCTCACTGGTTCACAGCTCGTCTCCACCCAGTGTCTGGTTCCCAGACATTTGAAGCACTGGTCAGCCTCGACCTTCCTCCAGACCGTCGCACCACACACCTCCGCCGCTACCCTGGTTCACCCCTGGACCGCCTCGGTACAATCCTCCAGCTTCCCCCTGCTCCGGACAACCACCCTCCAACCTCTGAGACCACTGTCCCGATCCTCTCGCCGTCGGAGAGGTTCGGCTCTCCTCCCTCGCTCACGGAACCGCCCTCCCGCTCTCGCCCTCCCACTCTCTTGCTCTCGCTTTATCCGTTTGGCTTTGCCTTCCTTTTTTTTGGAAAAGAAATGTGCATGCATTGTTACGCTAACCAGAGCATTTTCTTGTGATGAATGCAAACATTTTTAGTGGAATTTAGAGTACAAATAGTCAAACTAATCAAACACTTTGTTGAAACAACATCAATATAACTTTGAAATGCCAGCAATCTTGTTATGATTTATTAACTCTACAGCAATCATTTTGGGTTTTTTGCACCTTTACCTTTGCATATTTAAAGTATTCATAAATACCTTCTTGTTTACCTTTGTGTGGTTTTGTTTCTTATTCTATTATAGAGGAACATCTTTTAATGGGTGTCCCGATCTCTCATACTTAATGTGTGAATAAATCAAGCATGGAACATGCCATGCTACCATGTTTATAATTTACTTCTAGTGTAACATGCGAGCCAAATACTTGTAATATACTCGCATTTGATATCCACATCATTCGTTTGATTTTTTATTTGGTATTCCATACAAGAATGTGGGTAGTTCAATACCCTTGTACAGGGCCCTCTTTGGTTCCCTGTCAAAAAGCAACTCTCCCTTCGATGAGAGGAATGCCTCCTGTCAAGCAAAGTACCCAAATATAATGTAATAAGAAAAAAATGAAATTACCAATATCATATGATCCTTGATACAGTGTTGTTATAATGCAATGCAACTAGAGATAAAGGACAAATTTTTTAGTAGGTTTGTCAAAGTATAGATAAAGAGGAGTTGAAGAACCAACTCTCCTAGAGATCATTTGTAATATAGGTTTGCATATACGAGCACATGCATTGACATCCTAGAGAAGAAATCAGTGAAAAGAAAGCTCGAAGAATTGCTCTTTAGGCACTAGAAAACAGTAGAATGCTTATAAGTGCTTTTGGTGGTTGTCAAGGAAGCCGAGTGAGCTTATTTACATAGGCAAGCTTATAAGCCACAGTTGCTGAAATTATCAAAACAAGCAAAGGTGACCTTTATTGATTTATTAGAAATGCAAGTTGATTGATCAAATTATACCCGGACTTTATTTGCAGATTGAAGGATAAAAAACAAATATAGTTGATCAATTAAAAAATAACTATGAATTAACATTGCTTTTCAAAAAAAAAAACTATGAATTAACATTGGTCAAAGAAGGTAAATGATCAATGAATAAATTTACTAATTGCTGACAACATAATAGATGATCAATCACTTTGATAAACAGTAAATATGGGCTTGACTACTGAAGTAGAATTGATCAATGAAAAAATGTATTGTTGACCAATTAAAAGTAAACTGAAAGAATTTAATCAAATTGGAGCTTTGAGGTTTGATTGCTTGATATTGAAAAGTTGGTCGATCAAAACTAGGCTTAATCAGCTAACAGTTTTTTTTTATTGGTCTGTGTGTGAAGGGGTTGATTGGCTAGAAGTGATAAAGCAGAGTGATTAAGTAAGTTGAATGACAGGAAAATGAATGAAATTATTGTGATAAGACTTATTCGATCTTCCCTTTCAAAAAATAGACTTATTCGATCAAATTGCAAAATTAGTTGATAAAAATATGGATTGATCGATTGAAAAGGTCACAAGTAATTGATTAAATTGGTAGACACTAAATTCTAAAAGAAATTTAATCTATTATAAGGGAAATTGATCAATCAATGGAAATTTAATGTAGTAGCTGAGTTTAGTCCAAGAATATTTTTTTGAAAAGTGATAGAGGGGTTAACACTTAAAAATTCATTAAGAGGGGAGACTAAAACCACCACAATACAACGTCATTGTGCTCCAGTCAAATGCACCTAATAAGAGTAAAAGCCCTCACAATAGATTCCACATCAGCACGTGGGAGTGTAAGCTCTGCCAGAAGGAGAGTTTTGAGTCACACCGGATATGTGCGAGACTTGAAGTTGATCGACACTCCCTTGCAAAGGAGCAAGTGAGGAAAAGGTGCTTAGTATCCTTCAATCCACCATAGAAAATACAAGAGTCGTTAGCATCGGGTAACCAGTGGTGCCTATAAGAATAGGTAACTAGGTGTCATGTGAAGATCTTCACCTTCAAAGGTAGGCATGTTCTTTAAATCTTGTTAGAATTAGAAGAAAAGTTTTGATCATGAGAGGGGGTCTCCTCTAAGAAGCACATGTATGCCTTCTTCACCGAGAAAGGACCATACTTTCACGTCCAACCATCATGTCCCAAGCCTGGACTCAAGCCATGAAGTGCCTGGAGAAGCATGGTGAGTTCCTCGAGAGGTGCCTCCGATAGTGAGTCAGGTAGTAGGGGTGACCAAGTGCTGTGTGAGTAACAGTTTATCATTGAGGCTAGGGGGGAGGAGGAGGGCATTGCAAGCTTGGGGTAAGGTTGTGAAAGGATCCCCGCAGGAGCTTGAAGTGAGAACCGTCATTAAGGGTTGCCTTACAGTGAGGCTGGACCCTCCTTAGTGTCTTCTGTAAGCCTTTCCAGAAAAAGGAAGCTCCTCTAGTGGAGGTTATTTTATCCCAATCAATGGTGTTACCATATGAATCACATAGGATTAGCTTCTAAATGGTTGTTGAGGCCCCATGAGTTGTAGAATCGACTTCGTTAGCAAGGCATCATTCATCAATCGCAGGTTTAGGACCTTCAAGCCACCCATCTCCCTAGGTGCACAAAACTCCTCCGAAGTGGTGAGAGGGATATATCTGTCACTTGAAGAGGGTCCATAGGAATCTTCTTTGTATCATATCGATCCTCAAGACCGCTACTAGTATCTTAAAAATTGAGAGATAATAAAGGGGTAGAGCTGATAGGATTGAGGAGAGTAAAACCAGTCTACTTCCTTTGGAGAGGACTTAGTTGCCCAACCTTGCAGTTGCTTCTCTATCCTCTCCACAATTGGAATCTAATCTGTAGGAGTGATGTGACCTTGTGTAAGTAGAAAACCCAAGTACTTGATCAGAGGCTGCTTCACCCCTAAGATATCACCATACTGCACAATTGTCTCAACAAACATCCCAAAAGGTAGAAAGCCTAACTTTTGCAGGATGACTCTTAAGCCCAACCCTTCCCTAAAGTCCTCAAGTAGGAGTCTCATTGCTTTGGCCTTAGATGTGGAGCCCTCAATGAAGAAAATGGTGTCATACATGTACTGGAGGAAAGGCAAGATCGTACCCTCCTATTAGAGCCAAAGCCCCTTAGATGACTCGCATGACAGAGGGTGTAGCAAGCATTTATTAGTAAGCATCTACTAGGTAGTCAACTGCAAAGATGAAGAGCATAGGGGCCAAGGGGCAGCCTTGGTGCACCCCTTTCCTAGGCTCATCCAACCACCCTCGGGCCTGTCATTAATGAGAATAGAAAAGGAGGCCAAGGTAACACAGGACTTCATCCACGTAATCCAAACATGTGGAAAGCTACACAACTATAGGGAGGGCCATAGGAAGGTCTAGTCTAAGCTATTATAGGCCTTGGAAAAGTCAATCTTCTAGGCTTCCAGTAGAAAGCCTCAGTCTGATCTCACTTCTATATTGAAAGAATCTCCGATGCCACCACGTAGTCCTCCAAGATTGATTGCTCTTAGATAATTGCCGATTGCACAGCTTTAATAAGTTGATTAAGCATAGATCCTAAGCAATGTGCCAAGGTCTTGGCAACTAGCAGGTAAATGGAGTAGAAAGGGCTATTGGCCTATAGTCACCTAGTGTCTTGGTTGCTTTACCCTTCAGGAGTAGGAAGAGGAAGAATCTAAGGTCTGATCTCACTTCTATATTGAAAGAATCTCCGATGCCACCACGTAGTCCTCCAAGATTGATTGCTCTTAGATAATTGCCGATTGCACAGCTTTAATAAGTTGATTAAGCATAGATCCTAAGCAATGTGCCAAGGTCTTGGCAACTAGCAGGTAAATGGAGTAGAAAGGGCTATTGGCCTATAGTCACCTAGTGTCTTGGTTGCTTTACCCTTCAGGAGTAGGAAGAGGAAGAATCTAAGGTTTTAAGTATTGATATTGATGTCCCTTCAGGAGTAGGAAGAGGAAGAATCTAAGGTTTTAAGTATTGATATTGATGTTATGTTGATAAATTTCCAAATGCGTGTATTGAAAGCACGTTTTGGAAACACCTGTGTTTTGACGTTGGGTTATCGATGTTATCGATGATCTAAAAATTATGCATATTGAGGGCATGTCAAGGGTGCGTAGATGACGTACAGACGCATGTCGAGAAATTCACTTAAATGATTAAAATTGCAAGAAATCACAAATTACAAACTTAAAGCCTTAAAAGGGTTATATAAGAAGGGCATCCATGTAAAAACATAAGTGTTGAATTAATACATAACCAGATAAAGTAGTCTCGACCGGCTTGAAGTTTTAACTAGGTGGTAGTGATATATTATCAATAGGCTTATAATCTTAGGAAATTCATTTAGAAAGTTAAAATATAAGATCGTTGTGAATCATATAAGTCATTGAATGTATACAAACCAATACTGACTACCATCTGTGCTCTCTGTTTAGCTCGCTTGCTATGCGACAATGACCACCTCTATCTCCTCAGGTGTCACTCGACCACTCGTGACCCTTTGCTACCACCTTCTGTTGTTGTCAACCTCCTTCGATGCACCCTTGAGTAATAGTAGCAGCAAGTGGTAGTGATGTATTATCAATAGACTTATGATCTTGGGAAATTACCTAATTAGGACATTTGGAATGTTAAAGTATAAGATTGTTGTGAATCATACGAGTCATTGAATGTGTGCAAACCAATACCAATCACTGTTTGCGCCTTATTTAGCCCACTTGCCATGCAACATCGACCACCTCTACCTCCTTAAGTATCGCTCGACCACTCGCGACCCTCCGCTTCCAGCTTCTACTGTCGTTAACGTCCTTTTATGCACCCTTGAGCAGCAGTAGCACTAGAAACATGAAAGTGGTAGTGATGTATTATCAATAGACTTATGATCTTAGGAAATTACCTAATTAGGACATTCAGAAAGTTCAAATATAAGATCGTTGTGAATCATATGTCATTGAATGTGTATAAACCAATATTGACCACCATCTATGTTCCCTGTTTAGCCTGCTCGCCATGCAACACCGACCACCTCTACCTTCTCTAGTGTCGCTTGACCACTTGTGACCCTCTGCTACAACCTTTTGTTGTTGTCAACCTCCTTCGACGCACCCTTGAGTAGTTGTAGTAGGAGCAGTAGCAAGGCATAGACAATATATGTACAGGAGAAATATCGAGGTTATTGCGTGTTGATATGACTATTTCCCTAAAACTCCCATTATCGTTGGCATGCCGTCGACAACTTGATCAATGGAAGAATCTTCGATGTTGATAGAATCTCCGATGCCACTATGTACTTCTCCAAGATCAATCGCCCTCAGATAAAGGTTGATTGCATAGGCCTAATAAATTTGATCAACCACAAATCATAAGTGATGCGCTAAGGTCTTGGCAATTAGCAAGCAAATGGAGTTAGAAAGGGCGATCGGCTTGTAGTCACCCGTTGCTTTGGTCGCTTCACCCTTCAGGAGGAGGAAGAGGAAGAAGTGATTGATTTTGGTCAAGTCCCCTCAGCTGTTAGATGATTGAAAATTGCCATGATGTCTCCCTTGAGGAGTTGCCAGAACTCCTTGAGGAAGAAAATAGGAAAGTCCTCTAGATTAGGAGAGCCCTCATGCTTTAAGGAGTAGAGGGCTTGCCACACCTCTTTCTTCGTGAAAGGATGAGAGAGGGGGTTTGCCTTAGCCTGATCAAGTCTTCAAGGTCTATAGCCTCTAAGGTGCTAGGTCCTTACATCTCTTTGGTAAAAGAGGTTGTAGTAAAAATCCACAAACACTTCGCTAACTTGCTGTCGGCCAATGTGACATCCATGCTGATCAGAGATGGACATGATCCAGTTTCTTTGTCTCCTCCCATTCACGTAGGAGTGGAAGAACCTGGTGTTGAAGTCCCCCTCTTTAAGTTGTATCTATTGGGATCTTTGCCTCTACTTAATTTCCTTCTTTCTATCCTTCATTTAGATGTGAACACAGAGCTCCTTTCTCTCCATAATCTCTTATGTAGAGAGGTTACAGAATCCTGAAGTTCATTAAGTCTAGAGATACTAGCCGGTGTCTCCTCTCTAAGTCAACATCTGATCTCCTTGAGTTCTCTCCTGAACTTACGCAACTTGTAGCTAAGGAATAGAATCTTCTAATGAAAGGTGGATGGAGATGGTCCCTCAACTTGGTGCTTGTGCCACTAGCTCGACGCCTTGTCTCGAAAACCCTCCACTAGCCAAGATCTCTCGAACTTGAAGTTGGTTCAGACCAAGAATTGAGTGATCAAATTGATTCTTTTGGTCGATTATATGTATATATAGATAACATAGATTTTTTTAGGAAATCTAAGTATCCTAACCATGAAATTTGGCGTCTAAGATATTTCTAAGACTTTGTTCAATTATTTTGAGGTTCTGAACAATTTAAAGAATTAAAATTACAATAATTCCTTCTTTCTTAATGTAAAGAAAATCAACTTGATGATTTTTGTTTCATTGAAAATGAGTCCTTGGCCCTCTTTATATGAAGAGAGAGCTTAAGTATATAAGGAAATCATAATAACTTACCTACTAAAAATAACAGGGGCTAAAATAGAAGGCAATAACTTGACTAAAATAGTACACCCAATACATCTATAATTTTATTTCCTAACACTACCTCTTAAGTTGGGGCATAGATGTCAGCAAGTCCTAACTTGTTACACAGAAAATCATGTCTCTTCTTCTTAAGGGCCTTGGTGAGAATGCCTGCCAACTCTAGCTCTGAGGAGATATATGGTGTGCTAGTCCTCCCTTCCATGACTTTAGTTTAGATGAAATGGCAATCTACTTCGATGTGTTTAATGTGCTTATGGAAAATCAGGTTGGATGCTATATATGTCGTCGACTAATTATCACAATATAGTAGAACTGGTAGCTCCACAGCTAGATCCTGTAGGAAACCCAAAACTCACATGATCTTACATGCGGCACGGGCCATGGCACGATACTCTGCCAAGAAACAAGGTTTCTACTAAGAAATAGAGCATATCTTGAGGTAGACCAGCGATCCTCAATAGACCTTGCGCAATCAGCATCAGAATAGACCATGACGTCCATGGACCTATTTCTATATAGTAAAGTCCTTGACTTGGACTTTTCTTGAGGTATCTCAGAATAAGGCATACCTCATGCCAGTGACTGTAGTGTGGTGCCTGCATGTGTTGACTAGCTCTACTGAAAGCGAAGGGAATATTCGGTTGGGTGATGGTCAAGTACAGAAGGTGACCAACTAAGCTGTGATTAAGGTTCAGGAAGTTGGTATGCGGTTGATTGGGTCATCGCATAAAGAGTGTACGATATGTGGTTGATTATGAAGACGAGTATGCGATTTTGTATTTTTTATTTTAAAAAAATAAAACTTGGTCAACTTATAAAAATTTGTTAATAAACATTACTCACAGCTAAGATGATACCTAAACTCATGCCTAAAATCATAACAATCGGTCCTACAACAGACCTAGAATACCTTTTTTTTTTTTTAAATCAGACCTAAAATATATTTTATCACAAAATCGATTGCCTACTCGACCGACTACTTGGATATTCGGCCTAAATAGTCGGCCTTGCCTGCTTGGTGGACCACCTAAGGATACTTGGTGCAGAGAGGGCAACGCTGATGAGTATGTAGCCGCATAGTCGACCTACTTGTTTGATTTCCTAAACACTGGCTGTGATATCTGGAGACAACCTCATAGGGAGGATCATCTTCCTCAGTACTATGAACCTGCTGCGCCTCAACAGGAACGTTAGAGGGCTTGGCTCCTAGTACGCCAATTACCTCAAGTATTTCAAGGGTATATTGTCTCTGAGATAATGACAGAAGAGGCCTTGTTTGAACAACCTTAATCCTGAGGAAGTATTATAAGTCTCCAAGGTCCTTTGTCACAAAGGTGGACTGCAAGAAGACCTTGGTATGACGGATACCTTTCTCATCATCACTAGCCAGGACCATGTCAACATAAACAACTAGAATAACAACTCTGTTGTAGACACATCTGTCCTCCGAATAAAAATAGAATGCTCAGAGGATGATCGCAGGAAGCCAATCCTTAATCTATGAACTTAGACACTCAAGCATGTCCTTATACTCTACTTCAGGCCATAGATGGCCTTCCTTAGACAACATACGAGCACCCCTAAAGTTGATACCTAGGTGGTTGCGTTATCTAAACTTCCTCTGCTAGGTCTCTATACAGAAAGGCACTCTTGATATCTAACTAATACAATGGCCATCATTTATTGGTTGCCAAAGAAATAATAATCCTGATTGACGTGATACACGCCACTGGGGAGAAGGTCTTGAAGTAATCAATCTCATAAGTCTGGGTGAACCTCTGACAATTAGTTAGGCCTTGTATCTGTCAATCATACTGTCTGATTGATGTTTAATGGTATAAACATATCGACAGTGAACAACAGTAGTGTTGAGGGACAGGGCACCAAATCCCAAGTCCCTCTAGACTCAAGTTCCTGCATCTCCTCATCCATGCAGCACTCCATTTAGGATCTTGGGAAGCTTGGCTGTAGCCTCTGGGAATAACTGCATTGGTGATGGTTGAGACAAACTGTCTAGTCTCTTGTTTTAGGTGGGAGGTCTCAGTGTAATGAGACATAGCATGTAGAGTGTAAGATCTACTGAACCTCCTTATGACTAAAGGCCTGTCATCACCAAGGTTTGACAGCTTTGGATCCACTGTTTGTGTAGTTGGAGAGGAATTTAGAGGGATAGTAGGAGGAGCGATTGATCTGCGATGGTAAACTTTAGACTCCCTTGGATCCAACTCTATGTTGGAGTTCTTAAAATAGTAAGGCACTTTCTTAAAGAAATTCACATCTATAGTTATTATTTAATGCTTATGCACAAAGTCATAACATCTGTGGCCTTTCTGCGTCTGTGAGTAACCTAGAAATATGCACGTTGTGGCATATGGTGAGAACTTATCCTAGCTACTTTGCATCTGGACAAAACAATTACTCCCGAATACTTGCAGAGGTAAGGCAAAAGGCCTGTCACACTTATAATGCAATACCTGATATGGGATGTGCCCATGGAGCATTGAAGAGGGAACCCTATTGATTAGGTACGTAGCAGTGATAATAGCATCAGCTTGGAACTATCTAGGTACCTACATGTGAATCATCAGTGTATGTGCAATATCAAGAAGATGCCTCTGCGTACACTTAGCCACACCATTTTGTTGGGATGAGTGAGCATAAGTTTGGTAAATGGTCCCCGGGCACTAAGGCTTAGTTTGGTAAGGGGGATAACCCATCAAAATAGGGGTTAACTTTGTTTGGTGGGAATGATATTTTGACTCGGGTTAAGAGGACTTAACCCAAGATAAGTTATTTTGGGGTTGATGTGCGATAAGCTATTTTTGTGGGTTATCCAATGTATTTTCGCAGGTTAACCTAGAAACTTTCCAAATAGCCACAGGTTAACCCACCAGGATAACCCTTATGACTTTTAAACAAAAATGTAGGATAACCTATCTCCAAAAAAGTTATCCCATGAAATCTATCCTTCCATCCAAACTAGTCCTAAAGAACTCTTGCATCTCCCTTTGAACAAATTTCAGAGTATTATTGCTCTGGAAAATTCTAACTGTTGCGGAGTACTGCGTCTGTATCTCAACAAAGAATCTTTGGATAATCTGTGGAATTTCGGACCTGGACGTCATCAGGAAAACCCAGGTAAGACGACTATAATTGGCTATAAATACTGTATAATACCTATGTTCTCCTGTAGTTTGCACTCATGTTGGTCCCTAGATGTCATAGTGGACTAGTGCAAAGGGTGTGGTGCTCACACCATCATGCCTCGGGAAATAGGTGCTCCTACGATGTTTCTCCATCTGACAGTCCTCACACTCCAGAGTCAACGAGGCTGGTAACTTGGGATACATCTGACGCATCTTCCCGATCGAGGGATGCTCGAGTTGTCTATGCCAAAGCCAGGGGTTATTGGCTATGGACACAACTCTGGTGAATAGTGTCGGTGTCTCCACGTAATATAGACTCTCTATCCTACCACTAATGATCTCATTGGTGTGTCTATCCTGGAAGTAGCAGTGCCTGTCATTAAATACAACCTTGCATTAGAGGTCTCTACAGATTCGGCTAATAGATAACAAGCTCATGGGAAAATTTGGGGCATAGTGCACATCTGTTATCTTAATAGTAGGGGAAACTTAAATTTCCCCAACTGCAGTAACCAGAGAGTTTACTCCAATGGCCACCCAGATCTCTCAAATTCCCTGTGTCCTACCAACATTCTGCAACTCATTTGTTCTCCTGGTGTGATTAATTGAGGCACCTGAGTCAATGACCCAAGGTCCGGGCTTCTTGTTGCTCCTTTGTGATCCATCTAGAATAAAGAAATGAACTCCGATCTGATCTGAATTTTGCCTTTTTCTTTGGCAAAACAAACTCAAGTTGCACGAGAGAAGACTCATCATGCTAACAAGGGAAAAACTCTTAACTAGTGGTGAGAGAAGACTCATCACCCTCATCAACTCTAGGGTAGCCCATGAGAGAAGGCTCATCATGTGGGCACCATGTACAGAAGACCACCAGTGGACTCTCCTCCAATCGATAGTGCTGTAGGTCATGAAGTAAGAGGTGAAGGTGGCAGTAGTACTACTGGATCTCCTTGTGGTGTTGTTGATGTAGGTGATTTTCTCCTCACCAATTGTCTTCATGGATTGCCAAGTCGTTGGTGATCAAATTATATTTGGTGGATATTTGGTAGGATACCAGACCACCGATCTAGGATCATTGTTCTGATACGATGTTAAGAAAATCAATTTGGTGATTTTTGTTGTATTGAAAATGAGGTCTTAGCCCTCTTTATATAGAGAGAGGGCTTAAGTATAAAAGAAAATCGTAATAACTTCCTTACTAAAAATAACAAGGATTAAAATAGAAGAAAGAATTTGATTACTAAAAATAATAAGGATTAAAATAGAAGGATACCCAATATATCTCTAATTTTATTTCCTAACACTTTGAGCTCTTAAGTTCGAAACTCTTTTCTTCCGTTACTTAATATGCTTGCATTGAGGTGTGCATTTTTGAAATGTTACAGGAACTAGTTATTAATAGAACTTAGATTTTGCTACCATCAACCCCAAGTGTGTTTCGTGTATACACTTATAGATCACATCAGTAACAGGGGTTCTGCATTCTAGCATTGGTGATGATGGCAAACTCACTAATACTACCTAATATTTAGAAATTGAAACTGCATAACACAAATTAGATTCTTGAATTGAAAACCATGAAAAGTTTTAAAATACATGACATTTAAGGTAAGATAAAACTGCCCAAGAAAGTGTAAGGCTAGCACCTTGACTTGAGGTGTGCTCAACATCTAGAGGTGCCCCCTTTGGCAGCATCAACTGTAATAGTGGCACCCTGATTACTCATTTCCATAGTTGACTTCCTTTGACTCGATTGGATTCTTTATCAACTGACCTTTACACTCTTCTTGAAGACCAGTACTTTTTGGTTGATGAGCATGTACTGCATGCTTTAAGAGCTCAAGTTATTCAATCATAGTTTGATTGGGGATGGTAGTATTTTTTCTAACCTTGGGAATATGCTTGTTGACATTGTTGACTTGGTTTCTGCAGCTATTATCATACCCTCATGCTGCTGTATTCCTTGGAATTAATATTCATGGTTCTCTATAAGGTCCTTGTAAAAAACAGTTCTCCATAAAGTTGGGATAGCCACCCACTAGAACCTTGGACTAACCACAATCATGCACCAAGTCCATCAGCAGATACAAAGAAGCTCACAGGTCCACTTATAGAGCACCTTCTCGTAGGTGCCTAGATTTTGTTAAGGTGACAGCCCTTGGACCTTCCCTTGTTGCCAGCACCCCATCCTCCAATATTTAGAAGAACTTGAAAAAAAATTTCACCGCATTTATATACTAATGAGGACGGCATATCAATTTTGCATGTGATGATTTTTTAAAAGTTTGTTTTAGGCTTTAGAAAACTCAATCAGTTACCAAGGTTGCTATCCTTTCTGTATGTTTACTTTTTAGTTGTTGGTATATGTAGAAGAGGATTAGGACTAGTTTTGTTTTCTTATTTTACTCATTTTTATAACGAGGGCAGCATGCCAATTTTGCATGTGGTGATTTTGTTTCAGTCTTTAGAAGTTTAATAAGTTAGGAAAGTAGCATTCCTTTTTTGTATACTGTCTTTTTTAGTTGTTGATATATTGTAGATGTTGAGTAGGACTAGTTTTATTTTCTTATTTTACATAGTTTATGCTCTATAAAAGTTGAGTAATATTATTGGTTTGTTTGGAGTTGGATGAAATAAAAGTTAAGTCTGCTTTATAACCTCTCCTTCAGGTATCCTCATGATTTTCATTCATGGTCATTTTTCTTTCTTGCTTCCCAATTTTTCATGCCATTGGTTTGGTATGGCTACATGGTATCGCCTCTCTCTTACGATGCTAAATTCCACTATGCTATAGAAAATAACAAGACTTAAGCATTCTTGTAGAGTTGTCCTTTGCCATGAGAATCTCTTGAATTCACTACTTTTGGTGTTTGAATCGATGGTTCCCCTGTCATCAACTTTGCTACTGGCTTCCTCGACCAGCAAGCACCCCAATCTCCATCACCACCACAAAGAAAATAATATCTATCAACTCATTTGAAATCTGTCCGACATCACCACCATTGGTCTCACCACTCCCCTGCAATTCCCTAATGTTGCCACCATTGGCATTCATCAATTGTGAATGCCACCATCTTTATCATGGAAGGATCCGCCAATTGAACCGATTGTGTCATCTCCTCTACCTGCTCCTCAATAATTGCAACAGAGCCATCACCTTCGTGAACGCCCAAGATGCCAGTATTGCCACCTTTGTTTGGTCACTACTATTGTTGACCACTTGCAGAAGCCAAGGTGTGGCTATAGGGTTTTTGAGAGCCCAAACCATCAGCCCCTTTAAGTAATAAAGTTTGCACTTAAAAAAATTGCAGTAGAGATTGGATGTTTTGCAAGAAGCAATGGAGTCCACCTTTTGTCCGAGTGAAGTATAAGACTAAAGTACTTTCGAAGAAAACGGAGAAATATGTAGGAGCCTGGAAAGTCAGCAAAATTGTAGAAAAAATTAAACTCCTATATTTATGGACAAGCCTGACATTTTTGGAAATTAAAGAAAGCGGCCACCACTTTTGAAATTACCAAGGAGTACAAGAAATTAAGCAGTCATCATGAAGACTAGGTCAAGTTGCCAGAGCTGAATTTTGAAAGAACAGGATAGATGTAAGATATATTTTTCTGGAGGCACAAGAAGTTTCCGTTATATTTATATAATTTTTCCAATTTCACATGTTATTTTTCTGTTGACTTAGTCTCATTTGCTGTCATAGGAAATGAACTAGTTTTATTGCCTTGTGATATGAAGCCCATTCTCTATAAAGGTGGGCAATATTTTTGGTTAAAATGCATGTTGGATGAAGCAAAAAATCGAGTACCCTGCACATGTTTTATCTCCTCTCTCACAAGTATCCTCCGTTTCTCAACTTCTTTCTCATTTTTCGCATATTGATGCTTTGTATTTGTATATTTCTCATTCCCTTCACTGATTTACTATCTCCAATTTGTTATCCAACTTCGATGCACTGTCACCTTCCTAGATCATGGTGCTGAAGTGCAGTTCCAAGGGGGATTGGCATATTTTAATGAGCTAAGGGGCCATGGGCATACGATAATGGTGAGAGGTTGAGAGGGTGGAGCCGAGAGGAGGTGGATGGTGTTACGATTTGCACAATATGAAGGTGTGGAGGATCTTCCACATGAGGAGAATATGCAGCAGATAGGTGCTGCAGGCTGTCCTTGTTCACGCGACGGGGAGGAGAGAGAAAAGGCAAGAGTCGGTGGTGAAGAAGAGGGAGAGAGGGGGAGTTGGTATTGTTGGAAGTAGTATTGCATTAACTCAAGGAAACAATTACAAGAAGGCTCTCTTTTTATAAAGAGAACATATCTTCTAAATTAAAAAACAAACTCAATCAAAACAAATCTTCTAAAATTGGAAAGGAACAAATTCTCTAAAAAACACCTTTTAAAACCAAACATATCAACTAAAAAATCATAAGACTTGGACCTAAATCAAGACCAAAGTAACCCTTAGGGCCGACGCCCCTTGGGTGCAAACTAGGAATGCCACGTGGCACTACCACATGGCCAAACTAATTTGTTACGTGGCATTGCTTCGTGGCATCTCATTTTCCACACTCCCCCTCAAGTTGAGGCTGGGAGGATGATGACTTGTTGCACTTTGTCTCATTGATGGTGCTGCCAGATGCTCCACCACCTTCTTTTGATGTAACTACGAATCCTCTTGCTACTTCCATAGTTGTTGCTTCTTTGACAACCTTTATAGTTGTGGCTATTGGAGCAGTGGTCTTGTCTTTGCATAACTTGATAGACTCTTCTCTAACTTCTTCTTGATTGCATCTTTCGTCTTAGGTGCCTTCTCAAGTAGTATAGATCTCCAAATCTGCCATTGCTTCATTCTAAAAGGTTGAGAGTGGTCTTTGTGCCTCCTTTTTTACACCCAAGAGCCACACACTTGATCTTGTGTGTGATTTGACGAGAGGATAGGCCACGCATGTGGCTGCTGTATGCACAACGTGGCCTTTCTCTTCTCTTCTCCTTTCTATGCGTGTAGAGAATCCCCCGGCAAGAGCCTAGGTCGTAGGCTCTGATACTATGTAATGATTTGTGCAATATGGAGGCATGGAGGCTTTTCCACGTGAGGAGAATATGCAGCAAATAGGTGCTGCAGGCTGTCCCTGTTCACACGACAGTGGGGAGAGACTGAAGGCAGCAGTCGGTGGTGAGGAAGAGGGAGAGAGAGGGAGTTGATATTGTTGGAAGTAGTATTGTATTAACTTAAGGAAACAATTACAAGAAGGCTCTCTTTTTATAAAGAGAACATATTTCCTAAACTAAGAAACAACTCAATCAAATCAAATTTCTTAAAATTGGAAAGGAACAAATCCTCTAAAAAACACTTTCTAAAACCAAACATACCAATTAAAGAAACACAGGATTTGGACCTAAAGCAAGATCAAAGCAACCCTTAGGGCCGGCGCCCCTTGGGTGCAAGCTGGGACCACCACGTGGCACAGTCATGTGGCACCTTATTCTCCACAAGTGGATTTTCCTTGATATGGTCCATGTGAAAGTTCTCTGACCTTGCATCACTGCCGCATTGCTCTCTGACCTCCTTGGCTTTAGTCAGAGAGGTGGACATTGCATTACCTCCTTGAATATATTTGTATAGCAGCATTGAGTGCTTGGAAGTTGATTGGAGGGACTGGGATACACATTCGTTGGCAGAGAGGACAATTGAGAGCTTTTTTTTAGTTCTTTTCTTTATACATATTTGGGCACAATTCATGATTCTCAAGGGTATCTTATGTGCTACTGTTGGGTTAGCACGTGCAATGATGACCCATCATGCTTTTGAGTATGCACAATATTCTAGTCTTTTTTTCCTTCCTTTCAATTATGCATAATACTGTAATGCAGTCCTGCAACTTATTCGTGTATGTAAGGATTAAATATTGAAATGTTGAAATGGAATGATAAAAAAAAAAATCCTGAATGTTGTTTGAAACTCAATTAGTGTGGAATCATGAACTTCATAAGGGGCTGGTAACCTCAATGTATCGTTACAGACTCAATAGCTATTACCATGCTCTTGGATGATTAAAATTTGAAGAAACTTTTGACACAAGTAGATTGGAGTTATATGACATAATAGGCACCATAGGACTTTTGACTGTTTGACAATAAAGCAGATTTTGAAATAATTGATGGCAAATGGGACAAATCGAAAGTGAACCATCATTATTAGGCTTGCTTCTACAGTTTGGGTTGATGTTCTTCAAGAAACAATTTAAGATGATGTTGCATACTGTTACAGTGCCATAAAAAATTAAACCTTAAGAAGAATATACATCTTGGAACTTTATTAAGGGTTGTAAAGTACTTCTAGTCAGTACCTGATGAATCTTCGTAGCCATACTTGGGGCTATAGTTGACATGCTCTACTATGTGTCTGAGCTGTTTGAATGCTTGGCTGAGTGATGATGCCCTATTTCATGACCCAAGCCCATATATCCCACCCAATTGTGGGTGTAACTGAAAGTTAAAGTACACTCCATCCGAGTGGCAATGGTTGATTATACTTCCTTTTTTTTTGACAAGGGATTTTAGTCCGTTATGGTGATTTTTCTAAGGATTTTAGGAATTTGGAACCTATCTTACTTCCCCCTTCAGGGCATTTGATTTATAATTATATCTTAGTAGCTTTTTTTTTTTTTGAAAAGAGGAATGGTGGTTATCCATGTGATAATCACCCAAAAATTAATCCATTGAAAGCGTAAAGGCGGCAACAAATACAAAAGTATTACAAAGAGGAATCTCAAAAATGGACAAGCGAAGAAATGCTAATAACAAAATGCTCAATGTAGGGGATCTACCCCTTAAAGATGGCCGCATTCCTCCCCAGCTAGCTACCCCAGAGCATCGCCAACACCTTCACCTTGTCTTTTGATTTGAAAACATTATGCACCGCACCCACTCTTCCTCTCCCAAAAGAGCTCCAGAATTGACTTTGATTTAAGTGGTCAGTCCACTCAACCAAATTTTTTTTTTGAAAGGGGAAAGATGGTTATCCACATGATAACCCCCCGATGCCATTTCATTTCAATTCTAAAACATCAAAGCAATTACAACAAGGTCATATTGTGTACCTCCAAAACTCTACCTCGGACATAATGGAATAATAAATATTCTCAACATAGGGCCTCTCTCCCCTGAATAGCACTCCATTCCTGCCCAACCATACACCCTACAACACTGCCAAAACTTTTGCACGGTCTTTTTTGGATCGAAAAGCATTGTGATCCACATGAGCTCTTCCCCTATGGAAAGATGACCATAAGCTAACCTTATCGCGAGGAATAACCCAATCAATCCCCAACTTCTGCGACACCTGTTCTACAAACGGACATCTGAAGAAGAGGTGCTGGACGTCCTCCTTCATATCACCACAGAGAGGACAACTCATGTCATCCATATGGGTCCACCTTGCTCTCCACTTCTTTGTCATAATCCTCCCCTGTCTCACCAGCCACGCGAAAATCTTTATTTTCAATGGACATTCCGCCTCCCAGATAAGTTTGCAGTCTCTCCAAAGATCTATGTCTACGCCAGCTCCGCTGCCATTTAATCTTCGGAAGACCTTCGCTACTGAGAACTTGCCTTCATCCCAGCTGTAAGTGTCACCCCCACCTCCAGCTCCTACCTTCCAACTCCTGTAGCAATGTCTGAAAGTCTATACACCTCTGGTCAGATAGTCCCCTCCGAAAGATAAGACACCAGGCCCCAGACCAACAGTATCTTACTAGGGCCGTCGGGTTTGCCGCACATCCAAAAAGATGAGGAAACTTGTATTTGAGGGGCCTGCTAACTCCTTGCCAATCGTCCAGCCAAAATCTAAAAGCATCACCCTCGCCCAACACGGGAGTGAGGAAGGAGCGCACCTTGCTCGTCACAGCTGCCAGTCCCCTGAGGAAGAAAGAAGCTCCTGGAGGTGGTGATTCCAAAGGCTCCCACGTTACAAAGGAACCGTAACAACTTTTCATACAGTGGCCAATTTTTCTCTAGGTCTTAAGAGGAAAACATGCATCCAAAGAGAGAAAAGATGGTCAATATCCTCATCCCTTGACCGATACAGTGGGCATACCCTGTCAGCCTTCGACATCTCTATCTAGCTCTCTGTACTTTTGTTGTAAGTTGCCCTTTTCGCACCAGCCATGCAAAAATCTTAATCTTCAGTGGACAATTTGCTGATCATATGGATTGTCGGATGCGCAAGCACATATGGTGATGTGGGAGGAGCTTACTGCAGTGGCAGCGAGTAGCTTGGGGGTCCCTTGGTTGGTTGGCGGCGATTCGAAGACAACACTGTAGTTGGATGATAGATCGAATGGATGAGGGTGCTAGGACCTAGGTTCTAATCAGTTTGCAGAGTTTAAAGTGGTGATGGTCTGATTGACATGGTTTCGACTTCTTGCACTATACGTGGAGGAGCATTAGTGGGCAGAGGTCCAGAATAGATAGATTTCTCTTGAGTGTGGAGCTTGTGGAGGGTGCCCTCTGGCCGATGTTGCCTTGCAGAGGCCTTTCTCGGATCACACGCCTTTGATGTGGAGGCCGAACGAGGTTGGCTTGAGCGGCACATACTTCAAGTTTGATAGATTATGGCTGCTTGAACTAGGTTTTAGGGAGGTGGTAGAGAAGAGGTGGAGGCCTTCCCAGGTGGAAGGTTCGGTCGTAGCTCGGTTGGAGGGGAAGCTGAAAGCCTTGCAGGATTTTTTGAAGGGGTACAGGAAGGAGCTCAGGGAGGTGAGGGCCAGCAGGAAAATGAAGATGCTATTCGAGATCTTGAGATTAGACAGGAAGGAGGATGACGCATCGCTATCTCTAAAGGATAGGGATTGCAGAGTGAGACTCGTGAAGGTGGTGCAAGAGGATAGGAAGGTGGATGTTGAGTGGAAGATAAGATCCAGGCAGAAGTGGTTGAGAGAGGGGGACTCCAACACTAGATTCTTTCACCAGATGGGGTCAGCTAGAAGGGGGAGAAATTGATTGATAGGCTTGTGGTGGGGGTTGACAACTACTCAGGGAGGCGATTGGGAGATTGGCGGTTGACTTTTTTAGGGAGTTCTATGGTTGGTGCAGAAGGAGTAGATGGAGGTGGATAGGGGAGGACACATTGAGGATTTTCGGGCAGGAGGCAGAGATTCTCACAGCAGACTTTACTGAGGATGACGTTAGGAGGGTGGTGTGGAGGCTCAATGCAGAGGGGTGCCTAGGCCTGGATGGTTTCCCGATTATCTTTTAAATGGAATTCTGGATGTTGGTAAAGAAGATTGTAATGGAGATGGTGGCAGAGTTTGTGGATGGGAATAGGGGCTTTGACAAACTCAATAAGTTCTACCTCTTCCTTCTACCTAAAAAAGGGCTGAAGCTATTGAGGATTATAGGTCGATTGCTTTATCAAATGCCGCCTACCTCATTGTGTCGAATATCCTGGTCAACAGATTGTGTGGGGTTTTGGATGGCATTATTTCGCTGGTGTAGACAACCTTTGCCCTGGGTGGAGATATTCTTGATGGTTTTGTGGTGGCTTTGGAGGCCCTGGTAGCTTGGAGAAGAATAGGAAGGACAACCTTCCTATGGAAGGTGGATTTCAGTAAGGCGTATGACTCAATTCAGTGGGACTTCTTATGGGCGACATTGATTAAGAGAGGCTTCCCACAACGATGGCTGGACTTGGTAAAGAGGTGTGTTTCTCAGTTCTTATCAATGGGAATTCGACAGGTGGTAGGGTACAACCTATGAGGGGGGTCAGGCAAGGATGCCTTAGTGAGAGTGTCCTTCAAGTGTTGCCGGGGGGGTATGTTTAGAGGTTTCAAGATGGAGGCTAGTAGAGAGGTCCTGGTGTTACAGTATGCTGATGATTCATTATTCTTGGTGGAGGGTTCCTTGGTGGAGGCTGGTAGGCTCTGTGTGCTTCTAGAGTTGTTTGGGGAAGCATCCGACTTATGGATTAATTATGAGAAGTCCAACTTGGTGCCTTGTAACATGACGGGGGAAGAAGGGGAGGCATGTGGGGCTGTGCTTAGGACTGGTCGGGGATCTTTGCCATGGACTTACTTGGCTTGCCCCTTATGGGTGGGCGAGTTAGGTTGTAGGAGTACCTTCCATTGCTTGAGAGGTTGGAGAAGAGGTTATCGGGTTGGGCTTCCAGGTTGTTATCAATGGATGGTATGTTGACGCTGGTGAAGGCGATGCTCTCATCAATTCCGGCCTATTTCTTATCGGTTTTTAGAGTTCTCAGGCAGGTGGAGAGAAAGATCACGGGTTTGATGCTAGATTTTTTCTGGACCAACTTTGGGTTGGTAAGGAGAGGGGTGAGATTGGTGGCTTTGGAGGAGGTGTGTCGACTTGTGAAGGAGGGAGGTTTGAGGGTTAAAGATGTGGATTGTGTCAACCTGAGTCTTCTTACGAAGTGGATTGTGAGACTAGTGGGCGGAGAGCAAAGTTTGTTGGGTGACATGTTTCGCAGCAGCTATCATTCTCTTGTATCTTGGGGGACCTTGGAGCACCCGGTTTCAAGGGCATCACACTTCTTGAAGGGCCTGGCTTCAGTGGTCCTTAGAGTCATGGTTTCTTCACGCCATATGTCGGTGATGGGGATGCTTTTAGGTTTTGGTTGGATGATTGGTAGGGTGAGGGGGTGCACTACAGCAGGTTCCTTCACCTCTTCTCGAGAGCAGTAGATAAGGAGGCATCAGTGGGGAGTTGTTGGGATGGTGCTTGATGCCCCACATTCCACGGGGTACTTTCAAAGTAGAGATGCGCAAACTTCCAACAGATGTTGTAGGATTTGCAAGGGTGGGAGCCCGAAGGTGGGAGAGATGCTTTGTTTTGGGATGATGGAAGCTTCTTGGTGAAGAAGGCTTTTGATAGGTTTCGTGAGAGTCCACACGTGGTGGACGTTGATTTTCAGCATGAATGCAGGTTGATATGGTCGACAGATTGCCCCTTGAAGGTTAAGATTTTTGCATGGTTGCCGAGGAAAGGTAGAGTGCTCACCAAAAATTGGAGGGTGAAGTGGACGATGATGGAGGACGTGCAATGCTTGCTATGTACTGGGGTTGATGAGGACATCCACCATCTCTTTGTTGGGTGCCCCTTCGTGGAGTAGGTTTGGAGGGCCTTAGGAATTGACTGGATTGACTTAAGCACTCTGGATGAGTTTTGGTCCTTCCGGAGGGGGGAATGTTCGAGGAGGCGAAAGCAAATTCAGAATGAAGGGAAAAGCAAGAGTGCTGGTGGTGCTATGGGGAGTGTGGCTAGGTAGGAATGGGGTGGTGTTAAGGGGTGTCACACCCTATGTTGAAAACTTTGTTGCTTTCATTTCCTCCTAGCTCGTGTTTTGGGAATCCATCTTGTAACATGGAGATGTAATTGATTGCTTTTACTAATGAATTGAGTGGTTATTACATGGATAACCACCCTTTTACCTTTCAAAAAAAAAATTTGCCAATCATATATGTTGGCAATCTTTGAGGAAGTCAGCATTTGTCACGAGATCGACATTCTGCAACCTGGAGTACACTTCTCGAACCGGAATCTCCCCACCATCCCAGAGCTGCCATGCATCCATCCTTCCTTTGGGGCCATAGGCATACAACTGTTGTAATAAAGCCTGAAACTCCTCCATCCATTGTTGGGAGAGATTCCCAACCATAGTTGGGCACCAAGGGCCATCCCAACAACCATCAATTGTAATCTCCTTATTAGTGACCAATGCAAAGAGTTTAGGAAACCTCTCACAAAGTGGGCCATCTTCCATCCAATCATCTCTTCATAATCGAAAGACATCCCCCGTGCCCACAAAAGGAGAAACAAGAGGTTAGGCCACGGGGGTCACCATTGCCAGTCCCCTATAAAATTGAGATGCTCCTCTCCGAGGTGATGCCATCAACTTCCAGTTCAGTAGCAGCCCATAACAAGCTTCAAACACCTGACCAAATAGGTCTTGCTTGCATTGCACAATCTTGTTCATCCACTTAGCAAAGAGGTTGTCATTCAAGGTCTTGACCTCTCAAACCCCCAGGCCCCCTTCTTCAACGGCCTACACACCTCATTCCAAGCCACCAACCTAGCACCTTTCCCTATTGTGTCGAAGTTCGTTTAGAAAAATTCGCTCATTAGACCTTTGAGCCTCTTTTCCACCTTCTTGGGGCTTCTTGGGGTGTTTGAAAATAGTCAAAAATATGCTGGAATCGAAAAGAGGACAACCTTGAGCATGACTAATCTACCACCTCTAGAGAGCATCTTAAAGGCCCACCCTGTAGGCCTTTTCTCCATTTTCTCCACCAAAGGACACCAGTCAGATAGCTCTATGAGATAACGGAAGGCCCAAGAGATTAACAAAGAACCAACCATGGTACACAAAGCAGTACCACACTCTTGTGCCTTCTTTCCAGACATCTGCAATGGGAACAAGTGTGGACTTAGAATAATTAATCTGCAACCTCGACGCTTCCCCAAACCTCTCCAACAGAATTCGCAGCGTCCTTGCCTCAACAGTGGAACCCTCAACAAAAAAATAGTGTCCTTTGCATACTGAAGGATCGGGATCTGAGTTTGCAGAACTATCGTGAAGCCATTGAATAGACATCCTGTGTAAGCTTTGGAAGTGTTCCTCGCCAAAGCATCTACCACCAGGATAAAGAGCATTGGCACCCCTATATGACCCCCCTCCTTGGCTGTACCCAACCACCAGTAGGATTGCCATTCACCAGGATAAAGTAGTGATCACACATCGCTTCATCCATTCAATCCAAACTGGGGGGAACCCTCTCTTTACTAGAGAAGCCGAAGGAAAGGATTGCTGCACAGAGTCATAGGCTTTACTAAAGTCCACCTTTTGTAGGAAAGCCTTTTCTGCTGCGCCTAGAGGCTAGTGTAAGAAGCAATGACGAAACCATCAAGAATATTCTTTCTTGGGACAAAGATCATCTGTATCAGAGAAATGTCGTCTTGTAGAACCCTACGGAGCCTATTAGCAAGAGCCTTGGCCACAATGAGATACCTCATTCGTGAGGGCTATCGACCTAAAATCCTTAATAGCCTTTGCACCATCTTTCTTAGGTGGTAGGAACATGTAAACTTTGTTCAACTTGTTGAAGCCCTTGCTACCCACTTCAAAATTTGCTATAACCTACATAACGCCCCCTTGGACTAATGACCATAACTCGTAGAAAAAACAATGGGAAAACCATCTGGTCCTGGGTAGCCATTCGCATTCAAATCCCACAAAGCTCGCCTCACCTCGTCCACCATGAAAGGCATAGTAAGCGCATTTGCTTGTGCATCAGAGATGCATTGTATATCCCCTTTGATCCACCTCCATGCCTTCGCTGTTTTCCTCGCTAAGAATCATTTGTAAAAATTTACTGTTACTCTGCCCACCTCATTTCTACTAGAGAAAATTGTACCACCCAATTCCTTATCTGTTAGAAGCCATGAGATGAAAATAACGAGTATTGGAATCCCCTTTAACTTTCGCTATCTAGATCTTACATTCTAATCAATCTCTACTTTTTTGTCCTCCTATGCCATCGTCATATGTGCTCCCCTCCTTTCTAAATCCTCAGCCATGGACCCTAATCGGCATATCTATGAGGACAATTTTGCATTGGTAGATGCTAAGTAGTTTAGAGCCCTTGTAGAGAAGTTGTACATAATCTTGACACGTCCAAACATAGCCCTTGCTGTTAGCAAGGTGAGTTAGTTCATGGACAAGCCTCAGAGGATACATTGGGAGGCAACAATGATGATTCTGAGGTATCTTAAGTTCGCCCTAGGAAAGGGGCTCTTCTCTCGTGGACACAATCTTGTTGTCATGGCCTAGATTAGCACTGATTACGCTGGATGTCCAAAGGACAGGAAGACTACCTTTGGTTTCTGTACCTTTTTACGAGGTAATTTGGTGACTTAGCAGACTGTTGTAGGTAGGTCCAGTGTCTACAACATGGCCAAAGCCTTAGCCAAACTATGTGGGTTTGATTGATCCTCCTAGATCTACAAGTTCCTGTCATGAATGCTATAGAGTTAAGGTGTGATAATAAAGCAGTTATGTTCATTGCGAACAACCTAATTTTTCACGAGCGGACAAAGTGTGTAGACATAGACTGCCACTACACTGGAGACATGATTCAAAAAGGTTACATCCACACTACTCATGTATCGCTAGAGGGCTAAGCAGTCGATGTGTTCACCAAGGCACTTCCAAGGTTCGAAATGCCGATTTCGATACCGTGCCGATGAATTCCAAGTGTGCATTTCGTGGGCATGCCGTGGAAATGCTCGTTTTTCGATTGGCATGCCGATGAGCATGCCATGGGCATGTTGTGGGCATGCCGATGCATACCAACAAAAATAGCAAAAGTAATTAAAAAAATCAATAGCAACCTAGACATGGGCACCAATTTCGCCAGCATGCCGACCATGCCGACGGCATGCCGACCGTGCCGAGGGGATGCTGACGGCATGCCGACGAAATCCCTGTAAATCGACGCTTTCTTCAGGTCGGCACGACCGTTGCTCGGAAATGCCCTTGCTGACGGCATTTAAATCAATGGGCACTTCCTCGGGCTACCTTCGACAAATGCATTTCTAAGCTAAGCATGATCGACATCTATACGTTAGCTTGAGGGGGAGTGCCATAATATCTATTTAATTATGCAATTTTGTGTTCTTTTAATGTTTTCTTGTTCCTCAAGTTTAAGGACACCATTTACCTTTTCCTTCTTACTCCCTAAGTCAGGGGGTGCTGTTGTAATTTCTCCTTAGGGTCTCGTGTTTATAAGTAGAGACCTAAGGTTATATAGAATAACAACAAAGCTTATTTTCTTTACATAACTGCAACATTTATTGTGCCCCTAGCCAAACGCGATGCCATGTCAGTAGATGCATCGCCTCCCATGCCGTGATTCTTGGGTTTTTGTACACGCTGCATCGGCCGAGTCAATCCTTTGGCGGTTGCCTTGGACCGATGAAGGCCGCTTCTGACCGGCGAACGCCGCCCCCTATTAGCACATGTGCATAGGTTCTTGCTCCACCAAATGTGGAGCCACCACCAGTGACACAGGAGATGACTAGCGCCACCCCTTGAAAATGCAATGAGATTTTCTTCGACACCAAACAACTCGCCTTTATCTCCACCATCACCTTCATCGTTGACAAGTCTTCCTCCTCTAGATCCACCCCCTACATGAGGACATCCTCGTAAAGGGTGCGACAATTTCCTCTACAGCCTCCTGAGTTCTTAGCCTCAAAGGTATCCCCACAATCCTAACCGAAATCATGTGCCTCTTCGGTGGTTGCTCCTCTTGTGCACCATCGTGATCACAAGATGCCAATGAACCAGAGCAGACATCACCTAACAGAGCTCACTCCTCTCCTCTGGTCGTAGACTACACACCAGGAACCTGTTACTAAAGGTTGCTACCTTCAAAGGCCCTGCAGTTTGCCACCTTCAAAGGCCTTGTAGTGTGCCATGGCTTGATGACCTCTAATTCGTCCATCTTCATGTGCCCCTCCAACACCACCCCCATGAGCACTGATGCCAAGACTCCATCCAAGCTTTCCACCATCTCCAACGAAGGTGCGTCCACCTCAAGAGTGGAGCATTTGAATGCGGAGGAGGTGGCACCGGTCTCTCCTCAACCACCTACCATGCAGTTTAGGTGACAATGCCCTACTCCTCCGCAACGTAGGGGCATTGCACTGGGTCCTTTGAAATCTTGTGCCCAATGGCCCCTGTCACGACACTTGAAGCAAAGGATCTTGGCCTCCCTTTGCACCATCCTCCTCCGCTTTGAGATGACAGTCCAACCCTCTTCCCTTTGCTCTCCCCCCTCCACTCTCCCTTCTCATTTTCCTTCGATTTAATTTCGCCTCTAAAAAAATGAACATAGGTTTTAAAACCTCATTTGTAGAGAACATTCTCCAACTTCTTCTACCTCTTAGAAGAACTTGCTGAGCAACATTCTATATCTTAGTAGCTTGTGTGCTTGAAAGTTTAAAACATCTTGTTTAATGTGATGGGTAGTCTACTTGTTGGAATCCCAAACTTCATTTGAGGTCACTAGGAAATTTTGTGAGCCATACATTATATTGATAATAATTTTGCATATATAATTCTCTTTCACATGTGTAGATATCAAAGTTGTCAAGGTGTTAGGCAACTGCAAGGCGACAAGCTCCTTAATCGCCTAAGGTGACAGGCGACAAAAAGGCGATTGCTTGATTAAATTGAGGCTACAAATCTTTTTATTTCTTAAAATATTGAATAGGCCTAATAAACTCATATGGGAACAGTGACTTTCATATGAAACATATGATAATACTATTTAAGTGAACAAAAAAATAATGATCCTATCATATTTAAGTAACAATAACATATATATTTATATTATCATATAATATGTAAACATACATAGTACATTATAATTATAGGTCAAAATAAATAACTAAAATATATATCATATGTAACTACCACAACAAGATAGTGATGTATTTTTTTTTAAGAAGAAAAGAAGTATTAACAATGGGTGTTAACCCTCCAATGCATTAATAAAGGAGTTAATTACACTAAAAATTTAAAGAGTATTATAATGATAAAGCATTCCCTCTATTGAAACTTTCTATGGAAAATCACTCCATCATATTTGAGCTAAATGTACCACAATAAAGTGGAGGCATTCCTTAAGGTTAGAGGCATCCACTAACAGTCCTAAATGCTAGCCTAAAAGGTTGTCTTTGAGTCATACTCAAGACAATAACATGTATTATAATATGCTATATTTACAATATAACACAAACTTAATACCATAAATTTATGCATATATTGTTATATATCATTAGGGAGTTATAAACAATAACAAATATATACATACACATTATTAAATTGCAATATATCATAATTATATCATTAAATGCATACAATAACGTATAACTTATACATGTCTTAACAGACAAACAATAATCTAAGTTAGGAAAAGAATGTAAAATTAAGCATATAAAAGCTGTCAATAACATATATATATATGTGTGTGTGTGTGTGTGTGTGTAACTTAAGACTAAATAAGAGTTTTATGATCTTACCTAAAGTGAATTAAGAGTAAGGTGACAAGGCGTAAGGCGACTCAAGCAACAAAGAAGGCGACTGGGCGATAGCTTGGATGAAGCCCCCAGCCTGGAATAGTTCCAAGACAACCTTTGGCTTTTTTGCTCGGCCCAGTAGTTCGGTAGCCTGAGGTGATAGCCTTGATTGGTAAATATAAATGATTATGTAACCTATTATTATTCTAGTACTTCCCTGCATAGCCTAAACTCAATAACCTCCCCGATCGATTTTGGCAACATTGAGAAGCACACCACCCTGTATTGTGTCTGTGGCTATAGGAATACCTCCTTTTAGTTTGACCACAACATTGAAAAAATATTAATATCAAATGCATAAAGCCACTGTTATTAAAGAAGTTATGGTTCCATTGTTACTTTTCAGATTTAGAAGATGCTGAATTCTAGGAAAACCATGAATATTATAGTTCAGAAGTAAGATTATGGTGAGAAATAAAAAAAAACTAGTGTATATATATGCAGTTCAACTATAAGCAATTGGAAAGCGTAGATGAATGTGCAAGGTCGGGAATAACATTTTTTACGGGACATCTATTTGGATGTGAATCAGGTGAAGAATGAATGAGAGGCAACTTGGTAGCCCATCCATGGCGAACTAGGATGAACATCATACTTGATTGTCATTGGTTGGAGGGTGCTGGTTGCGGTAAAGAATCCCAATGAAGTGCTGATCTAGACAGCATGGACTAGCAATGTGGTATTAACCAAATTGTTGGCAAAGTTGGTTACTTTGTTTTCCCCCCTCCTTCCGAAGTGGAAGTTGGTTGCTTGGTTGTCAGTTGATACTACTATTCGTGGGTTAAAAGGCATCTTATAGTATTATTTCTCCGTTCAAAAAAAAAATTGCAGTATTGTTCTAATTAAAATGGCATTTGTCTGCCACTACTGGAGCACCATTTCTGTCCTTTGCTGTGCCACATCCTGTCAAAGCATTACTATGTAAGCACATCACATCACATCATGAACCAAATCTGGCCTTTACTAAGTACAAGGTCTTTGATCATACGAGTAGTAGTAATACAGGGTGGTTTGCAGTGGGTCAGTGGGGCTTCTCTGTTGACCTTATACATTCGTTCACTTAATTCAGAGATTATCTACTTGAAATGCCATATGGTTTGCTCTGACTCCTGAGAATCTGGCAAATGGAACTTGCACTTTAAGCTTTTTAAATATCCTTACTGTTATTAATTTGTGCAGATAAAATACGTGCATGTATGTCATTGTCTCACTTTATCATACTGATGTCAGCTGTGCTGATTGCCTCCTCTCTTCAGGAAAACCCTTCCAGTTGAGGAGATATTGACAATTGAGATAAAGCCTGGTTGGAAGAAGGGTACCAAGATCACATTTCCAGAGAAAGGAAACGAGCAGCCGAACGTCATTCCTGCAGATTTGGTATTCGTCATTGGCGAGAAGCCGCATAGCACATTCACAAGGGATGGGAACGATCTAGTCACCACACACAAGATTTCATTGGCTGAGGCTCTCACTGGCTGCACTGTCCACGCCACTACGCTTGATGGCCGGCATCTGACAATACCAGTTAATGCCATAATTCATCCGAACTATGAGGAGGTTGTACAGAAGGAGGGTATGCCATTACCCAAGGACCCGTCCAAGAAAGGCAACCTCAGGATAAAGTTTAATACCAAGTTCCCTTCAAGGTTAACTGCGGATCAAAAGTTGGGCATAAATAAACTGCTTAATTCTTGAGGTTTAAATTTTTGAGTATGTGAATATTCTCTCGTGATTCTTGTTGGGATTGAAAGTATGATCGATTTGAATTTGTAGCTAGGATTGGAATAATTATTTCTTTTCCAGATTTAACTATCACATACAAAGGTTGTGTTGGATCCTGTAGTGAGCGGTTGATTGTTTTTGTAAACGTTTCACCTTGGTAGTTTTTGTAATGTATTTCAGGCTCAGGTCCTAGGTTTTTTGCAAAGTCGACTGGTGAGATTTTTATTCTTATGACTCGTGAGGGAGGGCTAACATTTCAGATTTTGTGTTGCTGGCTTTTCCTTGTATTTTGGTTTTTCCAGGAGATTAGTGGGTCTGAGCTTAGGAAAGAAGCTTAAGGTAGATGATAATTAAGGAAGTAATTGAATCCCCAGCACAGGGAAAAAGAGTGAAATATGTTTCCTTATTGTCTTTTTTTTCAACTTCAGTTTGGGCTTCTCTCTCCTTTAGGTTGAGCTGACCTTTCACTTCTCATGCTCTAGCATGAACAAAGCAAAGCAGCTGTAAGCAAGCATTCCTTGCTCCTTGCACAAACAATGCGTGGTAGTAGTAAGCAAGCTGCATGCTCCTTTTGTGAGGTCCAGTGCCTCAGGGGTGGCTTAGCTAACTGAGCATGGTCAATCGAGCCTTCTCTTGTTTTGCAATTGGGAAAAGGAAAACAGAGGCATGGAAGGCCTGACTAGATGTGGATGACGGTGGCTTGGGATGAATCCTACCATCTTCCAGAGGTTTTCAATCTAATGAAAGATGGTCAAATAAAAAGCACCAACACATTAACACATGCATGTTTAGGAACTGTACACATGGTGTAAGAGGAATGGATGCTGGATTGAAGTTCTATCTATGGTTGGGGAGGCAGTCCCTCTGTGAAAAAAAGTTCAACTTTCATGTCTTCTCAAGTGGGTCACTTTACTACGTATAACACCTCAAACTCCAAATAAGACAAGATCAGACTCTAAATATCTTATTCAAAGGGGGGCTACATTACCCACTATTAGCGATGACTCTCAACCTTGAACCTTCTTGACCTCGATTTGTTAGGCTCCTATTGTGGATTCCTCTTGTGCATGCTTCTCCTTGCACAATCTTGAACCTTCTCGACCTCAATTTGTTATTCCCCTTCCATCTCTTTGTCCATGTCAATTATCCTTGTGTGTCTTCAGTATGACGAAGGTGAAGGCCTTATCAATTGCCTTCCCTTCCCTTATTATTCATACCATAAGGGCTCAAAATCATCAGCATTGTTTTTAGCCATGAGATCCCATATGACATAAGTGCTCATTAGGGGGGCCATCATTCGCTAGGTTTGTTGAGTTCCTGACGTAGCATGTGGTTGGTGCCCGAAGCTGATTGAGGCTCCATTTTAGTAGTTAGTTAGATTTGACACTTCTCTAGAGTCAGCAACTTCTTTCTAAGCTGGGCCCTTGAATTGAATTTATTATGTCATGTGAAATATCCATCAATGATGGTTCCTCCTTGTCCATTGATAGATTCCTTCCCTTTAGGACAACCTGGCTTGCGAAGATGTTCGTCAGCCTTGATAGGCTAGACTTGTTATGAGTAGGTGGTATGAAGATATTTTATAGGATCCGAGGAGCCATATAATGGATTGACACTAGATGATGTTACAAGGACCTTAGCTACAACACATCCTTATTACAAGCAAGACGACGGTCAAGGATGTGATCTCGGTGGAGTTTAAGGGGAATAGTAGGTGGTAATTGGCTTGGAATGCATGGGCATGTAGGTGTAGTGCCATGATGTGATTGAGTCGAGGTATGTGGAAAACATGGTGCAAATGATATCGTTCTAGTAAATGAAGCTTGTATAGGATGATGCCAACCCATTGCTTCACTTGAAATGAGTTGAAGAACTTCAACTCAAGCTTGCTGTAAGGCTTCTTGCAAAAGCATACATGATAGAAGGATGAAAGCTTTAAGTAAACCCACTAGTCTACTACAAACTTGGTTTCCTGCTAATGGTAATTTGTTGGTGGTTGTTCTCATGTGGCCTTGGGCCCACCTATGATGCTCCTTCAATGAAAACATGATTTGATTCATGCATCTTTAATTCCACAACCACCTTTGTAAGTTAATCATGTTACGCAAATCTATAGTTATGGTGAGTAACTTCGATCAAAGAGTGCCAATTGGTGTTGAACTAAAATTCTACCATCGACACTTAACTCATGAATGAAGGTGCTCTTGATAAAAGCAGTGTGGGCAACATCCAAGGTTTGGTTAATGATCTTCATTTGACCTTTGATTTTCGAATGATAGGTTGAATAGAGGCCTAGCTTCATTCCTTAAGCCTTGAGTGTCTCTTTCTAGAAAGCATTGGTGAAGGAAACACTCCTGTTCGAAATAATTGATTTATGGGCTCCATGATGCTACACCACATTGCATATGAAAATGTGTCTAATGTCCTCCATGCTGTAGGGGTGTTTTAATGGTGTAAGGTGGATTACTTCGAGAGGTAGTCCACTACCATAAGGATAATGATGTGGTCCTTGTTGAAGGGATCACTTTTGTAAAATCCAACTGAAGATGGCTTTCAAGATCAAAATTAGTTGTATGTGGCTAGCGGATTCAAGGAGGTTGACCTTGCATGGATAGAACGTAAGAACACTCCCAGATTTAGGCTTGGGAACTTGTTAAGAGTTGTGTGAGCCTTATCCATGAGCTCAAACCATAGAGTTGACTCCTGTCAAGGCTTGATGGAGAGAGAGAGAGAGAGAGAGAGAGAGAGAGAGAGAGAGAGAGAGAGAGAGAGAGAGAGAGAGAGAGAGGAGCAGCCAGTCTTATCCCCTCTAACAGGAATCTTTCCCCACCACCCTCCCTCTGCCATCACTTGATCTCACTCTCACTCCATTTTTTCCCTCACCTATCCCCCAACGCTGACATCCCCTCACACTCTCTCGATCTTTATTCCCCTCTCTCCTACTCTTGATCTCGCATGCTCTCTCTCTCAATCCCCCTCTCCCGCAGCTTCCCCTTTCTCACCCTCTGCCTCTCTGTCTCTCTCTGTCTGTCTGTCTCTCTCTCGCTCTTCTACGCTGTCGATGTTGTCATCCCCTCTGCCACTCCTTGCACCCACGTGAGCGGAAAATGGGGGGCTGCCACCTCCACCCCAATTCTACCCTCGAGTTGGTGATGACAACAGTGCCTATGTGACCCTCCTCATGCATCCCCTCCTCTGGTGGAGCAGCCATTACGTCGACTACGACGTAGAATGGATCACTGTCGCGAATGACAACAA
Organism: Thalassia testudinum; assembly: GCA_037157565.1. Taxonomy (NCBI): domain Eukaryota; kingdom Viridiplantae; phylum Streptophyta; class Magnoliopsida; order Alismatales; family Hydrocharitaceae; genus Thalassia; species Thalassia testudinum. The sequence goes on along the minus strand of JAZHRO010000065.1, from coordinate 10,741,042 downwards.
CAAAGGTTGGTGGGTCGTCGCTTGTCTTTACAGTTGGAACTCTGTGACCTGATCTCGAATGTTGTGGTCGCGAGGGGTGGGGGGGGAGGGGGGGCGTATCGATAGTCAAGCCAAGCATGGAGCCACGCGGAAAGCGAGTGAGAAGAAGAAGACTCGTAGAGGAAGGTAGGGCAGTCCCCTTCCCTTGTATTAATTCTTTAGTCTCTTAGGCCCTGTTTGCTAAGGGAAATAAGTTTGGAAATAAGTAGAGGAATAAGGAAAAAGTGAAATAAATAGTGGAATAAGTGAGTTAATCCGTTTGGATGTTTTGGCGTGTTAAAGTTATTTCACAGAGATGGTGGAATAACTTTAACCCATGTTAAGTCTACTTAACGCGTCATAAGTTCCAAGTGTATTAAGTGGCGTGTTAAACACTTAACACGCCAAACAAACACCGCTTTATTGTGTTGTACAAATATGAGGGAAATACAAGTTAGGAAAGACGCGCGAAATTAGTGGGGGTGTTGGGTTCAGAGAAACCTAAAGGGATGTGAGAACAAACCCGAAGAATGGGCCCAATCAAATGTGTGTAGCAGTCGCTTTTTGTTGTTTCCTGTGCGACTTGAGTGCACGCCCCGTGGGCACGAATGTGTGCGTGAGTGATGGGATGGACACATGTAGTCCCTCCCCCTCACTTGAATTTCGAAATGCGGGGAATTTCCCCTTGATTACGATATCTAGAATACAGGCAAACCTTAATTTCATGATTTAATCGCATTTTCATGTTTCCCTCAATTTCCAAGGGTTTAGAGAGCTATCCTTGAGTCTTCAAAAAAAAAAAAAATTCTGACAACATTCAAGAAATTTATAAGAAAATTTAGACCGTGTTCCTTGTGGATCTTAACTACCATATACAAGTGTATGATTTGTAACATATGTGTAACCTCACATAACTTAAAATGAATACGAGGGAAAACTGACGAAAGAGATGCTCCCCTTGATTTAATGTGCAAATACAAGAGTTTTACTTGATTGCTGCTATAAAAAAGGAAAAAAAAGGGGATCTTGATCCTTGAGAATTTCATAGTCATACATGTACGCGAGGAAGACGTAGGGTCGGGTCATTACCCTTGAAAAGCCTTGTGGCCCTTGAAGCACATATAAGTGCTCATGGGGACACATTCTTGGTTTGTGTCACTTGCGGGAGCCTAGAATGTAGGTGTTGGGAGCACCCGATCAAGGCCTTTTGTTCACGCGGCTTGATCCTGTTTTAACAGTCAGTTACGTCGTAGTATATGTGACCAAGCGTTGCCAACAAATAAAAATTTATTACTCAAAAATCTAAGTATCTGAGGTCGAACACAGGGAGCAATTGAAATTTATTACTAATCTCAAGAATGTAATTGAACACTTAATTATTCAAAACTTAATTCAAAATATATATATGCATGAGTTTAAAAGTTAATTGTGGTAAAAATAGAGAAATTGGACATCTGATCATGGGATCAGACGTCTTAAAAGGATATTCTCTTTTAACTCTCTCTTATGACTTCTCTTCTTCTTTGTTCTGACTTTCTCTGATTTTTCCTCTTTTTCTTCTGTGGTCATGTACTTCTTCCTTGTTTCTTCTCTGCAGCTCCTTTCTTTGCTCTTGCCTTTCTTCTCCAGTGTCTTTCTCCTTTCTTTCTACGGGTCTTCTTCTTCTTCCTTCCTTGACTCTGCTTCCCTTGGCTTTAGCTTTTCTTCTTCCTTCTTCAGTTCCTCTTCTCTTTGGCTTCACCTCTTCCTTCTACCATGTCTTTCCTTCTCTTTTTCCTCTGCGAAGCTTCCTTCTTTAGCCTTCCTTCCTTCTTCCTTTTTCAGCTAAGTGTCAGCTTCACTTCTTCTCTTTCCCTGCACAAATCGAAGAGAGCAAAACCTACCCCTCTACCCACACCCGCGTCTCTCTCTCTGTATATCACTCTTCAGTATGCTCTCCCAGAGCCGGGTAAACGGGTCGAGTTGAGTCGCGTGCTCGGGTCCAGGCGCATCGGCGTGGGTGTGGTGCGCGAGGAGTGCTCAGGAGGATAGTCAGGTCAGGTTACCAGGTTCGCAGGATGAAATCGTAGACGAGGCGTGGATAGGTGAGGAGGGACCTCACCGCAGTGAATTGGAGGCGACTAGACAATAACACAAATTCAATTTAAACTATGCAAACACCTCACGACTTACCGAGGTGGGACTAATGTTCCACCACTTTTGCTTGCGCGCCCGCAGGAGATCTTCCTTCCAATTGCAGCAGCTGCAGGCCTCGCAGTGCCAATTGCTGGGACAGCTGACTGTGCAAGACTTCCCCGAACCTGCTGGACCTGGAATCCTGAAGCGCTTCATCCTGGAGCGAGCTTGCAACCTCCTTGAGTCGTCGCTAATGGCGGCTGGTGCTTAGACCCTGCACGACACAAAAAGGGCCTTGCGGCTCTATCAGACCACAAGAGGACCTTCGCCGTGTCACGGCGAAGGTGAGGCGGTAGGTGGCAGGCCGCGGGGTGGCCTAGGCATGCATGCCTAGGTCGCTCTATGGTTGGATTGATGGGTTAGGTCGGGGGGCGGTTGTGGTGGTGTAGGCGACCTGTGGATGGGTGGAAGGTGTTCCAGTGGAGTGTGGCGGAGGTTGTGAGGTGGGTGGAGAGACATGTGGGGGTGCAGAGTGACGGAGGCGTCTAGCCGGAGGTTGGCCGGAGATGGGGATGATGGCGATGGATAGTGCCAGTCGAGGGGTGTTTTGTGAAATAGGTTGAGGGGAATTGAAGAGGGGATACAGACGAACAGTTCTAACCTAATTAAGTGGATGAAGGGGGCCAGAGGGCGACTGGCAGTACCTGCTGTCTCCGGAGAAGAAGGCGTCTAGTGGAGGAAGACGGCGGCGACGACGGGGCTAGGGCTGCTTGCGTGGGTGTTGCATGACTCAGAGGAGGATGGGGAGGACTGCTCTGCCACTGGTATTGTGGCAGAGCAACGAGAAAGAGGAGGGAGGCTCGCCGGAGCTCGCTGGAGCACTTGGTCGGAGGAGAAGAAGAAGAATTTGAGATGGAATTCCGGCCAAGTCGAGCTATGGAGGTGTGGCCGGAGTTGGGGGTCAATTTATAGGCACAGGCAGGGACTCCTGTGCTTGGAAGACAAGCTTCCAAGCATGGGAATCCTCGCCAGAGATGGAAGTCTGTTAGGTACCCAAATCTCTTGTGCATTTTCATGAGAGATTGGGTGCAAATCATAGATCAGGACCACGCTCAGGTGGAAGGGAATTCCTTAGAGAATCTCCCTTCCAAATCTGGGAGATCTCTGAGGAATCAGGGAGTATTCCCCCTCTATTCCTCGCCGGAGTAGGATTTCTCCCCATTAATGGTGGAGGGACCTGTTTGTAAGAGTTGCGAGGAAGCTAGGGGGGTTTGTGTAATGGTTTTCAAAAGATAGGGGCCAAAATGTAATTGGGTGTACTAATTTACAAAGTAGGTCAAGATGACCTCCCCTTAGGTCCAAATTTTGGTACAAACCTAATTTGGACCTAAGGAATCCAATGGTGAAGTTGTATTTTAGGTTTGACCACGTTTGACTGGATATTTTGTATAAAAACCCAAATTAGGTCATTTGATTAGCTAGGACCCCAATCTAGGTCAAACTAGGTTCCAAAGGCCAAATTGAATGTTCTAAATCCTAGGGGATATTCTTCCATGAATTTTAGAGGGTTTACTTGATTTTTATTCTGACCAGAACCTTGTTGAATTAAGCGGGTCTGTTTTAAGGTTACAAGATGTCATTTAATTTCTAGTTTGCACATAAACCCATTTTTGATTAAACCAACCCACTTTTTATCTTATTCAGACCATTTGACCTATGTTATGCCTCTGAGAAATCCTGTTTATGTACTGCAATGGTAAAATTATAGTTTTAACCTTTATTTCATATTTTTTTCTCAGAACACTCATTCCTTCAATTAAGCCCTCTTCTAAGTTTTGTAGGAGCTTTTATTCTCTTTCTTGGGTCAAAATGAGCTAGTTAGAGCTTATGATGAGGCTCTCATCATACCCCCATGCCTAGCTTTTGCTAGTCCCTTAGCAAAATTTCAAGGTTTTAACTTCTGTTCTAGACCTTGAGTGTCTGTCATCAGTTATGATAAGTGCTTTTCTTTTTCTTTTGTAATTAGGTTAGAATGCTGATAATAGGCCTAGAGGTACTCAAGTATCAACCAAAATCCGAACCTGACCCGCTTTAGCCTCAGTCTTCCACAAAGGTTTTTAAGGCCCGCAGAAACTATCCTAGGGTTTGTTGGACTCCGCGGTTAAAGCACCCATGCTTGAGACATTTTTAGCCTAGGTTTAGTTTGCAGTGCGTTTTTGTAAGAGAGAGACAGAAGATTTATTTGTTTGGAGAGTTTTCTCTCTCTTTTCTTTTTATTTCTAGCTTCGGATTAGCTTCTCAACACGGTCTGTATCGGATTCCTCATCCCCATCATCAATCCTCAAGGGTTCCTGGCAATCGATGCTTCGTAATAGCACCGCCCATGGCAACCCCCAGAATCCTGGCTTTCGAGATTTCGAGATAATCCCGCCTATGGCGTTCCGTGGCCGAATTTAGACCCTGGCAATCGACATTTCGTGATAATACCGCCCATGGTATTTGAACCAGCAGAGTGCTTACATGCCCCCAGTAAGATATTTAAATATCCTAAGAGACAAGCACCGAAGAGATGATATGTTGTTACGCATCTTCGAGGGGAATTTCCTGCCTCTTCGCGCCGGGAACTCGTCCAAATCAACTTGTGTTGATCGGCCGCTCCTAATCTAGGTGACTTTTTCAGAACATTGAAACACTTTCTGCGTGATTTTGATATTTATGCGCACTGAACCAGACTGTGTGTGGATTAGGGTGCTTAGGTTACCGAATCCCACAAACCGAAGGTCAGTTAACGAGACCGAATACTTCCTAAGCCTTAGACCTAATATTTAAGCTTCGCATTTTCCCCAACCTCTTGAGGATTATCCAGATTTTAGCGGATATGTGAATTTTTAAGCTAAAGAATCAAGCCCAAGAGGCCTAAGATCAGCATTCTTACTAATCTCTTTTTATGTCTCCTTAGCACTTTTCTTTTATTTTTCTCTTTTCTTGTTCTGGTCTAGAACTTCAGTTAATTCCTTAATCTCTTACTAATGACTATTTCTTTTTCTGTTTCATTTTGTGCTCCTTTTTGTCATTTTTGCTCTTTTTCTCCTCCTTATAATTATGTGGCTCACAAAATTTCCTCCCTCCATTTTTTTTTTGTTCTTTTTCATAATTTTTCAATTTTTTTTGTGTTTTTGACATATGTGAATTTTTTTTGCGAGAATCCTTCTGACTTTTTCTTGGTTCTGTATGTATGCACTTTATCACCCCCCATGCCTAAGTTTTGCAATGTCCTCATTGTAAACAGAGGGTGTGAAATAGTGTTGAGGTCAGGGACTTAGAACAGGATATATCGGGTGGGTGAATGGGTCAAAAATGATTGATGCAGACGATTTCAAGTTCTGATACGTATACCAGAGGTGGGCTCAACTGTCTAAGGCCAAACTCAAGGTGCAATGGACGTGGAGTATAGATGGATAATCAGATGGGTCTCTATTTTTGGAATGACAGGTTGCCTCCCATTAAGTGCTAAATTCAATGCCCTCAGCCGAGCAGAACATGGGGTGGAGAGGGAGTGGTTAAATCAGCAGAATTTTGTAAAACAAGCACCTTGATTAAGATCCTAGTTGGTCCAACCAGGTGCTTGTTAAGATCAGTGGGCTGATGATGTAGCCCAAACCCAATAAGTCTGGTGGGTTGATAGATGTAGATCAACAGATGCGAAACCCACCATATGCAATGTGGCTTGGATGGATATGGAAGTGAAAACTCAGGTTTGGGCTGAGTCGAATCAGCCTGGTCAGAGTAGGGTTCCGAAAAATAATCAGTGTATGGTGTGGAAACCCTACAGGGGTGATCAGAGAATGATGGCTTTGTTTTTCAGTCTGATCGATGTCCGACACCCGGTATAGATGTGGAGTTGAATCATCTGCAAACGGCTCAGTGAGAGGTGAATAAGAATAGAAATTGAGTCCGGTTGCTGGTCGGGGTAGAGAACGGGTTTTGATTGGTTCTACATATGTGGAGGAGGTGGCTTTAATGAGAATTGGCTAGTTAGGAAGCAGATTTTCTCAGATGTTATGGTCAGATTCGAAATCATCAGAGATTTTGCAGAAATCAAAATCTGAATGAGATTCAAGATTGTGAGTTCCACCATAGAATAAATCATATGCTGTAGATTCAGCAGCTTGACTAGGGTCTAGCCTAGATGTCAATTTTGAGCTTAAAAAGGTGTTGTTATCTGGTAGAAGCTCAGGTTCTAAGCTGGTAGGGTAGACCCAATTGAAACCCCACTCATCCAACTCCTCAGTTTCTGTATCGTAAATTATCATGACTTCTGAAAAATCGATTAGTTCCTCTGAGGATGTTGGCGAGGGATATTCATCAAATAGAGGCCCAAAATCATATTCTTCATTGAAAGATTGATCTTCCTCATATGGGGCCTTGAAATCTTCCCAATAGGTTTCAGATCTAGATTCTGGGCTTAGGATGTGGGTTGAATCACTAGAATCTAGGTCTGAATAACCTTCGAGGGTCACCTTATCAGAATAAGGGATGGGATTTACACCCTCGAGAGGTTCAGTTCTACTCTCATTATTGCAGGAGTTTTGGGATTCTAAGCTTGGTGATTCATGGTCTAGAGTGGGCTCAACATCATGTTTTCCTACATTTGGAGCTTCCCAACCTTCTTCAATATCAGGCACATTATACTCCATCTGGGTTGGGAATCTACAACCATTTTGTGCCTCAAACCCCAGATCAGATTGATCCTCGATGTTGTCCCAAAATGGTTCATCCTTTGTTTGTGGTATATACGGGTACTTCTGGTTGATAATTTGTTTACTAATCTCATTATCTCTTCCCATTTTTCAAGATCATCTTGGTGTTGCTTCCAAAGTCGAGGATTTATCATACATTGAAGGTATTCAAGGTTGTGCAGTTTTTCTATCTCAATGTACCCAGTGATGAGCAAGTCACGGGTTGATCCTTTTGTGGCTTCTGCCAATAGTACTTGGGCACAAGTTATGATAAAGGTTGTGGTTGTTGGGACATCAACCTGAATGTTTCCTACTGGTGTTGAAGTTTTGTCTTCTTTTTCATAGAATTTCAGGGCATCCTCAATCATCCTATCTCTCATGGATCTCCGATATTCAGGTTTCTTGAATGGTAGTCTTAAGTGGTTTGGCTGCATATTTGGATCAGGTGGTGGAATCAAGATGTAGAATCAGAGTTTGAATCAAGGTGTAGAATCAAGTTATGACATGATTAGATCTGACTGAAGAGTCCCATTGAAAATGTATGTGTGCTCTAAAGAGAAAAGATGAGGGACTGGAGATGTTTTTTACCCAATCAAGACACCCAAAGACGTTTGGATGACTATGGAGGTTCGGGGTGGATGATACCCCTGAATCGGAAGGTCGTCCACCTGAGAATTACTTGGGCAGCCAGAGTGGGAGAGTCCCGCAAAGACCCCTACACGGTAGAGCATTCCCACGGGTTACAGGGTTTCCCCCACCTGACCTCTCTTGTTTGTCACTGAGATTCTAGGTAGACCAGAATGGGAACCTTGACCTCTTAAGTCTACCACTTTTATTTCAAAGGTGCTTTAGGGTTCTCACTTGAACTTTAGATGTTTTGATGTTGTAACCTAATTTGGAGGTTGGTTGACCCAAGGGGTCAACTTCACCTGACCTGTCCTAAAGATGGCAGAATGATTCTAGGCTTTGGACCTAGAGATCACCCTGATTTGACTCCTAGTTTATTAGGTCCGAGATTTTAAGATTCAAGTGATTTTAGAGCTCAATTTTTCTTAGGGTTTGTCTTGTTTAGGTCTCTTCAATCAAGGGCTTGGGTAGCACACTGATGCGGGAGGGTTCATTTCGTTTTATACAGGCATTTGTGAACTAGCACTTCAAGGCCCTACTGTAGAAACCCTAATTTGGTTCTATTTCCAATCCTCTTTTTCACAAAAAATTCTCTTTGGACTCAGAAGCAAGAAGTGTGTTATCTGCAGAGATTAAGCGTGATTTCTATTAGGCACATGAATTTTGTGGGATAGAATCTAAAAAAAAATTGCTTCAACTTCAAGAAGATTTGAAAAATTTTTGCAAATTCAGGAAATGTTTGCCTTAAAGATGGTGATTACTATAGAAAGAAGGCAATTGATTCCTAAATTAATTGCTTCCTTTTGTCCTTCAAGGATTAGGGGATGGTTTAAGGAAGAAAAGAAATTACTTACCCTGGAGTGGTTGACTTGCGGGAGGGATCTTCTTGTGAAATACCTGCAAGATCACAACAAAGCAAAGTAGGGCAAGTTAGTGTTCAATATGATCAAAAAGAATGTAGAAATTAGTGATAAATTACGCGTTGCTCCTCGGCAACGGTGCCAAAATGTTCACACGACTTGATTGTGTTTTAACAATCAGTTACGTCGTAGTATAGGTGACCAAGCGTTGTCAACAAATAAAAATTTATTACTCGAAAACCTAAGTATCCGAGGTTGAACACAGGGAGCAATTGGAATTTATTACTAATCTCAAGAATGTAATTGAATACTTAATTATTCAAAACTTAATTTAAAAAATATATATGCATGAGTTTAAAAATTAATTGTGGTAAAAATAGAGAAATTGGACGTCTGATCATGGGATTAGACGTCATAAAAAGATATTCTCTTTTAACTTTCTCTTATGACCTCTTCTTCTTTGTTATGACTTTCTCTGGTTTTTCCTCTTTTTATTTTGTGGTCATGTACTTCTTCTTCCTTGTTTCTTCTCTGCAGCTCCTTTCTCTGCTCTTGCCTTTCTTCTCCAGTGTCTTTCTCCTTTCTTTCTGCAAGTCTTCTTCTTCTTCCTTCCTGGGCTCTGCTTCCCTTGGCTTCAGCTTTTCTTCTTCTTTTGCTTGTCTTTCCCTTTCTTTATTTCTTCTTCCTTCTTCAGTTCCTCTTCTCTTTGGCTTCGCCTCTTCCTTCTGCCGTGTCTTTCCTTCTCTTTTTCCTCTGCGAAGCTTCCTTCTTTAGCCTTCCTTCCTTCTTCCTTTTTCAGCTAAGTGTCAGCTTCACTTCTTCTCTTTCCCTGCACAAACCGAAGAGAGCAAAACCTACCCCTCTACCCACACCCGCGTCTCTCTCTCTCTGTATATCACTCTTCAGTACGCTCTCCCAGAGCCGGGTAATCGGGTCGGGTCACGTGCTCGGGTCCAGGTGCACCGGCGTGGGTGTGGTGCGTGAGGATTGCTTAGGAGGATAGTCGGGTTGGGTTACCAGGTCCGCGGGATGAAATCGCAGATGAGGCATGGATAGGTGAGGAGGGACCTCACCCCAGTGAATTGGAGGCGACCAGACAATAGCACAAATTCAATTTAAACTATGCAAACACCTCACGACTTACCGAGGTGGGACTAATGTTCCACCACTTTTGCTTGCGCGCCCGCAGGAGATCTTCCTTCCAATTGCGGCAGGTGCAGGCCTCGCAGCGCCAATTGCTGGGATAGCTGACTACGCGAGACTTCCCCGAACCTACTGGACCTGGAATCCTGAAGCGCTTCAGCCTGGAGCGAGCTTGCAACCTCCTTGAGCCGTCGCTAATGGCGACTGGTGCTCAGACCCTGCATGACACAAAAAGGGCCCTGCAGCTCTATCATACCACAGGAGGACCTTCGCCGTGTCATGGCGAAGGTGAGGCGGTAGGTGGCAGGCTGCGGGGCGGCCTAGGCGTGCATGCCTAGGTCGCTCTATGGCTGGATTGATGGGTTAGGTCGGGGGGCGGTTGTGGTGGTGTAGGCGACTTGTGGATGGGTGGAAGGCGTTCAGTGGAGTGTGGCAGAGGTTGTGAGGTGGGTGGAGAGACGTGTGGGGGTGCAGAGTGACGGAGGCGTCTCGCCAGAGGTTGGCCGGAGATGGGGACAATGGCGGTGGATAGTGGCGGTCGAGGGGTGTTTTGTGAAATAGGTTGAGGGGAATTAAAGAGGGGATACAGACGAACAGTTCTAACCTAAATAAGTGGACGAAGGGGGTGAGAGGGCGGCTGGCAATACTTGCTGTCGTCGGAGAAGAAGGTGTCCAGTGGAGGAAGACGGCGGCGACAACGGGGCTAGGGTTGCTTGCGCGGGTGTTGCGCGACGTGTAGGAGGATGGGGAGGACAGCTCTGCCATTGGTATTGTGGCAGAGCGATGAGAAAGAGGAGGGTGGCTCACCGGAGCTCGCTGGAGCACTTGGCCAGAGGAGAAGAAGAAGAATTTGAGATGGAATTCCGGCCAAGTCGAGCTAAGGAGGTGCGGCTGGAGTTGGAGGTCAATTTATAGGCACTGGTAGGGACTCCTGTGCTTGGAAGACAAGCTTCCAAGCGTGGGAATCCTCGCCGGAGATGGAAGTCTGTTAGGTACCCAAATCTCTCGTGCATTCGCATGAGAGATTGGATGCAAATCATAGATCAAGACCATGCTCAGATGGAAGGGAATTCCTCAGAGAATCTCCCTTCCAAATATGGGAGGAGATCTCTGAGGAATCAGGGAGTATTACCCCTCTATTCCTCGCCGAAGTAGGATTTCTCCCCATTAATGGGGGAGGGACCTGTTTGCAAGAGTGGCGAGGAAGCTAGGGGGTTTGTGTAATGATTTTCAAAAGATAGGGGCCAAAATGTAATTAGGTGTACTAATTTACAAAGTAGGTCAAGATGACCTCCCCTTATGTCCAAATTTTGGTACAAACCTAATTTTGACCTAAGGAATCCAATGGTGAATTTGGATTTTAGCTTTGACCACGTTTGACTGGACATTTTGCATAAAATCCCAAATTAGGTCAATTGATGAGCTAGGACCCCAATCTAGGTCAAACTAGGTTCCAAAGGTCAAATTGAATGTTCTAAACCATAGGGGATATTTTTCCATAAATTTTAGAGGGTTTACTTGATTTTTATCCTGACCAGAACCTTGTTGAATTAAGCGGATCTATTTTAAGGTTACAAGATGTCATTTAATTCTTAGTTTGCACATAAACCCATTTCTGATTAAACCAACCCACTTTTTATCTTATTCAGACCATTTGACCTATGTTATACCTATAAGAAATCTTGTTTATGTACTGCAATGGTAAAATTACAGTTTTAACCTTTATTTCATGTTTTCTTCTTAGAACTCTTATTCCTTCAATTAAGCCCTCTTCTAAGTTATGTAGGATCTTTTATTCTCTTTCTTGGATCAAAATGAGCCAGTTAGAGCTCATGATGAGGCTATCATCACCTTTGGAAATTCAAAGGGAAGCAAATCCCTTCCTTAGCAAGCCAAACCCATTGAGTTGGATGACTTGGACTTAGCGTGCCAACTGTGGTGGTCCTGACTTGGGTAGCAAGCATGGTTAGCCACGTCGAATCCCGGCGAATGCGACGATGGCACCAAGTTGCCACGTGCTAAAGACAAAAGTGACCACGAGTAGGTCCCTCATGGTAAAAAGGTCCTAGATCTTGAGGAGGCCTGCAGTGGAGGATAATTGGGGCAAATGGAGTGGACCCCAAGATTGCGCTCATGGAAAATGGGGAGGATTCCCAATGCTGCTGAGGTGAAAATCAGATAGCAGGCGAATCAACTTCGAATTGATCATTCATGGATAATCACCCTTTTACCTTTCAAATAAAACTTTGAATTAATCATATCATGGACTCAATCTTTTCTCGTAATCGGATGTTGGGGCTGAAGAGGCTAGCGTATGCGTTGATTGTCTCCATGCATGTTAGAATTGAGAGCTTCCAGGCTGACAACTTTTCGTTATGAGGTCAATAGGTGATTCTTGAGGGAGGATTCGGGGTGGAGGAATCTCTCTGAGGTGCAAGGAGAGATTTCTTGCATCATGAACCACCTGTGTTCACAACGAAAGTACCCCAGTAATGGGGTGATGATTCTTGTCATTGTTGATAGTACATAACTCGCCACTAGATGTTGGCAGTTATTATCCCCCTAAATTAGGAGGCGAATTAGGGCTGGAGCCCATGAATGGAGGTTGTAGGTGATGGGCTCTATCATCGTCAGCCTAAGCTAGGGGAAATACAAGATGGAATTCAGGCGGGCAAAATGAGAAATTCTTAGATATAGGAAGGGATGGGGGAGAGGACAAGGAAAAATGAGACAAAGGTATACCGAAATTATGCCCATTGGAGGGCATGCCCACTCATCGGGATATCTTACTCAATGGTTTTCTTGCTTTGGTACCTTTTCTTTTTTTTCGCCTTACTGAGCCATGTGGCTCATGCTACATTTTTTTTAGGTGCGCTACTCCCTTCGCTTTGTGGGCGGCCCCTATCTACTGCTGCTACACCAGTAGGTGAGGTAGCTCCTACTCCGTACTGCCCTTCTCCAAGACTAGATAGAATTGCTACTGGCCCTTGTAGATGTCGACGTAATGGAATGGTAGGTAGGGGAGAGAAAGGCCAGGAGAAATGGTGACTTCATTTTGGATATGCTCCTTTGTAAGTGAAAGGTGAAATGATGTAGTCAGTAGACAAGGGTTGTAATGTAAATAATTGCATGGAGCTTAGTGGTAGTCTTTTTGGTCCTTCGTCTTTTGTATAAACTATACAAAGCAACATTGTAAATATTTGTGATGGGCATGTGTGTGTGTGTGTCTATATACATATACATACATACATACATACATACATACATACATACATACATACATATATATATATATATATATATATATATATATATATATATATATATATATATATGGTATGCCCACACTAGTTGCATGTTTTACTTTTTCTTTTGTGGTTTTAATGGTTGTGGGGTGTGCCTGTTATCGTAGCTTATTTCTATGTTTTGTAGTATGTGTGGGGTGTGTCCTCTTAGTTTTACTTTTACTCTTATGCACAAATATTTCTTGAAGGAATAGAAATTTGAGAAAAGTACAAAAAACATGGGAAACTTTGTTAGATTTTCGGTAGATTCTAGCCCTCTAGTCAATAAATTTCCCTTAGGTTGGTAATTCACAATTTTTTTTTACTGCGTACTAGATAGTCTAACAGGTGATTGAGAGGCAGTTGCCATGTGGCCGCAATGGTGATCTCGAGGGTTTGTCGTTGCGGGGTGTGACAAGTCCGTAGCTTTGAGTTTCTCCCATTATAATTAATGATACTATCTTGCAAAGCCTAAGGTCTTACCCCATGCTTGTGAGCTGTTTATGAGTGAAATTGAGGTTTTAAAAGATGCGTTTGTTGTGTTAGTTCAACCCCTCATAAATAATATTTTGATGAGTTTACAAAGTAAAGGAAAAGAGATAAAATATAAGCGTAGCATATTTTTCTTTGTAATAACACAATTGCAGGTTTCATGGAGTTTTCCAAGTCAGAGGATTAAAAGCGTGAAGACTAGGTAGCATGAGTATTGTCATAGGTCATAGGCTTTTATGTAAACTTTCAACTGTTATAATTTTTGTTTTATTTGAGTTTGGAGATGTTGTAAAGAGCCCCCAAACATAACTTATAAATAGCTAACTTAGGCTCTCTACACTTAGGATAAATTAGAAACAAAAACCTAACACTAAGACTCAAATTAGACATCCATAACAACTGTCAGACGTTTGATTTCTAACTTTAAGACGTCTGATCTGTGTTCCAGACATCTAATTACCTATTGCATTGCCTTTGCATTCTGACTTCTTAAGCATCAGTTGAAGCAACCTTCTATCAGAAGTCCATAGCCTCATCCAGACGTCTAATAGTTTCCCTAGACGTCCTTAAAACAACCGTTAGACTCAAGCACCCATTTTCTTTCTGATAATAACGGGCAAAATACATTTCTAGACATCTGAACATGTCTCCATATGTCTATCATTGGACCGTTGCTCATTTATTTCTGTGCAAATCTCATTAGGAACCAAAGATCTACTCTTAGATTTCCAAGACAAGTCCTTTTTATGTTTCCAGACGTCTAGGGAATCCTACAGACATCCATACTGACATCTGTTCCTTAAAATCTAGAACCCTGTTTGGTTCTGGTCAAAATAGGAACGAATCCACTTATAATTAGACATCTAATATTTTTATCAGACATCTTATGTGAAAATATCAGGCGTCCCTATTTTGATCCAATGAAACCAGTAAAGCCTGGCTAATAGTATTAGACGGCCATAATTGTAATCAGACGTCTGATATTGCTGTCAGATTCATGATTACCCTAATTTGTGTTGGATTTCGTCCCAATCTCTTGGGACTTGCCTTCAACGGCTAGGAGACCTCTCTCAAGCATTCTTGAAGGTTCCAAACTTTCCTATAAATAGACTACAATCCCTCCTAGGCAACACACATCTCTTGAAATTCAATTCCCTTAGAAAATCACTTGCTCACTACTCTCAGCTTTCTTTTGCCCTTGTGCTATGCCAACACTCTGACTAAAGGGAAAACCCACACTCCCAGTGCACTTCATTCTGCAATATTCTCAGGGAGTTTTCTTTATGCTTAATAGAAAAGGAAGTCATCAAATTTTTGGGGTGCTCTATAGGTGTTGTTTCATTCTTACTTTTGTAGTTTGGGTATCCGGCCTGTCGACTCCCCGTCTCTTCATTGTGAAGGGAGAAACCTCCGTTTGGGGATCGGAGGTGGGATTTGTAATTGAGGTACACTACCCTCATTTAAGTAGTGTGGTTAGTGGATTGATCACTTTGTGATCGAAAATCGTAAGTCAAGGGCATGGCTTAGGTGGTGGTTGAGGAGTCGACTTTCCGCTTTGCGTTGTAGTATTTAAGTGGTGGAAAAATCGATTAATCAACAATAAAAATAACCACTCACAGAAGAGCGGGTCGTGTCCACAGGGAAGCAATTATGCAATAAACTCTCGATTATTTTATATTTTTTTGGTTAAGTGCGAAATCCCTATTCAAATCTGACATAAAATGCGATGGAAAGTAGATTCACAATAACTTAAAAAGATAAGGGTATATGTGTAGTTTTCCCTCACTGAAATCTTTAATAAATATATGATGATTTTGTGTAATTTTCAATTGTCATATACTAGAGAGAATCGGTGCACGTGTTGATCCTAAAACCAATCTTAAAATAGGTGAATATTAATAACATGCAATTATCAGAAAGCATGAGGGTGCATTCGCAATTTTACCGCAATAAAATAATAATAAATCAAAAATTAATTTCTGGAAATGGCAGTAAATGTAATTTTTAATCTCCCTCAAAATAGAGCATTTGCTCTCTCTCCTCCTCGCGAAAGAGAGAGAGAGCACCGGTGGGGCTTTCACAAGTAAGGGACGTTGGCGAAGACGAGGCCAATTCGATGGAGGTTGCGGCGTCGACGGAGATGGCCGGTAGGTGGAGGAGAAGAACGCCGGAGAGGCTACTGCTGCCGTGAAGGGGCTGCTTGAGAGGGGCGCGCGGAGGTGTGAGCCTGTGGGCGCGGCCTGGCAGAGGCGGACGGGCGGACGCCTGCAGGCGTGAAGGCATGCAGCTCCTGCGGGTGCGGCTAGGGTGGGCGCTGGAAAAGGAGCGGGTGCCTGCAGGTGCTAGGGCGGTCTGCACGCGTGTTGGGCAGTGTGCGCTGGAGTGCCTGTGGGCCGGCTGGAGATGAGCGGTGGAGAAGGAAGGATGCACCTGCGGGTGTGGCCTGGCAGGGTGAAGACACGCAGCGCCTTCAGGCGCGGCTGGAGGGAACGCAGGATGGAGCGAGGCGGGTCTGTAGAGGGGTGCGCGCTTGCTTGCTGGTTGGAGGGCGCGGTGCAGGCTTGGAGGCAGGTGCAGGCGCTTGGTGTCGCGCTTGAACATGCCTGCAGGCAATGGGAAGCTGCGTGCTTTGCTGTGCTGGTGCGTGAGCAGGCGCTGCAGGGAGGCATTGCAGAGGGTTGAAGGCACTGGACGGTGTGCGCCTGCAGGAGGGGGGGCGCTGTGGTGTGCGCGGTGCTAGCGCCTGTAGGAGGGCTGGAGCAGGCTGAGGTGATGGCACGAGCGATGCTTGCAGGCTGTGGAGAGGCTTGCTAGGGCGTGGCTACAGGCACGCGGTGGGGAGCCTGCAGCTTTGGGTGAGCGGGGAAGATGCAGAACCACAGTGCACGTTGGAGTTACCCACTCTCTAGATGATCCTCCCTCCCCTTTCTCCGCCTCTTCTTTTAACTCCTCTCCTTTGAGCGTGTGAGTTAAGGGATTTTCAAATCCCTTAACTATTTCTGGCCGGCGGTTGTTGAGGGTGCCCGGAGGATGGGGAAAAGAACAGCCGTCGGTTATTTGAAAGGGTAATTTACCTTCCCCTCCTCATTCTTTTGCCAAATATTTTTCTTCACATAAAAAGAACATAAAATCATTACATATTAAGTTATAGAATAGATGTAAACCTAAATCATGATGCATGCAAACATTCTATAACTTAATATAGTTATTTACAAACCTAAAAGATACAAGTTACTTAGGCATAATATTAGTCCATTAAAATGGACTCATCAAATACCCCATGCCTAAGATTTGCTAGTCCCTAGCAAAAATAATAGAAGTAATCAGAAGATTTCTTCTTTTCTTACTTCAAAACTTTAGAAATCCAGACAAATGTGAAGTGCTGATAGCCTAGGTAACAGATCCAAGTGAAAGAGCCAATTCGCATTGGAAGTTCGTACTTCACCCTTGGTAAATATTGCGTCGGGATAGGCAACTACTTCCCTCGGGGATAAAGCAGAGGATAATCTGTAATTTGACCACAGCGTTTGGCTTAGGTAGGAGATATCGAGTTAAATGGATTTATATTTGGTGGCACACACTCATCTGGTACTACATATAGTCTAGTACTACAGACTCTAGATCTCTAGACAATTAGACAAGTCAACTCTGAGAGAGGCTACACAACTGTGCTCTCTTGATGTTCCAGGGCACTCCCTCTTTGCTTTCTTTTTGAGATTACAAATCTCGCTAGATTTAGAAATTGTACTGACTATTTGGTGGCCTCACATGGCATCCACACTTCAATTAAAGTTCTAATAACTCTACAACTAAGTTAGAGTTCTCAACCAGTATTTGGGCGATCAGAAATACTAAAAGGTAGGTATGGGTCATATTTGGTGGAACGCGATAGGTGTTTTGTTGCCTCATAAATAATGTTACATTATAACTTGGACTTTTTTTTTTTGTAATACAAATATTTCTTTTTTTTCTTATTTTCTTTTCTCCTTTTCTTTTTTTTTTATATAATATAAATCAACATAATATGACACAGACTTTTATTTATGAGGCATTATTCGGGATGATGATGGTCAAGAGGATATTGTGTGGCTTATTTGGTGGAAGTGCCTATTCTTGGCACTGTGAAGGAATGGATAGGACAGACGTATTTCTGACCTTTGACACTATTACCCTCCTTCAGCCAAGGATACTATGAAGGACGGTCGTAACCATCGACCATAGTTATAGCTTTATTAAGACTCAATCTCTGTGTATCTGCCTTATTTGGTGACTCTCAGGAATTCACTCAAAGTACGCACACAGGAACAGAGAGTGAAAAACTATGCCTAACTTTGAAGTATCATCATCTAATTGTCCAAAACTTAGGAGTCCTTGCACTAGACTTAGCGCACTAGTAATCTCTCTACTTTCTTCTCACAAATATGAGGTGGATTTACTAGAAGATAGTATGTCTGACTCCTTATGAACTGTCCAAGGGTTTAGTAGACTACAAATGCTTATTGGTTTTCTTCAAGGATTTATTACCAAGTCTACGTGCACGTGAAATAAATGTACTGGATTCTAAACTTAAGAAATAATTTTAAGAAGAAAAACCTCCAATGACAAAGGTATTCTGCTAAGGACTAACCCATTCAGCTCAAGAAAAGAGAACCCTTATATATATATATATATATATATATATATATATGCAAATATTTATAAATGCTATAAACATTCTCAGGTTATACCCCCCCATGCCTATGACTGACAATGTCCTCATTGGAAAAATGCAGACATAGAAGAATATCACCTGAGGAGGAGAGTGGGAAGAGCTAAGGCTCCTCAAGCCGAAGTGCGTCCAAAACCTGGCCATCTGAAAGAGTAATATATGGTTTAAGTCACTGGCCATTTACTTTAAAGCTCGCACCTGAAATAGGGTTCCTAATCTCTACGGCTCCATGAGGGAAAGTATTGATAACAACGCATGGCCCATCCTAGCGGGACTTGAGCTTTCCAGGAAATAATTTAAGTCTAGAATTGAAAAGCCAGACCCACTGGTTGGGCTCAAAAGTCTTTCTAATGATGTTCTTGTCATGGAAGACTTTTGTACGTTGCTTGTAAGCTTGAGAAGTTTCATAAGCTCCATTACGAAGCTCCTCAAGCTCACTTAATTCTAACATACATGCTTTTCCCACTTTATCTAGATTCAAGTTAAACGTTTTCAATAGCCCAATAAGCTTTATGTTGGATTTTAACGGGAAGGTAGCACACTTTTCCGTAGACAAGACGGAAAGGAGACATGCCTAAGGGAGTCTTATACGCAGTTCTGTAGACCTAAAGAGCATCATTTAGTTTTTTAGACCAATCCTTCCGATCAGGCCTGACAGTTTTTTCTAAAATTCGCTTAATCTCCCTATTGGACACTTCAACTCGTCCACTCGTTTGGGGATGATAAGGTGTTGCTATCATGTGGTTGACTCCCAAATTTTGGAGTAGTCTTGTGAAGTGTACATTCTTAAAATGAGGTCCTCCATCACTTATGATCGTCCTTGGGCACCCATACCGAGAAATGATATTAGACTTAACAAAGCCCAAGACCATGGAATGGTCATTGGTTCGCGTGGGTAAGGCTTTTATCCATTTCGTTATATAGTCAACAGCCACAAGGATGTATTCATATTCGAAGGACACAGGAAAGGGACCCATGAAGTCAATGCCCCAAATATCAAAGATTTCAACATGGAGGATGGGTTGTTGGGGCATCTCGTCCCTTTTTCCAATGGTTCCTGTCTGCTGGCAACGTAGACATGCACCCACATACGTATGTGCATCTCGGAATAATGTGGGCCACCAAAAACCAGACTGAAGAACCTTATGGGAAGTCTTCTTCCCACTAAAATGTCTCCCACAGTGGAGGTCATGGTAGAAACTCAGAACACTTCTTTGTTCTTCATCAGGGACGCAACGGTGAAACAGCTAGTCAGGGCCTATTCTAAAAAGCTCGGGTTCCTTCTAGTGATAAAATTTAGCGTTGGCGAGAAAGCTGTCTCGCTTCTGCTTGTCCCATGTACTGGGGGTAATGTCCGTGACCAGATAGTTCACTATGTCAGCGAACCAAGGAGTTTTAGCTTCCACGGCCATTATAAACTCATCAGGGAAAGTCTCTTGAATACCGCCAGCAAGGTTTGATGCCTCAATAGGGATCCTAGACAAATGGTCTGCTACCACATTCTCAACTCCTTTCTTGTCTTTAATTTCCAGGTCAAATTCTTGGAGTAGCAGAATCCAACGAATTAGGAGAGGTTTGATGTCCTTTTTAGCCAGAAGATGCTTAAGGGCTGAATGATCAGTGAACACCACAACCTTAGATCCCAAAAGATAAGACTGAAACTTTTCCAAAGCAAATACTACAGCAAGTAATTCCTTTTCAGTGATCGTGTAGTTTTGCTGAGGATCCGTAAGGGTCTTGTTGGCATAATGCAGCACATGAGGTTTGCCATCAACCCTTTGACCTAAGATCGCTCCCACTGCAAAATCAGAAGCATCGCACATAAGCTCAAACGATCTGGTGCTTGGAGAATCGACGCGGTAATGAGGGCTTTCTTCAAAACTTGGAAAGCCTCACCACATCTATCATCAAAACTGAAGGAGACATCCTTCGCTAACAGGTCGCAGAGTGACTTAGAGATTTTACTGAAATCTCTAATGAAGCGCCTATAAAATCCAGCATGGCCAAGGAAAGATCTAACCTGACGAACATTGACGAGAAATGGAAGCTTAGAGATGGAATCAATTTTTGCAGTGTCCACCTCTAATCCTCTCTCGGAAACTATATGCCCTAACACAATGCCCTGCTGGACCATAAAGTGGCTTTTCTCCCAGCTAAGCACCGGCTTTGCCTCTTCGCAACGGGTTAAGACTTTATCATGGTGCGAAAGGCATAGGTCAAACGACAAGCCATAAATGGAGAAGTCATCCATGAAAATTTCAACGAACTCGTCGATCATATCAGAAAAGATAGCTATCATACAACGTTGGAAAGTTGCAGGAGCATTACATAACCTGAATGGCATTCGGTGGAACGCAAAAGTGCCATATGGACTCCTGAAGGTGGTACGCTCCTGATCATCAGGAAAAATGGCTATCTGATTGTACTCAGAGTACCTGTCAAGAAAACAAAAGTACTTGTTCCCCGCCAATCGTTCCAGAATTTAATCGATAAACGGTAAGGGGAAATGGTCTTTCTGGGTAGCCGTGTTTAAACGGTGGTAATCAATGCAGACCCTCTAACCAATTGAGGGTCTAGTGGTCACCGGTTCACTTTGGTCATTCTCTTCCACAGTGATTCCTGCCTTTTTCGGAACTACGTGAATAAGATTGACCCATTTACTATCTGAAATGGGATAGATAATTCCTGCATGCAGCCATTTCAGAATCTCCTTTTTAACAACCTCCCGTATATTTGGATTGAACCTTCTCTGCATATCTCGGAAAGGCTTCACGGACTCATCCGTGTATATATGATGCATGCAAAGAGAGGGATCAACCCCCTTAATATCAGCAATTGTCTAGGCAATTGCTTCCTTGTGCCTTTGTAAACACTCAAGCAGAGCTCCCTCCTGCAATTCAGATAATGCAGACGAGATAATAACGGGGAGCGTGTTATTAGGGCCAAGGAAATCATATTTCAATGTGCTTGAGAGGGGTTTCAACTCCAATTTAGGAGCCTTTTGGATTGAGGGTTTTAGTTGAGATGCCCCCGCCTCAGGCAGCGGATCTACTTTCACAGTCCAGGGTGGGGACAGAGACTCAGTGTGTATCCCCAGCAACTCTTCTAGTTCGGGCATTTCCCTTTCAGTTTCTTTAATAATCGAGGGATGGTCCTTAGATATGACCTTCTGAAGGGGATCTCTACATAAGAGTGCTGGAGTAGTCTCTTCAATTATTTCATCAATGACCTCAATTTAAGAACAATCTTCAAATCCAGGTTGCTTGTAAGTATCAAAAACATTCAACCGGATCTTCTTGTTCCCAAAGCCCATTTTAAGTGCCCCAGATCTACAATTTATAGAGGCATTGGTTGTGGCCAAGAAGGGGTATCCCAAAATAATGGACGACTTTGTAGGCTTATTAGATGGGTTAGTATCAAGTACCAGAAAGTCAACGGGGAAGAAGAAATCCTCCACTCGCACAAGGACATCTTCCAACAATCCCCGCGATGTCTTAAGTGATCTGTCTGCAACCTGGAGGATTACTGGACTAGGCTTTAGCTTTCCTCCTCCCACAAGGTCGTAGACAGAGCTCGGTAGAATGTTTACCCCCTCACCCAGATCGAGCAGAGCCTCGTCAATGTGTTGGTTACCTATAACCACTGAAATATACGGGGCCCTTGGGTCTTTCATTTTGGGGGGTGTTCCATGCTGGAGTACTGAGCTATCATGGTCAGGTAGGATGACCTTGGTTTGGACCTGTTTCCTAGATCGGCGCTTCTGGGTGCACAGGTCCTTCAGAAACTTGGCATAGGACGGAATCTGTTTAATCGCTTCCAACAGAGGCAAGTTAATCTAGACTTGCCTAAAAGTATCCATAATCTCTTCCGTCCTATCCTTGGCTCCAGACGAGCCAACAGAAGATTCCCCAGGAGCAGATAGGCGCTCTAGATAGGGCACCCTCAGCTTTTGGGTAGAGGGGTCATCATGGTGGGAAAGGGGTGGTGGAAGGACGACATCCTCATTGTGGGTGATTTTGTGCGAGGGAGAGTGGTGTGGCTCTTCCTCGGGTGAGATGGAAGTCGGGACAAGTGTGGAAGGGGAATTCTGAGTTGTAACCGTAGGAGTGTTATTAGGCTTGTCAATCTTTTTTCTACTCCTCAACACGGTCACTGCTTGGGCGTGCTCCCTGAATACAACCCCCTTGCCCTTGGGTTCTCCTCAGAAGAGCTAGGTAGCTTCCCCAGATCACGTTGCCTAACTGCCTTAGTAAGATGACCAATTTGGGATTGCATATCAGTAATCATCTTATTCTGAGATTGGATAACCATATTTTGGTGCTCTTGCATTGCTTTCATCATGGCCTTCAGTTCATCCATCTTAGAGGGCTTATTCGGAGGAGGATTTTCATAAGAAGGTTGGTATGTGGGCTGGGGAGGTAAGGGTCTTGTATTCCTTGAGTTAGAAGCATCACCTTGCTTCCAAGAGAAGTTTGGATGGTTTCGCCACCCTGGATTATAAGTGTTGGAGTAAGGGTTATTGCGAGGGGGTGGAAACCTTGGGCCACGTTCAAGTTGGCCTGAATCAACTCAGGGAATTGGTTTGCCTGATGGCACTCCGTAGTGGCGTGCATTGTGCTTTGGAAAATGGAGCATTCTCTTGAAGCCTGAAAAATAGGGGCTGCTTGCGGGTTCATGTCGGGGTTTGCTAAAAGCTTATCAAAGTTTTTATTCAATAGTTGAATCTGATAAGCCAAATCCTGAGAAGCCCCAGCTTCATGGGCTTCTATCTTCCTCGGCAAGATTGATGGTTTTCTTTCTTGATAGGCAGAGGACAGATGTATGGAGTTGTCGCTTAATGTTTCAAATAATGCCCAGGCTTCATCCTCAGTTCTGGTCATGAAGGTTCTTGTATAGGCTGCATCAATGGTTTGCCTATGCCTTTCAGATAATTCGTTATAGAACCTTTCGACCAACTGCCATCTTGGCACTTGATGGTGGGGGCATAACCTAAGAAGGTCATTAAAGCGCTCCCAAGTCTCATGAAATTGCTTCCCTTCCTATTCAGTAAAACCCATAATCTCTCTTCTGTAATGGTTGGTTTTACTCATAGGAAAATACTTTTTTAAAAATTCTCCCTTAAGGGTGGCCCAATCATTTACCCTTGCATCGAGGGTATGATACCAGTGCTTGGCCTTATCCTTTAGGGAGAAAGGAAATAGAGTCCTCATTAGGGCTTCATCAGTAAAGCCCTGGAGCTTCACCGTGGAACAGACCTCGGTGAATTCCTCCAAATGCCGGTAGGGGTCCTCCTTATTAGTACCATAAAAAGAGGGCAATAGAGATATGGTACTGCTCTTGATCTCATACAGATTATCCCTTGCCGGTCGTCTTAGTGCTTGTGCAGGTTGGTTAGTTGGAATAAAATAGTCCCTTAGGGTTCTTTGTTGATTTGCACCTTGCTCAGCCATTCCTTCTTTTTCCTCTCCTAGGTGAGCTCTCCTAAGAATTCTCTCAGGCTCAGGATCAAACATTAGATTACTCTCTAGAGAGCGTCTACCAAGCATACAAAACATAGTTCAGGTTTTTATTGAGTAAGTTAAACATCCACTCCAAAGATAAGTCAAAAGATCAAGACTTATCCCCTCCGTTCCCACGTAAGTGGTATAAGAGGGGTGTGGACTTGAAATCTTAACCTTCTTTATTACGGAGGTCGAATTAGTTAATATAAATGGCCAAATAAGTTTTTCACTGTAATTATGTGCCTTAATTCAACCTTCGAGTGCCCTAGGACCTATACTTTGCTTGGATGATACTCCTAGGTGATCAAGTGAGAAGTTACTCCAAGGATGAACAAAGGGATGCAAGTAGGGCGAACCCTTCCTTTGAGGCGATGCGTATGCGGTGCCCCTTAACTACCCTTTTGTTCCTTTAAGGTGTGTCCCCCTCTGTGGAGCTTCAAAACACTTGGTCAAAAGATAGTATCACCACCACTGGAAAGAACAATAGGAGGGTTTTCATCGATAAAGAGATCGGTGCCTATAGCCTTAAGGGATCGAGCCTTAGTACGGTGCCTAATGTGCGTGCTCAGTATTAGAAGTGTGCAACACACTGCAAATCTTTGTAATTTCTTTCGAAATAGTAGACAAGTCTCTTAGAATCAGATCAAATGTGAATTGCTTTTAGGGTTGAATCTGATTATCAGTCCCACTTTTAGTTATGTGACCATTGAATTAGTAAATTCAAACAACTTGGTGGTCTTGAATTTAAATTTGAATGCAAATGCATGAACAGGAGCTGGATGCAAAAGTTAGAAAGATGTACCTGTCTCCAGCAATCTTCGTGCTAATATGCTTGCAATGCAATAATAAGATCTAATGTGTTGCTCAATCACCCCTAAATGCGCGCACCTAAGGGCATGCAACTTCCAAATAGGCAGCTCGATATTTTCTTTGTTGGTTTTAAAAGCAGGCAAGTAGAAAATAAAATCACGCACGCACAAAAAAAAAAATTGTAAGCCCTAGTAGCTAAAGAATGTGGGGACAAACCCCCAAAAATTCAACCCCAATGACTACAAGGGAGAAAAGACAGAAATAAATGTGACGATGTAGAATCCTCTGCGAAAGCAGGATCTTGGTCTCCTTCATCTTTTCCTCGTGTGGCTTAACTCGTGGTTGCTGTCACTGAACTGTTGTGCCTCATTGCCTCGTTAGATTCCTCGCACAGTAAAAAAAATTGATCAGATAATTTCGCAACTCAGAATATTCAAAAACAATGAAGTAAATTTATTGCGTCTGTTGCCTCCCCGACAACGGCGCCAATTTGACGAGTCGACTTTCCGCTTTGAGTTGTAGTATTTAAGTGGTGGAAAAATCGACTAATCAACAATAAAAATAACCACTCACAGAAGAGCGGGTCGTGTCCACAGGGAGGCAATTATGCAATAAACTCTCGATTATTTTATATTCTTTCGGTTAAGTGCGAAATCCCTATTCAAATCTGACATAAAATGCTATGGAAAGTAGATTCATAATAACTTAAAAAGATAAGGGTATATGTGCAGTTTTCCTTCACTGAAATCTTCAATAAATATATGATGATTTTGTGTAATTTTCAATTATCATATACTAGAGAGAATTGATGCACGTGTTTATCCCAAAACCAATCTTAAAATAGGTGAATATCAATAACATGCAATTATCAGAAAGCATGAGGGTGCATTCGCAATTTTACTGTAATAAAATAATAATAAATCAAAAATGAATTTCTGGAAATGGCAGTAAATGTAATTTTTAATCACCCTCAAAACAGAGCATTTGCTCTCTCTCCTCCTCGCGAGAGAGCGAGGGCACCGGCGGGGCTTTCACAAGCAAGGGACGTTGGCGAAGACGAGGCTAATCCGATGGAGGTTGCGGCGTCGACGGAGATGGCCGGAGGTGGCCGGTAGGTGGAGGAGAAGAATGTCGGAGAGGCTGCTGCTGCCGTGAAGGCGCTGCTTGAGAGGGGCGCGCGAAGGTGTGCGCCTGTGGGCGCGGCTTGGCAGAGGCGGACGGGCGGACACCTGCAGGCGTGAAGGCATGCAGCACCTGCGGGCGCGGCTAAAGGTGGGTGTTGGACAAGAAGTGGGCGCCTGCAGGTGCTAGGGCAGTCTGCACGCGCGGTAGGTAGTGTGCGCTGGAGTGCCTGCGGGCCGGCTGGAGATGAGCGGTGGAGAAAGAAGGATACGCCTGCTGGCGCGGCCTGGCAGGGTGAAGACGCGCAGCGCCTTCAGGCACGGCTGGAGGGAGCGCAGGATGGAGCGAGGCGGGTCTGCAGAGGGGTGCGCGCCTGCTTGCTGGTTGGAGGGCGCGGTGCAGGCTTGGAGGCAGGTGTAGGCGCTTGGTGCCACGCCTGAACAGGCCTGCAGGCAATGGGCGACTGTGTGCTTTGCTGTGCGGGTGCGTGAGCGGGCGCTGCAAGGAGGCGCTGCAGAGGGTTGAAGGCGTTGGAAGGTGTGCGCCTGTAGGAGGGGGGGCGCTGTGGTGTGCGTGGTGCTAGCGCCTGCAGGAGGGCTGGAGCAGGTAGAGATGATGGGGCGAGCGGTGCTTGCAGGCTGCGGAGAGGCTTGCTAGGGCGCCGCTGTAGGCGCGCGGTGGGGAGCCAGCAGCTTTGGGTGCACGCGGAAGTTGCAGAACCACAGTGCACGCTGGAGTTACCCACTCTCTGGATGATCCTCCCTCCCCTTTCTCCGCCTCTTCTTTTAACTCCTCTCCTTTGCGCGTGCGTGAGTTAAGGGATTTTCAATTCCCTTAACTATTTCTGGCCGGCGGCTGTTGAGGGTGCCTTGAGGATGGGGAAAAGAACAGCTGCTGGTTATTTGAAAGGGTAATTTACCCTCCCCTCCTCATTCTTTTGCCAAATATTTTTCCTGCACATAAAAAGAACATAAAATCATTACATATTAAGTTATAGAATAGATGTAAACCTAAATCATGATGCATGCAAACATTCTATAACTTAATATAGTATTTAACAAACCTAAAAGATACAATTAAAATTACCTAGGCGTAATATTAGTCCATTAAAATGGACTCATCGGTGGTTTTCTCCCGTCTTGGATTTCCACCTAAAAATCTAGTACCTCTTTGTGTGATTGTATTTTTTGTCTTACAATATTTTATAAATTCACTATTCACCCCCCCTCTAGTGCAATTTCATTTGGTATCAGAGTAAGTTTTCCACTTTTAGGAGTAACATTCGTGGAAAGATCACATGGAGGGGAGAGTCATTTCTACTGGCAGATCTGAGGGGCAATCCACCACCTGACCACCACTCTTCGAAGGGACAAACTACACTTATTGGAAGCTGAGAATGAAGATGTGGCTTCAAGCCAACGATTTCTCCATTTGGGAGAAATGCGAATCCACATACGTCATTCCCGAGAAATCAGAAACGGGATACACAGTGGAGCAGGTTCATCACCTTGGATGGAATGCTAAGGCAATGAACTTACTCTACTGCACACTCAGCTCGGAGAAATTCAACCGCATTAACCAATACACAACCGCCGACGAGATATGGAGAACCTTAGAGGTAACTCATGAAGGTACGTATAGATTTAAATCCTCTAAGATTAACGTGTTATCATAGGAATTCGAAGCCTTTTCTATGAAGGAAAATGAGAGACTTAGGGATATGTACACCCGATTCACGTTAATCGTGAATAACCTCAAGTCACTAGGAAAGACATTTATAAAGGGGGAGTTTCAAGGGAAGCTCCTTCGCTCCCTTGGACCCGAGTGAGAGCAAAAAGTAACAGCAATAGAAGAAACCAACCAAGTAGAGGATCTAGACATGGAAAATCTACTTGGGAATCTTATGGCTTATGAATAAAAAATGGAGCAAAAGAAGAAATCTATCACATCGGAGCCAAAGAAGAAGACTTTAGCCTTCAAAGCTACGTCGGATGATGAGGTAAGTATCGGTGACGAAGAATTAGTTTTATTAGCTAAAATGTTTAAAAAGTTTCTCATAAATAGAAAAGAGATTAAGGGAAAGAAAAGGGAGGAAGAACCTCTAGTTTGCTATAATTGCAAGAAGTGAGGTCACATAAGGAAGGATTGTTCCTCACTCAAAAGGAATGATGAGAAGAAATACAAGAAGCCTTCCGACTACAAGAAGATCTCCAAGCCCAAGGGACTCAAGAAGAAGGCATTCCAAGTAACTTGGGATGACTCCACCTTCGAAGAAGAAGAGGAGGAGGAAACAAATGAAGAAACGGTATGCTTGGGACTCATGGCCACGAAAGATGCTTTTGAATCTGAATCTGAGGAACCTGAGGTAAGCTCCTATTCTCTAGATGAATTACAAGATGCTTTTGATTCACTATATCTAGATCTTAAGAGAACAAAGACCAAAAGCAAAGCTCTAAAAGAAGAAAACTTAGAGAATAAGAAATTAATCAATGATCTTGAAGAGAAGAATCTAATTCTTACTAAAGAAACCACTGCCTTGAATATGCAAATAAGAAACCTAATGATTGAAAAAGAGTCATTAACAAATGATTTGTATACGGCAATGAGTGAACAAAAATTTCTAGATAGAGAAGAATTACTCGACAAAATCCATGTGCTTGAAAAATCAAACTCCTTTAAAAAGGATGAGAATATCTTTCTTAGAGTGGAGATTAGGGGACTAGAAGATAAACTAGACATAATGAAAATAGAAATAAATTACCTTAAAAAGAATCAAATCAACTTTTTGAGGACTTAGCCAAATTTACAAAGGGGAAAGATAACTTGGACAAGCTCATTGCCCATCAAAAACCTTCCTCGAGTAAATTTGGACTAGGCTTTTATGAACCTAGTCAAAGTGAGCTGAAAAAGGATCCTCCTCTAAAGGAGACCACTAGCAAATACAGATCCACATTGCAATGGATACCGAAAAGACAACTTTCACTTTCTTTTGTAGGGATGAAAGGACATTATAATGTCAAAAATTGGATATACAAAATGAAGGATGGACAACTCAAATTAGAAAGACCTATAGAAACACCAAGCCACCAACGGAGATTTTTTGTAGGAGGAAAGGGGTCTACAAGAAAGAAGACAAGGAGACCACCGCCGTCAAGGAGGCCGATGGGTGATGGACTTCGGATGTTCAAAACATATGACGGGAGACAAGCACCTATTTTTGGACCCTCAACCTACTGATGGAGGAACAGTTACATTTGGCAACAACCACAAGGGTCATATTATTGGCCTTGGTAAAATAGGTAACCCTCTCTCTCCCATCTCAAATGTCTCTCTAGTTAAAGGACTAAAACATAATCTTTTAAGTGTTAGTCAAATTTGTGATAAGGGGTTTAAGGTAGTATGTACTTCGGAAATGTTTGAAATTATGCATGCATTAACCAATGAAACCCTTTTTAAAGGAACTAGATTTAAAGACATTTATATCGTAGAATTTGATAAAAATAGCACTTATGAATGTCATGTAGTAAATGAGTTAAGTATATGGCATAGAAGATTAGGGCATGTTCATATAAAGCTAGTTCAGAAACTAGCCAAACATGAACTAGTCCAAGGTCTTCCTAAAGGAAAAATTTTAAATGAGCTTATCTGTGATTCATGTAAATTAGGTAAAATTATGAAATCTAGTTTTAAAAATAAAGAATTTATATCCATATCAAGACCATTAAAACTACTTCACCTGGATTTGTTTGAACTAACAAAATATGAGAGCCTCAGTGGATGCAAATATTACCTTGTAATTGTAGACGATTTTTCAAGGTTTTCTTGGGTCTCCTTCTTGAGATCCAAAGAAGGAGTATTTTCCATCTTTTATATTTTTTGTAGGAAGGTCTAAATTGAAAAAGGCTACCAAATCACTCATATTCGTAGTGATCATGGGGGCAAGTTTGAAAATTCCTTGTTTGATGATTTTTGTCAAGAGCATGGTATTGCTCATGAGTTTTCTTTCCCCTGAATACCTCAACAAAATGGGGTGGTTGAGAGAAAGAACCGTACTCTTCAAGAGTGTGCTCGAACATTGCTCATAGACTCGGGGTTACCGAAGTACTTTTGGGCCGAGGCAGTTAACACGGCTTGTTACGTGTTAAATTGCACCTTAATTCGATCCGGGTTGCGAAAAGCTTGTTTTGAATTATATTATGGGAAAATGCCCAAAATCAGTTATTTTAAAGTTTTTGGATGTCAGTGCTTTGTTTTGAATATCCGCTCAAATTTAGATAAATTTGATGCTAAAGGTGAAGAAGCCATTTTTATTGGTTATTCTTCACGTAGTAAGGAATATTAAGTCTTTAACAAGACCACATTAATAGTGGAGGAAACCCTTCATGTTTCCTTTAATGAATCTCCTCACTCTTCCTCGATTGACCGAGTCAATATAGAAGATGAAGATGAAGATGATTCTTCTATTGATGTGTCTAACATTCCAAACTCTAATATCCATAATCTTCCAAAAGATTGGATATATTAAAGGGATCATCCCGAAAGTCAAGTCATTGAAAATGTTTCCGATGGCGTTAAAACCCGATCTTGTTTTAGTTTCTCTTTCGGTCTCTCCACCTTTGTATCTCAAGTTGAACCCCAGAGTGTCGAGGAAGCATGCTCCAAAGAATCTTGGATGATGGCAATGTAAGAGGAACTCAACCAATTCCAAAGGAATGAAGTTTGGGATCTAGTACCTAAGCCTAAAGGGCAAACGGTAATAGGTACCAAATGGGTATTCCGGGACAAGTTGAATGAATCCGGTATAGTCATTCGGAACAAGGCTCATTTGGTAGCACAAGGGTACAACAAAGAAGAAGGAATTGATTTTAATGAGACCTATGCTCTCGTAGCTCGACTCGAATCAATTCTCATGCTTCTTGCTTATGCCGCCTTCCTTGGCTTTAAACTCTTTCAAATGGACGTTAAGAGCACGTTTCTTAACGGATTCATTAAGGAGGAAGTTTTTGTAAAACAACCTCCTGGTTTTGAGTCTCATGATAAGCCTCATTTTGTCTATAAATTAAATAAGGCACTATATGGTCTAAAGCAAGCTCCTAGAGCTTGGTATGAGAGACTCAAAGGCTATCTGTTAAATGCAAAATTTTCTATAGGGGAAGCTGATTCCACATTATTCATTAAAAGAAAAAGAAAAGATATTTTATTAGTTCAAATATATGTAGATGATATTATCTTTGGTGTTACTAATGAATCTATGTGTAGAAAGTTTTCAGAGATTATGCAGGAAGAATTCGAAATGAGTTTGATGGGTAAACTCAAGTTTTTCTTGGGCTTACAAATCACTCAACTCGAATTCGGAACCTTTGTGTGTTAATCAAAATACGCAAAGGAGATGCTGAAAAGATTTGAAATGATGAAAAGTAAAGGGAAGAACACTCCTATGAGGTTACAACTTCCCTAGACTTGAATGAATCAGGTACGCCCATAGATCAAAAGCTATATCATAGCATGATTGGATCTTTACTGTATTTAACTTCTAGTAGACCTGACATTTTATTTAGTATCTGCTTATGTGCTAGGTTTCAATCAAACCCTAAACAAACACACTTAAATGCTGTAAAACGAATATTTAGATATCTAGTTGACACATCTGATTATGGCTTATTCTACCCTAGGAGTCCACAATTCAACTTAGTCACATATAGCAATGGGAACTACGCAGGTAGCCGCATCGATAGGAAGAGTACTAGTGGGATGTGTCAATTCTTGGGCGAATCACTAGTCTCTTGGTTTTCAAAGAAACAATCTAGTGTAACCCTATCAACCACGGAGGTTGAATACATAGCCACCGCTCTAGCATGTTCCCAAGTGTTATGGATGAAAAATACTTTGCAGGATTTTAACTTGATATTTAATAAAATAAAAATATTATGTGATAATACTAGTGCTATCAACTTCTTGAAAAATCTCGTACATCACTCCCGTACAAAGCATATTGATGTTCGACATCATTTTTTGAGATAATGTACTTAAGGGAGAAATCGAGGTTGAATTTATTTGTATTGAATTGCAATTGGCTGATATTTTCACTAAACCTTTGAATTATGATCATTTTAATTATATACGTAGGAAACTAGGCATATGTAAGCTAAGTGATATTTGAAGAATTTATTGACTTAATAGAATTTCGTTTGTCATGAACATAGAAGGAGCCTTGACTTTACCAAGTTAAGAGCCTTCAAACATAGTTCAAACATCAAAATGCACATTCTGTGCAATATCAGACGTTTGATTAACACCACAGATGTCTTATACTTAAAAATTCGACATCTGAAGATGTGTAATAGACGTCGATTTGATATCTAAAAAGAGATGATAAAAGAGCTATTTCAGACATCCGTTATCATTCACAGACATCTTGACCGTCGTCCAGATGTGTTGACAGCCATCTATTTCTATATCAAAGTATGTATTAAGATGTCTGGATTCAAACGTCTGATTACTTAGTCAGACATCGTTTAAGTCATCTGATAAAGAAATCAGATGACAACCCGTAGCTTTGGAGTGAGATCTAGGAAGGACTGTCTGCAGAAATCAGACGTCTAATTTTAGCTTTAGATGTCAGTTAAGTCGTCTGATGCAGAAATCGGACAACAACATGGAGAATAAACCATTTTCTAGGGAGGTATGTCTGCAGAAATCAAACGTCTAAATTATTAATTAGTCGTCAGATAAGTCGTCTGGTAATTAAAATGGACGACGCCATCAAAAGGGTTAAAATCTTGCAGGGCCAATCTCGATGTTTGACGACATCTTCAGACGTCTGATCTGGCAAAAATCTGTCGCCTCACGTCTGTTCTCTGAATGGTTTTGCAATGAAAAATTTCCAACTTTAAGGGGAGACTTACTCAACACCCTGGGATGTAAAACCCCACTCATTGAGGTCCCACTTCTCCCATTCTCAAAATCCCTAAGACCTCTCTCTCCCGCCTGACGGACGACGGCTGCAAGTTGGTGTTGCTCCTCTCGCCGCCAGACAACCGCTCCGCCTCCTCGACGACTAGCGGCGCAGCTGCTCTCCTGCACGCGTGCCCCCACTCCTCCGCACGTCTGGAGATCCTCCTCTGTGGGTATAACCTCTCAAACCCTTAGGACATCTCCACGGCTTTGCTCAAGACTCTTTAAAGCCCTCAACTTGTCTCTTCTTTTTGATGAACAACTTGATTTCCTCTTCTATCATGCCTATTTTTGACCTAGGAGCTAAAACCCTAGAACAAAACCTATAGCTTGGAACTTATTTTTTATGTAGCATAAATGTGTATTTTTTTGGTTGATAATGGTAAGGGTATTACCTCAAGTGATTCAAGTCGACATCTTAGTGGCTTAAATTCAAAGGTATATTGCCACAACATTTGGTAGGTTGTATTGCCTCAAGGCATACTGCCACACAATTTTTTATCTGGTATCAATGTTGTATGCATGTATGGCATTATATTGCCTTATTGGTTGAATGACTGGTGTGGGATTGTCTTTGCAGGTGTTCTATCCTATAACACCAAACCCCTCCCTCCAAAACCCAACCACCCAACCCACCCAAAATGCCTCCCTGTCGGAAGCAAGCCGAGGGCTCTTCCACCTCCTCTTCCTCCTATTTGGCTGACCAACTGTGTGGCGACATCGCTAGACAGCGATTTCGTCGCTTTGCAAATGCTAAAGTCAAGTTCCCTTGATTCATTATATGGAATGACTTTGCCCATCTAAACCTTCGGGAACATTTTGAAACCCTTCATCTCTTCCACTATTTTGACCGATTGTTCCATTCTGGCGTTGGAACTATTGGTGTGTTTCCTGATCTTGTCCGACTTTTCTACGCCAACATCATTGAAGACTACAGCAACGATGAACTTGAGTTACATACCCATTTATTTGGGCGTGAAATCTCCCTATCACCTTTGATTCTATTTCCGCCCTTCTTGCCATCCCTAATGAGGGAAATGACTTCAATGACATTCTGAGGCAATATGACTCAGAAGTCATAAATCAAGAATTAGTCCTACTTGAAAAATGTCAAAAATCTTGGCACCTTACCATGCAAGAACTTCAAACCTCTTCCTCGATTACTCTCTCGCATTTTTGGGTGGGACCTTCTAAATAAATCGGGAGGTTTTGATTATATCTCGCGTCAACACAAGGCACTCCTTTTTGTTGCCGTACGTCACATTCCCTTCAACTATTGCCACCGCATTGTTCGTGTTATGAATGAGGACCATGGGGCATCTCTACCATTTGGGTCCATTTTATCCAAAATTTTTGTAAGCCATCGGATCTCTATCAATGGCCAGGCGGTTGACAAAAGGATTGAGCCCTACAACTAGGCCACAGCTGCCAAGATGCACATTCTTAGAGAGCATCTTGAGCCAGCCGAAGAGCCCGCTGAAGAAGAACCTCTTCCACCCTTTTCGGATCTCCATGAAGAACGTCCACTTCAAATAGAAGCTCCTCGCTCAAGCTTTGATGAGACATGGGATCCCACCATGGATTCCCTCTCCTCCGGTATCTCTCTCTTGTTGCAACGAACCGGCGAGATGTACACTTATATGGGAAGTATGCACCATGACATCGACGAACTTCGTTCTAACGTTTGCAATCTGCAGATGGGACAAGGACCCGCTCGCCACCGCCATGATCAAGAAGACTAGTTTAGTTCTTTTGTTTGTCTTATGTCATTACATAGCACTTGTAGTTTAAGTATCAACCCTTTCAGAACCCTTCATGATGATATTCAAAAATGGGGAGAACTTAGGGAAGAACTTAGGAAATGACATAAAAGCTTACGAAAAATCTTCTCAAAATAGGTATAGATTACTAAGTACAACTTTCAGGGGGAGAAAATAAAAATCTACAAGTATATTTTGAAAATCATCAAAAAGCGGGAGATTGTTAGTTCAACCCCTCATAATAATATTTTGATGATTTTACAAAGTAAAGAAAAAGAGATAAAACATAAGCATAGCATATTTTTCTCTATAATAACATACTTGTAGGTTTCATGGAGTTTTCCAAGTCGGAGGATTAAAAGTGTGAAGAACAGGTAGCATAGTATTGTCATAGGTCATAGGCTTTTATGTAAACTTTCAACTGTTATAATTTTTATTTTATTTGAGTTTGGAGATGTTGTAAAGAGCCCCCAAACATAACTTATAAATAGCTAACTTAGGCTCTCTACACTTAGGATAAATTAGAAACAAAAACCTAACACTAAGATTCAAATCAGACATCCATAACAACTGTCAGATGTTTGATTTTTAACTTTAAGACGTCTGATCAGTGTTCCAGACATCTAATTACCTATAGCATTGCCATTGCATTCTGGCTTCTTAAGCATCAGTTGAAGCAACCTTCTTTCAGAAGTCCATAGCCTCATCCAGACGTCTAATAGTTTTCCTAGACGTCCTTAAAACAACCGTTAGACTCAAGCACCCATTTTCTTTCTGATAATAATGGGAAAAATTCATTTCTAGACATCTGAACATGTCTCCAGATGTCTATCATTGGACCGTTGCTCATTTATTTCTGTGAAAATCTCATTAGGAACTAAAGATCTACTGTTAGATTTCCAAGACAAGTCCTTTTTATGTTTCTAGATGTTTAGGGAATCCTACAGACGTCCATACTGACGTCTATTCCTTAAAATCTAGAACCTTGTTTGGATCTGGTCAAAACAGGAACAAATCCACTTATAATTAGACGTCTAATATTTTTATTAAACGTTCCTGTTTCGATCCAATGAAACCAGTAAAGCCTGGCTAACAGTATTAGATGACCATAATTGTAATCAGACATCTTTCAAGACATCTGATCCTAAAATCTGACGTATGATATTGCTGCCAGATTCATGATTACCCTGATTTGTGTTGGATTTCGTCTCAATCTCTTGGGACTTGCCTCCAACAGCTAGGAGACCTCTCTCAAGCATTCTTGAAGGTTCCAAACTTTCCTATAAATAGACTACAATCCCTGTTAGGCAACACACACCTCTTGAGATTCAATTCCCTTAGAAAATCACTTGCTTACTACTCTCAGCTTCCTTTTGCCCTTGTGTTGTGCCAACACTTTGATTAAAGGGCAAATCCACACTCCCGGTGCACTTCATTCTGCAAATTCTCAGGGAGTCCTCTTTATGCTTAATAGATAAGGAAGTCATCAAATTTTTGGGGTGCTCTATAGGTGTTGTTTCATTCTTACTTTTGTGGTTTGGGTATCCGACCTGTCGGGTCCCCGTCTCTTCATTGTGAAGGGAGAAACCTCCGTTTAGGGATCAGAGGTAGGATTTGTAATTGAGGTACACTACCCTCGTTTAAGTAGTGTGGTTAGTGGATTGATCACTTTTTGATTGAAAATCCTAAGTCAAGGGATTGGCTTAGGTGGTTGTTTTCACCTGTCTTGGGTTTCCACCTAAAAATCTAGTGCCTCTTTGTGTGATTGTGTTTTTTTATCTTACAATATTTTATAAATTCATTATTCACCCCCTCTCTAGTGCAATTTCATGTTGTAGTAATAAATCCTCAAAAATAGCTCAAACAACAAATAAAATTTATATTCGAACGAAAGTCCGAGGTCATTCGCTGGGAGCAAATAGGGATTCATGCGCTAATCTAAACAATTAATGTAAATGAGCACAAAATATTACTCAAAAATCTAATGTGCAATGTAGCACATGAGTGTATGAGTAGTTAAAAATAAATTTATACAAAATAATTACAATTTGGATCACCAATTATAAGTCTAATACATAGAATAATTACTCAAATCTTAATCAAAGGCATGTATATGTGATCAAACGTTTGATTTTGCAATTAGACGTCTTAAAAGACATTGCTACAGTACCACTTTATGATTTTTCTTCTGTTTCTTCTCTTCTGGCTTGACTTCTATCTTCTCTTCTCTGTGTGCCTCTTCTGCCTTCTTTCTCTACTGCTTCTTCTTTCTTTCTTTCTTTGGCTTTTGATAACACCACGCAAGGGGGTAGTAATTAGGTTGAATATGGCCCATCTTTAGAATAAAAGGCACAACATAAAGTAGAATAGGAGCATTGCATGCATCAAGTACCAAGATTGCTTATAAACTGTATTAATGGCCATTTGTGTAAAGCATTTGTCAAAGCAGGCCTCAGATGAGCAATCGGACCGCACGGATGGATTCAGGACGACGAACGGAGTCTAACGGACTCAAAATCGGCCAAATCCGACATCCGGAGCTCCCACAATGGGCCCAAGAAATCCTGACCGTTGATCTGGAGATCAACGGCCTAGAACGCGCCACGTCGCCCCGCCCCCGCCGCCCGCACGCCCCCAAGCCAGCCAAGGACGCATCTCGGCCGTTGATCTTCGATCGAACGGCCGAGATCCGCGCGCTCGCCCGCGGTCGCCGCGACAAAGCGCGGGCGTGGCGCAACGGTTAGCGCGCACGCCCGCGTCGCGGCGACGCGCGTTCGATTCGCGCGGAGCGAAAATCATCTACGGGCGAAGGGCGCGGCAAAATTGAGCCGCGCGATCAGAAGCGAGCGGCTAGGATCGCGCCACGCGGCGCGACGACAGCGCCCCACCTCCCACGCGCGCGCGCACGCCGGGCGGAAACGCGCGCGCGCACGCGCGCCCGAAGCGCGATCCTAGCGCAGGCGCGGGAGGATCTCAGCCGTCTGATCATCAATCGGACGGCTCTCGTTCGACGCCCACGGATCGCGCCTGAAGAGAGAGAGGGGCGGGCGGCTGACCGGCGGCAGAAGACCTTCACCGACGTATATGGAAGCGGTTTTAGCGACGTTCTGGATGTCGCTAAAGCACATTCTTCTTTCAGGAAGCCCTTAACTCTATTTAAACCCCCTTCTACCACCATTCAAGGCATCCTCTCCCACTTGCAACTACTCCACTCCTCTCCTAGCTAGTCTTAGGCACCCTTGTAATCGCCGGAGACGACGAGCCGCCGACGGAGCCTCCTCCACCGCCGTGGCTGCCTCGTCGCTCTCCACTCTCTCTCTACCTCTCTCTCTCTCTTTTAAGCTTTCATTTACTTTTGTTGAAGCATGTATTTAATATTGTAAACCATGAACTATGAATGCATGTTTAATGAAATTGTTTTTCATTTAGTTGCCTTTTTAATTTCTGTTTAAAGTGCAAGATCAAAACCAAGAGCTTTCTAACCCTAAACTCTCTCTATCTCTCGCTTTTCAAAACCGTTTCTTTCGCAAGCAAAACTCCGCCTTTTTCGTGACAACAAGTGGTAAACAAAATCCGATTTCCACGCCTCCCTGAGATCGACACTCGGATTCACCTCCGTTTACTTCTTTTAAAACCGACGTATCAAGTGCAACTATAACGACACCTCTTAACACACACGCACGAAGGCACGTCAATCAAACGTTTGATTTTGCAATTAGACGTCTTAAAAGACATTGCTACAGTACCACTTTATGATTTTTCTTCTGTTTCTTCTCTTCTGGCTTGACTTCTATCTTCTCTTCTCTGTGTGCCTCTTCTGCCTTCTTTCTCTACTGCTTCTTCTTTCTTTCTTTCTTTGGCTTTTGTTCACACACAGAGGGAGGCAATCCCTCCAGCAGCTAAGTGTCAGCCGACTCTCAAGAAAGCAAAACCCACCCTCCCCCGCTCTCTCCTTCTCTCTCTGGGTTCCGCTCTCTTAGAGCCTTACACAGTACCGGATAATCAGATTAAGATCTAAGCGCACATGGGACTAGGGTTGCCGGTGTGGGGTAGTAGCCGAGGTGTGCGTGGGTTAGGCGGATCGAGTCGCAGCCAGGCCCACATGATGCGTGTCATGGGTGAGGCAAGTGAATGGTGCGGAGGACCTCACACTTGTGTGTTAGGAGGCAATAAGCCCTATGCAGAAAATCATAATAAGCCGCTTCACTTGGTTGCCCGCTTCCAAGGTGGGACTAAAGTTCTACACTTCCTCTTTGCGTACAGCTGTAGGGCTCCTACCTTCAATTGCCACAGCTAACGAGGTTAAGGCCTCCAATTGTCCACCTGGGATGATTCCTGAGATGTAGCCGCATCACTTGGAGGTGGTGCCTAGAGCTGCAGGTACCGATGAGAGCTTCAAGATTTGCTCTAGCTCGTCGTTAATGGCGCTAGGGACCTGCTAACTTGAAACATAAAGAATGGCCTTTCGACCCTGTTAAATGAGTTCAGGAACTCCGTCGTGGGACGGTGAACGTGGTGGTGTGTGTGGTGTGGCGTGAGGATACGTGTAGGTGGCTGG
The DNA here is from genome assembly GCA_037157565.1 of Thalassia testudinum. Classification (NCBI taxonomy): domain Eukaryota; kingdom Viridiplantae; phylum Streptophyta; class Magnoliopsida; order Alismatales; family Hydrocharitaceae; genus Thalassia; species Thalassia testudinum. The sequence goes on along the minus strand of JAZHRO010000065.1, from coordinate 10,702,351 downwards.
CGAAGTTGGAATATGTTGGAGATGATGGGTTTGTTCGGGGGCATGTTCGGGTGGACGGTGGAGCGAAATAGGAGAGGGGTTTGATTGGTGGAGTTGGGGTGAAGGTGTAGGGATAGATGGTGAGGCGTATGGAGCAGTGTAGTGATGGGAGTGCCTCGCCAGAGACGGGGAAGGTGAGGGTGGTTGATGGCGTCGAGGGGATATTTTTGGTGTTTTAGGTAGGAAACTAACTTAAAAGAGATAAGGATCTAATCTAACTATTCTAAGTGGATGAAAGGAGGGGAATTCGCATCGGGGGTACGTCGGCGATGGAGAAGACGAAGTGCTCCAGTGAGGTAGAAGCAGCGACGACGATGGGACGGAGGCTCTTGCTGGTAAAGCCAAGAGCGGAAGAAGTTGAGAGGAAGGAATCCGTTGCTGGTATTGCGGACGGATGACGAGGAAGATTAGGAGGAGTCGCTGGACGTCGAGGAGCTTTTTCCATATTACGAGGGAAGAATTTGGGGGTAACTCTGGTCGAAATCGAGCATGGGGAACTCGGCAAGGTCTGGGGGTCCTTTTATAGGTCTTTAGAGGTCAATTTGAGCTTGGGAAACAAGCTTCCTAAGCTCGGAAAGTCTTCGGAGTTGGAAATCTATGGGATACTTGAATCTCTCATGTGTTCGCATGAGAGATTGGGAAGGTTGCTGGCCTTCAGATTTGTTTCATTGGAAAGAGGATTCCTCAAGGAATCTCCCTTCTAATTTTGGAAGGGATTGAGCGAGAAATCAAGGAGATCTTCCCATTTGAAGCTCGCTGGAGCTTTAGGATTAGGAGTTGAGGGTAGTAGGGACCTATTTGTGAAGAAGATGACAAAGTTGGGGGGCTATTTGTAAGAAATTCAAAAGTTAAGGGCATGAGTGTGAGATAAAAGAGTTAGACAAGATCAAATTGCAAACTAGGCCAAGATGATCTCAGATTGGGCTTAAATTTTGGTAAAAATCTAATTTGGACCCAAGGAATCTAATGGTGAAGTTAGATTTAGGTTTTGACCAAGTTTGACTGGAGAAATTGCATAATCACCTAAATTAGGGCAAAAGTCTGTCTGTGGCTCTGTTTTGAGTCAAACTGGGTTCTAATGGTCAAATCAAGTATACCAAACCCTAGAGAATATTTTTCTATGAAGTTTAGAGGGTTTAGATGAATTTTATCCTAACTAGAACCTCAATTAATTAAGCAGGTCTGTTTTTAGGATTTCAGAAGTCATTTAATTTTCAAAACACGTGAAAACCCTTTTCTGTCTGTACTAACCCACTTGTTAAACTTCTTAAGATCATTTGACCCTTAATTAACCCCTAAGAAAACTTGTGATTTTATTGCAATTAAGATATGCTGTTAAAATTGTAGTTTTACCCTTATTTTACTGTCTTTCTCTCATAAAGGATTTGCAATTAATTACAGTCCTCTGGCGGTTATGTAGGAGCATTTATTCCTTGATAATGACTAATTAAAGCTAGATATGGTTGATGATGACATTATCATCATGAGCTTTCACCTCTATCATTTTCTTCAAAAATTCATCATGCAAAAGATAGTTGTCATAAGCCTCTTGGAGACATAGTAGTTACATCACAATGTTCCTTATAGGCTATGCATCTTTCTTAGAAAGTGCATGAAGGCTTATTATAGGTGACTAATAGCATGGTTGAAGTGTGTGATTGGTCCACCATCTTGCATGTGATTGATCCACCATCTTTCATGATGATAGCCCCTATGATTGCATCAAAGTCATTACACTCCACAATAAAAGTTTGGGTGAAGTTTGAAAGTCGAGGATCAGGGGTTGTTGTGAGTGCCTCTTAGCATCCAAAGGTTTACTACCATGGCATGAAGCAGTGTTGCGATATTCCTAAAACCATGCACGTATCCCTAGTTGTACTTGAGAAGTGCAAGGAACCTACAAAGTGCTCATGATTTGATGTGATGTGGCCAGGTAGTAATGTCATCACTACCTTGAGCACTAGTTCACAATCCCTAAAGGTAATCGGGAGGTCATAAATCATGGTGGGCACCTGTTCACAATCCTCGAAGTAATGGCATTATTTAATCCACTTAGCCGATCTTTCACAATCCCCTTCTCCAATACAATGCTAAAGAGGCACCTGGATAGCTTGATGAAGTGACATTCTTGTAGGACCTACAACACTTGCTATACCTACATAAATTCATAGTGACCATCTGATACGGATTTTACGCAGTTTGTAAAATACGTCGTTATAACATGCAAAATCGATCAACTCTTAAATTTATAAACCTAGATAGTGGGGTATCTAGGGTCGTCCAAGGAGGCAAGTTTGCAAAAATTAAATCTCTTGCTTGGAATATAAATCTCAACTTTCTTTTTGGTCTTTTTTCTATATATCATTTTTATGTTTTTGAAATTAAGGCAACATACGAAGTTGTTGGCGGGAAAAATTACCACACCTATTATGCTAATCTAAGTGACAAAAATTATCCTCTTTCTAAGCTCAACCTAGGCGCGTGGAGGCCTAGGTTAATTAAAAAGGAGTGCAACTATACTAAAGATAAAGCAAGGTAATGCAAAAAGAAAGAGTGCAACAAGAAATTAAGGCAACTTCTTTTTTATACTAAAGGAAATTGTCTATTAGTAGATGAATGCATCTACAAAAAAAAAACAAATTGAAAATAAAATAAAGACAAATCCTTTAGATGATGAAGGTGATGAAGAGGATGAAGCTCTTCTTGCTCCAAGCTTGGTAGCTCCCGGGCTTGAAAAGAAGATCTTCAGCTCATTCCTTCTATAGCTCCGCCAAGGTGATGTCCTCCAAAGCAAGCCCTAAGGGGGCATGCCTTAAGCTTTTCTCCAAGGGTGGATGTCCACCCTAGGTTCTTCTCCTTTGCCTAGCCATCCTCCTTGAAGTGGAAAGCTCCTCCTCCTTGGTGTGGCCCAAGTTGAAGAGAGTGGGGAGAAGAAGGCACCAAAGGGGCTTGTGATGTGCCCCTTTAATCTTCTTCTCTACTCCTTCTTGGCCGTAGGTATAGGTGGATGTAGGTGGAAGTAAACACTAATGGAGGATGCTCTAAAATGGTGGTAGGTGGTGGGTTTATATAGAGTAGGAAGGGAGATAAGGTGACTCTTGAAATGGAGGGCTAAGATGGGAAGATGGAGGTGGTTGGGGATCCTGTGGCTAAGGGTAATTGGCGCCAACTCAAGGGGTGTTAAGGGGGTGGTTATGGTGGTGTTGGTGGCTTTTGGTGGTGGAGACACCACCATTTTGGCACCAACCTAGGGTCTTCTAGAAGGGGGGTTAGGTGGATGGTGGAGATGGATTTAAGGAGAGATGTATGGTGGAGATGAAGGGAATTTTGGAGGGAAAATAGGTGGCATTTGGTAGTGGTGATGGGGTGAAGGGGTGTGATGGTGGTGGCGCCAACTTGGAGTAGGATAGCTAGCTTAGGTGAGCTTAGTTGATGGATCTAGCTAGGGTTGAGTTGAAGGTGGTGGATGGCCAAGGAGTTGGATGCTAGCTAAGCTAGGCTAAGCTAAGCTAGCTATGGAGTAGAGGAGTAGGCCATGTGAGCTGAGGTTTGAAGAGAGGAGCTGAGGAGGAGAAGTCTGGAGCTTGAACTGGAGCTGGCAGCTGCTGAAGAGGCTGGCATGGAGCTACTCTAGCTGGCTTAGCTTGCTAGTTCTTTGCTAGCTACTAAGCCAAGCTAAAGTGAGCTGGCTTCTACCATAATGAGTTGAGGTGAGCTGGGTCTGGTGCTCCCGGGGAGGATCAAGCTGGTTGAGGCAGCTAAGGTAGCTTAGCTCAACTGAGTTGAGCTAAGTCCCCGGGAGCTGAACTTGAGCTTCCTGAGCTGGAATGAAGTCATCTTCAGCTGGCTAGAGTTGAGTGGAGCTGGATGTAGCTGGACCTGAGCTGGGGTGAACTCCAGTCAACTCAGCTGAGCTAGCTAGAGCTCCATGTGGACTAATGGGAGCTGAGATGAGCTAGACTCAGCTAAGTTGAGCTAGATCTGAGCTGACCTGAGCTAGGGTGAGCTAAGATGAGCTCTCTTGAGCTGCCATTCAGTTGAGATGAGCTGAATGGAGCTAGGATGAGCTAACCCTAATTCAGGTGAGCTGAATTCCAGCTATGGTGAGCTGGATCAAAGTGAGTTCCAGCTGGTGAGAGCTTCTCTTTCATCAGTTGCCTTCCTGAGTGCTAGGGTAATAGGGATCTAGCAATCTGTTTATCCCTAACACTCACAAAAATACATTAAAAACACAATAAAAAATGCAATGTATGGCTAACCTAATTTATGCCTAAATGCAGCCCAAAAACCCGTTTGCGGAGTAAAATCCTAAGAGCTTGGTTTGTTTTAATGCATAAGAATGATGATAAGCTGCGTTTATCACCATCGTGCATCTAGATGGTAGTCTTGTGGATGTTTTCATCCTTCACTCAAATTTAATGGTAACCTAGAGGTCATGCTTGGTAAAGAACTTGGCACCATGATGCTTATTGAGGTGCTCATTAAAGATCAGATTTGGTTAATGATCATTGATTATCTAGTCATTGAGAGCCCTGTGCATAGATGCTAGGTGTCATCCTTCTTCCACGCTAGGAGGATCAAGATGCAAATGGGATCATACTCAGTAAAATTTGGTCATTGGCTAGTAACTATTGTGCTTGATGCTCAATTTCATTTTTTTGTGCCTAGCCATTATGATAGGGTGGTGCCATGACCATACAACCTTTGTCACACCCCAAAACTCAAACCTCAAAATGAGGGTCGGAGTCCCGAAGGATAAAAAGGAAAGAGGTGCTGATTTATTTAATTCAGGTTGTACCTAACTAAGTCGAGCTAAAAAGAGTACCATTTACGACATAAAATGGGAGAATGTATGGAAAGAATGGAACATAATTGATACAAGAAGGCAATGACAAAACATAATTTGTTGTAAACCAAAGCATAAAATTTACCTGTCAACAGAGCACTCATGGTGGCGACCTTCCTCTATAGTTTTATTATTTCGTCGTAGTATAGTATAGAGAGGTGATTACCAGTTTAATACAATTTGTTACTCAGAAATAAAGAGTTCTCGAGGTCGAACTCAGGGAGCAAACTGTATTCTAGAGATACAAATTCTTATTACAAAAATAAAGAGAGAGAGAGAGAATTTGTTGGCTTTTCTTCTTTTCTCTTTGCTTCTCCTCTTCTTCCTTCTCAGATCTTCTGCTCTCTTCCTTTGTTCTTCTTCTTTATCTGCAGTGGTGATGTTCTTCTTCTTCTTTCAGCTGTTTCTGCTCGTCTCTTCCTTTTTCTTCTGCAGAGCGATCCTGTTCTTCTTCTTCTTTCTTTCTTCTTCTCGTGCTCTTCTTCTTTCAGTTCTTCCCTTGGCCTCTCTGTGTTCTCCTCTGCCTCGCCTTCCTTCTCCTTCTTTGCCTTCAGGACGTCGTCTGATTTTCCAATCAGACGACTTAAACCGCCGCTGCTACAGTGCTCCTCCTTCCTTCAGCTTTCGTCGTCCTTCTTCTCTTTCACCTGTGCCTGCACACTTCAAAGCTCTCGTCAGCGGGAAAAAACCTATTCTACCCTTCCCCCCCCCCCCCCCGCGTTTCTCTCTCACAGAAGTCGCTCTTAGGAAAGCTCTCCCAGAGCTGCCGGGTAGTCGGGTACGGGTCGCGCCCGGGTCCAGGCCCACCGGCGTGCGTGGTGGGCGAGGAGTACAGGTCAGTCTAAGTCGGGTCGGGCCAGGTCCGCGGGGCGTGGCCGCGGACGAGGCCGGGTCGAGCGAGTGAGTGAGAGGGACCTCACCCCGTGCTCAGGAGGCAACGAGCATAAGGCACTTTTTGCCTTTATGCGGGTGCGCTCCTCTGAAAGGCTACGAGGTGGGACTAAATGTCCCACCCCAATTTGGGTGCCTGCGCGGAGGAAGCAGCGGCAGTCGAGGCGAAGCGCGGGGGCTTCGCGCGAGAGCTTCGCCTCAACTGCAGCCTAACGCTTTGCCGAAATGCCCCCGCACAGCCTGGGAGTGTGACCTGGGCACGGCGCACCTGGGGCAGCAGGTGAAGAAGCTGCTTCGCTTCAACAATGGCGACGACGAGCGCAGGTACCTGCCCACAGAGAAACGGCCTCTCGGCCCAATCAGAAACGCGGAGGACCTTTGCCGTGGCACGGCGAAGGTGGTCGGGGGGTGTGCAGGCGGCGGGGCAGAGCCTAAGGGCTGCCCTAGGTCGGACTGTGGGTCGGGAGATGGGTTTGTTCGGTGGAGTTGCAGACGGTGATTTGGGGGAAGTGGAAGGGCGGAGGTTGATCAGGGTGAGGAGGCGAAGGTTCTGCGGTGGTCGGCGAGCCGTGTGGGTTGCTGGAGTGATGGGAGCGACTCGCCGGAGGATGGCCGGAGGCGGAGAAGGTGAGGGTGATTAGGCGCGGTCGAGGGGTAATTAGATAAAAATAGCAGGGGGAAAAGAGAGAGAGAATAGAGGGAAGTAGTTCTAACCTAACTAAAGTGACGAAGGGGGCGAGGAGGCGGACGGCTGTACCTGCTGTCGCCGGAGAACAAGGTGCCCAGTGGGGGAGGACGGCGGTGACGACGGGGCAGAGGCAGCGCGCGCCGGTATTGCGCGACGCGGGAAGAGCAGGGGAAGAAGTCTCTGCTGCTGGTATTGCGGCAGAGCGAAGAGGAGGAAGAGGAAGAACCGCCGGAGCTGGTGGGCGTCTGCCGGAGTGAGAAGAGAGGAAAGTTGGGGGTTTTCTCCGTCAGATCCGAGCTGCTCAGAACGGCGGAGCGACGGGGGTATTTATAGGGGCCGAATCAGAGAGGAAGGTGGAGGGAGACGACGTGTCTCCCTCGCCGGAGGACGCCGGAGGAAGGGTACCCATACCGTCCGTGCGTTCGCACGGTCGGTATGGGTGGTTGCAGCGACCAGGGGGGTGTTCCTGCGACGGCTGACGACGCAGGGCACCCCCGGTTGACTTGCCAGCCCCTCCCCCTCACCCTGCGCGGCGCCATGCTCCGCGCAAGGTCGCCGGAGCATGGTGCTGGCAGGTTTTGCAGGGAGGACCTGAACACAAAGAACGAAGGAAAGTTAGGGGCCAAAATGCGAGGGTTCAAAAGTTGAGGGCCAAAAAGTAAATATATGAGGACCAAAGTGTAAAGTTGGTCAAGAAGGTTTCTTCTTAGGCTCAAGTTTTTATACATGACTAATTAGGACCTAAGGAATCTGATGGTGAATTTTATTTCTAGATTAAACCTTATTTGACTGATCAATTTATGCAAAAACTCAAATTAAGTTATTAATTGGGTATGGTTCTCAATGTAGGTCAAGATGGGTTCCTAAGGCCAAATTGAAGGTTCTAAACCCTAGAGATTATTTTTCTATGAATTTTAGAGGGTTTATTCCATTTTTGCTTTGCCTTGAACCTCTTGAATTGAAGTGGGTTTGTTTTAGGGTTACAGATTATCATTTAGTTCCTTGGAATTGCTGTAACCCTTATCAGATCATCCCACTTTCCTTCTTATTTGGTTTGTTTGACCTATGTTTGGACCTGTATGCAGATTATACTGGTAAAATCGCATTTTTACCCCTTTTGACTTGTTTTCTCTTTAAACTCAGAATTCTCTGAGTTAAGCCTTTCCTTGAGTTATGTAGGAGCTTTTATCCTTTGTATTAGGTCAAAATGAGCTAGTTATGACTCATGATGAGGTTCTCATCAACGCACAAACTTGCACAGCGACAAATTTCGTACGTCGATGACCCGCGACGACAACTTGAAAGTAGGTCACAAAGTAGGGATGAACAAATGGCTCAGCAGGAAACAAGCATCTACTGTATCTCAACCAAATAGGATAGTGTACAATTTCATTTACTGGCCAGTTCCTAGCCTAAACCCACACTCTAGGTTCTAGTTTCTCAAACCCTACCTGGTACGACCAATCACCTTGGTCCAGTAACCCAATAACAAGTTATCCAAGTTCTTTCCACGATTTGGTATAATAATTTATTCTCTCACTTGCCTCAATGATCAGATTCTGGAAACCAACCTCTCTACTAGAGGAGATTGAGACACATCCTTTTATTTGAATCCCAACCTGATAGTCTCACCCTGGCCAAGGGAGAGATTAGTAGCCTATTAATCCTCTAGAAAGGCGTGCCCATTCATGATGTATCGAGAACGTTGCTGACTTAAGTCAAAAGAGTCGGGCCTCTTGGAAGCTACCCAGGCCTATGGCTTGTGATCACGAAACACAAGCCCAATCAGTGTCCAACAAGGACTAGCCACAGAACAAACTAGATCATTATCGCAGGATTGGCTAGAATTGCCGAGCTACACCAATTCTCCCACAAGGAGCATCTCTTTGTAGGAGCGCAGTCCTTAGGTGTGCCCTTTCAATCCGTTGTCGGATGAGATCTCAACCAATCCATCTTAGTACCTCAACCTCTTCACACATGCGGGCACCTAGTGAGCCTCTTGCTTGAGTACCTTCACATCGAGTCGGATTTGGGTACATCCAAGTACCAAACACCAGTGACAGCCCTAAGGCTTGTCACCGAACCTAGGAACCTTTCTTGTTCGAGGTAGATCTCCTTGGTAGCCTCTTGTTACCGCAATAGCTTGGCCTTCTACCTGAGCAGTGAACCTGTGGTTCACCAAGTCTAAGGGTGCAGCCTTACAAGCTCACCTAATTGACTTACCATCTCGTTGACTTCATTTAGGTTCCGTGCCCAGAATGCAGTCCTAAGGACCTAGTGGATCTCCTGGGGTCTTACTCAAGACCTTAGGATCTAAGAATTTCCTCTTATTAGACTTGGATTGAGTCATAGGTGTCATCTCGTAAGATTCAAGCCATTACTTAGTCAATTCAGATTGCTTTTAATGTGTTTAGGGAGCTTCATGCTCAAATTATAGGTGTACACACACACACACCTACACGTATGCTTCACCCCTCTAAGGTTTAATTGCATTTTTTTTCCCATTCATCCCAATCCATTGAGCTACCTACTAGACCCCCGATTAGGTTCTAACATTACATAGGATTTCTAATTATCAGAATCACACAATTCAATACAATTATTACATTTATAAACTATCAAACATCAAGGACCTGCTTCTTATCATTAGTACACTAAAACAACATACATATGTTATCAGGTAATCCTGATCTATTGCTAGATCAAGACACTTGCCCAAACCAGGGCTGCAAAACCTGCCTTTCGTGCACCACCAAAATCCTCTGTAATCCAGACCACCAATACACACACATGTCTGTACCCTAAATCCAAGAGATCCTTGATCTCAATATTATAGTTTCACCCTTAACCCGATCTATTCAATTAATCTCTTCACAGAGTTCAATGATTTAGAACAAGCACACTAGTACCGGTCTTAGTCTTAGGTACCGGTCCTAGGCACCCCCGCTGCCATGGCTACTGAACTCATGCGGTATCGATACGGGCCACTAGCATCGATACAAGGTGTCTTCAGTACTAGACTCAAGTCCCTTTTTTTCTAACTTATTTCGATTCAACAAGTACCGATAACTGCCATCGCTACCAGTACTGGGCGTTTGCTGATCCCAAACCCTGGCTTAAACCCTCCGTTTGATTACCTAAATTATACAATTAACAGAGGGGTGGGCAAGTCCCGCAACATCTCAAGATGGCTGTCCCCGTGTAGGGGCAAATATTCACTTGAAACCCGTATTTGCAGCCCATTGTTAGAGTCGATTCTTTCCTCACCCAGAACCTACATTGGGTACAGGAGTACCTCCCGCGACATACAGTTAGGACCCCAAATATTTATTCTTACAAAAGTTCCTAATGGAACTTTCCTTCCACCATTACAGGATTATGCTTATCTAGCCTGTTAGGATTTCTATACCTTTGCCAAGGTCCATTAGGTTTAGTCTATACAATGCATTTTGGCCTCGCAGGTATTCTGGCGACATGGCCTCATGCATCCACTTTAGAATCTTATCTTTATTGTTTCAAACTTAGGATTTGTACCACTAGAGGGCTAGTTTCATTTCCACTTAGGACCAACCACCTTGGGTCCTAATGATGCCCAAAAATCTGAGTTTCTTGACATTAAATGCTAACTAAGATTCTTAGCTTACACTCATGGTTAGCAGGATGGGTTTAATTAATTAATTAAGCTCCTGATTCTCGTGGGAAAATTTCATGCGAAACGAAACCATAAGCCTCAAATTGGACGACCATCATCATGTGTCAGATGTCCAAGAATAACATCCCACTTCCGGCAGTTACTGGTGACTAGCTGATTCCTTGGCTAGACATCCAAATCGAGCATATTGGGTGCTTGATGTAATATTAGGAGTCCAATCGCTAGGACTTAGTCTTTGGAACGTCAATCCAATTGCAGGAACGTCTAACCAAGGAATCATACGTTAGGATCAAGGGTATCATATGCCTAATGGATCATCAGACGTCAGATAACCCACTTAGAACTGCATCCAAGTTTAGGATGAGTTCCTAATATTCGAAAGCCATGCACAATAACCTTTACCATAAGAATTATTGTTTACAACCTGAATTCAGTTTATAACTGCATACAACCACATGTATTTTGCACATTCTGTCCTCAAACTCAACTCGACCAACTAGTACCAGTACTAAGTTTTAGTATCGGTACTAGGCAACCCCAGTACCAAATTCACAAGTTTCAACTTATATCGATACTGGACACCAATACTGGTACCGTGCACTATCAGTTTTGTATCAACATAACCTAGCCAGTATCGCTAATAAACACCAGTATCGGTATTGGGCACCACCGGCCTTGTACCAAAAACCTAGCCAGTACCGATACTGAACACTAGTACTGGTACTGGGTAGCCCCAGCTCACTGATTGAAGTCATCCAGTACCGGTACTGAATACTAGTACCAGTATTGGGTAGCCTTAGCTCGCTGATTGAAGTCATCCAGTACTAGTACTGGGTGCTTTCAGTTCCCATTTCAGTGCATTATATTGTGGTGCTAGGTCAACTAGTACCGGTACTGATCATCAGTGCCAGTACTAGGTGTTCTCAGCACCCAGTTCACATTACCGAACACTCATCGTTTTATCCATAGGCCTGCCCAGCTATTTAGATGAAAACCCTCCCCTTTATCACCCATAAACATGGAAACCAAAAAGGGAAAAATTCTCTATCATTTCACATGTAACATGCTATCTTTTTATACACAAACCACTTCTTCTAATATCCTTAAGCATAGGAACAAAAGAAGGATTCAAACAGAGAAACCCTACCTCAATTGGAGCTCCTTTCTCTTCTAATCGTAGCAGCAACATGAACAACAACAATGGTAGCTGCTACAATAGCAGCACCACCTCCTTTCCTCTCTTCTTCTCCTTCTTTCTTTTACGTAGCAGCAGCAACCATAACAGCAACAGCGGCAGCTTCAACAATAGCTGCAGAAGTAGTTCTCCTCCTCTTCCTTCCCTTCTCCTCCTCGTAGCAGCAGCAACAACAATAGTAGTAGCAGCAACAGCAATGCCAACAATAGCAGCAGCTGGTAGGGAGGAAGGGGCACTAGCTAGGGGGGGTGGGGGGAGGGAAGGAGAAGAAAATGAGATTTTTTTTCTTTTAAATTTTAAATCTCTTTCTCTCTCTCTTAAAATAGGGTTGGATATTTTGCATCCAAGCCCTTCAGCTTCTTACTTGAGCCTTAAGAAAGGCCTCCAAACATGTTTTCCTCACAAATGGCCCCTCAACTTTTCATTTATTAACATTTTGTTAATGACTTAGGGGATTTGTTTAATTCCAAGGCTAATAATCACTGAATTAGGGTTTCCTAAACCCTTAATCTCACATTAAGTAACCAATTAAGGTTTTTAATTAGCCTATTAAGAGTATTACATATTCGGGGCATTGTAGCCTTCCTCTTTCAAGGGAATGGTGTTAGAAGATGTCTTCTTCGATGGTGATCCCACAAGATCCTTGAAGACATTAGCTTTCTATGATAACAACTTAATGTCCTTGAGGATCATGTTGGGAAGGATAACCCCTAGTATAATGTAGACTCATGCAAGGAAGGCCTATATGCCCTTGTGGAGCATACTTTATATCTTGACCTTCAATGTGACCCTAGCTAGGTTGACTTAAGGGTCTTCGAACCCTGCTTTCTCAAATAAGAGATGAAAATTTGAGGTTTCACACTGCATTCTTAAGTGAATTTATTCATCTAGGGGGTACCTAAGAAGGTCAAATAGCCCTGAGTGACACGTAAGCTACCCTCCTGCTCAACTACCTTTGAAGGACATCTAAAGGTCATGGCATTGATATTAGTTAGGAGTAGCTTATCATGAAGAAAGTTGATGGAGCTCCTAATATCCATCAAAGCTAGTCCTTTGTCTCCTACATGTGCCAACAAATGGATGAGGACTTCTAAGCCAAGGCCCATGGAGGCATGGATAGGGAATTATAGTCCATCCTAGGTGCTTTCCATGTCATTCTAGGACTTCTTAGAACTCTTGCCTTTGTCCTCGTAATCACATGGTATATTTTTCATTGTGATTATAACAAAGATCTTTGGTCCTTTGCTTCACTACCTCATCGAAGTTAAGTCATCAAATTGGGAAGAAAGGTGAATCCCTACGAGACCTCTAGCTACAGTGATTTGCGTTAGGGAGGGAAGATCCACTTGGTGTATAGGTCAATTGATGTTGCATAGGCTCCACCATTAGCAATGTTGAGGTGGAGTAAATCCTCCAGAGCCATGACCACCTTGCACTTTAACTTGTCCTCATACCTTCAAGCAAGTTGAATGGCTTGTGACATGTTTGAGGTTTTAAGGCCTCCACCTTTGCGCAAATGTCATTGAGAATTTCATAGATCGTAGTAGAAAATGCTTGTCAAAGTAGGGGACTCTATTTTGTGAGCCTTCAAACTTTGCATAATATTCCCTAACGATGGCAAATTGATGAAACCTATGTAACTGACTTAGTGGTTCCTTATACTCTCACCAACTTAATTGTTCTTAAAGCTTTGCTTTGAAGGCCTCCCAAGTGGTGACATGCCACCACTACAACAAAAAAGACCTTTCTTAATGCTTATCTTTTTAAGCATCCAAATAAATTTAATTTTATCTAGACGTTTATTCAAAATTAATGTAAAAAAGATTTATTGTGACATACTTTTCAAGATTTTTAGTTTTCAAGATGTTTGGTTTCAAGATGTTTAGTTCAAACGTTTAAAAGGGTATATCATAATACATCTAACTTGATGTTAATTTTGTTAAACGTCAAGATAAAATTATGGTTATTTAGACATTTAGGAAATAAATGTCAAGGAAGGGACTTTTTTTTTCATGTAGTGCACTCATGTAGCTCCATCGAAGCCAGTATGTGGCTTCCCCCATCAAGTTGTAGGGCAATGATATGTTGAAGAGCTTTAAATCCAAACGAATTTTAACATAAGATCTCTCATCAAATATAGTTAAATGAAGGAAATCAAGGAAAGAAAATAAAAATTCATGTAGTTGAATTATATAATTGAGATCATGAGAGAATGATTATTTTGATAAACAACTAATTAGGTCATTTTGGAGTAAAACTATCAATAAATACAAGTGTAGATTACTAAATGAAAAAGAGTAAACATCATTTAATACTACTAGACATTTAGATTTTGAAGTAGCTTACTCTTAAAATTGGAATAAATTAGAGAAAGAACAAAAGCTAAAAATCTAATTGCCATTTCTTGATTTTACTAATTGAATCTACATATCTGACCTTAAGAATTAGTTGTATCATATTAGCTTCCAAACAAACGAATGGACATCCAAATTATTATAGTTAATATTATTGATGTTAATACACCACGATCATTGATTTTGATAATAATAAAATAAATGTTATTTAATATTTGCATTTAAGATTAAATTTTCAGGATAAATGCAAATTGGAAGAAGTTTGTTGAAGGTCCAAGTTCAAGCTCCATGGAGGCATGAAGGAGCTTGAAGGACATAATCATTGAGGAGCATGGTTGAAGAATCATGAATGAAGGCTTAAAGCTTGAAGAAAGAAGATTAGGATTTAGTTTTAAGGTGTTGTAATTGTTGTAATATTTGTTGCTCTTTCTGTTTATCTCTTGTATGGGCAAGTCATGGTTTGTTCCCCTTACCCTCCTTTTTGAAGCTTCCAGGTAGTAGGGAATGAATAAGATTTACTCTCAGCTTTTCTTTAAAAAAAAAATATTTGTTGCTCTTTATTTTTCCTTAGATTTTTGTTAAAGAACCTTAAAATAAAGTTAATAACCTTAGGTAGTCGTTAGGTAGTCTTGAAACACAAACCCAACACTTAAAGACACCTAAATAACACTTTTAGGGTGCTAATCTATTTTAGAGTAAGTCGACCTGCTTTATAGTAGTAAGTTGACTTGCTAACCAATTAGTTGACTAGCTATGTACTATGTAGGGCATTGATCAATGGTCAACTTGTCCCTTGAACGTTGGCTATTTTAAGGATGAATGCAAATTGGAAGAAGCTTGTTGAAAGTTCAAGCTCAAGCTCCATGGAGGCATGAAGGAGCTTGAAGGACAAAAGCATTAAGGAGCATGGTTGAAGAAGCATGGATGAAGGCTTAAAGCTTGAAGAAAGAAGCTTAGGATTTAGTTTCAATGTCTTGTAATTGTTGTAATCATTATTGCTTTTTATTTTTCCTTAGATTTGTATAGAGCCTTAAAATAGGGTTCATAACTTTAGGTACCTGTTAGGTAGCCTTGGAAAATAAACCCAACACTTAAAGGCACCTAAACAACACTTTTCTTTACTAGGGCACCGACCTATTTTAGAGTCTTAGACTAAGTCAACTTGCTTAATAGTAGTAAGTTGACTTGCTAACTAATCGGTTGACTAGCTAGTATGTAGGGCACAGACTAACGGTCGACTTGTCCCTAGAATGTTGGCTATTTAATGTTCAAAATTCCTTGGGACTTGTGCCTAATTAATATACTAATTATTTGGCTAATTATCCTAGGCACTTCACTAACCAGTTGACCTAGCATCATCAAAGCATTGTCCAATCCCATAGTAAGGCACCAACCGACACTATAAACCCGTCGACCAGTAGATTGTTCCTGGGAATCAAGACTTAGAATCCTTTAGTAGCCAGATGATCGGGAGCTGATCGGCTAGTATAAGCCCAGTCGTCCAACCATCAACCGACCAGTGAAGACCCACCTTGGCTACCGTCACCCATGTAGGGATTTGACCAAAAATTATGGTTGGTTGATCAACTCAGCTTTAGCAAGTCGATCGAGTGTCGACCAATTATACCTATTTATTGGGTTTGCTTGATTTTCCATATTTTTGATCCACTTTTTGATACCCTTTATTGTTCCAACGAGTGTATCACTTGGTTTCACATCTCTAGAGTGTTCCTATGTGTTCTATAAATACCTATGAACACTCCTTAGCCTCAACACAATATAATAGAAGTGAAAGTACACTTGTGAGCAAAATATTTCCACCTACATTCACTAAGTGAGAATTCTAAGAGAGGATTTCCGCTCTTGCTCTCCAAGCCTTTCCACTCAACATTTGTGTGCATCGATTTGCTGCACCATCATGCCATTCCACTTCCGTTTTAGGGAAGTTTTTTATTTTCTATAGGAGCTTAGTTTAACTTATATTTTGGGCTCTATAGGTTGTATTTTCGATTTTTGTTTGGGTATTCGAATTCTAAATTCCCATCTTCGTTGGAGACAAAATACTCTTCACGGAGAAGAGTGGTTATGAGATACACTACCCTTGTCCAAAGTAATTTGGTGTGTATTAATGTTATATTACACTCGATCAAGTGATACATTAGTAGTTTGATTGACTCGGTCAATTGTAAAACCATAAGTTGAGAAACTTAGGTGGCAATTTTTACTCAAGTTGGGTTTTCATGTAAAACTCTACTTCTCTTTTACGGTGAATGATTTTGTATGATTGTGTTATATTTTGTTTGATAATTATTTTTATATTACTGTTCTATTCACCCCCTTCTAATGTAATTTCAAATACAAATAATTGATTGAATATCTTGTGGATCATAGATTAGGCTAAATCACAACCTTAACTTATTCATTATTTCCAAATAAAAATATTAATTACATTAGGAAATCTCACATATAATTGTTCATTTTACTAACAAAAATGAACATCTAACCTTAGAATCTCTCAAGAGATTACACAAACCACACAAATTGCCTTTGAGTGATTGAAAGAGCAAGAGGTGATATGTGATGATCAGATTAATGAAAGAGAGTGATTGGGTTGCTGAAGGTAGTGAAGTTCCCATAGATTGCCAAAGCTTCAGAACTTAAAACTTGATTGGAAAAATGCCCATGGAGAAAAAGTCCCCGAATTCAGTGCCCTTGAACCCCTATTTATAGATTTTTGTGGTCATCAAAATCTTCTCATGAAAGCTTCTTCTAGAAGCTTCCATTTGCCTTCATCCAATCATCTTTTGACACTTGTCTAGTCATCAATGTTGATTGTGTTCCTCTATCGATGTGGTAGTTTGTTAGAGTGCATTTGTTCATGAGTACGTCTAGATTCATTAATTATCTTCTTTTCCTAGTACCTGTAAAGAATATTTGTTAGACCTCAGAAGTCCTTTTATTTAGATTCTTAGCCCTTTGGCTTATGTATCCTTTGTGTTTAGATTTGCATAGGTTGATTATTCCTTTCGAGTCACTTATTCTATGTTTGAGTGAGCAAGTCAGACCTTTAGTCCAACAACCTTTTTGGATGATTCGACCCTTTCTCCCTTGAAAAGTACTTGGGCATAGCCCGCTTGTTACATGTGTCTGACTTGTTAGGCACAATTGGTTTTTTTTCCCTCATGAGCACTCAGATGTAGACTGACTTTTGGGATTGTAGTCCTCTTTCTTGGATCGGAATTGGTCTTTTCGTTCTTAGGAAGTACTCAAACATTGCCTTTTCCTAAGACCCCTCGAGGTAGTCAGGCACTTCTTTTTCACACTCTTTGCTGATGCACCCTTTCTCTCGCACACATCAAGGTATACTTAGACTTTAGCAATACAGTAAGATTTTTAGAGTTCATGAGTGAATTTTTTTTCTTTTTAAATGGGACTCAATAATAAATTCATTCCCCACTCTTCGGAGGCATAAAAAAGATAGGGAGACTAGATCAAGACTTATTGAGTATAAGAAGAAAAAAAATAGATCACAACTTGTAACCGAATATATCAAAACAAAAACCACCAAAAATATAAACCAGAAGGCGGCAAAGTGTGCCATGAATGCACGTAGGAAGTTGATGAATATCTTGGAAGACACTTGACCTCTGTCCGCGCAAAAGTCTTGGCTAGTCTGGAGAGATCATGAACAATTTAGGTCAAAGCTTATAGCACCCAAAAAAAAAAAAAAAAAACATTGAATTCACCATTCTGTATATAAAAAGCTCGCCGAAGCAACGGTGGTCTCTGTTTCAATTTTAGACCACGTCAGTAAATACTAATGGGCTTACATGCAACCATGCATTCAACCTCAAAAAATTTATAACAATGCCTCAGAAACCATTATCGTATGAAACTTCCCAAACATTTCAGAACTCACGTCAAACATTACGTCACATGCATGCATGCACGCACGTACATCCAGATACAAAATTATGATGTAATATGGAGAGGATCGATGGGGAAGCCAATACCATGGCGGGTGGTGGGGAAGGCGACGAAGAACATGCTGCACACCACCCCGATCGCCACTGGCAGCACCGTGACCACCTCCCGCTCCTCGCGCGACGGCGATGGGTCGAAGCATTCCACCACGTTGTTGTTGAAGAGAGAGATTGCCGCAAACACCATCACCGACATGAACCCGTGCGCGAAGTCCAAGAACTTGATCCGGTACGTCCGGGCGAGCTCCGGTGGCAGATCAACTGTGCCGTCGATCACCCACAGCCCGCAGCACGTTGCCATGCCATACCTGCAAGAAGAGCATGCACGCAACGAGAAGTACTGTAGCTTAGACTTTAGAGAGGACAACCGCGCGTTTGTCTTGATGCCCTAACGCATACACGTTATTGACATGAATGAATTGTAAATTTCTTACATCATGGCCCCAATTAATTTCAACCCGAAAGATGGTTCCTTAATTAAAGAGCATCAAGTTCCTACATCCCATCTGATTTAGCTGTCTGGGATATATCATTGAAGAACAATATCACTTCTATACGGTTGTTAATTATCAAATTGCAACTGTAAACGAAATTCCATGAAACTCAATGAAAGGTCCTTTTAGATGGAAAATGAGAATTTGATGGAGTACTACTTAACTAACTGCATGTTTTTGGGTCCCCTTAATTAACTATTTAACTGCTTTGGTTTAAGTGATTTAATTCTATTAAATCCTATTTGCATGAGAGCAACAACCATAAATGAAATGGGTTATAGGAAGAGCCAACCAAGCACTTGTTGACCTTATGGAGATGAAGCGTTGTTCGAAAATTGTAGAAAATATATGGAGGGAAGATATCGATCTAGGCACTAAAGAATTAGGAAGCCCTTACAATGATACATGAACAATGTGAAAATTAGGGTCCTGTTTAATTGTTTCGTAGCAATGGAATTGCAATGGAATGAAATCAGGTTAGAGAGGAATGAATTGAGAAATGAAAAAACTATGACTCATCAATTCCATTGTCTGGAATCAAAGGGTCCTTGCGATTTTGTACGTACTTCCCCTCTGATTCTTGCGAAACAAACTTGGCACGTACATAGGAATGGAAGAAATTGATTCATGCCTCTAATTAAGAAGACACATCTTCCCCGATGATTTCAATGGAAGTCGTCCTCTTCCCAGCAACAAAGGCCCGTGGGAAATTAAGGATCGAATGGTCAAAGGCCAATATTCCAGTACCTATATATAGCTCGAATTAATAAAGCTGAAAAGGTACTCCACCTTCATCGTTTAACAAAAGTTCTAATATGGTCAGAGGTTTTAATTAATTTCATTAGTACTTCCCGATCGTTGTCCTGAAATTAAGTTAAAACTTAACAACGGTTATACGTATGTTTACACACCTCACAGCGCCCTGGTCGTCCTTGAAGCTATCACTGAAGCATAGGACGAAGCAGGAGAGGCCGCAGAGCCCGATGAGCACCGCCGTCATGATGCGGTAGACGCGGTCGCAGTCGCCGGAGTTGGTGAGGATGGGCGAGAGCAGCTGGAACGTAAGGACGGTCCCCGTCGGCAGAAGCCTCGCGAGCTTCGCCGCGCTCTTGAAGGTTTCGCCCGTCGCCACCTCCCTGTAGTAGCTCTGGTCCTCTTCTCTGCCATCGTAGGGAGGGCTCCCGCCACCCTGCAGCAGCGGCTGCCGCCGGCCGACGTCTCCCGCCGGTCTCGTCGTCGCCATGGGGATCGAGTTTAGGTCGTTCCCCTACTAATTTCCCGTTATTGGCTCGTAAGGGGGAATCGGTACTATCGACGAGAGAGGAGTTTGGAGTTTTGCCTTTGAAGCGAAGGAACGGAGGGAAGACGAGGAAGGCACGATGGTTACCGTTGACGTTGAAAAAATTGTAGAATATTTCAGAAGGATTTTCATGAGAGTATCCTTCTAACCTTTTGTATTTGCATTGGAACCTGTAGAAAACATCATAATTACATTTGTGCTCTTTGAGAAGTTGCTCCTTTATTCGTAGAAGCACAGACACACGCGCACACACATGCATCCTTCTGCTATAGCTTAAGATTAAGGATTGAGTTGATCATGATGCATGTTGAGTTTGTTTGAATCTAGAAACTCATGTAGAAGTTAAAATTCAAGAAAATTAGGCAAAAATTAATGGAAAGATTGTGAACGTTCTCTTCCTTCTCCTGGACACCCCCTGCATGCACGTTCTCCTCCCATTTCCCACCATACTTTCACCATCTCCTCCCACCTGTTGTGTTGCTCTCCCTCCAACTAAGATGTTTCCTATATTCTTCTACAAGTTCCCTTGCTTTCGTGACACCTCTTCCTTCGTGATGATGATTCCTTGATTAATATTCAACCCCTATCAAGAACTATCATGGCCTTTGCATATTGGAATCAATGGATGCCTGTAACCTTTTCTCTTTCCTTCCCATGTATGAAGTTGGTTTCCATGTTAAATTATTGAAACCTAAAAATGGATTGGTCTTTATACTCATTTTTTATTTTTTATTTTACATTGTCACACTCTTTAATTGAGTGGTTAGCTGGCTTTGGCAATGCCAATAACCATAACAGTTGGCATGTAGCATTCTTTCTTAACATAGCTAAACTCAAGGATTTAAAAATTGAATCGGTCATTGAACTAATTAAATTTTAAATTTAATTTTTAATGATTTAACCACTGGTTCGAACCGATGATGATGTTATGATTAGAATCATATCGGGAAAAATCAGATCGGTCATGCTTAGGTTTGATTTGTATTGGTTCAACAAGGATGAACTGGGTTAAATCAAAATTTAATGTATAAAAAATTAAATATAAATATCGTAAAATATTATTTTGAATATGAAACATCTGATCATGCTATAAAATAAAATGAAAGTATTAAATAGTAAACTAAAAGACATAAAGGGAAGTACATAAAAAAAGAAAAACTAAATTGTAATAGAAGGATTTCAAAATTTTAAGACAACATAAGCAAATAAAATCGAAAAAAAAATCCAAATTGATCTTTGTGACGATCATTTAGCATCATTGATATCCTATAAAAAAGAAAATGAGAGAAAATTAGTTAAATGTTAACTTCACAATAATTTAGATATAATTTTAAGGATTTAAAATTTGCATAAGTTAGTACCATTGTAGACATGTGTCTTAAGCCCTCTCTATCCAGCCAAGCCTCTAAATCTTGTAATAAGATATTCCTAGGTTCCTCTGTCTATTTCTTTACTAAGTTAATCCCTTCAAATGAAATAGGATCCCATCAATTTTCATTTTGACTCTCCCTTGAATTTCAAATTAACAATTATGATAGCTTAAAAATGACATAAAAATAATATTAAAAAAGTTAACAAATAGAATTTTGTTTATAATATTATACCTTAATCTCAAATTTTACTCAACATATGCAAGATCATTTAACTTTGCATGTAATAACCTGTTCCTTTTTGTGGTGTGCATATTTTCAACTACACTCCAATTTCTCTCACATGCTGATGCACTGCAAGTCTGACTTAATAATCTAATGGCCATTTTTTGTAATGTGGGAACTTTTCCACCAAAATTCTGACACCACTCAACTATAATAAAAAAAAATAATCATAACGTGAAGTAATATAAATAATAATAATTAAGTAAATTTTTAGAAGTTATAATAACTTACCAGGAGAAATTTGATTGTATGCCCGCTTTGCATTTGATGACCAAACATTCCCTAGCATTGCGATACATTCTAAGCCATTTTTTTATTTGATCAACACTAGGTTGTTGGTCATGAAATATCATGAACACGACATCAAAAAAAGAAGCCATTATCTTATACTCCCCATATGAAATCTCTGTGGAGTCCTTATAATACAATTCTGGATTCAAAAAGTAAGCTGCAGCATGAAATGGATGATGAAGTTGATTTTAGTACTTCTCATCAAATATCTTTAAATATTTATTGTATTCATTTTGATCATCATCAAATGCAACCTTGAATGTTGCTCTTGCTACATGCATCCCAGCATAAATGTAGCCCATTGAAGGGCATTCATCACTGCCCCCATTCGCAAAGTTTTTATAAGAGGCTCAACAACCTTAAATACTTTGAAGCATAAATCCCAAAAAATAGGAGCTTAATATGATGTCTTTGACTTCATTAGCAATTCTTGTCTTTGAAATTTTATACTCTAACTACCCTTTAGAAGTAACCATAGATATTAAGGAATCTTTTTGCTTATATAAACTTTGCAATGCAAGAAAATTCGTCACAAATCTAGTGGCTGCTGGTCTAACCAATTCTTTTTTACAATACTTTCTTATCAAATTCAAGATATAGCTATGGTTGTAGATGAATTTTGTTATCTTTCTTCCCTCGATAATGACAGACTGAACAGAAGGCAATTCATCAAACTTCTCAAGAATAAGATCAATGCAGTGGGCTGCACAAGGACTCTAATCAATATGGCCATAATCATATTTCACTGCTTTTCCAACAGCATCATAGTTAGTTGCATTATCTGTAATAAAATGGATGACATTTTGTGGTCCCACAAATTCAATCACTTCTTTAAATAAGCCACATAAATATTCCTATATTTTTGAATGATTAGAAGCATCAACTGATTTAAGAAAAATAGTTCCTTCAGGACAGTATGCTAAAAAATTAATTAATGTTCTTTGTCGTTCATCTGTCCATCCATCTGCCATGAGTATGCAACCAAATTTTTGCCAATGTCTTCTAAATGTTTCAATGTAATCAAACATATCCTTCACATTTTCTTGTAATAAGGGTCCACTAACTCTATATGCAGAGGGTGCTTTATAACCAAACCCAACAGATGCAACAACATCCAATATCTCTTGAAACTCTGGAATTTCAACTGTGTGAAATAGTATGTGTGCTTTAATACACTGCTTTGCAATTTTGAAATCAGCAGTGGAATAAGATCTTTTGAAGCCAAAACACTTTTGATTAAAGGTTGACTTCCCGGTGTAGTAGCTGGAGGGAAATTTTTTTTTAAGCTTTGTGTTTGAGAATCCTTCGATGCAACACTATTTGATTGGTCTGATGCCAGCTCAGGTAAACCATGAAATGAAACTGACTGAGAGCTAGTGGAAGTTATTGCAAAAGTTTCTTCAACTCTTCTTTTTTTCTATTTGATACGATTCTAATGTATTTTTCATTTGATACTCCACATGACTTGGGACATTTCTACATGACTCGATCTGCCCCTTTTTCTTTACCAAGTGTTTCTTAAATCTATGAATCCCTCCACCACTGATAATATTCAGACAGTAATTACATTTCACCTTGAAATGTTTTGATGAAATAAGTGTACAATAATCCCAAGCAATATCTTGTTTTCTTCTAACTGTCATTTTATTAACTTCAGGAGTGAGATGAAACTCATCAGGGATTCCTTCCTCATTTCTATCCATTGTTCTGCAAACAAAATAAGACAAAAAATATAAAACATGATTCTTACCTATTACCCATCATTTTCACAAACTCATATCACATCAAATACATAGGTAATCAAATTACATATTACACATCAATTATTACACAAGAACAATTATATATATCACAAAATAACATTGAATATCAAATATCATATTATACATAAAATATTACACATGGATAATCATATTAGAAATATGAGCTATCATCCAAATTGACAAATCTATCTATACTAACGTGATAAACTCAGCAACAAGGTAGGTCCTCAATTAGCATGTCAAATATATTCTTTGACTTGATAATTTTATTGCATGATGAGACATGTACTGCCATCCAAACAAGTTTCTGATAGCTTTGCTTATTTCTACACACTTGATCTTATATCTCCTCTTAATCTCATCTTTCAAATCAACCTTTAATATTTATTCTTGCCTGGAGACTTTATATTATTTTTACTTAGAAAATTTTCTTCGAAATCATGTGCATGCTAACGGACAGCCCAATGAAAACGAACAATGATCAAAGCACAAATCCACGTACACAACGTCGCATGTCCACAGCCACCCATCATCGGAAAGAAGACAAAAAGTTGCAGGCCCCGCTAAAGGGGAGGCGGGTTCCCTATTTCCTGCAGGGGACAGGCGTGGGGAATCTGGGATTCGAGCCTTGATTTTGACGTGTAAAAAATCAATTTTCAACTAAAACTAAAAGGGGTCCAAAAATCGAAAGTGTAAACGCTGTAAAGTTTACGTTTACCTGAAATAAATTGCTGTTGTGTGCTTCACTGCATGCGATCAGGCGGAGAGGTGCTGCCGTGCAGGATGGGAAGGAGGTCGGCGCCAGCGTGCGCGTGCGGTGGGAAGGATACGGCGGCGACGTGCTGTTGGATGCGCGCGCGATGGGAAGGAGGTCGATGTCGGCGTGCGTGCGCGGTGGGAAGGACTCGACGAGGCGCTGCTGTGTGCTCGCGCGGTGGGAAGGAGGTCGGCGTCGACGCGGGGAGGCGGCGCTATTGCAGTGGAAGGGGAAAGGTTTCGACTCTCGACTAGGGCAGCAAGAGGGGGAATGCTGCCACTTTGAAGCTTCGGCTGGTCGAAGACGCGCAGCGCGAGTGAAAAGCTCTCCATTTTTGTTTTTTCGTTTTTTTCGGGATGGGTGGACCGGTTGATCCCGATTCACCGGGTCACACTGGTTCAACCAGGTTTTGGTCGATTCTACTAATTTAAAGATCTTCTAAAGATCGATTGATTTGATTGATTTATCTTCGATTCCTGATCCAACCAGTTCAACTGGTTGGTCCAAACTGATTTTTGAAACCTTGGCTAAATTAGTGGTTAAACTCATGCATCGCATAGGAATGCATACCTAGCTAGGATAGTATAATATCAATATTTTGCTGGTGTCCCTTACACATTGATCACCTATGATAAACAAATTTGAAGAAATTTGAAACTCTCATCATCATCTTATGTAGACTTTCAGGAGAAGTCTGCTTTTCAAACAGAATTGACATTGATAATAAAATATGAGCATAATGGTTTGGTAAATAACCATAAACGTTCTTATTTTCCTTCGTAAACTGAAACATCATTATGAACTTCAATGGATGGCATTTTATTAAAACATTTGAGTAACCATTTGGATAAAGAGCTGGAAAATATAAAGGATTGACTTTTAAAAAAGAACCCTTTTAGTATATTGTAATTAGAGAAACCTTTTTTCTAGATATCTATAAGCAAAGAAGCCTAGAACTTGTTGAAGGGGGGTGTAAAATATTACAGAGAAAAAGAAGTATGGGAAATAATACCAAAACTTACTTCTTAAGAACATGGCATGCATTTTTTTAAAATAAAATGATCATAAAGGCATCGGTCGGCCAATAATAGGTGTTGGTAAGACTAATATTAATGGATTCTAATGTCTATAAGATTTCTAAGATAATAGTGGCTATTAGAGTTTTAATTAAGGTGTTAGGGTATGTTAAATATACTTGGATTCTTCTACATTATTCTACGTACAAAGAGAAAACATCAAAGGTAAATATAACTCCATAAACAACTCTTGAGAACCTTCTTTAAGCCTTGGGATCTTTTGTCTTCTTTGTTTATTTCTTAAGCTCATCAAAAATAAGAATAGATGCCTTACCCTTGATTTTTGTTCAACAAGTAACTTGAGAGGTTATGAGACTACTTGAAAGTTATTTAAAGCATCCACAAATACAAGAGACAAGCTATGTATGCAATCTTGATTAATTCAATTACATCCCTTTTCATAAATGATTAAAATAAGGCTTACACCAATAATAATCTCCACCAATGGTTTCAAAAGCTTCTACCTTAATTCCAATTGACTTTGTTCCATTTTTCTATTTAAGGATGAGGTCCAATTCTTGTGCTAACATGCTACAATCCACCAAGGAACAACCACAAAGATAAATACCTTAGTTATTATTGATTACATTGGGTTGTAGCCTTATGAGATGCTTTGCAAGAATCTTTGTGATAATCTTGTTGTGAATGGAACAAGTAATAGGCCTAAAATTTGTATTAGAGGAAACAAATTTGCCCTTAGGAACATGGGTGAGAAATAAGTGATTTACCTTACCCACCATACTACCCCCTAAAAAAAAAACATCACCACCTCAATAATATCTTCTTTGATTATTGACCTATGACATCTGTCGAAAACATCATCAAACCTACTAGGATAGGGTGCTTTGTTTGGGCCAATATCCTGAAGGGCCAAGTAGATTTCTTCCTTGGCAAGTAAAGCACATAGGTTAAATGCCATGGAGTGACTTAGGTGGCACTTGAAAGGTAGAAGGGTTTGAGGTAGGGCCACAGTGCTTGTTACGACCCGATTCCCGAATCCTTACGAGATACGAGAATCGGACCGACTCGACTGATCCCAAGACCCAGTCGTCCAACGAGAAAGTAACCAAAAGAGCAGTAAAATAAACCACATTCACCATGCATATAACTAGCAGTAACAAAATACAGCAGTAAAGGAAAGAACTACTACAGTATACACTACCACAACAGTAAAGAAATAAACATGTACATAAACATGATGCTTGCAACAAAAGAGTACAGAGGTAACAGAAATTACTCACTACAATAGAAGGAAAAGCACAGTGGGTACTACACAAGTAAAAAGTACTGGGCTCTACTAGGCCCAGCACCCTCTGCAGCCGCCGGTTCTGGCTGCTCAACACCTGGTCCTGGAAAGGTGACAAAGGTGACACGTCAGCGAAACGCTGAGTAGAGTGGCAACTAAAAGCTAAGAAACAGTAAGGTGGACGGTAGCTATTATATTTTTAATTTCTTTCTTTATATTTTTCGTTGACTCGTTATTAAATTATTCCTCAGATTCTTCTCTTGATCTTGAATGTTCCTCGTGGGAACGATCTTGATTGCAGTCTTTTTCGAAAAGTAGAAGTAACACGTGGTGCTCTCCTGGCCGAGAGAGTCCCCCGTGGTGGTCCTACCCTCAGTCAACCACCCCAAGGTTGCTGGCAGATGTAATAGTGACTACGGCACGCGCGATAAATGCACGGGTAGCTACCCCGTACTGGCACGCGGTCAGTCGTTTCAGTTAACGGGTGCGCTCAAAGTACAGCACGGAACCAGTATAGGGCAGAGCCCTCTCAGTAATAGGGGTCGAGCCCCTCCACAGTAACCAAAAAGGGGTCTTGCCCCTCCACAGTCCACGCACCCTCGCCTGACTACCCTGGTTTGCCCAGTGGGCCTAACAAGTCGGTGTAGGAGGGCTAGCAGAACCACGGGGCCTGTGGGGTAGCTAGTGCTCTCCCTACACTAGTAGCTCTCCTTGGTACTGTGTACACGAGGACCAAAAGTCAGTACAAAGTGGCCAGACCTAACCCCAGGTCCCTGGGGCAGCTAGCTCTGCTCTGCACAAAATAGGGGGACGGTCGCTCTCCTTTGTACACCGTACTCAAGGGCCAGCTCACTTCTCCAATTCTATTCCATTCACTTTCCAGGAGTTCTACTCCTAATTCCCCGTAGGGTTCATGCTCTTTCAACTCAACCAATTTAGGTTTCATCATTTCAGCTTTATATTTATATAACCCATGTTCCCAACCGTAATTATTCATTCATAATCAGGCAGCTGTTAGCCAATTATAGGCAGTTATCGTTTCCTTTCTACTTTTCCAAGACTACAATGTATATGTATTCAAGCTAGTTTTCCAGTCCTAGGATTCATGCCATACCCTAGGATCTATCATTCAATCTAGTTTTTCAGTCCTAGGATTCATGCAATACCTTAGGATCTATCATTCAATCTAGTTTTTCAATCCTAAGGTTCATGTAATACCCTAAACTCTATTAATTATTTCACAAGTGCATAATTTTTGATAAATAATTGAAAGGGCCACTCTACCCGCAAAATCGGGAGTACTGGAGGCGTGATCGGCAAGCCCACGCACCTCCGCAACCCCCAAAGCTGCAACAAAATGGGGTCCTAACGCAAGGATCAATTACAAGGAGCTACTCAGAACAGTATACAATTACTGTAAACAGGTAGAGAAACTAAATCTGAGAAGAACGAAACTTGAAATGCGGAAAACGGATTCCGAACGGATCCTAAACAGGTCAAAACCGACAAGTCTGCCCAAAATCAGACGTCTGGAACATCTTCCAGACGTCTTAAATGATAGCTCAAGTCATACCTTGATCCTGCGTGGTCCTTCAGACGTCTAGAAGCCCGCCGAACTGTCTGGACTTAGTTTCCAGACGTCCGACTGTCACTCTGGATGGCTAGAGACCCTCTCCGTCGTCTGGTGCTATGCCCAGACGTCTGATCTGTGTGGGATGGCATGCCCTTGCGCCTTCCCGAATGAGTCCTGCACATACGTGGCTGTCCTCAACACGAAGCAATGAAGAAACCTTCGGCGGAACGGCTGCATGGCCGTACACGCGAAAGGAGAAGAAAGGTAAAATATCGTACCTTTCAGACATCTAGACCTTCCTCTAGACGTCTCCTGCGTCGTCTGGACGTATGTCCAGACGTTTGATTCTGGGAAATTTTCCCAGAATCAGGACCTCCTCTCCCTCCTCCCGCAGCGCACGGCCGTGCCGTGCCGCGCTCGCCTGTTGCCTGAGCTGCAGCAGCTCCTCCCCAGCACCATACGCTTGCTGCGCACCCGCCGGTCGGCTCTGGCTGCTCCGGCGAGCTCGCACCCTCGCGGTCAAGCTCTCTCTTCCTCTCGCAGCGGCCCCTCCTCCCCACACACTCGCAGCAGCCGCCCTCACCCGCTCACTCTCTCGCTGACAGGGAGAAGAAGAAGACGGTGGAGTGAGGGTGAGGGAGAGAGAGGGGTGTATTTGAAGGCAGCCACGGGGAGAGAGAGAGAGAAAAAGGGCTGCATCTGCAGGGAGGGAGGAAAGAGGAGTGCAGCGGTGCAGTCTGCGCACGCATGCACGCAGACGCGAACCCGTACGCCGAAAAAATTAAATTCCAGACGTTTGGGAAGGCTTTCAGACGTCTGACCAGATGTATGGACCACTTCCCAGATGTCTTAAACGACGTTTGATGTCCTGGTTATAACAGTGCCCCTCTAAAAGAGGTTACAAGTGTGTAAGTGCGGTGTTTCTCAGCTCGGTTGCCTTATCACTCATATTTCCTTCCTCATCAATGAGAGTATTAATGCATTAATGTTCTTCGAGAGCCTTGCTCACATGGAAGAAGAAAAGTATATATTTGTCGTTGAGCTTGAGCTAGTTAACCTAGTTAGGTTGCCTCCAATGACTCTCTGATGGTAACACCATCAACCTCTATATCTAGCTTAATTTGGCTAAGTTCTAAGGTTAAATTTACCTAATTAATGTATAAAAGGGTATAATTCAATTTGGGTTGAATGAAGAAGAATTATAGCAAAATAGGTTAATTCCAGTATTTTAACAGATAAATACAAGTGCAGATTAACTAAAGGGTAAACCTATACTCAATTAAAGGTTAACTAAGCTTAAATTCCCAATAAGTAGGCTTGTATTGATTGATTTAGGATTTGTCTGAAAAATGAAAGCTAATTTACATTTTAAAACCTTAATTTCAGCCTCACTTAAACTAAAACGGTTATGTTGGAAATAAATACAATCTAAACCTTTTAAAAATCATTGAAAAATATTCTATAAGGTTTAGAATAATCAATTTGACAAAATGAACCTATTTTGACCTAAAACGAAGACCAAGGCGAATATTTAATACATTTTGGGTTAAAATGTAATTTTACCAACTAAACTTCATTAAAACCAAAATTTGAAGTCACCAATGGATTCCTTGGGTTCAAATTAAATTACCCTGAAAATTGAGACTAATTAGACTTCATCTTCACTTACTTTGCATTTTGGGCCTTAAATTTTGAATTCCCTTCATTCCAATCAAATTTCCTTGCATTAAGGTCCTCGGTTGACATCATGATGACCTCGGCTAACGTCATGATGACATCAATTGTCATTTTCTTCAACCAGGCCGATAGCCATGGATTTTGCAACATTTTGACCATGGATTTCTCTCAATCCGTGCAGTAGAATCCCACCAAAATTGGTAGGATGATTCACCATTTATTTATGCATCCTTCGATGGTTTCTCCATCTTGAGATGCCATCTATTGATGTATTTCGAGGTCGAAATCCTCGTTCGAGCTCATCTAAACCCATGAAGTCCGGCCATTAATTCCCGCAATCTTTGGCATTGTTGTTGCACTGCGAGGAGCTATAAAGCTTCACCATCTTCCATTGAGTCAAGTCATCGAGTTTTGGGCATGCCACCTCCCCTCTTTCCTTCTCCTCGATGTCATCGTCAAAGCCAACCTTGGAGCTTCTCCGCCCCACTTCTTTGCCATGCCTCGTTGTCAATCGAGGCTACAATTCATCTTCCCTTGTCATCACCTTGCTTCTTGCCATCGAAGCCGGCTCCTCTGTCCGCTTTGTTGCTCCAACTCCCTTGCTGGACACCCTTTCTTCCCCATGTCCGACCAACCTCCGTCAATGCCCTCCAATCTTCCCTAACGTCTCTTAGGTAGCCATTCTTCTTTACCTCTATAGCTCAAGTTACACTCTTTAGATTTGGGAAAGACCCCCTACCCTTCCCACCTTCCTCGTCATCTTCTTGAATGCTGGTGAGACTCCGACGACCTCCTCCACGTTGCTCCGTGCAATGCCCTCGATTTCCGATCACCGAGGGAGCTCCAGCAGGTCGAGGGGAACAAAACCCCTCAACCAATTTGACGTTTCAACATCCTCAACAGACCACTGGACTCCCACCGCTGCTGCCACCTTCCTCAAGTCTGGTGGCCCTCCTCCGTCCTCATTGCACCAAATCTTGATCGCCACCACCTTCAGTAAGCTCAGGCGAAGCTTCTCGACCCATTGGTTGAGGGCTTCGACGCCTCCTTCATTGAGACCATTCTCACCACTGCCAACCTAATCTCTGTCATCGGTAGCCTCCACTGATCGACCTCAAGCCTCCAAGATTTGCTGGAAGCTTCGTAGTGGCACGAGGATCATCCAACGACCTTCAGTAGAGGTTATCGTGCATCATTAAGCCTTCCCCAACCTCTGCGACAATGGAGAAGAAGATGAGCTCCTGCTGTTGGCAGGGGCTTATGTGAGAAGAAAAGAAGTGGGGGAGGACCAAATTGCATAACCTACAGGGACCTATTCACAAAATCTTGGGGACCAACATGCAAAATTATCTTTATGTGCAGGGACTAATGTGAAAATTAACTTGATTGATTAAGGATTCAAGCTTATTGAATATTTTGCGGTTTATTGCTTTATCATTATGGTTAGGGATTATCTAAGCACTTAATGTCATTAATATTTGATTAGCCTTTGACAATTGAAATATATTTTTCTTAATTAAAATATTGGATCACATGATTAATTTTGCAGTCCCAAATTAGATTTTGTGGATAGAAGATTAAATTAATCTTATCGAGTCCCTGAACTAAATTTTCATAAAATCTTGATGGTAATAAGTTGGGCATTTCTGTTGCTCTCAATGAATGACCTTAGAATATTTTAGTTTTGAGAAATACAAATTTTTAAAAGTCGACTTGTGTAATTTAACTATACTATAACGCGATTTTTATCATAACTCGTTTCAAGCACGTCACTCTCCTCAAAGATCCCAAGAAGCTGTAAATGGATCGATGCACCTCGACATGAAGCATTTTATTAGAAGGATCAATGGTGAGGGATAAGTGAATTTCCCTTAACTTAGATTCCAAAATAACTATATCATTCCCGTGACTAGAATCCTCCTTTTTCCAAAGATTTGAGGGAGGCTTTAATGACCTTTAGATTGAAGGCACAATAGTATAATGGATTGCCAAACACCAAGGAAACCTATGCTTTGGAAACAATTTGCTAGAATCCATCTTGATTTACCCAATGATTAAAAAAAATGAAATGTTGTTTGTTACACCCCGATAGTCATTCTCATCAAGTCGGGAATGGATTAGCGAGGGTGCAGGCAAAAATTCGAGCCCAGGGCAAGACAAGGTCAAAAGCGAAATTTCATTCGAATAGGTATGTTGAGTGGCTAATTCCCTCAACAATTCGTAGGTTTAAATCTGTTGAAAACTCAATAGAGTTTCTTCTATTTTGGGAACTTTTTCCCAATTCTTGTACTTGCAACAAAAACCTATGCATGCATACCACACTAATATAGGGTGGGCACACTCCACCAACTACACAACATAGCAAAACCAGAAAGCAATAAAAAAATGAGCGGGTACACCCTGCAACCATATGAAGAAAAACGCAACAAGCGAAAACTATCATCAACCATTCATATGAAAAGCATTTGTACTATACTAACTCTGTTACAGGGACACACACACACACACATAAAAGCAAGAGTCCAACATTACATCAAAACCATACCACCCAGGGTATGACATCCACCCAAAAATACCAATGCCCACATTTACTTACATACACACATATGCATGAGTCATCTTTACATCGGGACTAACATATAATAAGCTGTATAAAAGAGGCATATCTATAACCTTCCTAGTGAAAACCCAAAAAGAGAATAGAAATCCAGCGAGCTGCAAGCGTCCACTAGCCATGTGCGTAACCTGCCTTGCATATGATCTAGTATAGGAGGCAGGTTGCAATCAACAACTCATGCAAGGCTTCCCACCACTCCTTCATGGTGAGATCCTGGGGCTGGACCAAGGCCTGAGTTTCCTCCATCTTGGCCCTCACACCCCACAAGGTTGCGTAGAAACGGCATCTCTCCACCTCCACAAATGTTCGCTCCACTCTACTCATTTGTAGGGTGCCTCTCCATGGCATTGCTACCTGAAATTAGGTCACAAACATAGGGGTGAGATAAGCAGCTCAGTAAGGACTAAACTATGTGTGAAGCCAAGCAAAAGAGGTGATATAGGGGTCTTTAGGCTACAAGCCAATCACTAATCTAAATTCTCCATTTAGCCATGTTTATCTCATCCTTTGTTATTATGAAATTCAATCTCTCACTCGCCTCACAAGTCAGATTTGGTAAATTATCCCTCTCTACTAGAGGAGATTCAGATGTATTATTTCCTTAAATCATTTCTTGGTAGTCTCTTCGTGATTTGGGGAGAGCTTAACAGGTCGAGCGGTATTCGCAAAAGGTATACCCATTCTTGACGTATCAAGAATATTGTTGATCTTAGTCAGAAGTGTCGGACCACTTGGGAGCTACCCAGGCCAGCGCCTCTCGACAACGAAGAGCAACTCCATTCGCATCCAGCGAGGTTCAATCACATATTAGCTCAGATCACATCTCTGGGTTGGCTAGAATTGTTGGATCACACGTGGTTCACCAAGACCAGGGTGCTTAATCCTACGAGTTCTCCTATCTGATCTATTTCTCTCTTTTTATCCTCTTTTTCCGCATATCAAGAAGGGAGCCCTAAGGATCTATTGGATCATTTAGGGTCTCCTCTAAGACCCTAGGATCAAAGTCCCTCTTTTAGACTCATAGCCAAGTCGTCATAATTTGTCATGAAGGATTTTACCCTCTTTTCAGACATTCCAAATCATTTTTAGCTCGCTAAACAAAATGACTTGAGCTTGATTAAGATACTTCACATCCCTTTAGCACTTTTATGTGAATTAGCCATTTCATCCTCCATCAGAGTGTCCATTACATCTTTAATTAGGTTTAGTTTTCATTAAGGTCATCTCATAGGGTTTATAGAGCCAAAACCTAAGAGTTCACCAATCATAGACTTAATGGCCTCAAAACTCTCACTCATCAACCCTTATTACCATGGGATTTCATTCACAAGCTAAACTAACTTACAGAGAACACATTAGGCAAACAAATCATACACTAAAACCAAAGTGTGCCTTAACTATAAAAATATCCCATTCACATTTTCCAACAATTTCATCGTGCAATTCACGCACGATAATATATATATATCAACATTTTGGCTATCGCCAATGGCGTTCCAACCTCCCAGGGAACAAAGAAAAGGGAAGGGAATTGTCCCTACCTCATTTTGGAGTGGCACACACCAAAGCCCTTAGGGGAGGGTGCTACCCCAGCTTCTTCTCCTTTTCTAGTTAAGAAATCCGCATCGTTGGCAGCAGTAGTTGCAACCGCAGCAGCAAGGGGTAGCTGCCGGCTCACCAGAGGAGGGGAGGAAGGAGTTGAGTAGTGGCAGCAGCAGGCGCAACGGCGACAGCCGCAGCGCCAACAATGGCGGTGGAAACAGTAGCAAGGGAGGGAAGGAGAGTGCCCTCGCCCCCTTTTCCTCTTCTTACATAGCAGCCAGCAGTAGTGGCAGGTGTGGTCCCCTGCAGCGGCGGCGGCAGTAGCAGTAGCAGTAAGAAAGGAGGAGAGGAGAAGGGCGTGGGAAGAAGAGGAGGAGGATGAAGAGTAGGGGATGGTGGGGGCTTTCTCCTCCCTCAACCCTCTACGATGAGGACCCCGCTCACACCCACACACGTCGGCGGAGATCAAAAGGGTGGCTTCCCATGGAAGGCATCCAAAATATGTGGTGGAGAGAACAAAAAGAAAAAAAAAATTGACCTAATGTGCCCCTCAACGCCTAACTTAAGGACCAAATAAGTCCTTCAAAAAAAAATCCTTAAAGGGTCACCTAAATGGTTTCAAATTAGTTCAAAATTTTTGAATCACTACATTGTTCATGCCAAAGAAGTTCTTACCATAGGTACATGCATGGCAACATAATTATTAGAAATGAGTAGAGTGTAAATTAGATGAGCAAGGACGAATATATCCAACCATCTATCATTGACAAGAGCATGCTAAAAATGATAAGTGATTTCTTCTAGGTCAATCTCATGTTAGACCAAGAGCGATGGTTATCCAATGCAACCGTACCTTTCAATTCAACCTCAAGAAGGGTGTTATTACTTCAACCATGCATGAGAAGGAGGATGACATCCAACCTTTTTAGCGAGGGATCTGACAACAATACTAAAACTACCAATTGTGATCTATGGGCCATCAAATGGAGCTGCTCGCTGGCATAAATTACTCCATAGGAGCATGTTGACTCCTATGATTATCACCAAACACAAAGGTCATGCAGATTCCAAGTCCACCTTGGTTTATAGCCTTTAACAAAGTATGTTCAAAGGTAGAAGGGACTATCTTCATTGACCATGTTAGAGGGTTTTGGATGATAAAAATCGAACCATTCCTAGCTAAATTAAAATTTGAAAGCTACATCTAATCAGGTGGAACACGATTTGCATTCCTTTAGCAAATAGAATTCTCAAGCAAATCCACAATCTCTGCCCTACATTCCTAAAGAAAGGCACCTTTCTTCTCTTATTCAACTCATTTAGTCACCAAACTATTCCAAGAGGCAACGATATTAGAAGAGGACATTGGTGAGAGTGGTTGCTCCTAAACCACCAAGCTGGATTACTTGCTAGGCAGGAATAAACTTTTTCTTGTTCTTTCTTTATTTTCTCTCCGGTTGACCTCCTTCTAAGAATCTCTATCCTCATATGTGCCTTGGTAAAGAACCTTCCTAATATCTTCAAAGGTTTTCCTCAAGTGACTAGCATAAAAGAGATCAAGGGAGTACTACACAACTCCACTACAATTAATTTCGACCACATTGGGAGGAATTTTACCTTCCTTAAAAGGCTCATGTGTTAACTCCAATAGGTGGTTGGATTCATTGAACCAGAAACTAGTGTGAAAGACTATCGAAATAGCTCGTCTCTAAAGTAAAAGTCAAACTCAACATAAACTAGTCGAAATCTAAATTGACCATTTGAACTGCTTGAACTAGATCATTGGTTTGACCCTTTTTTGGGAAAAAAAAAAAATTCCATGTAACAAAAATCCCATAAAAGAAAACCAAATACCCACGCTATCCATCGCAACTCTAGCTCCTATTCTCTCCCACCGCGAAAATGACCGCTTATCTCTGATTTCCAAACCGTTAATCACCACTTTGATTCTTGACTACTGATACTATTCATCTCTTTGACTTCTTATTAGACTCCTTTGACACCACCAACATCTCTCCCCCCCCCCCTCCTATTAGAATAGCTGAGCAGAGGAGAGAACTGGAATGAGAGAAATGGATGGGTATTTTGGCATTCTCGGTAGTCTAGCTGCATCCTTGTATTTATAGATGTGATGGTAGGGTTGGTTACAGATATTTCTGGCAGCACACCTTACTTTCTCACGGTTATGCACCTCACCCATACATCTGTCCAGCAGAGCATTTTGTTACAACCTTTGATGCAGCTTGATTGGCTAACGCTCCCCTTCAAATTGTAGGCCACTGTTGAACCTGCAATTTGCTTCTCATTGGCTGGAATGTAGTGACAGAGAGAGGCTTAGTGAGTACATCAGCGAGTTGATCCTTGGAAGAAATGATGTTAACTTGCAATTGTCGTTTAGAGACTAGATCTCTGACACAGTGGAAGTTAATTTCAACGTGCTTTGTTCTTAAATGGAAAATTGGATTGGAAGTCAGATATGTCGTACCCACATTATCACAGTAGAGTGTTGGGACATAAGGAAGACTAATCCCAATTTCTATTAGTAAAGTTCCAATCCAAATGATCTCAGCTGTAGCATCTGCAATGGCTCGATATTTTGCCTCCGTTGAAGAACGTACGACATTGTTTTGCTTTCTGGATAGCCTTGAGATGGGATTTTGACCAAGATATAGAATAAAACTTGATGTTGATTTGCGATCAGAGGGGTTTCTTGCCCAGTCCACGTCTGAAAAGATGTTGAGATGTACTGGTGAATTGGTTGAATAGAACAAACCAAAAGATAATGTAGCCTTGCTATAACGTAGAAGGCTCTTAAGGCACTCAAAATGAGCTTTTGACGGGGAGTGCATGAACTGTGATAAATGATTGATAAAGAATTGAAGGTCAGGCTTCGTCATAGTTGCATATTGAAGGCTCCTCAATATTTTCCTGTAGATATTCGGTTAGTTAATGGTGGACTTGAATTGGAATGGAGCATTGGTTGCCATGGGAGTATTGACAGTTTTGACACCATCAAACAGAAATTTAATTAATATATCTGGCAGATATTTTTGCTGAGATAAATGGATACCAGTGTAGGTCTTGGTGATCCTAAGGCCAAGAAAATAAGTTGGAAATCCAAGCTCTCTTACTGGAAACTCTTCTTGGATGGCATTGAGAAGCTATTGCATTAGTTGCGTGGACGAACTGGTTAATACGATATCATTGACATAAATTAGAAGATACATGACATAGGATGTACCTTGACAAATATATAAATAAGTGTCTATTTTAGAGTCAATGAAATTATTTTGGAGTAGAAAATCATTCAAGCGTTGAAACCAAGCCTGTGGTGCCTGTTTTAGTCCATACAAGGACCTGTTTAGCTTGCAGACATAATGTGGGCAATCTTTATGAAGAAAGCCTTGGGGTTGAAACATATAAACATCCTCATTTAAGGTGTCATGAAGAAAAGCATTCTGAACATCTAATTGAGTGATAAACCATTGAATGGTGAGAGCAAGACTTAGTAGTAGTCTGATAGTAGTCGATTTTTCAACTAGACTAAATGTGTCAGCATAATCCAGGCCTTCAAACTGGCGGTATCCTTTTGCGACTAGTCTGCCTTTGTAGCAATCGATTTTCCCATAAGGTTTTCTTTTGATACGGTAAACCCATTTGTTCCCTAGCACATTCATGGAGGAGTTACAGGGAACCAAACTCCATGTATTATTGCATACAAGAGCATTGAATTCATCTTGCATTGCAGCAACCCAAGCATTGTTCTTTACAGCATGTTTATAACAGGTCGGTTCCTGTTCATCATAAAGATCGATGTTGTAATTGAGACAGTAGGGGGGTGGGTGTAGTGAAGCTGAGAATGCTTTCTTTTTGCTTATCTTGTGCATGGACCTTGTTTCCATAGCATGTGTTCGTTGAGGTTGCGGTGGTGGAATAGGTGCTAATGGTGGTGGTGGAGTGAATAATGGAGATAGGGATGATGGGGTATTGTTTGGAGGTGATGGCTATGTAGATGGAACGGGTGGTTGGCAGGGTGGATTAGGTGGTGGTGGGGGCATTGGTGAAGGGTAACTATTTGGTGGAATAGGAAAAAGTTCTGTTTGTGTATCAATGGAGGATCGTGACGAAACTATCAGTGGGTGGGTTTTAAATGGAAAGTAGTTTTCATTAAAAATGACATGGCGAGCAATAATAATCTTATTGGTTAGGTGGTTTAGGCAATGATAAGCCTTATGATATTGTGTGTAACCAAGAAACACATGCAGGGAAGACTGTTGTTCTAGCTTATGTTTTGTATATGGTTGTAATAGCGAGGAGCGGGCACAAACAAAGGTGTAAAGGAAAGGATAATCGAGAATTTTGTTGCGAAGAAGCTGATGTGGGGAACATTTTTGGGTGACTGGTGAAGGAAGAGAATTTATACTGTATGCTGCAGTGTGAAAAGCCAGACTCCAGTAGCGAAGAGGGACACTTGCATAATGTAAAATGGTTAAGGCAACTTCGGTGGGATGCCTGTTCTTTCATTCGGTCGTTCCATTCTGCTCAGGTGTGTAAGGAGTAGAGGTACGATACATGACACCATTCATCTTGCACCATGAGTGAATGTGATGATATTCAGATCCCCCATCAGTGTGTATAGCCTGAAGAGACATTTGAAAATGAGTTTTAACATATTGGCAGAACTACTGAAAACTTGGAAAACTTGGTCTTTTGTGGATAAGGCGTAGACCCATGTATATTTGCTATAATCATCTACGAATGTAATGCAATATTTGTGTCCTTGATAAGAGAGAACAGGTGATGCCCACACATCAGAAAATATTAATTGAAAAGGTTTTGATCTCAGTGTATCAGTACAAGGAAGATTAATTCTATAAGGTTTAGCATGTTGACATGAAGAACAAACATCAGTGGAAAAATCTGAGCTAACGGGTAATTGATGCTATTGCAAAATGTTCTTGAAAATGGCTTTATTTGCATGTCCTAACCGAGCATGCCAGACATCTGCTGAAGCCTTGTAAGAGAGAAAGCAGCTGGTGATTAAGATGAGAATGAGGAGCTTGAGGTACGCACAACTTTTGATGGCAACCACAGTTGATATAAGCCTTGAACAACTTTTCCTCTAAGTAGAGGTTTCTTTGTTCACAACTCCTTGACTACGAGATGTTGTGGATAAATCTTGAAATAACAATGGTTATCATTAGTGAAGCGATAGATAGACATAAGATTTTCAGAGTCTTCAGGAACATGTAACACACTTGGCATGGATAAATTCTTAATAGCTAGTGGGAACCGTCTTCTAACCATTGTGGCTAATATACAAACCTTGACCATTTCCAAATTGGACCTCATCAGCGCCGGTGTATTCCTGATTGAGGTCTAAGTTGGCAAGATGGTTGGTCAAGTGATGAGTGGCACCAGAGTCGACGTGCCACACTTGAGAAGACATTGGAGTAGCAACATTTACCTAAGGTAGTTCATATGAATCATAGCGATAAAAACATGTAGGTGCAGTATGATTTGTTCTTCCACAAATTTGGCAAGGGTTGTGGGTGGAAGAAATGGGGGTAGAGGAATGAAAGCCACGTCCTTGTCCTTGAAAGGGACCACTTGTGCATCTAGCTGCAGAATGTGAACAAGCTGACTGAAAACCACGTCCTTGATTAGATTGACCACGAAAATCATCACGCATGAAACCTCCTCGTGGTTTGGGACTACGAGAAGCCATATTAACATCAATTAAATTATGATGCTTCAATAATCGCTACTCATGATTTAGCAATGAGCCAACAATGTCTTCATACAAAAGTGCAGTAGTTTGCGAAGAAAGAATAATGACAACAAATTCATACTCTGGTCCCAGGACATTTAAGATGGCCAAGATCAGGTCATCCTCAGGGATTGGCTTAACGCAAAGTGCAAGTTTGGTGTCAGGTTGATCGGGCTAAGGTTAATTTGATTTCCAAACTACCTATCCCTAGCTCGATTAAGGACATCAAATCTTTGCTGGGGCACGTCAATTTTTACCATCAATTCATTCCTGATTTCTCAAAAATCTCATGCCCCCTGACTAATCTCTTATCAAAAGATGTCCCTTTCGAAATCACCGAGGAGTGTACTCGTGCATTTGAAAGTCTACTTGACCAAGTCACCTAAGTACCTATCCTGCAACCCCCTGATTGGTCTCAACCTTTCTAGATCATGTGTGATGCATCTGACTATGCAGTAGGTGCTGTGCTTGGGCAAAAAATTGATGAGAAACCCGTAGTCATCTACTACACTAGTATAACACTTGACGAGGCTCAGCGTAACTGTACAGTTACTAAGAAAGAGCTGCTAGCCATATTATTTAGCTTAGAAAAATTTTGATCTTATCTCTTGGGTTCCCACGTTATCATATACTTGTATTACACTGTAGTGAGGCACCTTCTCACGAAGAAGGGTGCGAAAGCTCGACTAATCTGTTGGATCTTGCTATTGCAAGAATTCGACCTCGAGATTCACGACAAAGCAGGAAAATAGAATGTGGTAGCTGATCACTTGTCCCGCCTTCCTTCTGCTATCATCGACCCTTCCAGCCCGATCATGGAGCATTTTTCTGATAAGCACCTCCTGACTATTGGTGTGGAACTTCCCTGGTACGTTGATTTGGTTAATTACTTGGCATCTCATCAGATCCTGTCTGATTGGCCGAAGGCCAAGAAAGACAAAAGCTTTCTAATGCTAAGTATTACATATGGGAAGACCCGTACCTCTTCTGCATTGGCGCTGATCAGATCATCAGATGATGCATCCTGGAAGCAAAAATTCAGGACATCTTATCCTTCTGCCATGACCAGGCTTGCAGCAGACACTTCTCCAGATATAAAATAGCAGCTAAAGTCCTCTAGTGTGGCTTTTATAGGCCCACGATCTTCAAGGATGCACACGATTACTATAAGGCATGCACTCATTGCCAGACCTTGGGTAGCATGTGTTGGTGCTAGAGCACCACGATCATTTGTTTTGATGATAACAAAACACGTGTTATTTAACATTTGCACTTGGAGTCTTAGATTTCAGGTTAATTGCAAATGTAGACGTGTTTAGACGGAATTCGAGCTCGCATCCAGGACAGATTGGAGGAGCCTGATGGAGAACAGAAGAGATTCGCGAGGAGCGATATATTGAAGAAGGAAGGAGATGAAGAATAGGATAGATTTCCTTCTCTTGTACTCATTGTATTTTTCGTTTCTTTTGTTGCTCTTTATTTTTGTTACTTAGATTCATGTTAAAGAGCCTCAAAGTACCCTAACAGTAGTCCTAGGAACACCGGTACAACCCTAGGGTACTTAGGTTTTCTGTAGAGAACTTAGAAAACCAATATAGGGTTTAAACAGCATTTCCAGACGTCTAATTCCCAAATCAGACGTCTGATAAAGTGTTTTAAGACGTCTGACTGTTTATTCAGACGTCTGATAACATTTAGGCTGGACAAGTTAGTTCTGTTTGATGAAATCAGACGTCCAGACCTTAGACCAGACGTCTTAGAAGACGTCTGATGACTTTGCCAGACGTCCAACTAGTGGACCGTTAGCTGGCTTAACAAACACTCAAGGATATGACCGTTAGAGCCTTATCAGACGTCCTTAGGCCTTTCCAGACGTCTGATAATTGACCGTTTTGCCTCGGTTGACCCAAAATCTCTTCTCAGAGATTTTCTAGCCGTTGCAACGTTTGGAAATCCATTCCCACAGTAAAAGTAGGTTTCCAGACGTCCAGACATAGTACCAAACGTCCTGTATGTCGTCTGATGGACTTGCGCTAGAACCCTGTTTAGATCTGATCCAAGTCAGGAAGAGACTCGCCCGAAATCAGACGTCTGACCTTGAAATCAGATGTCTTAAAGTGAACTTCCAGACGTCTGATGCCATAATTAGACGTCTGATAAGCCTGTCATAACAATGATTGTTCCTGATTTCGGGTTGATTCACTTGGGCTTTGCACACAACGGCTATGGAAGCTTTTCTAAGCCTTCCAAAGCCTTCCTAAGGCCTCTATAAATAGAGGGGAGCCTTTGACACATTAACACACACCTAAAAACACAAGACACACCTTGCAATACACTTTCAAATCATTTTGTGTCTCTCTTGTTCTCTACGCTTTAATTCTTCATCTTGAGAGCATCAAGCTGTTGCGCACCCGCTCTCCCACTGTTGTTCACGAGAGCGACGTTGCGCCGTCGCGTGGCACACGCATCCGCGTCGTCGACGCACTCCTTTCAAAGGGAAGCATCCTAATTCCTATAGAAGCTAGGTTCAAAATTACTTTGTTGGCTCTATAGGATTTTTGTTT
Organism: Thalassia testudinum; assembly: GCA_037157565.1. Taxonomy (NCBI): domain Eukaryota; kingdom Viridiplantae; phylum Streptophyta; class Magnoliopsida; order Alismatales; family Hydrocharitaceae; genus Thalassia; species Thalassia testudinum. Next base: position 10,660,378 of record JAZHRO010000065.1, on the reverse strand, counting down.
TATCTTTGTTTTTTGGTTGGGTATTCGCTTTGCGAATTCCCGTCTCCTTCGAGGGACAAAATCCTTCTCGTGAAGAGAAGGGGTTGAGGAACATTACCCTCGCACTTGTAGCGTGGTTGTAATTGAGGTTGAATCACCCTCGTTTAAAGTGATTCATTTAGTGGATTTTGATCAACTTGGTTGATCAGAAAATCCTAACTCGAGAGGGTTAGGTGGTGGTTTTCACCCGGTTTGGATTTTCACCTAAAAATACTTGTGTACTTGTGTAATTGACTATTTTGTGAGATTGTTTATATTTATTTCCGCAATTATTACGTGTAACGACCCGGTTCCCGAGTCCCTACGAGACACAAGAACCGGACCGACTCGACTAATCCCAAGACCTAGTCGTCCAACGAGGAAGTAACCAAAAGACAGTAAAATAAACCACATTCAGCATGAATATAACTAACAGTAAGAAGTACAGCAGTAAGGAAAGAAACTACTACAGTAGGTACCACCACCACAGTAAAACAGCATGTATCATATAACAAGAACTGCAGGTAAAGAAGGTACAGCGGAAACAAAACTACTCACTAGAACAGGAACAAAAGGGGTACAAAAGCTGTGGTAACTCTACTGGACCCTACTCGGCCCAGCGTCCTCTGCAGCCGCCGACCCTGGCTGCTCAACACCTGGTCCTGAAAAAGGTAACGAGTGTAACACGTCAGCAAAACGCTGAGTAGAGTGGCAAACTAACTAAAGGCAACAGTAGAGTGTACAGTAGCTGTTATGTTCTATTACTTCCTTTATTCACATCTTTCAATTTTTCTCACTATTTCATTTATTTCTCAGATCCTTTACTTGATCTCGAATGTCCTCGTGGGAACGATCTTGATTGCAGTCTTTTCCAAAAGTAGAAGTAGCACGGGGTGCTCTCCTGGTCGGGAGAGTCCCCCGTGGTGATCCTACCCTCAGTCAACCACCCCAAGGTCACTGACAGACGTAACGGTGACTACGGCACGCGCGATAAACGCACAGGTAGCTAGCCCGCACTGGCACGCGGTCAGTCGTTTCCGTTAACGAGTGCGCCCAAAGCACAGCACGGAACCAGGGCAGAGCCCTCTCAGTAACAGGGGTCCAACCCCTCCACAGTAACCAAACCGGGGCCTTGCCCCTCCACAGTCCGCGCACCCTCGCCTGACTACCCTGGTTTGCCCTAATGGGCCTAACAAGTCGGTGAAGGAGGCTAGCAGAACCCCGGGGCCCGTGGGGTAACTAGTACTCTCCTAACACTAGTATCTCTCCTCGGTACTATGTACACGAGGGCCAAAAAGTCGGTACAGAGCGGCCAATCCTAACCCCGGGTCCCTGGGGCGGCTGGCCCCACTCTGCACTAAACAGGTACAGGTACTTCCCTTGGTACTGCGTACCCAAGAGACAGTACAAACTACATCTCAGTTCCATTCCTTTTTCCTTCCAGGAGTTCCACTCCTAATTCCCCGTAGGGTTCCATCCTTTAATCTCAGAACATCATATGTTTCACTTTCCAGATTCACGTTCTCAAGATCCATGATCTCAAACATGTTTCTTTATTCATAACAGGCAGCTGTTAATTAAATTTACAGGCAGCTTTATATATTCCTTTCCATTTTTCCAAGACTGAAGTAATATACATTCCACTAGTTTTTCCATCCTAGGATTCATGCCATATCCTAGGATCTATCATACAATCTAGTTTTCCGGCCCTAGGATTCATGCAACACCTAGGAGCTATCATTCCATATATTTCTCATTCCTAGGATTCATGCAATGCCCTAGGTTCTAGTTATGGTTCCATACTTTAACAGATTTTATTAATACTTAAAGCCACTCTACCAGGTACAACGGGAGTAATGGGGGCATGATCGGGAATCCCGCGCGCCTCCGCGACTCTCAAGACTGCAACCGAACAAGGTCCTATCACAAGGATCAAACACAAGGAGTGTCTCAAAACAGTGTATAGCTACTGTAGACGAGTAGAGGAATTAATTCTGAAAAGAACGCAACGCGAATCATGGAAAACGGAGCCCAAACGGGTCGAAAAAGACGATACTGTGCAAAATCAGACGTCTGGAACTCCTTCCAGACGTCTTAAACGGTGGATCAGAGAATTACCTGTTCAGCTTGGTTCCCCGGACGTCCAGAAGTCTGCGGGGACGTCTGCCCTAGATCCCAGACGTCCGATGGTCCCTCAGGACGTCTGTAGGTCACTCCCGCCGTCTGGTACAACTTCCAGACGTCTGATTCGCAAAGGATGACGAATCAGCGAACCTGCGCACAGCCAACCCCCCTCCCTCAGTACGGTCAGTCGACAAGAAGGAAGAAGAAAGCGGAAACTCACCTTTCAGACGTCTGTATGATCTTACAGACGTCGACCTTGCCGTCTGGATATCAACCCAGGCGTCTGATTCTGGAAATTTTTCCAGAATCAGAACCCTGCTCGGCCTCCGCTCGCGAAGCCGCCCGCGTCGCACCTCGCGCGTCCGCTGCTCCGACCGCAGCAGGTCCCTCTCCGCGACGCTCCGCGCCCCCTGCGCCCTCCGCCGGCCGGCCAAGCCGCTCCGGCGAGCTCGCCCTCACGGCAGAGCCCCGCCCTCGCACGCCGCAGCTCCTCCGCGCTCACTGCGGCTGCCGTTGCCGCCCTCGCGTCCGCTCGCTCTCGCGCACAGGAAGGAGAAGGAGGAGGAGACGGTGGAGACGGGAGGGGAGGCGCGCCCCCTTTTAACGCCGCGCGAAGAGGAGAGAGAGAGGGCGGTCGCAGCGCGCCTGCAGCCGCAGAGAGAGAGAGAGAGAGGAATCGCAGGTCTGCGTGCACAGGCGCGCAGGCGAATCTCCCGTGCGAACATAACTGTTCTCCAGACGTCTGTAAAAGGTCCTGGACGTCTGGTCAGACGTCTGTATGTGATCCCAGACGTCTTGTCAGACGTCTGGGCCACCTCCCAGACGTCTTAAAAGGCGTTTGGGGCACGCGTTCGCTACATTACGTCACCCCCTCCTGGTAGGGAAACTTCAGCATGAGCCTCCACGATATGATGCCCTTACAGCCGATTCTCGTGTGCGAAATCTTTGATATATGGGGGATTGATTTTATGGGCCCCTTTCCTAAATCAGATGGCTTCAAATACATTCTCCCTACTGTGGACTATGTGTCTAAATGGATTGAAGCCGTCTCGACCTGAACCAATGATCATAAAGTGGTAATCAAGTTCATTCATCAGCACATCTTCTCACTATTCGGTGTCCCACGTGCTATTATCTCAGATGGAGGGGCCCATTTCACAAATGCATAGTTTAGATCTCTAACGACAAAGTATGGGGTGTATCACCGAATCTCGACTCCTTATCACCCCCAAACCAATGGATTGGTTGAACTGTCTAATCGGGAGATCAAGAAAATTCTTCAAGTCACTATTCGGCCTGATAGGAAGGATTGGCCGGCCTGCCTTTCGGAAGATTTGTGGGCCTATAGGACCGCTCACAAAACCCAATTAGGTATGTCTCCATTTAGACTTGTGTACGAGAAGGCATGTCACCTACCTGTTGAAATGAGCATAAGGCCTATTGGGCAGTACGGAAGTGCAATCTAGATCTTTATAAGGCTGGAACCCACCGACAATTACAAATGTGCGAGATCGAGGAACTACGCAATGACATGTACAAAAACTTGAGAATTTACAAAGAACGGGTTAAAGCCTTTCATGACAAACACATATCAAGAAAGATTTTCCGTCCTGGTTAGAAGGTCCTACTCTTTGATGCCAAACTCAAACTATTCCCTAGCAAACTCAGATCAAAATGGATTTGACCATTCCTTGTCAAACTTGTTTTCGGAAATGAGGCTATAGAAATTAGTGAACTTAGCCATGATTCTGAACTATTTATTGTGAATGGTCAGAGACTCAAACCATTCATTGGACTCACTAACACAAACTCGGTTGAGTTATCTTTTGATCTCCATTGTCCTTGTGCTTATTGCGCTCAGCTGATGGCATTAAATTTAGTGCTTAACGAGAGGCAACCCATCATCTCTTTGAAAAATCTGAAATTCTTTTGACATAACTCTTTGCTTAACTCATGTTGCACTTTAGGGTTTGTCTATTAGAACAATCAACTCCACCTCTAGTACATGTACCAGATCTTAAAATCGTCCGCAATAGTCACTCTGACCCATCCACCCACCCTTTGACCCTGTTCTAATGTACGATCTAAGCTGAACTCGAACCCACCTAATTTACAATGAGGACATTGCAAATCATGGGCATGGGGGGTATTAAAGTGCAAAACACCATGAAAATCAAATCTCACAAAAGGATTTTGCTAAAAAAAAAAAGGAGGTTGAGGAAAAGGAAGATCCATTTGATAGAAAAATGAGAAAAAGGAGGAAGGAAAATTGAAAAAAAAAGAAAGGAGTAAAAAGATAAAGAAAAAAATGGAGTCCCTTAAAAATAGTATGGAACTTACCTAACTTCTATGTTGGATCGAATGATGAATTAAGACCTGGAAGGCTAAAACTTAAGGGATTAGTGGTGAATATCAACCTTAGGCCTCTTAGATCTGTTATGAGATTTAAACACTCACGTACTTGTCACGATCCGGATTAATCCTCAAGAGGTTGAGGAAAATGCAAAGCTTATGTATTAGGTCTAATGCTTAGGTAGTATTTAGCCTCGTTAACTGACCTCTGGTTTACGAGACTCGGTAACTTAAGCACCCTAAATCACACACAGTATGGTTCAGTGCACTTAAATATGAAATCATGCAAAAAAAACATTTATTCTATTCTGAAAATGGTCCTAAGATCTAGATTAGGAGTGGCTCAAAAATACAAGTTGATTTGGATGAGTTCCCGACATGGAGAGGTGGGAAATTTCCCTCGAAGATGCGCAACAACACATCATCTACTCGGTGCTTGTCTCCTAGAATATCTAAATATCTTAATGGGGGCACGTAAACACCTTATGCTGGTTCAGATGCCATGGGTGGCATTATCACGAAATTTCGATTGCCAGGGTTCTGGGGGTTTCCATGGGCGGTGCTATCTTGAAGCATCGATTGCCAGGGACCTTGCGAGGATTGATGGTGGGGACAAGGAATCTGATACAGAATGTGTTTAGGGCCAATCTGAGGTTGGATTTAAGGAAAAATATAATGAAAAGAAAAAGAGTGAGAAAGCTCTCCACAAATGAAAATCTTCTTCTATCCCTCTATCTCTTACAAAAAAATGCACTGGCAAACTGAACTTGGGCTAACCATGTTACTAGCACGGGTGCTTTAACCACTGGGTCCAACAAACCTTAGGATAGTTCCTGCGGGCCTTAGAAACCTTCGCAGTAGACTGAGGCGAAAGCTAGTACGGCATCCTGACAGTGGTACTTGAGTACCTTTAGACTGGGCTGGTACTTGAGTACCTCTAGGCCTATTGTTGATATTAAGATATGTTTCCTAGAGTTGCGGCTTAGTACGGCATCCTGACGATTACATCTGACCTAGATAACTGATTTGATCCATAAGGTTTTGCTAAAGGACTAGCAAAAGCTAGGCATGGGGGTATGATGGGAACACTATCATGAGCCATAACTAGCTCATTTTGGTCTAAAAAGGTTGATAAATGCTCCTACATATCCATCAGAAGGTCCAAAGGACACAAAATCCCATTTTGAAAAGAAGAGAATAATACAAGGTTATTTCTACAAAATTAATAGCATTCCACAAATACAGAATAACCATGGGATATTTCAGGGGTTTATTAAAGGTCATATGGTCATTAATGTCTAATAAGTGAGTGCATGCAGAATAAAATGGGTTTTCACGCATTTCAAGAATTAATCAACATCTGAAACCTTAAAAATAGACTCTCTTAATTAATTGAGGTTTTGGTCAGGATAAAATTCATATAAACCTTTTAAAAATCATAGAAAAATATTTTCTAAGGTTTAGTATCCTTGATTTGACCTTCTGAATCCAATTTGACCTAAAATAGAGTCTTAGACAGACAATTGCCCTAATTTAGATTTTTGTATAAATTACCTAGCCAACTTAGTCCAAACCAAAATCCAACTTCACCATCAGATTCCTTTGGTCCAAATGAGGTTTGTATCAAAATTTGGGGCCCAATCTGAGATCATTTCAATCTAGTTTGCATTTTAATCCTGTTCTAACTCTTTCTCTTGCAAAAAGCCCCTCAACTTTAGAAAAGCCTTACACAGACCCCCGTAACTTCATTATCTTATTCACATTTGGGTCCTTTCCGCCATGGCAGGTGTGAACCCATAAGATCCGAGCTTCAATATTTGATTTTGTTTTGATTGATTGACCAATCCCTTCTAAATTTGGAGGGGATGATCCTGGAGAGTTTCCTGATCGATTAAACCTACTCCCAAGCTCCAAATTAGTCTCAATTGAAGGTGAGAATCCAAGGACTTCAAGAATCCTTCTTCCTAAAAAATCAAACCTTTCGAGCTTGCTTCCAAGCTTGGAAGCTTATTTGAAGGCCTATAAAGGACCTCCCTCGCCTGCCTCATCTCCTTAGCGAGTTTTTGGGCCATAAACATCTTTTCCTCCACCTCTGGCCTACTCCGACTCATCTTCGGTGACCACCTTCCTCCGTTCACTTCACCGACCGCCACGTACAATAGGCGGCTGGTTCTTCTTCCTTATTTCAAACTGCACCTCTCCATACCTATGCGGTAACCTCCAACCTCCTCCTCGTTGCCCTTCCCTCTCCTGGAGCCTTCATCTTCTCCGGCATCAGCCCATCACAGCCAGCACTTCCTCTACTTCCTCCTCGTCCGCTAGCTACTCTTGTCGCTGCCTTAGCTTCTACTGATTATCACAACAACTCCAGACACCTCCTTCGACTACTGTCGTGCCCATTTCACCGTCATCTTCCACCTCGTCGGCTGACAAGAGTGGAAATCACGCATTTTGAAATCGTCAAAAATCGTAGTATAGTCACGAAATTCCCTTGACAAAAATATTTATAATATCGAAACTCGATGGATTTCATTCTTTTGAAAACTTGAGTCCCGGTTGTTCATCTCTGGGAGGCGTGAAAACAAGTTGAGATTTGGATCGGCTTAATCTAACCTAATATTTTTGTCTTTTTGTGTTGTTGATCTTTATTTTGAAACTTGAAATGAAAGCATGCATCAAAGTTGTAAGCCGTGAAGATAATAGCATGCATATAAAACCATTAGACAAGAGTATCATGCATCAAAAATTAAGTCACTATAAAATCTGGATACATGGAAATAAAGCTAAACTAAAGAAAGGGATCAACCCAGAGAGGCTAAGGAGAAGCCTTCTTGGTCGTCCACTAAAGAGAGGAGGATGGGTGTGTGCACCCAAGTGGAGAGAGGAGGGTGTTGCACCCTTTCTCTACCGATGGCCGTCCTTGAGAAGATCTTGAGGGGGGGTCTTCTCTATGGCCGTTTAAGAGGAAAAGAAAATGGGGGCGTGGATCCTCTATGGTGAAAGAAGAGGGCACACCCACAAGAAGAAAGGAGAAGGTGTTGCATCCTTATGCTCTTCATCTTCTTGCCACCCTTGAAGAAGCTTGGAGGAGAGCTTCTTCCTAGCCGTCCATGGAGGGAGCCTTGGAGGAGGAGGACGGCCTTGGGAGGGAGAGGAGGTGTGGTCGCAAGTTGAGAGAGGAAGAGAGTGAATGGAGATCAATTTTGTGGCTCTCTCTTTGCCCTTATGGAAGGCTCCATTTGGTTGCCACTTTTGGTGGCTCCAAAATTAGCTAATGTCACATTTTTAGGATCTAGGTTTGACACAAGTTTTAGGGTTTCCAAGAGAGTGTGCTTGGGTTTAGTAGGGGTAAAATAAGAAGGTGTATGTGGGTGTGTGTTTTTCGTAGGGCTAGGTTGTGGGTTTTGGTAGGATTAGGTGCTAAATAGGTTGGGTCAATCTAGATTAAGTGGGTGTGGACCTAATTAGGCTTAGGAAAGTCTAATTGGATAGGAGTGATCCTAATTAGGTCTAGGTCAAGTCTAATTGGATGTGTACATGTGATTAGGCTAGGGTAACCCTAATAGGTATGAGTCAATTAGATCCTAGGTGGATCTAATTGGGCTCAGGTGCACCCAACTAACTGTAGATGCACCCAATTAGGTATGGGATGGTTCAATTGGGTTAGGGATAGGATAAGTAGGGCTATGGATAGTGGACTAGGCTTAGGAGGTCTCTAATTAGGTTTCCTAAGGTGTCCGGTGGGGTTCCTAGGTCAAAATAGGCAAGATCAGGATTCTAGCAACAAAATCAAGAACCAGATAGTAGTATCAGACGTTTAGGATAGTTGTCAAATGTATTATACTACAAAATTGGACGTCTGGACATTAAATTAGATGTCCAATTCTGTGTCAGTATGAGTTTTGCCTTCCTGGTTTGTTATTCTGCAGAAATCAGACGTCTAGCCAGATGTCTGGACATCCTAAAAGGTGTTGTAGAGTGGGTTTTAGGTTTTCTAAGGTGGGTTTTGGTTCCTAAGTGTTTGGGAGAGGGATAGGGTGGATAAGAACATGGATAGTGCTATTCATGTTTGGGTTTTGCTATGACCTGATTCCCAAATCCCTACGAGACACGAGAATCGGATCGACTCGACTGATCCCAAGACCCAGTCATCCAACGAGAAAGTAACCAAAAACAATAAAATAACCCACATTCACCATGCAAGCAACTAACAATAACAAAAGTATAGCAGTAAAGAAAAGAACTACTACAATACACACCACCACAACAGTAGAGAATTTTAAACAGGTACAGAAATATGAAGTTACAATAAAAGAGTACAAAGGTGTAACAAAGTACTCACTACTACAGAAAATGGGTACAACAAAAGTACAACTACTAGGCTTTACCAGGCCCAGCACCTTCCGCAGCCGTAGGTGCTGGTTGCTCAACACCTGAACCTAAAAAAGGTGGTAAGTACGACACGTCAGCAAAACGCTGAATAGAGTGGCAACCAGCTAACTAAAAGAAACAGTAATGGTGGACAGGTAGCTATTGTTTTCAATTTCTTTCTTTATTCCACTAGTTATTCTTTCTGTCATCACTTGGTGTATTTATCAGGTCATTTTCTTGATCTCAAATGTTCCTCATGGGAACGATCTTGATTGCAGACTTTTCTGAAAAGTAGAAGTAGCACATGGTGCTCTCCTGGCCGGGAGAGTCCCCTGTGGTGGTCCTACCCTCAGTCAACCACCCCAAGGTCGCTGATAGACGTAACGGTGACTATGGCACGTGCGATAAACGCATGGGTAGCTACCCCGCACTGGCATGTAGTCAGTCGTTTCCGTTAACGGGTGCACCCAAAGCACAGCATGGAACCAATATAAGGCAAAGCCCTCTCAGTAACAGGGGTCTAGCCCCTCCATAGTAACCAAACAGGGGTCTCGCCCCTCTACAGTCCGCGCACCCTCGCCTGACTACCCTAGTTTGCCCAGTGGGCCTAACAAGTCGGTGTAGGACGGCTAGCTGAACCCCGGGCCTCGTGAGGTGGCTAGCTCCCTCCCTACACTAGTAGCTCTCCCCGGTACTATGTATGCGAGGGCCAAAAGTTGGTACAAACTGGCCAGACCTAACCTCGGGACTCAACCTTAGGGCAGCTGGCTTCGCTCTGCACTAAACAAGTAATATGTGTTTCGCTTGGTACCACGTACCTAAGAGACAACACCCTTCCCCATTCACCATTCCAGTTCCATTCTATTTATTTCCAGGAGCTCTACTCCTAATTCCCCGTAGGGTTCATGCTCATGTTTCTCAAGCCAAGCCATACTAGGTTTCATTATTTCAGGTTTATTCGCAGATAGCACGTGTTTACAACATTCAATCATTCTTTTCCAGGTTACATACAAGCAGCTCGAATTTAATTTTCAAACAACAAGAATTACATGTAGTAGTTATTAACAACAGTACTCTACATTTCATAGGCAGCTGTTATCCAATTACAGGCAATTATTATTATTCTATCTACTCAACCAAGACTGCAATTCAGGCATTCAATACATTCGTTCCAGTGTTTCTAGTTCTAGGATTCATGCCACACCCTAGGATCTATCATTTAATCTAGTGTTTCTGATCCTAGGATTCATGCCATACCCGAGGATCTATCATTCAATCTAGTGTTTCTGGTCCTAAGATTCATGCCATACCCTAGGATCTATCATTTATTCTAGATATACATTTATCTTTGTAATTAACTAAGGGAAGCCACTCTACCCGTAAGACCGGGAGTAATGGGGGCTCGATCGGCAGGTCCACGTGCCTCTGCAACCCCCAAATCCGCAACAGAATAAGGTCCTAACACAAGGACAAATCACAAGGAACCACTCAGAATAGGATAAAAGAATTTCAAACGTGTAGAAGAACTTGTACGGAGAAGAACGGAATCTAAAATGCGGAAATCGGACCTCGAAAGGACCCTAAACGGGTCAAAAATGATAATTCTGACTCAAATAAGATGTCTGGAACATCTTCCAAATGTCTTAAAAGGAGTCCAGATCCATACCTCACTCTGTGCTGCTCCTCAGACGTCTAGAGATCCTGCTGAACTGTCTGGACCTAGTTCCAGATGTCCGACCACCTCTCCGGACGTTTGGAGACGCTCTCCACCATCTGGTGACTCGCCCAGATGTCTGAACCGTGTGAGAGGGTGTGTCCTACACCTTCCCGAAGCGAATCCTGCACGCGCATGCAAAAACTCTTAAACATGGCACGCAACAGAGCATCGACGGAACGGCCTGCATGGCCGTATCTTCAAAAAGGGATGTATATGCGCAGTATGTACCTCTCAGTCGTCTGAAGCCTCCTCCAGAAATCGTCCGCATCGTCTGGATGTAGGTCCAGACGTCTGATTCTGGGAAAAATCCCATAATCAGAAGCTCCTTCATCTTCTTCCTGCTGCGCGTGGCCGCGCTGCGCTCGTCCGCCCACTGCTCTAGCTACAACAGCATCGAGGAGGACTTCCCCTACACAACAATCCACCTTGCGCACGCCCGACCAGCCTCGAACTGCTCTGGCGAGCTCTCTCTCTCACGGCTCGCACGCTCTCCTCTCTTCCCTTCTCTCGCTGCCCTTCTCCTCTCCGCTAATGCACTCGGCTATAGTTGCTGCTCGCTCTCACTCTGGCTCTCGCATTGGAGGAAGGAGGAGACGGATGGGGTGGGGTGGTGTGAGGGAGAGGAGGGGAGTATTTATAGGTGCGAGAGAAAAGGTCCTACAGGTCGATGAAGGGGGAGAAAGAGAAGAAGGCGACTGGGGTTCAGTTTACACGCGGCACGAGCACAGACTCGCAGTTGTACACACGCAAAAATTAATTTCCAGATGTTTGGGAAGGTGTCCAGACGTCTGGCCCTAATCCCAGACGTCTTAAAGAACTTTGATGGCACGGGTCTTAACAGGTTTTGAGGCTAAGGTGCCCTAATGGAGGTTGTTTTGGGTTTGGGAAGGTTGTCTTAGGGTTTCTAAGGGTAGGGATAAGGCTATCCTCCTTACTCCTCTTATTTGGATTAGTCTTTTTCCTTTATTGCTGTATTCCACTATCTCCATCCTGGATCACTTTATTACCTGCAAATAGTAATAAAAGCCATTAAATAGCAGGATATCTCATCTTATTCTAAATAAACTGATGCAATGCATGATATGCAAGATATGAGTACAATATCCTCAAATTAAGCTAGGTTCAAACATTATTTAGGTTGCTTAGGACTCATGATTACTGTGCAATCACCGGCATACCTCCGGCGAAGCATTCTAGCCGCCACAGACCATCTCTTCACCTCCCATTGAGTCAGTGAGCATCGCCTCGCCTCACTGAGTAAAAGCCCCAAAGAAATTTGGGGTTTAGCTCTCTTTATCACCTTACCCGACACCTCTCACCTCTCACCATCTTCCTGAGGTCATCAGACCTCTACACTTGCTCTCTCGCCCTTCCATGCACACCACCACACTTGTCGTCCCAAGGCGAAGGTTCTGAAATGCTCTGACGTGGCCGAGAGGCTTTATTTGTGATTTTAGGTACGTAGGTTGTTGCACCATTACCGAAGCTGCTTCGAGCAAGATTGAAGTGAGTTCTTCAGACATTTGCTCAAGGTCTTTGTCCTAGGTGAAGCGGATTCGCCTCAGGAACGTTCCCAAGTGGTCAATTGGGGGCGTTGACCACTCCAAGGATGCTAATTGAGTAGGAGCTGCTGCTGTTGCACAAGATGACGGGGACTTTAGTACCACATCGTAAACGACAGATCGGCTGAAGCCGCATAAAAGGAAAAAGTGTTTCCACCCGGTTGCCCAAGACACACGAGGGTCGGGTCCCTGGTTCGATTACCTGATTAGTCGGGTTTGAGAGAAAAAAGAAGAGAAAGGGAAAGGGAGAGAGTGGGAGGGGGGGTTTTCCCTAGGCTGTACCCTCTCTACACTTAGTCACTGGGAGGCCCTTTGTGCCTCTATGCTGTGCCTCTCCCTGAGGTTTGAAAGATGAAGAGAGGACCTTGAGCCTCTACTGGTTAAGGCATCTGATTGCCCATTCTGTCGTCTGAATACATTGGTTTTGTGGTTCTTAATTTGACAAGTGCTTGATTCGAATAATTGAATAACTTGTGATCTTAACATTGTAGGGTAATTTGGTGATTCAAATCACCATTTTACCCTCTACTTTTTGCATATTGTTACTTGATTCTATTGATACATCATTTTTGAATGAAATTCTCATTATAAATTGCTTATATTAGTGATTTTATTGTGCTCTCTGAGGTTAATTGCTATAATTGTTCCCTGTGTTCGACCTTAGATACTCTTTTGAATTCGAGCTATAAATTATATTTGTTCATGCGCTATTTTGTCTATATTGCAACGAAGTAATTTTTAAACCCCGATTTAGCATGTAAACAGAAGGGGATCCCTTCAAGATCAATCCCTTCAAATTTGGAGAGATTTGATATTTTTCAATGATTTTTAGGAGGTTTAGATTGAATTTATCTCTACCATAACCCTTTCAATTTGAGTGAGGCTGAATATTAGGGTTTTCAGTGATATTTTAATCCTCGAAAAGCGTGAAACCCTAATTTAGTCAGTATGAGCCAACTTCTTAATCTTTTAAGTTCATTTAACCTTTAATTAACCTCTAATCAACCTCTTAGTTAATCTGTATTTGTGATTGGATGTTAAAATATTAGAATTAACCATGTTTTCATATCTTTTCATATCAATTCAATACGAAATTGTGATCCTCAGACGATCATTTCGGAGCATTTATCATTGGATTTCAACTAATTTAAGTTAGTTATGACGAATGATGGTGTTACATCAATTAGGGATTATAGAAATATGGAATGATTCATTTTTAATTTTGTTATGGTTCCACCAAATGTTGTACCACACAAAGCAAATGAAGCCCTTAATGACATTATCTCTCGAGGAGGTAGAGTTCCTTAGGAGCAAGGTAAAGAAATGAGCAGGATTTATAGTGATGCAATAATTCCTCAAGAATACCCATTTGGAAATAGTGTGGGTGAGCTGTTTCTCATGGAATAGGTGGGTCAAAGTTTCCTGATTAGGTAGGGAGGGACAACAGTAGCATCTGGAGGGCAAGGAGATTCCAGTCCTAGATATGTTATCCTTCATAGGGAGCTTATGTTTAAGGATGCGCCAAACATAGATACAAATCCTTAAAGGAAGGTTCAAGCTCTAGACTTTTTTAGCAGCAGCATCAATCGTTCAATTAGTGAAGTATAAAGAATATGCTGAAGAGATAGAAAAGTCCCTAGAATAGCAGGGGGACTGTTATGAACGCGTGACCCAGACGTATTTTAAGACGTCTGGGAGGTGGGCCAGACGTCGGACCAGACGTCTGGAATCACTTCCAGACGTCGTATCAGACGTCTGGGATCGTTGCCAGAAGTCTGGAAATCAGCTATCTTTGACATGCGCGGGTTGTCTGCGCGCCTGAGCACGCAGACCCGCATATTCGCTTATTCCCTCTGCGGCTGCAGATTCCCCTGCCGCGCTCCTTCTCTCTCCTCCTCGCGCGGCCTTAAAAGGCCACGCGCTCTTCCGTCACCACTGCCTCCTTCCTCTTCTCCTTCAGCCAGTGAGTGCGAGAGCGAGCGCGAGGTTGCAGCGGCAGCGGCGGCCGCAGTGAGCGCGGAGGAGGTGCTGCGTGCGAGAGCGGCGCTCAGCCGTGAGGGCGAGCTCGCCGGGGCTGCCAGGGCCGGCCGGCGGGGAGCGCAGCGGGCGCGGGGCGACGGGGGGGGGGACTGCTGCGGTCCGAGCAGCAGGTGCACGAGGTGCGACGAGGCGCGACGTCGCGAGCGGAGGGTGAGTCGTGGCCTGATTCTGGAAACATTTCCAGAATCAGACGTCTGGGTTGATAGACAGACGGCGGGGGCGACGTCTGGAAGACCATCCAGACGTCTGAAAGGTGAGTTCTTCCGTCTTCTTCCTTCTTGTCGACTGACCGTACTGAGAGAGAGAGTTGGGTGCGCGCAGGCTCGGTGATTCGCCATCCAACGCGAATCAGATGTCTGGCTGTAGTACCAGACGGCGGGAGCGACCTCCAGGCATCCGGGGTGACCATCGGACGTCTGGGAACTAGGCCAGACGTCCCCGCAGGCTTCTGGACGTCTGAGAAACCGCGCAGAACAAGGTAATTCTCTGATCCACTTTTTAAGACGTTTGGAAGAAGTTCCAGATGTCTGATTTTGCACAGTGTCGTCGTTTTCGACCCGTTAAGGGCCTGTTCGGGTTCCGTTTTCCGCGTTTCGAGTTGCGTTCTTTCCGAAATTAAATCCTCTACCCGTCTACAGTAGCTATACATTCTTTTGAGACACTCCTTGTGTTTGATCCTTGTGATAGAACCTCGTTCCGTTGCAGTCTTAGGGGTCGTGGAGGCACGCGGGATTCCCGATCACGCCCCCATTACTCCCGTCGTACCTGGTAGAGTGGCTTTAAGTATAATCTGTTAAATTATGAAACCATAAATAGAACCTAGGACATTGCATGAATCGTAGGAATGAGAAATAGATTGAATGGTAGATTCCTAGGGTATTGCATGAATCCTAGGGCTGGAAAACTAGATTGTATGATAGATCCTAGGATATGGCATGAATCCTAGGACGGGAAAACTAGTGGAATGTATGAATACTGCAGTCTTGGAAAATGTGGAAAGGAAATAATAGCTGCCTGTGAATTGAATTAACAGCTGCCTGTTATGAATAAATGAACATGATTAAGAATATGGGATGTATGAACGTGAAACTGGAATGGTGAAACGGGAATGTCCTGAGTTAAAGAGCTGAAACCCTACGGGGAATTAGGAGTAGAACTCCTGGAAAGTGAATGGAATAGAATTGGGGAAGTGAGCTGGCCCTTGAGTGCGGAGTACCAAGGAAGAGCGATTGTCCCCCTGTTTAGTGCAGAGCGGAGCCAGCCGCCCCAGGGACCCGGTGTTAGGACTGGCCACTCTGTACCGACTTGCTGGCCCTCGTGTACGTAGTACCGAGGAGAGCTACTAGTGTAGGGAGGTACTAGCTACCCCACGGGCCCCGGGGTTCTGCTAGCCTCCTACACCGACTTGTTAGGCCCACTGGGGCAAACCAGGGTAGTTAGGCGAGGGTGCGCAGACTGTGGAGGGGCAAGGCCCCTGTTTGGTTACTGTGGAGGGGTTGGACCCCTGTTACTGAGAGGGCTCTGCCCTGTACTGGTTCCATGTTGTGCTTTAGGCGCACCCGTTAACGGAAACAACTGACCGCGTGCCAGTGCGGGTTAGCTACCCGTGCGTTTATCGCGCGTGCCGTAGTCACCGTTACGTTTGTCAGTGACCTTGGGGTGGTTGACTGAGAGTAGGATCACCACGGGGGACTCTCCCGGCCAGGAGAGCACCACGTGCTACTTCTACTGTTCGGAAAAGATTGCAATCAAGATCGTTCCCACGAGGAACATTCGAGATCAAGTGAAAGATCTGAGAAATAGATAAATCGGGAGATAATTGAAAGACTTAAATAAAGAAAGTAACAGAACTTAACAGCTACTGTACATTCTACTGTTTCTTTAGTTTTAGTTGCTACTCTACTCAGCGT
The DNA here is from genome assembly GCA_037157565.1 of Thalassia testudinum. Classification (NCBI taxonomy): domain Eukaryota; kingdom Viridiplantae; phylum Streptophyta; class Magnoliopsida; order Alismatales; family Hydrocharitaceae; genus Thalassia; species Thalassia testudinum. The sequence continues at coordinate 10,644,284 of JAZHRO010000065.1, read as the reverse complement.
TTTGCTGACGTGTTACACTCGTTACCTTTCAGGGCCAGGTGTTGAGCAGCCAGGGTCAGCGGCTGCAGAGGACGCTGGGTCGAGTAGGGTCCAGTAGAGTTACCACTGTTTCTTGTACCTCTTTTTGTTCCGTTATAGTGAGTAGTTCTTGTTTCCGCTGTACTTTTCTTTACCTGCAGTTCATATTTAGTTATGAATGTTGTTCTACTGTTGTGGTGGTATATATTGTAGTAGTTTCTTTCCTTGCTACTGTATTTTCTTACTGTTAGTTATATTCATATTGAATGTGGTTTATTTTACTGCTCTTTTGGTTACTTCCTCGTTGGATGACTAGGTCCTGGGATTAGTTGAGTCAGTCCGGTTCTCGTGTCTCGTAGGGGCTCAGGAACCGGGTCGTTACAGGGACCAAAGTGGAAGGTCCTTATGGTTGTCAAGAGTGGTTGCTTTGATAGTTTCAGTAATGAATAAGGGAATAAGTGCAAAGAGGGTGTTGTTTTGAGGGAGGGCTAAGTCATTACTTATGGAGATTGGCTGAGGCTCGGATCCCTCTAGGAGCAAATCTTTAAGAGGCGAGTTCCCAATCTGCACATCAAACCAAAAGTCTACGGATCCCTCATGGACTTCCCATTTAATGTAAGGTTTCATCTCTTGATAAGCTTCCAACATCAACTGAAATGTGAGAGGGAGCGTCGGGCTAGAATAAGTTCTATCCCTTAAAAGGTCACGAATCAAACTAGCATAGACAGAATCACTAAACATTACCTTCCAAACCCTTTTCATTCTTAGAGCTTTAATGAAAAGCATTAGGTTCTGAACACCCAAGCCTCCTAAATTTTTGGGTCTGAAAATCTTATCCCAAGAGATCCAATGATGATGACATTCAGATTGAGAAGACCCCCAAAAGAAATTTGCAAAGATTGAATCAAGCTTATGAATGATAGTCTTAGGAACCTCAATCACTGATAAGATGTGAATCAGAATAGAAGTCAAGATATGCTTGATAAGAAACATTCTGGCAGCCATAAATAAGAGATTAGATTTCCACCCAGCTAATTTGGTTTTGATTTTGTCAAAGATGGTAGAAAAGTAATAGATTTTAGCACAGCTAGTGAAAATAGGGCATCCCAGATAACTGAACGGGAATGAATCTAATTGATATCCTATAGTAGACAAAATTTGAGGGAGGTTGCCTCTAGGAAAATGGCACCTCGCATAGTAGAAGCTCTTGGATAAGCTAACTCTTTGACCAAAGGCACATTTGAAAGACTAGATGAATTCAGAAAGGTTTCTAATGGAGTTGATATTGCCATTGATGGAGAGGATGTTATCGTCAGCATATATCAAGGCTAAAGGCGAATTGACACCTCTCTTCAATGAAAAGGGCTGAATTTTCCTAGCAAAAGGTAGTTCCTTAATGCCCGGAATAAAATGTTCCATAAAAATATCAAAAAGGAAGGGGTAGAGAGGATCCCCTTGACGAAGACCCCTAGAAACCTTAAAGAATGAGGAGTTGCCATCAATGAGGATAGAAGATCCTTCATGTACGACAAAAGCCTTAATGAGTTTGACAACATGCTGAGAGAAACCAAATTTAAGAAGAATAGAATAAAGGACATCCCACTCAACATGGTCATAGGCCTTTTGAAGGTCTAGTTGAAGAATGATGTTGGATTGAAAGACCTTTTGATCAATATGCTGGGTTAATTCAAAAGCCGTAGCAACATGGTCAAATATGAATCTACCTTTGATGAAGCTAACTTGTTCTGGAGAAATAATCTTAGGAAGAATCTCCGTCAGTCGATTGGCAAGAATGCCAGAGATGAGTTTAAAGACAACGTTGTAGAGACTAGTCGATCTATAATCGGCCAGGTCAAGAGGAACACTTTTCTTAGGAATCAGGGAGATAAAAGTTGTATCAAAGGATCCAGGAGCCGATTGAAACATAAAGAAGTAGGAAATTGCTTCCACCAAATCATGCTTAAGGAAATCCCAGAAAGTAATATAAAGTCGTCAGGGCAAGGGATCTTGTTAGAAGGCCTACGGGATAGAACTTCGAAAATCTCGGATTCAAGAGAGGGGGTCATTGAGAGTGTTATTTTCTTCCATGGTTATAAGAGGCGAGATCACATTGAGGAGATGATCAACATCAGAATGGGCTTCTAAGGAAAGGAGGTTTTGAAAGTAGGTAGAAGCAATAGCAACGGCTGTCAGTAGAGTCCCAATTACCACCACCTATTAACAGTCAAAGGAGTTCTAACTCGTTTAGCAAAACACTTTTTAATAGAAGTAATAAAAAATTTGTTAGAGCCTTAGCACTTGATAGATGCATGCTCTTTTGTATTGCAATTAAACTTTTAAATTTTTTAACACATCCTTTTAGCTTGTTTTTTTTAACTAAATATTGGTCTAACCTTGTTTAACTTGACAATGAAAACCTCGTTGGTGGTCGCATGGCTTGATATTTTTAATCTTTTAAAATAATGATGTGAACATCGGTTTGGATTACTAAAATCAAAATCTACACTTACTGATTTGGGCAAATTTTCAAATCATTGCCAGAGGCCCCGTGAGAAGGCAAGTGAGATTTGGTATTTTCCCATTATCAACTCGTGGGTGGTGCCCATCCTACAGCTGGAGGAAGCGTCGTAGTCAGGTCCCCCCGACAAAAATGCATGCCTTGTTGTAAGATGTTTTGGGAGCATAAATGGGCAGAAAAGGACCATTGCACATAACCTATATTTTTTACCTATAGTGGTCCAACGGTAAAACAGAATCGAGGTTAAAATCTTATTCTACTCGAGAAAAAGGGGACAAAAAATTGAAGTTGCAAGACTGAACATTAAAGTGTACAATTAATTGCTCCTGGCTAATTAATGGGTATGCATATCTCGAGGAATTGTTTACCGCAAGGTGCTTTGCCACATATTTACCTGGATGAAATTGTAGGTGGGATAAATGTTATTTATCGCTACAAGCAACGATGAGCATTGCTTCGGACCTTAATAGGTTAGGTTAGGCCTTTGCCAGTTAGGTTCGAATTAGTTCACGCTTATTTAATAAACGAGTCAAAAATACACGTCAAGATCCAATTCAAAATAAATTTTATTAACCTAAATAAGATCTAATCCAAAAAATATTAGACTTAAGTCAAGTCAACCTAAGTCAACTTATTTATTCATTGCCTAATTATTTATTTTACTTACACTTATAAAATAATATGTAAGTGGAGTTTCACAATAATAATTATTTTAAAATTATAAAAAATAATATGATTTTACATAAATAAGAAAAAATAACTTGTAAAGGATAGTTATTTTTTTCGATTATGTAAATAATGAGATTATTATATTTACCTTTTGTGTATATTTTTTTTGATAATGGAGAACCCTCGGAATGACCTACACAATCCTTTCGAGGTAAACTCTAGGGTCAAATATTAATCTACCTTTGATGAAGCTAACTTATTCTAGATAAATAATCTTAGGAAGACTCTCCGTCGGTCGATTGGCAAGAATACCAGAGATGAGTTTAAAGACAATGTTGTAGAGACTAATTGATCTATAATCGACCAGGTCAAGAGGAACACTTTTCTTAGGAATCAAGGAGATAAAAGTTGTATTAAAGGATCTGGAAGCCGATTGAAACATAAAGAAGTAGGAAACTGCTTCCACTAAATCATGCTTAAGTGAATCCTAGAAAGTAATGAAAAATTTGACATTAAAGTCATCAGGGCAAGGGATCTTGTTAGAAGGTCTACGGGATAGAACTTCGAAAATCTCAGATTCAAGAGGAGGGGTCATTGAGAGTGTTATTTTCTTCCATGGTTATAAGAGGCAGGATCACATTGAGGAGATGATCAACATCAGAATGGGCTTCTAAGGAAAGGAGGTTTTGAAAGTAGGTAAAAGCAATAGCGGCGGTAGTGAATTTATTTATTCATTGTCTAATTATTTATTTTACTTGTACTTATAAAATAATATGTAAGTGGAGTTTCACATTAATAATTATTTTAAAATTATAAAAAATAATATGATATTGTACAAGTAAGAAAAAATGACTTGTAAAGGATAATTATCTTTTTTGGTTATGTAAATTATGAGATTGTTATATTTATCTTTTGTGTATATTTTTTTTGATAATGGAGAACCCTCGACCCTTTCGAGGTAAACTGCAGGGATCCCGTCCCACCCATCCATCGAGGGTTGTTGGACGGAGTAACCTAGCAGGCAACACCATCGCTTGAGCCTTGTGCGCATGTGGGTAAGCATCGAGTTTTGAACCCACACAACCCGCCCAAGGAAGGTCTTACGGAGATGGGAGAACCCAACTGGGATATCCCTAACACTCACCTTTTGTGTATATTAAAAAATCTTTAAGTTATCGTAGGTACACGTCCAACCAAAATGATTCAACTACTTGCATTGCAAATATTTGACTTGAATATTCATTATATATAGCATACGACAAGCCAACCAAATGTAATCAAGTAAGGAGAAATTACAATAAAAAATAAAAGTGCTCATCTTGTATGTTCATATTTAGTTCGAATTTAGATGTTCACGTTTTATTTATGGGAAGAAGTCAATGGTTCATATTTAGTTCGAACGAGATTGTAGGATTGTATTGTACAACTTACAGTTACAATGAACACGGAGGTTAAGATTTTGTTGGTTAAAAAATAACAAGAGCAGCCAATGTTTATTCAATATTTAATGTATGATACATATATGATATATATTTTGATAGACACTACAAATATATATACATGTATGATTTATATTAATGTAATTAGGTCAACAGGCTACACCTTAAGGTGACCCCATAAATAGGCCAATGAGCCAAATTGGATTTGGGTCACCTTAACCCAAGATCCGACCCATTCAATAAATGAATCATATTTATAACATAAGTTCAACCCAAGTTAATTTCAGATTCAAACCTGGGTCGACCCAATCGAGTTGGGTCGGATTTGCCTGACCCAATGCTCATCTCTAACTACAAGGTAAAGATACTTCAAATAGTGCACGGAGTGGGGCATTAAGTTAAAACCTCTATAGTGTTTTCCGTTTCGAACTAGTGTTGCTCCCTATTTTAGGAAATGTTGTTCCCTTTTTTGAAGGGTGTGACATTACGATGTAATTTACTTCATCCATTAAAGACATTTCATCTTTGCAAAAAAAAAAAAAGTTAAAACCTTCGTAGCCAAAAAATATAGAAAAGGAAACCTAATAACGTCCGCAACAAATTAACTCGCATGGATCACCTGGGCATGCTTGTTCTTTCCCTTGAAAAAGATTCCATATTTAAAGGAAGGTTTCATCCCTTAGAAGAGGTGATGGGTCGAAGACCCTTAAGGTTAATTCATGATAAAGATTAGTTAACTCAAATATGCTTTTTTACAATAAAAGATAGCTTCTGGTTGTTATTTGAGAACGTAGGTTAATCTTTATTTGTATTTACTAAACATGAGTTATGAATAACGGTTAATATGTGATGTAAAAGAAAGTATTTATTTGGATATAGGAGTTAGAATGAATGATAAGATTGGAAAAAATATATTTATTTTTAAGGTGATAAGTTAGTTGATATTTTTTATTTATATTAAAATGAAGAGACATGGTGAGAAAAGATATAAAAAAAAAGAGATAAAATAAGAATCAACATGTATATTATCCCCCACCCTTACCCAACACATGTTCGGGTAAATCAGAAAGGTAAATAAAAGTTAAATTATTCTCTGTCATAAACACGAGATAACCTAAAATTGAGATTAACCACTAAGTTTGAAAGACACAATTGATTAATTTGGCTTATCAATATCAGTGACCACACACCAATGGTCTCGGGAAAAATGTGGGGGCCATTGACCATCAAATTAAGTTTGTTTTAACAGCATTCCACATGCCTCCATGTTGCTATAAAATAAAGCGTCACTGGGCTTCTCCTTTCCATCCTCCCAAAGCGACGCTCCTCTGAAAGCACCAACCATCATCTTCTAAGACCATGGCCTCCGTCTCGGATCTGGTGTCGGAGATCGACGTCGAAGGGTTCGTCTTCTCGCCCCGAGCGAAGCCACACGGTTCCAATAACAGCCTCTTCCTCGCAGGCGCCGGTGACGTCACATCCTTTCAAAAACCAGTAGTTTTCTTTTCGTTATCCCAAAACCCAAGAAAGTATGTATTTTGATTTCATGCATTTGTGTGCATGTTTGTATACGCAGGGGTGAGAGGTGTGTACATAGAAGGGGAGTTCGTGAAGTTCTCGGCCATTGGGGTGTACCTGGAGGGCAATGCTGTGGACGTGCTCGCCACGAAGTGGAAGGGGAAGACCGAGGAGGAGCTTGTGGCGTCTGACGAGTTCTTCCGTGACATCATCACGGGTGCGTCGCTCAATTAAACGGGAGGTCGCCCCTCTTAACTTTTAAAATATCTTAAGAACTTTGCATGAAAATTGTTAAACTTAATCCTTTTTCTTTGCTAAAATAATGGGTTAGTTATGACCTGACCTGATAGCAAAATGCGTTTACAGCTTTTAACCTGAGATCCAACCCAACATATCTCACCAAGACTTGACTTATCCCATTTGTAATGGGTCTACGTGGGGTTTTTATCGGGTTCGGGTCAACTGGATCTTAGTTTGACCTGACGCAAGTGGTTCTTGGTGGCTTCCGGGATCAAATATCGATTTTGAATCTGAACATTCTGATATGGGAGTGGCTATAGAAATTAAGGTTTTTGTCTAAAACCTTTATTGAGTACAAAATAGATTCGTCGGATGCTAGAGCCTTGTCCGAGACCTGACCCATTTATGTAATTAGTTTGCCTCGATCTAATATATTTAATTGACTTACTTATCAAGTTAAATTTAATTAGGTCTTTTTATGGGATTGGATCTAGATCCAACCAACACCCTCTGGTGGTGGGTACGATATATGTCATACGTTCCACATGCGAAGGCTGACGTAGAGAAGGTAGTAGCATCTTTTATTCTATTTGAAAATGTTTGGGGGCACTTGGGATCGTACCCGGATCCCCACTTGGTGCGCGCCTCCGCTCTTGGACGAATGGGCATGGATTCCAAGATGTCATAGGATCCTCATCCGAGGGTGAGGGGAGTACGGGATGGGGATCTAGCTGCGATCTTGGGGGAGCCAAGCGCTATCTTTTTCTATTTACGCACTAGTCTCTCTCCCGACAATCGTCTGGACTATTTTTATCTTTTGTATATGTATTCTTTTCTTAAAAGCTTACGAACAAACACGAAAAATACATAATATTACATCAGTGTAGCTATGGTGCTTAACAATAATCTGCCATGGCTTGATTACAGGCCCCTTTGAGAAGTTTACTAGGGTTACCTTTATACGCCTTCTCAGTGGCATCCAGTACTCAGATAGAGTCTCGGACAACTGCGAGGCCGTATGGAAATCCTCTGGGATCTACACGGATAAGGAAGCTCAAGCTATACAAAGCTTCAAGGATATCTTTAAGAACCATGCATTCCCTCCCTCCTCTTCCGTCCTGTTTACTCAATCCGTCGGTGAAAACTTCACGGTAATTACACAAGTCCTTATTTGATTATCACGATAGATTCTGAGAGATAAATTTTGTTTAATTGGGTGGAATTCTTTGTTAAAATATTTGATTAACGTGAGAAGATAAAATGATACTCCAACTGATTCTCTATTGTTGTTGGTATTTTGCGATAAGAAAATAAATACCTACAACGACACTTAACATGCTAACGTTGACGTAGGTGTTTCTACTTGAAGTAATTCTCAACAACGGTATCTTTGATTTGTATATCAACTTATCTTTAGTAGACCAATTACTTGAATTCGTCCGATTTGTTATTTGATTTTTGGACCTTATTAAATGCATGTATGGATGAAGATTGGATTTGCTAGTGAGGGGAGCCTGGAAGCTGATATCAAGAGTGAGGTTGTGGATAATAAGCTGCTAGTAGAGGCTATCCTGGACTCTATCATTGGAGAAAATGGTGTGTCCCCTCCAACAAGAAGGAGCATTGCATCTCGTCTAGTACAACTATTTTCAACTGGGAAGATAGAGGAAGGAGAAGAGAAAAAGGGATATGTTTAGCCAGTGATGGTAGAGGAACGTGAGGAGAAGATAAGCCTCGACGGGCAAGTCATATCAGCTTGATTAATTGCTGGTTTGGGTTCTCGTTAAGTGTTACTGTGGTTTCTAGTCATAAATTTAGGTAACGTGGTTCTAGTTGGTTTTGTTGTTACCCTTTGTTCTGCTGTTTGAAAGATATAATAAGATAATAAGGCAGGTTAGTATGATATTGTTCGTGTGTATGGATGGATTATGAATTAATAGCTAGCAGCGATGTGCTTCTTCAGTGTTTCAGGCAATCGTTTATGAGTGGAATCTCATCGGCATGTAATTTGTGTCATAAGAAATTCATTGGATAAATCGCCAATTCGCTGCATAAGTTTTGACTTTTATTCCATCAAACTACGAATCTTATAGTCAGAATTTTCTTGAATATGTATATAAAAGAGTATCGTAAGGCAATTTTATTCATCTCTCAAATTTTGGAGGTTAATCCAAAAATAGATAGGAAAATTAGATCAAAACCTATCGAATACAACCAATCAAAAACAACCACGACCCATGACCTATTACAACAAAGGAAGGAAACAAAAGGAGAGACAAGTGCCACAACCACAACCGATAAGTCCAACAAAAGAGTGGAGATCAACCCCATATATATTTTATAGAGAAAAGTAGGAGTCTATCTTATACATCTCTCACTTCTTGGAGGCTTAAAAAAGGTAGGAGGATCAAACCAAAACCTGCTGTTAAGAGTGGAAAACTACGTGATTGAAGTTGGATTTGAAAAATCTGTCGTAATTCGATTTGCGAAGAAATCCATCAACAGATAAATTTATACTGAAACTCTAAGAATTCCAGGTCAAACACAGGGAGGATACATCGATCTTAAATCTACGATTATATTTTTTTGGTATTTTTGTTTGAAAGCAAGATAATTATAATGTAATTGATATAAACAATGAGAGGGAGAGATAGATAGAGAGAGAGAACAATCACTTGATAAAATAATACTATTTTTATAACTAGAAATCGAGAAATAATTACAATTAGAAAGCGGGAAATTCTATTCTAGAAAGCGATTAAAAAGAAGGGAGAGAGATGTTATCCTCTTTGACGAAAGCTTGGAGGACGAGCCGGACAGAGCGACGCCTGAAAGACGGAGGATGGAGCGGGAAGGAGGACAAAGCAGGAAGTAGCGGGAACGAGACAGCACGTCATCGTCGTCACAGGATTCACTTCTGGAACAGAGGTGAGAAAATTGGATTTGGCTCTAGAATAGCATCCCGGGTGTGGGACAAGCTTTTCTTGAGCTTTAGAGAGGGAGAGATGTGAAGGAAGGGATGAGGATTTTGTAGGGTAGGGGGCTCCTTTTATAGTTGCAAGGATTGGGGGCAATTTGGTCATTACATAGTTAAAACATTAAATGAGGGGGTTTTTGTGATGGATTTAAGCATCACTAAAGACCCCACATCGCCGCTACTTCGCACGCACACCCGCCTCCTCGCCTTCTGTGCGCTCAACGCTCGCCCACGTCCTTGGGATATCAGCCGTTCGATCTCAAGATCGGACGGCTTAAAGTCGTGCTTGCCCTCACCTTCTTCTACACCTAATCGTGCGCCTGCGCGTGCGATGGGGCATGCAGAAGCACGTCCTGGTGTGCGTGGTGATCCAAAGCTCCTCCATGTGCCACGTCTCTACTCCTCGCCTGCCCGATCACCATTTGACGGCTGAGTTACACCCGCTCCCGCGCCTACGCCTGATTTGAGGTGAGCTGCGTTTCAAACGCGTGCCTCACGTCTCGCCGCAGCTGCATGACTGCTGCACTACAGGCGGCACTTTTTTGTGTTTAGGAATTAGGCATGCGCGCCTGTGGCTGTTGGATCAAGATCCAACGGCTAGGATCGTGCGATGGAGAGCCTTTGGAGATGCAGCGACGGGTCTTAGGGTTGATTGGGCGGCTGAGATGGCGCCACGTGGCACCATCTTGGCCGTCCATCTTCTATATGTTGTAGATGGTGCCATAAATGTCTGATTGGACCAATTTTTGCGTCGTTAGACTGCGATCATCGATCCGAACTCCGTGCGGTCGGATTTGTCATCTGAAGTACATTTGGCACCATTTTGGCCCTTGATCTCTAGGCTCCTCGTACTATATCTGGTGCTATGGATGTCCGATCAGGGTGATCTTGGAGTCATTGAACTCCCGTCATCGTCCTGATCAGATCCGTATAGTTGGATCTTCCGTTCGAAGCCCTGATTAAAAATCACCCTGTCCTTGGCCATAAAAGGAAACAATTACTATACAATTTATACAATTTGACCTAAATGCTTGATTATGCATGTTATGTAATATTTACAATGTATAATACTAATATGACACTAAGAACATGCATTAATAGACATTTTTGACTATTTAGATGTATGCACATCACCTACCTAGTGCAGCAAAAAGGACCGTGGCTTGTGCCCTAGTACAAAACAAAGACAACAATAACACGCCAAAAGGACAAGAAACAACAATAGAAAATCAGTAGGCAACATATGGCATCTGAATCTTGTCGAGATTGATAATCCCTTGAATATGACGAGGGAATTGAATTGTGGAGTGAAAGATCTACTATTGAGAGTTTTTGAGATTAGCAATTCTCTTACCTAAAATATTTACAGAGGGATGAATGTATGTCAGGGAGTGTTGTTGGTGCTAGAGCACCACGATCATTTGTTTTGATGATAACAAAACACGTGTTATTTAACATTTGCACTTTGAGTCCTAGATTTCAGGTCAATCGCAAATGGATACGTGATTAGATGGAGTTCGAGCTCGCATCCAGGACGGATTGGAGGAGGTTGATGGAGAACAGAAGAGATTCGCGAGGAACGCTATATTGAAGATGGAAGGAAATGAAGAATAGGATAGATTTCCTTCTTTTGTACTTGTTGTATTTTTCATTTCTTTTGTTGCTCTTTATTTCCTTAGATAATTCATGTTAAAGAACCTCAAAGTACCCTAACAGTAGTCCTAAGAACACCTGCACAACCCTAGGATACTTAGGTTTTCTCTAGAACACTTAGAAAACCAATATAGGGTTCAAACAACACTTCCAGACGTCTAATTCTCAAATCAGACGTCTGATAAAGTTTTTTAAGACGTCTGACTGTTGTTTCAGACGTCTGATAACTGTTAGGCTGGACATAGTTAGTTTTGTCTGATGAAATCAGACGTCCAGACCTTAGACCAGACGTCTTAGGAGACGTCTGATGGATTTGCCAGACGTCAAATTAGTGGACCGTTGGCTGGCTTAGCAAACACACGAGGATATGACCGTTAGAGCCTTATCAGACGCCCATAGGACTTTCCAGACGTCTGATAAATGACCGTTTTGCCTCGGCTGACCCAAAATCTCTTCTAAGAGATTTTCTAGCCGTTGCAACGTTTGGAAAATCCATTCCCACAGTAAAAGTAGGTTTCCAGACGTCCAGACATAGTGCCAGACGTCCTATATGTCGTCTGATGGACTTGCACTAAAACCCTGTTTAGATCTGATTCAAGTTAGGAAGAGACCCGCCCAAAATCAGACGTCTGACATTGAAATCAGACGTCTTAAAGTGAAGTTCCAGAGGTCTGATGCCATAATTAGACGTCTGATAAGCCTGTCAGAGCAATGATTGTTCCTGATTTCGGGCTGATTCACTTGGGCTTTGTACCCAACGGCTATGGAAGCTTTTCTAAGCCTTCCAAAGCCTTCCTAAGGCCTCTATAAATAGAGGGGAGCCTTTACACACCTAGATACACAAGATACACACTAAGAGAAACAAGAGACACACCTAAGCAACTTAGTTCCACTCTTTTGTGTCCAAGAGAAGCCCTTGCTCTCCAAGCTCTAGTTCCATTCTCTAGAGAGCATCAAGCTTTGCGCACTCGCTCTCCCGCCGTTGTTCATGAGAGCGAAGTTGCGCCGTCGCGTGGCTCACGCACCGCGTCATCAACTCGACGCACTCCTTGCAAAGGGGAGTTTCCTAATTCCTATAGAAGCTAGGTTCATAATTACTTTGTTGGCTCTATAGGACTTGTTGTTTATTTTATCTTTGTTATTTAGTTGGGTATTCGCTTTGCGAATTCCCGTCTCCTTCGTGGGACAAAATCCTTCTCGTGGGGAGAAGGGGTTAAGGAACGCTACCCTCGTACTTGTAGCATGGTTGTACTGAGGTTGAATCACCCTCGTTTTAAAGTGATTCGGTTAGTGGATTTGATCAACTAGGTTGATCGAAAAATCCTAACTCGAGAGGGTTAGGTGATGGTTTTCACCCGGTTTGGGTTTCCACCTAAAAAATACTTGCATACTTGTGTGTTTGCTTATTTGTGAGATTATTTATATTTCAATTCCGCATTTTTTACTTCACACTGATCTCACCTCCTCCAAGTAGCGAACTTTCAAGTGTATCGTTGATTGAGAGGACTGGAGTGCATGAAAATCCCTCTTAGCAGGCCAAGGGACCTGAATCTTTTCATTCCACCAATAAAAAGGCAAAGTTGAATCGACATGAATATGTATTTTATGAAATAGGCTAGCAGAAAATAAAATGGCACGATTGAGCGATCTAAGCAGGGTTAGATCAACATTAATTTTTATAGTTTTAGCAAAACCAGCCAAAAGAAGATAACCCTCATAATCATGGATAACCTAGCCTAAATAAGAGTAAATAGCATCTACAATTGATGCAATGTTTAACTTATATTCACTACTAGGCCGAACCCAGCTAACAACAAAATTCACAGAGCGATGCTTGTAGAACCAGCAAGACATGTCAAAACTATGCCTGTTGTCCGCTAAGTGTAAAGGAATTTTTTGAAAAGGGAAGTTAGCCTGTTTTATTTTATTACTTTTTTTCCCCCAGAAATATAAGAGTCATTATTATTCATCTCCCACTACCAGGAGGCAATCAAAATGACAAGGGGACTAGGCTAATACCTGTTGGTACATAGAAATGATAGAACCACACTCATGGCATAGTACATTAGCAAAACCAAAAAAGGGGAATGAACATCTTCAAGTGAAAAATAGCCCTACAGAGAACCACCAGCACCTCAAAATATCACATACAACATCCATACCTTATCAAGAAGAACAATCCCAGATGTACGGTGTGACAACTTGTTTATCGCTCTGAATCAAGGTTTTAAAAATGATACGTTGCAGTATATCTGGTAAAGCGCAAAAATAAATAAATTTATGCTCGAATGGAAATTCGAGATCAAACGTAGGGAGTAATCAGCAAATTAATCTTAAGATCACAATTTTAAGTAAAAGATATAAGCAATTGCAACCAAAACTTATTCAAGAATGATATTTCAATAATTCAAGTATCAATATGCAAAAATGATGGGTTAAAATGGTGATTTGAATCACCAATTAACCCTTTTAATTAAGCTCAAGTATCTCGAATAAATGAACAATGAATCCAACCAAATATTCCACGTCAACCAAGTTAAATGATCCAACAATAGCCTCAAAACCAGCGACAGAGGCAAAGGCCTCTCTTCTCCTTCAAGCCTTAAGGAGAGGCGCATAGTACAGCACCAACAGAGGAACGAAGGTCCTCTCAGAGACTAAGTATAGAGAGATCAGAGAGTAAGGAAAAAACCCACCCCCCTTCTCTCACTTTCTTCTTTTCTCTCTCAGAATAGGTAGACTAGATCAGACCTGGGTAATCGGATCAGGACCCAGATCTGCGTGGCGTGAGCACGGGCGAGGGCACGTGCTTGGAGCGTGCGAGTAGGACCTCACCCCGGTGCTCTCGGAGGCAACCAGCCACGAGCACAAAAATAATTTAGGTTGCACGGGCTCTTTAGCAATTTCCAATGTGGGACTAACTCCCACTGCTATCTTTTGCGAAGTCCCGCGTGAGCTGCAATTGGGATTTGGTTGAATTGAAGGTGTTGCAGTGCTGAGTCCTTCGATTTGAAGCCTGAAGAGCTTCCTGGAGGCTTTTCGCAGAACCTGGGCACGTCACTGAGGAAGAACACCGTGAGAGCACGATCGTCGAAGTTGTAGAAGGTGGAGGCGGCGGCGATCATCCGGTTGAGTATCTGAAATAGGAAATACGGGCTCTAAGCCCTAATTAGAGTGCTCAAAAAATTTACCTGAGGGTGGCGAACAAGATGGTGGTCGTGGTGGTGCTTGTGAGTGAGTGAGGAGGTCGAGCGAGCTCAGAGGAGGCGTGAGTGGAGTGTTGCGTTCGAGGGGGTATTTGAGTGTGTGAACCCCTCAATTTCTTGAGGAGTTTAGTTGAGCGTGGAGTTGTGAAGCTTGTGGAGTTGGTGCAAGGTGGTTTGGTGGTCTATGGAGACCGAGTGAGCTCGCCGGGGTTCTACTGGCCATGAAGAAGATGAAGTGTAGGAGGGTGGTGCGGTGGTCGTTTGGAAGTGTAGGTGAGAGGGGAAATGATGTAGAGGGATAGAAGAGATGGTAAAGGGTCTTAGGAGTGAGGAAAAGATAGCCGGAGAGCATCTTAGGTGTAAGGAAGATAGTTGGAGAGCTCCGGTCGTGGCTTGATTGGAGTCGGAGAAGGAGATGGAGATGGCGAGGCGGCGACGGTGAGTAAGGTAGAAGAACGACCTCTCTTTGGTCGAAGAGGTTTGCGAGGAAGAGGGGAAGCTAGTCAGCAGTCTAATTTGATGGTTGGATGATCGGAAGAGGAGAGTGGAGGAGAGTCACTGAAGCTGAGTTCGAAGGTGGCTGGAGATGGAAAAGAGAAGGTTTTCTCAGGCCAAAACTTGCTAAGGAGGTAACGCAGGAGTTCCAGGACTTAAATAAAGCTCCAAAGAGGGCTCTAGATTAGGAAAGAGCTCTGATTTGCTCTTTAGGTACTCAAAAAGCACCCATTGATCCTGTGCGTTTGCACGCATGAATCAAAGGATTTTAGGAGTTAGGATATGTCCCAATAGGTTTGTATAAGTGTGAACATCAATCCCACCAAATTTTGGTGGGATCTGATTGCCATTAGAGTAGGATTTGATCTGGTCAAAGCTAGCCTAGAGGTCGGTTGACCTCCAATGGCAGCAAGGACCAATCTACAAAGAAGATGAAGAAGTTGGGGGTTATTTGCAAAGAATTTGAAAGTTAGGGGCATGTGTGTGAGAAAAAAGAGTTAGACTGGACCAAAGTGCAAACTTGGTCAAGATGATCTCTGATTGGGCCCAAATTTTGGTACAAATCTAATTTGGACCTAAGGAATTTGATGGTAAAGTTAAAGTTAGGTTTTGACCAAGTTTGGCTGGATAAATTGTATAGAAATCTAAATTAGGACAACTGTCTGTCTGAGATTCTATTTTAGGTCAAAATAGGTTCCAATGGTCAAATTAAATATACCAAACATTATAGAATATTTTTTTATGGTTTATAGAAGGTTTAGGTGAATTTTATCCTGACTAGAACCTTAGTGAATTAAGTGGGTCAGTTTTTAGGATTTCAGATGTCATTTAATTCTCATAACACGTGAAAACCCATTTTTTTTTGCATGGACCCTCCTTTTGGACTTTCATGACCATTTGACCTTTAGTTTGCCCTTAGAAAATCTCATGGTTATTTTGTAGTTGTGATAAGATGGCAAAATTGTAGAAATGACCCTGTTTTCATCTTTTCTTCTCAAAATAGAATATCAAGCACTTAGGACTTCCTGATGGTTATGTAGGAGCTTTTATTGACTTTATTAGATGAAATTGGGCTAGTTATGGCTCATGATGGTGTACCTATCATACCCCCATGCCTAGCTTTTGTTAGTTCCTTAGCAAAACTTTATGGACCAAATTAGATATCTAGGTCGGATGTAACTGTCAGGATGCCCTACTATTAATCGGGCTAAGATGGGGTTTTAAAAATTGCTTCATTGTAGCACAGTTGAAATAACTCAATAACAAATACAATTTATAACTCGAAGAATCGCAAGAAAATCGGAAGTCGAACATAGGGAGCAAGTATTGTAATTTAATCTCAAAGATCACAATTCTAACACAAATTTGAGCAATTATAAGAAAAATTCCATTAAAAAATGATATATATATATATGGATGCCAATATTAGAGTACAAAAAGAATGGGGTAAAATGGTAATTTAAATCATCAATTACCCCTTTAATTATGCTTACAATAATTCTCAAATAACTGAATAGTAATGATCAATTAATCATTCCACATCAGTAAGCAACCATTATAGCCACAGGAACACAGAACCAGCGAAATTAGATGATAGATAAGGCTTTTAGATGCCTTAACAACAGAGGCTCAAGGTCCTCTCTTCTTCACAAGGACAAAGGCACGTAGCTTTCCCATTCTTCTTTCAAGCCTCATAGAAGAGGCACGAAGGCTCTAAATTAACTAAGTGTTGAGAGTTAGAGAGCGAGGCAAAATCCCCCCTCTCTCTCTTTTTCTCTTCACACTTGCTTAATCAGATTAGTAAGTAGGTAAACAGGCGGGTAAATGGATCTTGGCCAGACCCATGTGGCATGACCGTGGGTGAGGCGTGCGCTGAGGTGTGCTTGGGGGCCCGACCCCTGTGTCTTGGGTGAGGGTTCAGGGAGACGAAATCAACTTATGTGTGGTCGGGGCTTCTTTGCTCTATGAGGTGGGACTATCCTACGTAGCTTCGTCGCAATGCAGTAGCAGCTGAAGACGCTTTGGATTGAGGTTGAGGATGAGGCTGTGGAGTCCAATTGAATGCATGGAGAGCTTCCTGGGAGTCAGCCACAGCACCTAGAGGTGGAATCTGGAGGGGTTGTGGCCGAAGGACTGTAGCTAACGTCAGAGAACTCGGGGGCAGCGGCGGAGGTCCGACGGTCACTTGAAAAGTAGAAAACGGCCTCGCGGCCACATCAAATATGTCTAGAGGATCGCCTGAGGATGGCGAATGTGATGGTGGTCATAGTGGTGTGCGGGAGTGAGTGAGGAGGTTGGACGACCACAAGACGATAGTATGGACGTGTGTGTGTGGGGTGGAGTGTTAGTGAGATCAAAGGCCCAAATTTCTTTGGGGCTTTTGATCAGTGAGGTGGAGCGGTGTTGTAGGGACTTGTGGCATGATGAATTGTGGCCTATAGCGGTGTAGCGACCACGTCGGAGGTATGGCAGTTGTGGGGAAGATGATGATGGAGCGGGCAAGTCGGAGGTCGAAGCCGAAGCTTGGAAGTGTGGAGGGAATCAGTAGATGATGTGGAGTCAAATGGAGTTCCTAGCGGATGAAGAGAAGGTGGAGGAAACGTTGGCTGTGATAGGCTAGCGCTGGAGAAGGAGAAGGCTTCAGTGAGGGAGATTGGCGAGGACGACGGAGGACAGAGATGCCTATTGGTATTGCAAGGTGCTGAAGAACTTGAGGACGACGATCCCACCGCCTATTGTACATGGCGGTGGGTGAAGAAGGCCGAGGAAGGTCGCCGGAGCAAACTTTGGAGTAGGCCAGAGAGGGAGAAGAGAAGAGGACTTGGGCCTAAAAATTTGCTGAAGAAGATGGGGATGCCAAGGAGGTCTTTTATAGGCCAAAGGGCGAGCTTCAAAGCTTGGAAACCAAGCTTTGAAAGCTCAAAAATCATGGAATAAGTTTAGGATTTCCAAGAGTTTGCATGAACTCTTGGATGAGATTTGGAATGCAAGACCTGCCTCAGATTGAAAAGTAACTCCTCAAGAATCTTCCTTCCAAATTTAGAAGGGTTTCGTCGTGAAATCTGGGAGAATCTCCTGATTGAAGGTTGGCAGTTCATGGGTTCACACAGTAATGGTGGTAGGGGCATTTTTGTGAAGAAGATGAAGAAGTTAGGGGGATTTCTGTAATAATTTCAAAAGCTGAGGGGTTATTTGAGAGAATAAGAGTTAGACTTAGACTAAAATACAAACTAGGTCAAAATAATCTCAGATTGGGCTCAAATTTTGATACAAACCTAATTAGAACCCAAGAAATCTAATGGTGAAGTTGGATTTTGGTTTTTACATTGTTTGACTGGGTAATTTATGTAAAAATCTAAATTAGGGTAATAATCTGTCTGTGACTCTGTTTTAGGTCAAAACAGGTTTTGATGGTCAATTCAAAGATGATAAACTCTAGAGAATATTATTCTATGAATTTTAGAGGGTTTATGTGAATTTTATCTTGACCAGAACCTCATTTAATTAAGCAGATTTGGTTTTAGGGTTTCAGATATCCATTAATTCTTGAAATGCGTGAAAACCCGTTTCTGTCTACATGGACCCACTTATTAGGCATTAATGACTAAATGACCTTTAATAAACCCTTGGCATACCCCGTGGTTATTCTGTATTTGTGATAAGATGGTAAAATTGTAGAAATAACCTTATTTTCATCTTTTCTTCTCAAAACAATTCATCCTGCTCAAGCGACCTTCTGACTGATATGTAGGAGCTTTTATTGCTTTATAAGATCAAATTGAGCTAGTTATGGCTAATGATGGTGCTCCCATCATACCCCATGCCTAGCTTTTTCTAGTTGTTTGGCGCGTATTTCACGTTTAAAATATTATTTCAATTGTAGTATAGCACGAAAATACGTCGACAAATAATATTTATAAAATCGGTGAATATTGGGTCGTTCGCGAGGAGGCAATAGTAATTTATGCAGAAGAGTTTCAATAAAACTAATTCTAACTAGATATATATATATATATATATATATATATATATATATATATATATATATATATATATATATATATATATATATATATGTATGTATGTATGTATATATGTATAAAACAGATATTCAGAGAATCAGAATTTTATTGTAATTAGATAAAGCTTTTCACAATAGAAAATCTAATAGAGATAGATAACATATAGATAGAAAGAGACAGAGAGAGAGAGAAGAAAGTGGCAGAGAAATGACGCCGCTTGTGGGATGCTTGTGCGAGATGCGGTAGCACCTTAGATCCAGAGTACTGGGATGAAGATCGAAGTGGAGTTACCAAGGGACGGAGAGTTGCAGAGAAGGTGGAATATGTCTGGAGTTGATGGAAGAGAGCGATGCTTCAACTGAGGGGCCCTGGGCCTTCTTTTATAGTTTTTGCAGAGGGCAAAAAGGGTATTTTGGTCCTCTATCTCATGCAGCAACCTCTTGGCTAATCAGATCCGTTGATCGGGAGATCAACGACTCTGATTAGGCTTCAATACTCCTTCAAAAGCCTTCTTATCGCATGGATTCACTTTGGTGCCGACACGTGGCGGCTTCTGGATGTTTGGATGATGATCGCACGACTCTTATGCTTCCTCGCGTGTGCTCACCCTCTTTCACTTTCTTCATGCGTGTCCGCATGCCTTGTTTTAGCACCCGATCCTCAGATTCACACCCGCGTGCTTCCAATTTCAAATCGCGCGCCTTTAAGATCAGACAGCTTAAAATGAGCACCGTTGCCTTTACGTCGAAATAAGCACGTGAGATCGTGCGTCCGCCCACGATGCACTCTGATCGCGCAATTGCGCACATCTGCACCCACACACCCAACACCGCTTCAATTTCACTTAGCCCACGGCTCGAACCCACACCACGCGCTTCCGCACGCTCACGTGAGCCAACGCACTGCGCAAACCTTCTGTTATATATACTTGTTTGTTTCTATTTATGCTTATCCAATCTGGGCGGGTGACGTGGTGCACTTGTGGCCGTTGGATGAAGATCTAATGGCCCACAGCGTACAAGGTGGCCTTCCTCGATGGGGCGGTGGTGAGGGAGCAGCTGTGATGGCACCACGTGGTGCCATCATGGCCGTCCATCTTCTTTTCCTTGTATATAGTGATGTAGACCTTCGATCGAGTTGATTTTTGTGCCGTTGGACTGCGATCGTCGATCTGGATTCATTCGTGTAGTTAGATTCTTCTTCTGAGGCTCAGATATTTATCCTTTGACTTTATGATCTCCATTCTTTTATGGACTACACAAGGTGCTCTGGTTGTCTGATCGGGACGATTTCAGAAGCGTTGGATTCTCATTGTCGTTCTGGTCAGATCTGTTTGGTTTGATCTGACATTCATGGCTTTGAATCATCTGTGATTAAAATCATCTCTCTTTTAGGCCATAAAATGACGATATTATCTATATGACTAATAAACTAGCTATTGTGCAAATTATGATGCCTATGAATGCATTAATCCTAAGTTATTCTAGGATCTAGCTTAATTCAGGTGATTTAGGTTGGATGATTGCTGTGCAATCACACCCCTATGCCTAAATCTTGCTAGTCCCTTGCAAATGCATGATTAAATGAAAGGTGGTCCTACATGAGTAATTTTTATCAAGAGTTTGACTAGAGGTTTATGTGTTTTGTTTTCAATTGAAGCTTTAGCAATCCAGATAATTGTGAATGTGTTTTGTTGTAGCCTATGCAATGGATCCAAGTGAAATCCAATCCTCATCTAAAGCTCGTACTTGACCCTTAGGTAACATCTATTGGGATAGGCAAACTTCTTCCCTCGGGGTTATAAGGTAATCTGTATATTCAGCCCCGGCTTTTGGCTTAAGTAGAAGATAATTGGGTCAAGTGGATTTGTACTTGGTGGCTCACACTCATCTAGTGCTACATATAGACTAGTATTTTAGAACCTGTATTTCCAGACTATTAAATAATTCAACTCAGAAAGAGGCGAGAAGCTGTGTTCTCTTTAGTTCTTTTGTACTCATTCTCTCTCTTTCGTTCTCTTTCTCTTTCTTTTTCTTATCTTATCTTTTCTTTTCTTTTTGAGCTCACACTCTCACCAAATTTACCAGTATATTTGATGGTCTCTTCTAGCATTAACACTTTAATTAGGTTCTGGTAACTCTAAGACTAAGTCAGAATTCCTCAGCCCATATTTAGGCAGCCAGAAATACAGAAAAGTAGGTTAAGGCTATATTTGGTGGATCGTGAGGGTGGTAGGTGCTGTTGCCTTATTACACTTGAAATAAATTCTAAAAACACTTATAAACTCTTTTTTTTTTTCTTTCTTTCTAAATATATATATATATCTTTTCTTTTCTCTCTTTTTTTTTCAAATATCTACTAATGCAAGCAGCATACAAACTTTTATTTACGAGGCATTATTTGGGATTATGGGTGTTCAAGAGGATATCGGGTGGTTTATTTGGTGGAAGTGCCTATTCTCGACACTGGGAAGGGAATGGATTGGACAATGTATTTTTGACATTGACATTAATACCCTCCTTTAGCTGAGGATTCTGTAAAAGACGGTCATGACCATCCACCTCAGTCCTAGTTTTATCAGAATCCACTCTCTACGTATTTGCCTTATTTGGTGGCTCTTACGAGATTCGCACTAAGAACTTGTACGTAGAAATCGAGAGCGAAAACTATTCCTAACATGTTACGGATGTGTTTGTTTAAGAATGTCATTGTAGCTTGCGTTCGCACGTCGGTTTTGAATAAAGAAACGAACGTGAGTTCGAGTGTCGAACATAGGGAGGTGTGAAAATCGGGTTTTTTGTCACTTCGTTGTTATGGAAATGGCGGGTTTTGCTTGTGAGAAAACACGGGAGTAGAGAAACGAGTGAGGGGGAGAGAGAGAGTAGGGTTAGAATCTTTTGATCATGTTATTCATGTAGCTCACGATAAGAAAAAAAAAAACTTGGTAAAGAAAAAGAGTGACAATAGCTAGAAAAGAAACATCTTCATTCAACATGCAACTTAAGTTTTTCTAAATACAACCATAGACAAATGTTTAAGCTAAAGTAAAGTAATGCTAAGATAGAGAGAGAGAAAGGAGACAGCGAGGCAGCCACGGCAGTGGAAGAGGGCTCCGTCAGTGACTCATCGACTCCGACGATTACAAAAGGGTGCTAAGGGTGACTAGGAGTAGGGTAGAAGACTTGCAAGGAAATTGAATGCTTTACTTGGATAGTTGGAAGGGGTTTATATAGGAGGAAGGGCTTTCTAAATGAAGTAGGGGCTTTAGCGACGTTCGGGATGTTGCTAAACCCATGCCAAAATCGTTGGTGTAGATCCCTGTCCACCGGTCCAACATGTGCGCTTACTCTACTTCTCCTTTGCGATTTGTGTGCGAGCCTTAAGGGTCGTTCGATCGAAGATCGGACGGCTGCAATTGCGTGGAGGGTGCTCTTGCGGATCGCACTTGCTCAGTGCGTGTTTGAAGATCGTAGAGTGCATTTTTGCAAGGAAAAGCGTCATAGTATAGTGCGCAATACGATCAAACAAAAAATTATTTTCTAAAGATAACGAGACTTGAGTCCTGGTCGTTCGTCTCTGGGAGGCATTTGTTTTACTTTTGACTTCGATCTTTTACTGCTCTACTTTATTTAGAATCACATGCCGGTTCATGATTATTACGTATTTAAGTACGACATGCTTAGTTGCAAGAACGTCAAGAATTAAAAATAGGCAACATTAATCACACAAAAGATATTGCAATGAGCTCATGGTGATTCCCAGCACATAGACATATATATATATATATATATAGAAAATATATTTTTCATTCATTCATTTGGAAAGTGTTTGCAACATGAAATGTAGAGGAAAGCTTTTATAGAAATGCTTAAAAATATAAATCTAGCTATCAGAAAACGATCGCATACAAGAATCTACGGGGGGATTTTGCATGCATCATTCGGGGAGAATAAGGACTACGCTACTAAGTAGTAATTAAGAGTAGTAAAACTATGAAGAGCATAAACTACTAATCTAGATCTAGTAGAACAGAAGGGCATTCGGAGGTGGTCTCTGATGGCCTTGGAGTGGTCAGGAGGAGAATGAGGGGCGGCCAATGGAGCTTAGGTCGGCCCTTGGAGAGAGAGAGGAGTGATCCAGCATCCCGGCATGGTGTCCTTCATGGTGGTGGCCAACTTGTGGAGATGGAGTGGAAGTGGCTAGCCTAAGTGGAGGTGGTGGTGAATGGAGCCAAGGAAGTGAATGGCCAAGAGTGGATGGGTGAAAATGGCCACCCCTTAGGTCTTTTTATAGACCTAAGGGAAGCTCTCTAGAGAATTATGGAATTCTCTAGAGAGGCCTATGGTGGGAGCTCATGGGAGAGTGAGAGAGAGAGGATGAATGGTGGTTTTTAGATCCACCAAATGTGGATCTAAAAATTGAATGGCTCTTGGTTGCTAATTTTAGCAACCAAGGCAACCACACATGGTAGAGAGTTCTAGAGAACTCTATGCTAGGTATTTTCGTGTGGATGGTGTGTGCGGGTGTGTGTGGGTGTGTGTGGGTTGAAACTTAGGTGGCTAGGTTAATTAGGTTAGGTTCTAGTGGATTTAGGTTAAGGTATGTCTCAAATTAGGGTTATAAACCCTAATTCACTAAGGTAAAGTGCAATTAAACTTAATACAAGTTTAATTGGGTGTGTGGAAACTTAATTGAGATTAAAAAAACTCAATTAATTTAGGTTTAGGTCAATTGGACTCTCACTGAGTCCAATTGGACAGTGTGTGCTGAGATCAGGGCTCAATTAGACTCAATGAGTCCAATTGAATAGGCTGATGGAATTGACTAAGATCCAAGACAATTAGGTTGAGTGAGGATTTAATTAGGTCCTTAGGGATCTAGAGGTGATGTACTAGGGTTAGGGCACCTTAATTTAGGTTCCTATGGAGTTGGAATTGGGTTTAGGGACCTAGAGATCCAAGATCAAGGCTTGAATCTCAAAACAGGAATTGGAGAGCAGTATCAGACGTCTAATAATAGTGTCAGACATCTTATACTCAAAAATCAGAAGTCCAGACTTGTTGTCTGGACGTCCAATCAGAGTCAAGAAGGATTCAAGGTTCTGTCTTGGGTATTCTACAGAAATCAGACGTCTAACCAAGTGTCTGGATATCCAATAACATTGCAGAAGTGGGTTTAAGGTGTGCGGCAGTTGGCTAAGGGTTCTGGATGTCTTATAATTCATTTGGACATCCAAATAAAGGTTAGAATTAGGGTTTTAAGGTTTCCTAGGGTGCGGTGACCTAATCTAATGGTGGCTTACGCTTGGGGAATTCTTTAGGCTATCCTAGGACTAGGATGGACCTAAGCTCTTCATATTTTATTGCTTTCTTCCCTAAGTGTTTGGATCTTTTTGTGCATTTTAGTGAGATGGGTTCTAGACAACCGGCCAATGGGATGTTACCTACGACCACTAGCCAGCCATACTCGTGCGGTGAAGTGTGGCTTATTTTATTCTTTTTTCTTCTTATCTTTGGTTTTCTTTTTTAGTAGGTGGCTGATTGCGCAGCAATCATAGGTCTTAATTGACCTAGATTAAGCTAGAACTTAGCATAAGTCAGGGTTATTCATGCACTCATAAGCATTATCTGCATCTTTACTGCTTTACTTTAGCTATGCATAAAATAATGTTATAATGTGCTGATTAAGTGCATTATGTCGATTGCAAGCAATAAGCTGATCAGGAGCTAGATCTGGAGCAGTATCTGAAGCTAGATCAGGAATAATGGGAGTTGCAGTAGAGCTGGAGTAGAAGGCTTAGCTTAGATGTAGGAATAATGATGTAAGGGAGTTAAGGTTTGCTATTATACTAAGTAGGAATAAAGCAGTGAAATGTGAAGAGCTTAGGTCCATCCTAGCCCTAGGATAGCCTAGAGACTTCCCCAAGCCTTGGCCACCCTTAGATTAGGTCACAACACTCTTGGAAGGCCCAAAACCTTAGTTCCAACCCTTATTTGGACATCTAGATAAGTTATAGGATGTCTAGAACCCTTAGCTAACTCCCACACACCTTAAACCCACTTCTGCGGTGTTATTGGATGCCCAGACACTTTGTTAGACGTCGAATTTTTGTAGAATACCCAAAACAAAACCTAGATTTCCCTCTGACTCAGATTGGACATCCAGAACTGGAGTCTTGACTTCTGATTTTTGAGTATAAGTCATCTGATTTTGTTTTTGGATGTCTGGGATTGGTCTCCAGTCCCTGTTTTGAGATTCAAGCCTTGATCTTGGATTTCTAGCTCCCTAGACCTAATCCCAACCCCATAGGAACCTAAATTAAGGTGTCCTAACCATAGTACATCACCTCTAGACCTACCTAAGGACCTAATTAGGTCCTCACCAAATCCAATTGACTTAGATCAAAGTCAGTTACCTTCACCTAAGTCAATTGACTCATTGAGTCCAATTAAGCTTAGATCTCAACCCACACAAGTTCAATTGGACTTAGTGAGAGTCCAATTGACCTAAACCCAACCTAATTGAGTTATTTCACTCTCAATTAGGTTCACATTCATTCAATTAAACTTAGGTTAAGTTTAATTGCAAATTCCCCTTAGCAATTAGGGTTTGTAACCCTAATTCAAGGCATACACCTACCTAAACCCCTTAGGACCTAACCTAAACCACCTAGCCACATAGGGCACGACCACACCACAGACACACACACACCCATTCATGCACTCCACACATCTAGAGTTCTCTAGAACTCTCTCCAAGTGGTGCCACTCTTGGTTGACAAATTTAGCAACCAAGAGGCATTCAAAATGAGATCCATATTTTTTGGATCTCATAACCACATGGCCGGCCACTCTTGGACTCTCTCTAGAGAGTTCCACACCTCTCTAAAGAGAAGCCCTTGGGTCTATAAAAAGACCTAAGGGGTGGCCATTTTCACCCATCCACTCTTGGCCATTCACTTCCTTGGCTCCATTCACATCCACCTCCACTTAGCCGCTACCCTCTCCACCACCATCTCCACGAGTTGACTACCACCATGAATGACACCATGCCGGGATGCTGGATCACTCCTCTCTCTCTCCAAGGGCCAGCCTAAGCTCCATTGGCCGCCCCTCATTCTTCTCCTGACCACTCCAAGGCCATCAGAGACTACCTCCGAATGCCCTTCTGTTCTGCTAGATCTAGATTAGTAGTTTATGCTCTTCATACATTTACTACTTTTAATTACTGCTTAGTAGCATAGTCCTTATTCTCCCCAATGATTCATGCAAAATCCCCCCGTAGATTCTTGTATGCGATCGTTTTCTGATAGCTAGCTTTACATCTTTTAGCATTCATGTACAAGCTTTCCTCTACAAGTTCATGTTGCAAACACTCTCCAAATGAATGAATGAAAAATATATTTTCTATATACATATGTCTATGTGTTGAGAATCACCATGAGCTTATTGCAATATCTTTTGTGTGATTAATGTTGCTTGTTTTCAATTCCTGATATACTTGCAACTAAGCATGTCGTACTTCAATATGTAATAATCATAAACTGGTGTGTGATTTTAAATAGAGTAGAGCGGTAAAAGATCGAATTCAAAAGTAAAACAAATGCCTCCCAGAGACGAACGACCGGGACTCAAGTCTTATTATTTTTTATTGAATATCTTTGTTTGATCGTATTGCGTACTATACTACGATGCTTCTTTCATATCAAAACATGCATTACGCTCTCAACAATGGCTTCCCTGATCTCAAATTTACCTAGAGGCAATAAGAGGAAAGTGGTCTTCTGGCTGGGCTCTGGACAACCGGCCAATGGGATGTTACCCACGACAACTTGTCAGCCATACCACCCTAAAAGGTTCATTAGCTATCCAATTTCTGTCAGAATCTCCAAGGAGTGAGTCAATGCAAAAATGTGTGTAGATGCTTAGACTAAAAGTCCCTTCGAGTTGGAGGGCGGGTTGATAAGTCGTACACTTATCACCCTATTTTATTGGTGGATTAAAATAAATTAAGGTTGTAAGTATTCGAAGCTAAATCCATATTTTAACGGACACCAGGGCTGATTAAGCCTGAAGGCCTGAAAAGTCTAAGTGTTCAGGTTCTTTTCATATTATTTCCCATTGTTGACAAGTTCCTAATGCCTAAGTTTTTCTTCCTAAATTCATCATTTATTTATTTATTTATTTTATCCATACTGATAAAATGAACTCAGAACATGCAAATTACCACCCCCCATGCTTAAGTTAGACAATGTCCTCATTGACAAATAAATTGATTAAATAGGGTTTCAGAAAAAAATCACTTGAGTAATGCAGTATACCTGATCAGTCTGAATCTTCTGGTTGCCTCCCAGGAAGTGCTGAGTTTAACGCCTCCAGCTGGGCGATACTTCGTGTCAACCCTCAATGAGGGTGACAGCCTCCTTTGGGGGAACTTGGGCAAGGAAGTGCTTCAATCTCTGACCGTTTACCATGAAAGTGTGCCCAGTGTTCAGATCTGAAATTTCAACTGCCCCATTGGAAAAGGGTTTGACCACCCGATATGGTATTGTCCACTTGGATCTGAGCTTCCCGAGAAAGAGTTTGAGTCGGGCGTCAAAAAGCCAGACTTGCTGGTTGGGCTCGAAGGTCTTTCTATGGATGAGTCGGTAGTGGACGGCTTTCATCTTTTCCTTGTAAGGCCGACTATTCTCAAAGGCGTCTCGACGAATTTCCTCAAGCTTGGAGAGTTGGAGCATCCTCTGTGCACCGGCTAACTGAGAATCCATGTTACGTTGCTTAACGGCCCAGTAAGCCTGGTGTTCCAACTCAACAAGAAGGTGGCAGGCTTTGCTAAAGACCAAGCGATAAGGTGACATGCCTATCGGGGTCTTGAAAGTGGTCCTGTATGCCCACAAGGCATCATCCAGTCGTGTGGACCAATCTTTCCTGTCAGGTTTCATGGTCTTTTGCATAATATTCTTGATCTACCTGTTGGGGACCTCAGTCTACCCATTGGTTTGTGGATGATACAGGGTGGCAATGTGGTAAGTAACCCCGTATTTTTTGAGTAGGGCATGAAACTGGGCATTGATAAAGTGACTTCCACCATCACTGATCATGGCCTTTGGTATTCCAAACTGAGGAAAGATGTTTTGCTTAACAAAGTTCATGACAGCCTTAT
Source organism: Thalassia testudinum (assembly GCA_037157565.1). NCBI lineage: Eukaryota > Viridiplantae > Streptophyta > Magnoliopsida > Alismatales > Hydrocharitaceae > Thalassia > Thalassia testudinum. The sequence continues at coordinate 10,616,367 of JAZHRO010000065.1, read as the reverse complement.
GATAACATCGACGGGTGGAGACGGCTTCAATCCATTTTGAGACATAGTCTACTGAGACTAAGATGTACTCAAAGCCGTTGGATGGTGGGAAGGGACCCATGAAATCGATCCCCCAAATGTCGAAGATCTCAACAATCAAAATGGGCTAGAGGGGCATCATGTCTTTTCTGGTCATGGTCCCCAAAGTCTGGCAATGAGAGAAAGTCTTAGCAAAGTTGTGTGCATCCTTGAATAAGGAAGGCCAGTAAAATCCAGACTGCAAAACCTTTGCAGCCGTCTTCTTCCCCGAAAAGTGGCCACCACAAGCTTGGTCATGACAAAAGGAGAGCTCACTTTGAACTTCTTCCTCAGGAATACACCTCCTAATAATTTGGTTGGCATAGAGGCAAAATAGCATGGGATCATCCTAGAAATAATGTTTGGCGTCAGCCAAGAACTTATCCCATTGCTGTCTAGACCAGCTGTGTGGGGTCTGTCCTACTACTAGATAGTTGACGAAGTTGGCATACCAGGGTAGTTTCAGAATTTGTTCATCAGAAAAGGTATTAGTCAAGGGCAAGTAGGGCCCAATGTGGTCCGGGTGGAGTCTGGACAAGTGATCGGCCACAACATTCTTGGACCTGGCTTTGTCACGAATTTCCAGGTCAAATTCCTGCAAGAGCAGGATCCATCTGATGAGCCTGGGTTTAGCGTCTTTCTTGGACAACAAATGCCGGATGGCCGAGTGGTCCGTATAGATGGTCACGTGGGATCCCATAAGGTAAGATCAGAACATTTCGAGCCCAAAAACTACGGCAAGTAGTTCTTTCTCTGTGATTGTATAATTCCGTTGGGCCTCGTCCAACGTATTGCTCACGTAGTAGATCACCACGGGCTTCTTATCTTGTCTCTGTCCCAGGATTGTGCCGATGGCAAAGTCTGATGCATCACACATGATCTCAAAATCCTGGGACCAGTTTGGGGAATTTAACATAGGTGCGGTGGAGACTGATTCCCTGAGAGTATGGTAAGCCTGGATGTAATCAGGTGTCATGTGGAAGAGGGTGTAATTGGCCAGAAGGTCGGTCAAGGGTTTTGAGAGCTTGGGGAAGTCCTTAATGAACCTTCTATAGAAGCCAACATGTCCAAGGAACAAGTGGATTTGCCAAACCGAGCTAGGTGGGGGAAGTTTGGAAATCAAATCAACTTTAGCTCGATCCACCTCAATGCCCCTATGCGATACAATGTGACCGAGGACAATTCCTTCTTGAACCGTGAAATGACTCTTTTCCCAGCTTAACACCAGATTAACCTTGATACATCTTTTCAGGATTTTCTCCAAGTTGCTCAGACAATGGTCGAATGAGTTCCTAAATATTGAGAAATCATCCATAAAGACCTTCAGGTATTCACCTACCATCTCTGAAAAGATGGCTAGCATGCAATGCTGAAAGGTAGTGGGTGTGTTGCATAACCCGAATGGCATATGACAGAATGCGAACGTGCCATACGGGCAAGTGAATGTGGTCATCTCTTGATCTTTAGGAGCAATTGCGACTTGGTTGTATCCTGAATATCCATCCAGGAAACAAAAATATTTCTGCCCTGCCAATCGCTCAAGAATCTGATCAATGAATGGCAGGGGGAAATGATCTTTCTTAATCGCTTCATTGAGCTTCCTATAATCAATGCACACCCGCCATGCAGTAGTGGTGTGGGTGGGGATGGATTCGCTATGCTCATTGGTGACAACGGTGAGCTCGGCTTTCTTGGGGACCACTTGAGTGGGGCTCACCTTGGGGCTATCGGAGATTGGGTAAATGATGTCAACGTCAAGGCACTTGATAATTTCCTTCTTGACGACCTCTTGCATATTCGGGTTTAATTATCTTTGCATCTGATGGGAAAGTCGGGCTCCATCTTCCAGGTAAATCTTGTGGGTGTAATAGGTGGGGCTAATTCCTCTCAAATTTGGGATAGACCATCTAATGGCGGCCTGATATTCTGATGGGGTCGCGGTCAACTTGAGTTCCTGATCCTTAGATAAGTGGGTGTTGATAATCACCGGGAAGGACTGGTTAGGTCCAAGGAAGACGTACTTCAGGTTTTTGGGTAGTGGCTTCAGCTCGGGTGTGGGTGGAACAACACTTGACGGATAGGGGAAAGGTGGGAGTTGATTAGCATCAATCTCCTCGAACAGTGGTTGCTAGTGGTAATCAGCTCTGCGGAGGTCAGCGTGCACAAACCGGGATGGGTCAGAATAGTTGTCACAGGGTTGGGTCAGATGGTTAGCTAAGGAACTAAGCGTAAGGCATTCCTCAACCAGAGGTTCCATGGGATCGTGCTCCTCAATCTAGTCGCAATCGAAAGACTTGGTCGCCCTGAAGATATCCAACTGCATCTTTCTATCTCCGAAGGCGATTTCCATGCATCCCGTGTCACAATCGATGTTTGCCTTAGCTGTAGCTCAGAAAGGTCTGCTTAGGATGATGGGTGTGTTCTATAGCTGTTCAGGGACTTCCATGTCGAGCACCAAGAAGTCGACATAGGAAATAGAAGTCCTTGACCCGAACAATCACATCCTCGACAACCCCCTTCGGGGTCTTCGCAGATTTATCAGCCAACTGGATGGTCACAGGTGTAGGCGTCAACTCTCCAAATCCAAATTTGTGATATAGGGTTGTTGGGATCAGATTAATTGAAGCACCTAAGTCCAGGAGCGCTCTATCAAATGTCATGTCCCCAATATTGCAGGATATCAGGGGTGCTCCTGGGTCAGTTTGTTTGAGTAGAAGGTTGCTAGAGATCACAGAATTGGCTTGCTCTGAGAGCACAACCTTCCTAGGTGCTTGGGGTCGTGGCTTATGCTTCGACATACAGGCGTCCTTTAAGAACTTAGCATAAGTTGGGATGTGTTTGACGGCCTCGAGGAGTAGGATATTAATCTGAACCTGCTTGAAGATTTCTAAAAGCTCCTCATTTTCCACAATAACCTTCTTCTTTATCTTTTCCAAGGCCTTGGGATATGGTGTCTGAATGTGAATGGGGTCCGTTTCCAGGTCCTTGGGTCTTTCTTGCTCGTCTTCAGAGTCAGGTATTTTAGGGGGTGAAGTCTTGGGAGGAGTCGACCATTTGGGGTGCCACTTCTCAAGGTCATCGCATTTGCAGAGGCATTGGGACCATGGGTTGATCCTTGAGAAGAAGGGGAAGAATAAGCACCGAACCCAGGGGGTGTTTGTGGGGCTGGCTGGACCATGTGGGTCTACCCAGGATTGCCTTGGAACCCTTACGAATTGGGGCCTCTGTTAATCATGTTTCGCAGGTTCGATTGTGGCTGAGAAGGAAGGGATCCCTGTTGTTTACAATCCAACAACTGGCTCAGCTGTTCCTTCACTAAAGCCATTTCCTCTTGGTGTTTTTGGTTCAATTCAGTCATCATTTTTATCAGGGTGTCCATTGGTTTTGTGGGGGAGGGGCCGCCCTATTTGGGTTATAGGGGGGTCTAAACGGTGGACCTTGCTGATAGGAGGGCGGGTTTGGTTGATGGCTTGGCCTGGGCTGGTTCTGGAATTGAGGCAGTTTCTGGTTCATCTAGGCAAAGTTTGGGTGATTACGCCATTCGGCGTTGTAGATGTTGGAGAAGGGGTCAGGTTTGGAATAACCTTGGATAGCCTGGACATCTTCAAAGATAGAAGGTGTCGAGGGGGAGGGAAGAGAATAATTAGGGGTTGAGGGAGTAAAGATCCCTCCTTGGAACATGGTCAGGGGTTGTTCCAGGTGCATCTAGCTTAGTGGCTGGACCAGGTCTATGTTGTGAGCTCCCTTTGATAGGGAGAAAGTCTGTAGCAAGTTCCTGGTTTGGTTCAATAGTTCATCTATTTTCTTATCTACCAATTCCACTTGATCCAATTTCTTAGCAATGATATCCATGTCAACCGTTCCAGAATTTGCTTGTACCTCATAGATCCCACCACGGGGTTGACTGGATCGACTAAATTGGGTCATGGAAGCATTGTTGAGTGAATTTTTGTTCATAGACTCGAAGAGGTCAACCACTCTCTCCTCGTCTTTGTTTAGGAAGTTTCCCCTACATAAGGCATCGATGAAGTTCCGAAGGTTGCTGTTCAGACCGTGGTAGAAGATCTGGACTAATTGCCACCTCGGAGCTCATGGTGTAGCCATTTCCTCAATAATTCGTTAAATCTTTCCCACGCCTCATGGAACTGTTCCCACCCTGGAGTGTAAAGGTGGTAATGGCTTTTCTGAGGGCATTGGTCTTTCCTATGGGGAAGAATTTCTTTAAGAATGCATGCCTCAGTTCTTCCCAGGTGGAGATAGGTCTTCCTAAAGTCTTAAGCCAGTGAGATGCTTTGTCTCTTAGTGAGAGGGGGAACATCTTGATTAAAACAATGTCTAGGTTAATGTTTTTGGGTTTTACAGTCCGGGCGATCCGGTCAAGATCCTCTAGGTGCTGGAAGGGGTCCTCATTTGAGCTCCCATGAAAGTGGCTTTGAATCAGGCTTAGGACGTTTGGTTTCAGCTTAAAATCATCTCCCCCCTCGGGGACCCTAAGGTGTGGTTCAATTGGAATCGCAGAAGGATTGTAGAAGTTGTGGAGGGGCCTAGGTTGGCCCTAGAATTATGGTGGATCAAGTGATGGTTTCCCTTGCGGGTCCTGCAAAGGTGGTGGTGGTTGCCCCTGCGGGTTTTGCAACCAGTGTATGGCTTGCATGATAGTGTGGATTTATTGCTGCTGAAGTCGGTGGTTTGCATTGATCTGGGCCTGGATGATGGCCATCGTATCTGGTGGAGGTTGGTCCTCAACCTCATCTACTCTAAGTTCGGTCATATCTCTAGCAAGATCAAATCTCTTGGTTTCCCGTCCCAAAACAAACAACTTAGGATGAAGTGATCGTCTCTTGTGCATACACTAGAGAAGAATGGGGGAGGGAAGCGGAGAGAGACAGATGCGAGAAGAGTGTGTGCACAACCAAGCAGACAAGTTTAGTTCTTACAAGGTATTCCTTAGGGGACCTAAAATTCTCCAAAGGAACGATCAAGTCTGTAGGCACGGAGCTGCCCTTCCCAAAGCTAATTTGGCTAGGTTGATTACGAGGGGATTGTGGGGAAGGTTCTTCCTTTGGCTCGCACCGCCGATTCCGTAGACCCCACAACTGCGGTCGTTTGACACTTCCCCATAGCCTAGTCACCAGATTCTACTAAGGGAATGAAGGCCAAGTGCCCAGCAAACAAAATCACGCCTCTTGAGACTTAACCCAGTCTTGCCTAGGGCACGTCTACTCTGTTTTAATGTGGCTAGGGCAGTGCTTGTGCTCGGGTTATGTGATGAGGCGTCAATTGGGGTGGTGTCTCTTAGTTATTCAATTCAGATGTGTGTGCTCCTAACAAGACATGATTTTCAAGCAAGGATTTAAGATGTGGTGTCTTTTAACATTTGTCCTTACTTTAGTGTCTTTTAGGGTTGACGTGTCTTAGTGTTTTCAGGCAAGTTTCAAGTGGGTACGCCAAGTTTTGCACACAACAGGTAAGAGTGAATTTCCTTTAGCATGATGAGGCTCTAAAATCCTAATGTGCTCATCCTAGTGTTCATGCAGTTTCTACCAGATGAGTTGATTTTAAGGGTGAGTGGTGAGGGCCCATGTCAATTCACGATGGCTTCGCAAACACCACTCAAAAGGAAAGAGAACACTCCAAAAAGATTAAGTCTTTAAGAATGTTACACTATATTTTTTTTTGTTGGGTGATGAGTTAAGGATGAGGATCAGGCAATCATTCACCATGCTAATTTTTTTCTTATTTTAAAATTTTTTTAGATTTTTTTTATGCAAGCAAATAACCATGGGAAAAGAAATACTCACAACCAGTCCTTGCTGCGCTTACTCCATCCCTGGCATCACGAGTCGCACTCCTTCGTCGCCCCTGCGTCGAGTTCTTGTGATCAATCAAGTAGAGGGAGAAAATGAGTCAGACGATGTGAGTATGGATGTAGAATGGAAGCGACAAAATAAATCCGTTGCCTCCCTGGAAACAACGCCAAAAACTGACGTGTTACGGACACATTTGTTTAAGAATGTTGTTGTAGCTTGCGTTCGCACGTCGGTTTTGAATAAAGAAATGGACGTGAGTCCGAGTGTCGAACATAGGGAGGTGTGGAAATCGGGTTTTCTGTCACTTCATTATTACAGAAATGGAGGATTTTGCTTGCGAGAAAATGTGGGAGAAGAGAAACGAGTGAGGGGGAGAGAGAGCATAGGGTTAGAATCTTTTGATCATGTTATTCATGTAGCTCACGATAAGGAAAAAAAAAAACTTGCTAAGGAAAAAGAGCGACAATAGCTAGAGAAGAAACATCTCATTCAACATGCAACTTAAGTTTTTGTAAATACAACCATAGACAAATGTTTAATCTAAAGTAAAGTAATGTTAAGATAGATAGATAGATAGAGAGAGAGAGAGAGAGGAGATGACGAGGTGGCCACGGCGGTGGAGGAGGGCTCCGTCGGTGGCTCATCGACTCTGGCGATTACAAAAGGGTGCTAAGGGTGGCTAAGAGTAGGATAGAAGACTTGCAAGGGAATTGAATGCTTTATATGGGTAGTTGGAAGGGGTTTATATAGGAGGAAGGGATTTCTAAATGAAGTAGGGGCTTTAGCGACGTCCGGGACGTCGCTAAACCCATGCCAAAATCATCAGTGTAGACCCTTGCCTGTCGATCTAATGCGCGTGCCTGCTCTTCTTCTCCTTCGCGATTTGTGTGCGCTGCGATTGAGCGGAGGGCACTCTTGCGGATCGCGCTTGCATAGTGCGTGCCCCGTGCGTCATCACATGAGTCTGGCATGAGTGCTCGCAATCGCGCTACATGCCTTCATCCGCTCTATCCACACGCGAATCGACGGTCGAATTTTAATTGCACACGCCTTCACCTGGATTTGATTTGCAGTGTGGCTCGATCCCTCACCTCTCAGAGCGAGGTCGAGGCACAGACCGCTGTGCTGAGAGTGCAGATGGTCGCGGAGGGTGCGCGGTTCTCAACCGTCCGATTGAAGATCGGACAGCTCTCATTTGTCTCTACAATGAAGGAAGAGGCGAGGCGATGGCCTGGATGCATCGATTGGGTGCCACATGGCATGCTGTGGACCATTGACCATCAGATTAATGGCCAGAACTTCTTAAGCCAATTGCAGGATCTTTGGATGTCAGATTCGGTCAATTTTGAGTCCGTTGGACTCCGTTCGTCATTTTGAATCCATCCGTGCGGTATGGTTGCTCATCTGAGGCCTGTTTTGACATAAACTTGTACAAATGGATATTAACATTGAATTACAAGCAATCTTGATGTGTGGTGCATGTCATGCTCCCATGCCCATTTACGGTGTATTCTTTGTGCATATTATCCTTAGGATAAATCCTGATTGCCAGAATTATCACCATAAAATGTAGCGTTGTTAATGCCTAACTTCGAGTATCATTATCTCATTATCTAGAGTTTAAGATTCCTCATACTATCCTTAGAGTACCAGTAGACTTTCTACTCTCACCTCACACTTGTTTGGTGGATTTGTTAGAAGATAATTTGCCTGACTCCCTAATTACTATTCAAGGGTTTAGGAGAAGAAGCATTGCTTCTTCTCGACAAACTAAAGATATTTATCGTTCTTCACAAAGGATCCATTGCAAATTCTATGTGTAAGTGTGAAATTGTACTGGATTTTAAACGTAGGAATCAACTTAAGAATAAATCCCTAATAAAACCTTAATAAAAATTCTTTATGCCTAAATTCAATTTTTTTTTTAACATAAAAATTAGACATGAAATGTCCACCCCATAGGCCTATTCATTACAATGTCCTCATTGAAATGTATGCATTAAAATCAAAATATAATAAGCAAGAGGGGGGGATACTACCTGACTATGCTTGTTAATCCAGGTCAGTATGGATGCAGAGGATGCAGAGTTACCTATACAGAGTACTAGGTTGACTCCCAGCCAGCGTTAATTTTAATGTCATTTACCAGACTTAAACCCAAAAATAAATGATAAGGTAAATGGGTTGAGTCAAGATTAAAATGAAGATGTGATCATGTAATGCAAGGATTAGTGATCCACAAATGCAGATCAGTTGATGGTGGATACCAAGCCCAAAAGGTTGGGAAAATAAAGTGAATAGGCTTGAAACTATTTGCAGCCAGATGCTACAAAAGAGAGAAATATTAATGCGGGTGCCATAGTGGAAAGTAGATAATAGCAACCTTAAGATGTGATGCATGAGGAAGGCAAATGAGGTGGATACAGTGTGGTCCATGGGGAATAAATCATACGGGTCCTGAAAGTGATGGGAAATGAAAGGAGGAACCCGAGTGGTGTAGTCTGAAATGATATAGGAAACCATTTCGCAGGTCAAGTTAGGTATGGATGGATGCCAAGTAGGTGAGTCAAATAAGATCCAGTGATCCATCTCACTAGTTTCGGACTTATCAGAATCCTCAATCTTATCCCTGGGGTGATAAAAAATCTTATTTGAGTCGCCCAAATCATGATGCAAGTCTTTAAATGTAATGGATGGAAATTCATTATTCCTTAGAATCACAGTCCCAGGGGGAGTAAGATCGGGGTTTAGATTAGTCAACGCCTCAAATCCTTTTTGTTTTATGGACTTCTGAATTTGATCCCAATTGCTTTTCTCTTGGACTATATCTTCTGAGGGAATGTCTTCTTGTTTTTCATCAATCAAGTCAAGGTCCTCAAGATTCCATGATTCAACTAAATTCTTTGCTTCCTCAGATAGATCTTCATAAGTCATCCCCAGTAATTCTGCAATTTCTTAAACATCTTTTCATAAGGGGATTGCCTGTTTTTCTCAATGTCAAGATGTTGGAGATAAGGATCAGATTTTTCTTTAGATCTCTGGTGGATGGGAAGAGAAGGGTGCGGATTAGCTGAAATAGAAGTGATAGCAGATTTGGCTTCTATATGGGATTTCTTAGAATGATTAGTATCGCCAAATCCAGATATCAAATCATTTAAGCACATCTAATCATGGTAATCCTTAGATAAGATGACATTAGAGCCATCCAACCGTGCTTGGTTGGGAGTGTTAGTGTTCCTAATCCTTTTATCTTCTTGATCTTGCTTTGATCCTCCCAAATCATCCATGTAGTCCAATTGTGTGTCTTTAAACATAAAAGACTCATACTCCAGCTCACCATGAATTGGCTCCTCAAACTAGAATGGTTGCAATTTAGGGCCTAAATCAAGATGTATTTCTTCAAGTGAGTCTTCCTCCTCAAAGTTAGTTTCTGGGATATCAAAATAATTTATTAGTTTAGCTGTAGGCCTAGGTAGGATCTGTTCTGCATAATCACAGGGCTGGTGGATGGGCTTAGTGTATGTAGAGGTTGGGATTGGATAAGATGTCATACTTAAGGTTGGATCCTTAATCTTGAGTCGCTTACCACCAACTTGTGGCATACTTGAACCAGTTTTATCACCTTGTGCTTTCTAGATTCTATTGTGTTGGTTTGTCAGATTATCTGTGTTTCTTTTATTAGCTTCTCTCATCCCCTAGACTACTTGGAGTAATTGGGTGATCTCAGGATCACCGCCATGGTCAGGGATTTGATCAGGCTGAGGATAATAATTTCCAGGATTTATTTACTTAGTTGAATCAGAATATCTATCATTTGAATACCTAGGGTAAGAATCATATCCTTGGTTTGGTGTTGTAATGTTATCCCAATGAGAAGGTAAAGTTGTTTGGGTGGAATTGGGATAATTTGTAAAGTTATTTCAAGGATAGGATTGATATTCTAGGTATTGGGATTCTGAGGCATATCCCTGATCTGGGGAGAGATGAGTTTGGTTGAATCGGTCAAGATAGTTGGTCATGCCAATCAGGTGCTGGTCCTGCATGGAGAGTGTCTTTTGAAGTTGTAGAGATCCTTGATATCTAGCAATTCGTGTGGGATTCGAGGTAGGCCTAGCTATACCTAGGGAATATGAGGTGTAGGCAAGGGAATCAAGTCCCAGGTGTTGAGGAGAGTTCTCCCATCCTGAAGAAGTTGAAGTAAGGGAAGGGTTGGTATAGGGAGAATAGTGTGAGGCAAAAGAGTTTAGGCCCATGGTTTCCTCAATCAATTCTTTCTCATGGCAATTAGTCATTGGAATGTATTCAGAAAAATTAGGTCTTCTCCTTAGTTTACTCTCTAAAGGCGATACCAAATTAGGGTTCAGAGACTTTTTAGCATCCATGTACTAGAAGAAAGTTAATAGATGAGAGAGAATACAAATGAGAGAATACCCCACCCTTTCAATCCAAGCAATCAAACTAGTCCTTATAGTGTTAACCCTAAATAGACCTGATCCTGGCTCCCCAAAACACAACTGGGTTAGATCAACTCTTGAATTACTTGGTTGGCCAAAAGGGTGGGACCCCTTAGGACACCCCGCACGGTGGGACACCACTAAAGGTTAACGCGGTTACCGCACCGACCTTTCTTGTCACAAGTGGGTCCAAGTAGACAAGGCCTTGACCTTAGCTCAATCTAGTTTCAAGTCGCCAAGTCTATTAGTCTTGTCTAGGGCATGTCTACTCAATTTTAGGTTTGGGTTTGATGTGCTTTTGGAATATGATGGGTGTTAGGGGGTGTTTTCCCTTAAAGTTAATTTCAGATGTGTGAAGTGCTTAGGTAAACAGGGTTCACAAGCAATTTCTTATGATGAAGCGAATTTTAAGATTCGAATGCTTGAGTTAATGCATTTTAGGGTTCACTTAGGTTAATGTTTTCAATCAAGATTTTGATGAGGCATACAAGAGTTTTGCAAATCCCAATTTGTTTGATAGATTCCCTTTAAATATGGAAATGCAAGTGTGCTCTATCCTTAATGTGGAACCCTAAGCATAGATAGTTCTAGATGTTTTTTTAAGTCAAATTCAGAGAAGTGGTGTGACCCAAGAAATGCAATCAATTGGTCTTATTTCATCACTAACTAGGCACTCATAAATATTTTTCAAGAATTTTTAATGCATGTTTCCTATTTTTTTCTGATTTAAAGTGTACTGGGGGTTTTGCAATATGTTTTGATCCCCAATTGGTTATTGGATAATCCGTGCAATCAAACGTGTAAGAAATATTTTTTTTAGATTTTTCCTAAATCCTTGATTATCTCAAAAATTTAGTGCCTTAAATTTCAAGTCAATCAAAGTTTTATAAAATTTCCTATGATATTTTGAACTCTGAAAAGTCAGGAACAATAATCATATTGATAACATATTAATGTGAGAATTTTTAACATTTTTCTACAACTATGATTTATGCAGAATTTGGATATATTGTTTCTGACTTTGAAATATACGTCCAGTAAAAATTTTTGAATTTTTGGACATACGAATCTCTAGAAATTGAATTTTTAAGGTAAAACTTTATTCCAACCCGAAAATCAAGAGAGAAAATTTGTTTTATGGAAACAAATTCTAACTAATCCTAGGGTTTAAGGAAATCCTAGATCTAACTAATCTAAACTACGGATACTTATCTGAGGTTCGAACTTGTGATTTCTTCGTTGGCGTGTCTAGTTCAGATTTCCTTTCTTCCTTAAATTAATGGAAAAATAACAAGTTAGAGATCTCGAATAAGCACCAAAGAAAGCTTAAAAAATTTCCATTGCCTCCCCAGCAACAGTGCCAACTTGTTCAGCACATAATTCGCATTTAAAATATTATTTCAGTTGTAGTATAGCGTGAAAACACGTTGACAAATAATATTTATAAAACCGATGAGTACCGGGTCGTTCGCAAGGAGGCAATCATAATTTATGTAGAAGCGTTTCAATAAAATTAATTCAAACTATATATATATGTATATATATATGTATAAAATAGATATCTAGAGAATTATAATTTTATTGCAATTAGATAAAGTTTTTCACAATAGAAAATCTAATAGAGACAAATAGATAGAAAGAGGGAGGGAGAAGAAAGTGGTAGAGAAACGACGTCGCTTGTGGGATGCTTGTGTGAGATGCGGCAGCACCTTAGATCCAGAGCACCGAGCTAAAGGTCGGAGCAGAGTTGTAGAAGGACGGTGAGTTGTAGAGAAGGTGGAATATGTCTGGAGTTGATGGAAGAGAGAGATGCTTCACTTGGGGGGTCCTGACCCTTCTTTTATAGTTTTTGTGAAGGAAAAAAAGGGTATTTTGGCCCTTTATCTTGTGCAACAACCTCTTGGCTAATCAGATCCGTCGATCAGGAGATTAATGGCTTCGATTAGTCTTCAATACTCCTTTAAAAGCCTTCTTATTACACGGATTCACTCTAGTGTTGACACGTGACGGCTTCTGGACTTTTGGATGATGATCGCATGGCTCCACTGCTTCCTTGTGCGCTCTCTCCTGCTTCTGCTCTCTTCACGTGAACCTGCATGATCAGATTCACTCCCTTCCAATTTCAAATCACACAACCCTAAGATTGGATGGCTTAAAACAAGTGCCGTTGCCTTTGTGTCAAAGCAAGCATGTGAGATCCTGCGTCCGCTCGCGACGCGCTCTGATCGATCCACGTGGGCGTGCCTCTACCCTTTGAATGCTCAATTGCGCACACCCAATGTCGCTTCGATTTTGCGTAGCGCATGGCTCGAACCTACGTCACGCGCTTCAGCACGTACTTGAGCCAATGCGCTTCATGAACCTTCTGTTATGTATACTTGTTTTTTCCCATTTATGCTTATCTGGTCTGGACGGGCGACGTGGCGCGCTTGTGGCCATTGGATGAAGATCCAACGACCCACAACGTGCGAGGTGGCCTTCCTCGATGGGGCGGTGGTGAGGGAGCGGCTATGATGGCACCATGTGGTGCCATCATGGCCGTCCATCTTCTTTTCCTTGTATCTGGTGATGTAGACCTTCGATTGAGTTGATTTTTACGTCGTTGGACTACGATCGTTGATCCGGATTCATCTGTGCAGTTAGATTCTTCATCTGAGGCTTGGATCTTTATCTTTGGCTATTGATCTCCATTCTTTTATGGACTCCACAAGGTGCTTTGGTTGTCTAGTCGAGATGATTTTGGAAGTGTTGGACTCCCTTCGTCATTCTGATCAGATCTATTCTGTCTGATCTGACATCCTCAGCTTCGAATCATCTGCACTTAAAATCATCTCTCTTTTAGGTCATAAAATGACGATATTACCTATATGACTAATAAACTAGCTATTGTGCAAATTATGATGCCTATGAATGCATTAATCCTATGTTATGCTAGGATCTAGCTTAATTCAGGTGATTTAGGTTGCATGATTGCTGTGGAATCACTAGTCCCTTAGCAAAATTCTATGAATCAAACCAGTTATCTAAGTCTGATGTAACCGTTAGGATGCTCTGATAAGCCGCATCTCTAGGAATCAGATCTTAACACCAACAATAGGCCTAGAGGTACTCAAGTACCAGCCCAGATCCAGACCTGACTACCTTTCACCTCAATCTACCACGAAGGTTTCTAAGGCCCACAGGAACTAACCTAAGGTTTGCTGTACCCAGCAGTTAAAGCACCTATGTTTGAAACATGGTTAGTCCAGGTTCAGTTTCCCAGTGCATTTTGTAAGAGAGAGAAATAGAAGGAGAATTTTATTTATGGAGAGCTTTCTCTCTCTTTTTCTTTTCATTATATTTTTCCTTAGATCCATCTTCGGATTGGCCCTAACACGGTCTGTATCGGATTCTTTGTCCCCATTGTCAATCCTTGCAGGGTCCTTGGCAATTAATGCTTCGAGATAGCACCACCCATGGCAACCCCCAGAACCCTAGCTTTCGAGATTTCGAAATAATCCCACCCATGGCATTTTGTGGCTAAATCCAGACCCTGGCAATTGACATTTCGTGATAGTGTCGCCCATGGCATCTGAATCGGCACAAGGTGCTTACATGCCCCTGGTAGGATATTTAGATATCCTAGGAGACAAACACCGAGGAGACGAAATGTTATTACCCATTTTCAAGGGGAATTTCCTGCCTCTCCAAGTCAAGAACTCGTCCAAATCAATTTGTGTTTTCGAGCCGCTCCTAATCTAGATCTTAGGACCATTTTCAAAACAAAAGAAAATGCCATTTGGCATGATTTCATTATTTAAAGCGCATTGAACCAGACTGTGTGTGATTTAGGATGCTTAAGTTACCGAGTCCTGCAAACCAGAGGTCAGTTAACGAGGTTGAATACTTCCTAAGCCTTAGACCTAATACACAAGCTTTGCATTTTCCCAAACCTCTTGAGGACTAATCCGCATCTTGACAAGTACGCGAGTGTTTAAATCCAATCAAATCCAATAGGCCTAAGGTCTATATTTGCCACTAATCCCTTAAGTTTTAGCCTTCTAGGTCTCGATTCGTCATTTGATCCAACCTATAAGTTAGGTAAGTTTCATATTACTTTGAAGGAACTCAATTTCTTTTTTTATCTTTTTGCTCCATTCTTTTCTTTTCAATTTTTCTTCCCTCCTTTTTCTCATTTTTCCTCTCAAACAGTCCTCCTTTTTCCTCGACCTCTTTAGTTTTTTTTTTGAGCAATGTAATTTTTTTTGGTGAAACTCTTTTTGTGAATTGATTCTCACAGTGTTTTGCACTTTAATACACCCCATGCCTACGATTTGCAATGTCCTTATTGTAAATTAGGTGGGTTCGAGTTCAACTTAGATCGTACATTAGAACAGGTTCACAGGGTGGGTGGATGAGTTGGGATGACTGTTGCGAACGATTTCAAGCTCTGGTATGAGTATCAGAGGTGGTGTCGGTTGTTCTAATTGACTAACCCTAAATTGCAATATGAGTTCACTAAAGAGATGTGTCAAAAGGGTTCGGGTTTTTCAAGAAAATGACGAGTTGCCTCCTATTAAGCGCTGAGTTTAACACCATTGATCCGGTGCATTATGCTCAGGGAGAATGGAGATCAAAAGATACCTCAGCCAAGTTCATATCAGTGAGTTCAATGAACGGCTTGAGTCACTGGCCATTCACAATGAAAGGTTCGGAATCAAGGCTGGGTTGACTGATTTCGAAAGCTCCATTTCCAAAGATTCGTCTCACCAAGAATGGTCTAATCCATTTAGATCTGAGTTTGCCTGGGAAAAGTTTAAGCTTGGCATCAAAGAGTAGGACCTTTTGACCAGGATGGAAAGTTTTTCTAGAAATGTGTTTGTCATGAAAAGCCTTCACCCACTCTTTGTAAATTCGCGAGTTCTCATATGCATCATTGTGCAGTTCCTCAATCTCGCTCATTTGACAGTGGGTTCCGGCCTTAAGAAGATCTAAATTGCACTTCCGTCTGCCCAATAGGCTTTGTGCTCCATCTCAACGGGGAGGTGACATGCCTTCCCGTACACCAATCTGAATGGAGACATACTTAATTGGGTTTCATGGGCAGTCTGATAAGCCCACAAAGCTTCTGGAAGTCGGGCTGACCAGTCCTTCCTGTTAAGCTGAACAATGACCGGAGGATTTCCTTGATCTCCTGATTAGACAGTTCAGCCAATCCATTGGTTTCGGGGTGGTACGGAGTCGAGATTCGGTGTGGCACCCCGTACTTGGTCATCAGGGATCTGAACTGTGCATTTGTAAAATGGCTCCCTCCATCAGAGATAATGACACGTGGGACACTGAACTGAGAAAAGATGTGTTAATGAATGAACTTGATTACCACCTTATGATCATTGGTTCGGGTCGAGATAGCTTTGATCCATTTAGACACGTAGTCTACGGTGAGGAGAATGTATTCGAAGCCATCTGATTTAGGGAAGGGTCCCAAAAAATCAATCCCCCATATATCGAATATTTCGCATACGAGAATCGGCTGTAAAGGCATCATATCGTGGTGGCTCATATTGCCTGAGGTCTGGCAACGAGTGTATGCCTTACAGTAGTTGTATGCATCCTTGAAGATCGTGGGCCAATAAAAGTCGCACTAGAGGACTTTAGTTGCCATTTTATGTTTGGAGAAGTGTTCGCTGCAGGCCTGGTCATGGCAGAAGGACAGAATATCCTGAATTTCTGCTTCTAAGATGCATCGTCTAATGATCTGATCAGCAGCAATGCGAAAGAGGTACGGGTCTTCCCAGATGTAGTACCTGGCATTAGAAAGCAACTTGTCATTCTTGGCCTTTGGCCAATCAGACATGATTTGATGTGACCCAAGTAGTTAACTAAATCAACGTACCAGGGAAGTCCTATATTGATACTCAAGAGGTGCTCATCAAGAAAGTGTTCTATGATTGGTTCGGAAGGGTTGATGATATCAGAAGGAAGGCAGGACAAGTGATCAGCTACCACATTCTATTTTCCTACCTTGTCATAAATCTCGAGGTCGAATTCTTGCAACAGCAAGATCAGCAGATTAGTCGAGGTTTCACGTCCTTCTTTGCGAGGAGGTGCCTTACTGCGATGTGATCCAAGTATATGATAACACGGGAACCCAAAAGATAGGATCAAAATTTTTCGAGGCCAAAGACTACAGCTAGCCACTCTTTCTTAGTAACTGTGTAGTTATGTTGAGCCTCATCGAGTGTCTTGCTAGTGTAGTAGATGATCACAAGTTTCTCGTCTATTTTTTGCCCAAGTACCGCACCCACTACGTAGTCAGATGCATCGCACATGATCTCAAAGGGTAGAGACCAGTCAGGGGATTGTGAGATTGGTGCTTGAGTAACTTGATCACGCAGGTTCTCAAATGCATGAGTGCATTCCTCGGTAATTTTGAAAGGGACATCCTTTAAGAGAAGATTAGTCAGGGGGAGCACGATTTTTGAGAAATCAAGAATGAAATGACGGTAAAAACTGATGTGGCCCAGAAAAGAGAGGATGTCCTTTACCGAGCTAGGCATGGGTAGTTTGGAAATCAAATTAACCTTAGCTCGATCAACCTGTTTGCCTTTTTCAAAGACGAGGTGACCCAGGACAATTCCCTCAGGTACCATGAAGTGGCTCGTTTCCCAGGAAAGAACTAGATTTATGTCGATACAACACTTGAGGATTTGGACCAAGTGCAGGGGGCAATCATCAAAAGATTCCCCAAATACCGAGAAGTCATCCATAAAGACTTCAAGGTATTTACCTACCATATCTGAGAATATGGCAAGCATGCATCACTAAAATGTAGCGGGTGCATTGCAGAGACCAAACGACATCCTATGGAACACATATGTCCCGAAGGGGCAGGTGAAGGTAGTCTTCTCTTGGTCCTTAGGATGGATTGCCACCTGATTATAACTGGAGTACCTGTCCAAGAAGCAAAAGAATCAATTCCCTGCCAATTTCTCGAGTATTTGATCAATAAATGGTAGTGGGAAATGATCCTTTTTCGTGGAGGCATTTAGTCTTCGGTAATCAATACAAACTCTCCATGAGTTTACTATACGGGTCAGTATAGTCTCTCTAGTTTCAATCATAATGACGGTGAGTCCTACCTTTTTTGGCACAACCTGGATTGGACTCACCCAATGATTGTCGGAGTTCGGGTAGATGATGCCTGCATCTAACCACTTGATGATCTCCCTTTCCACGACATCCTGCAGGTTGGGATTCAGGCGTCTCTGCATTTCACGGGATGGTTGTGAGCCCTCTTCGGTGTAGATGATGTGATGTGTGCAATATGAGGGCCTGATGCTAGTCAGGTCATCGAGAGTCCAACTAATGGCTCTCTGATGCTGTTGGAGGATAGAAATCAAGTGGGTTTCCTGATCAGAGGTAAGGCGGGAATTGATAATCACAGGAAATGTCTGATTAGAACCCAAAAAGACATATTTGAGATAGTCAGGGAGGGGTTTCAACTCCATGACTAGATTTTCAGTAGTGGCAGGTGGTTCAAGGTGAGGTTAAGGAGCAATGGCAGGAGCTAAAGGTATCTCTAGGTCTGGTTCAGACTCCTCTAAGTGTGGGGTTTGATCCTCTTGTGGTTGATCATCAGAGATAAGCAGGTTTTTCTCGACACTTGTGTTGTCAACCATGGACTCTATGTCACAAATTTGTTTGATAACCCCACAATTAATTCCTCCTTGGGCCTTAAAGATATCGATCTTTAGTGCCCTGCTTCCAAATTTTAACTCAATTTGGCCCTCCTCACAATTGATGTTGGCCTTAGCTGTGGCCAGAAAAGGTCTCCCTAGAATGATCGGTGTGTTCTTCAAGTTCTCAGGAGCATCCATGTCTAAAACTATAAAGTCCACAGGGAAGTAGAAATCACGTACCCTAACTATGACATCCTCGAGAATTCCTTTTGGTGATTTAATAGATTGATCAGCCAATTGCAATGTCTCATCTATCGGTTTAAGCTCAGATTCTTCAAGGTGGTCAAGTAAGGATGTAGGTATTAGGTTTATGGAGGCTCCTAGATCCAATAATGCATGGTCAAATTGAATATCTTTTTCCTTAGGTGGGAGTTTACTCAAAATGACGGAGTTGGCTTGCTCCGGCAATACGATCGTGCTCTCGCCTTTGGTTCATGGCTTACGCTTTGGTGTACATACATCTTTTAGGAATCTTGCGTAATATGGTATGTGGCGAATTGCATCCATCAACGGGATGTTTATTGGACCTGCTCAAAGAGCTTGACCAGATCCTCCTTGAGAGCCACAGGTTTGGGTTTCTTCTTTCCCTTGGTCAAGGCCTTGGAAAATGGAACTTTTGCCTAATTGGGTCTTGTGGACGGTCCTATAGGCCCACAAAGCTTCCGAAAGGTGAGTAGATCAGTCCTTCCAGTCAGGTTGAATAGTGACTTGAAGGATCTTCTTGATCTCTCAATTTGACAATTCTGCCAGTCCATTAGTTCAGGGGTGGTAAGGAGTCGAGATACGATGCGACACCTTGTACTTTTTCATCAGGGATTGGAAGTGCACATTGTTGAAATGAGACCCGCCATCACTGATGATGGCTTTAGGAACCCCAAATCTGGAAAAGATGTTCTCCTAGATGAATCGAAGAAAACTTTATGATCGCTAGTTCTCGTGGGGACAACTTTGATCCATTTAAAGACGTAATCAATAGCGAGAAAGATGTATTTGAAGCCGTTAGATCTGGGAAAGGGTCCCATGAAATCGATTCCCCATATGTCAAATATTTCGCACACAATTATTGGGTTCAAGGGCATCATATCCCGCGGGCCCATGTTGCCGAGGGTCTGACAACGAGCGCATGCCCTACAATACATTTGTGCATCTTTGAACATCGTGGGCCAGAAGAACCCACACTGGAGAATTTTTGCTGTGATTTTATGCCTAGAGAAATGGTTACTGCAAGCCTGGTCGTCATTGACCTCGTCATCAGGAATGCATCTCCGAATCACCTGATCATTGCCAATGTGGAAGAGATACGGTTCCTCCAAAATATAGTACTTGGCCTCAGAAATCAACTTGTCCCTCCTGGAAGTCGCTCAATCTGGTAGGACTTTCCCTGTAACCAAGTAGTTCACTATATCAGCAAACTAGGGGAGACCGTGAATGACTAGTAGATGCTCGTTCGGAAAATGCTCGGTGATTGGACCAAAAGGTCGATGACTGAAGAAGGAAGATGAGACAAATGGTCAGCTACCACATTCTGCTTTCTTGCCTTGTCACGAATCTCGAGATCAAATTCTTGCAACAGCAAGATCCAACGGATTAATCGAGGTTTTGCACCCTTCTTTGCGAGTAAGTGCCTTACAGTGGTGTGATTTGAGTAAATGATGACACGGGAACCTAGATAATATCTGAACTTCTCTAGGCCAAATACTACTACCAACAGCTCTTTCTCAGTAATCGTGTAGTTATGCTGAGCCTCGTCTAGCATCTTGTTGGCGTAGTAGATGACTACAGGTTTCCCGTCAACTTTCTACCCAAGCACCGCCCCTACTATGTAGTCAGATGCATCGCACATGATCTCAAAGGGTAGAGACCAGTCAGGGGATTGTAAGATTGGTGCTTGAGAAACTCGATCATGTAGGCTCTCAAATGCATGAGTGCACTCATCGGTGATATCAAAAGGGACATCCTTTGAGAGAAGATTAGCTAGGGGACACGCGATTTTTGAGAAATCGGGAATGAAATGATGGTAAAATCCGACGTGCCCCAGAAAAGAGCAGATGTCCTTGATCGAGCTAGCATGGGTAGTTTAGAAATCAAATTAAACTTGGCTCGATCAACCTGGATGCTGTTCTCAAAAACAAGGTGACCCAAGACAATTCGCTCAGGGACCATGAAATGACTCTTTTCCCAGGAAAGAACCAAATTCACATTGATGCAACGCTTAAGGATTTGGACCAAGTGTAGTAGGCAATCGTCAAAAAGATTCCCCAAATACCGAGAAGTCGTCCATGAAGACTTCAAGGTATTCACCTACCATATCTGAGAATATGGTAAGCATGCACTACTGAAAGGTAGTGGGTGCATTGCAAAGACTGAAAGGCATGCTACGGAATGCGTATGTCCCGTAGGGGTAGGTGAAGGTGGTCTTCTCTTAGTCCTCAGGATGGATTGCCATCTGATTATAACTAGAGTACCCATCCAAAAAGCAGAAGAATCGATTTCCTGTTAGTTTCTTGAGTATCTGGTCAATGAACGGAAGTGGGAAATGATCCTTCTTCGTGGAGGCATTCAGTCTTCTGTAATCAATGCAGATGTTGAACGTGTTTTCGGGAATCGCTACGCTTACGTGTTTGGTTTCGGAAAACCTGTCGTTGTAGTTCTTCTACTTCGTCCTGCTTTGTTCTCTTTCATCTAGGCGTCGTCCCGTCCGGCTCGTCCTCCAAGCAATCATCGAGGAGGATAACTTCTCTCTCCCATTCTTATTTACAGCTTTTCTAGTGTAGAATTTTCCTGCTTTATATTGTAATTGATTTTCCGCTTTCTAGTGTAACTTTTATTTAGTTTGCTTATATAAACAATTGGAATATTGAATGCATGTTCTCTCTCTCTCTCTCTTTCTCTTTCTCTCTCTCTCTCTCTTAGTTTGATAGCTCCATTGTAATTATATCGCCTTGCTTAACAAAAATCCTAAAAGAAATATAATTGCGAATATAGATCAACGTAGCCTCCCTGTGTTCGACCCGGAATTCTTTTCGATATAAATTTTATTTGTTGAACACGAATTCTTCACTTTCGAACTACAACGACAGGTTTTCCGAAACCAAACCGTAGCGATTCGCAAAAACACGTTCAACATTTTGGCGCCGTTGCCTGGGAGGCAACGATTTCCGATCTTTTCTTCGCATTTCTTGCACTTTATTTATTTTCTAACTAGCTTTCTCTTGTGTCTATTGTTTTGCAGAGACTTCCATTAAGGAATCAACAAGTGGTAGACTGGAGTAAAGTGCAATTGAAGACAACTGTAAGTGCTCCCCCATTCTATCCCCCTCCATAGATTTCATTCGCCACATTAAATCCAAATCCCAATTAACCTAGGTGTTTGCATAAATCCTAGGAATAGTTTGGTTGTTTGGATTTTCACTCACATTCATTCCAACCTCATCCATAAAAAAAAAAAACAAAAAGATAATCTTGTGGGGTAATTTTCAACAAACACACAACACACACCCACATTCAAGGCACTTGATCAACTTGATTTGTTTTCTACTCAACCGGGTTCTGATCTGTGGAATTGGTACACACAAAGCAACACATAACAGAGTAGAAATCATTTTAGGTTAATCATCTTTGAGTGCCTAACTTAGTGGTGCATTTGTGGCCAGTTGTTTGAGTTGTTTGGGCCGCACCACTTTATTTTAAAACCAACTCATCAAGTAGCTCCGCCTTAGGGTTTTCAATCTAGGTATATTCCAGGCACTCCACTTTCTTTCTGATTTTAAAGGAAAACAATCTTCACCCGTGTTTTACAACTTGGTTTGCTTAGAAACTTGATTGCAATTCACTTAATTTGAAACCCTAAAAGCTACTTAAGCAAGATTTGAACATTAAAATTCACACATTATCAATAATCTTTCTTGAAAACCCTGGTTGTGCACGCACTTACATAAATCTCAATCCATCATTAAGGGCAAAACCCATTGTAAGGGCCCATCACATTCCATAAGCACCACAATCCTAGGCCTTAATAAAATTGAGTAGATGTTGGCCTTAAGGTTTGATTCGCTCTTCAGGGCCTAGTCTGAGATTATTTTTGATTAACCTACTTGTATTGATTAATCTGATGTCTAGCTAGGGGAGTAGTGTCAAACGATCGCGGCTGGGGGGTACACTAGGAACCGGAGGCGAAAGCCAAAGGAAGAACCTTCTCCCCAGTCCCTCCTTCTGACTGGTTGGATTAAACAGACATAAGTAGAGTAAATCACTTACAGTCTTAAGGCTGGTTTTGGGAGTCAGTAGATCCTTAGGCTACCCCACTTAAGGATAGCCTTGTTTTGTTGTGCTGCAGGGTCCCTATCCCCAGTCCTTCCGACCTTCTCCTAGTTTATGCTGGGAAGACGGTCATTGAATCCCCGATTGGAAGGACCGTTAGAACATTCTAGGAGGCGCAAGTTAGATTTTGGTCATTTGATCCCATGGCTGAACAACAGCCTCCTCTGCTTGAAAATCCACAGGAAGAATTTCGAAGGCAGCTGGAACAAATGCAGAGAATGCAGGAATGGTTCCAGAGAATGCAGGGCGCTCAGCCCTTGAAGGATTTTTATGATCCTTCAAATTACGGGGAATGTCCCGGCGTCCAGATTCCAGCCGGTGACGTAGAAATCAAGCCCCAGGTGTTAAGCCTGATTAAACATTATCATGGGCTTGGCTCCGAAGATCCGTTTCAGCACTTGGAAGATTTGACCACTTTGGTCCAGACTACCAAGGCTCAAAACGTTAACGAGGAGTAAATGATCATGAGGCTCTTCCCCCACTCTCTTAGGGATAAAGCCACGCATTGGTATAGGACAATAGGAAGACCAATTACAACTTGGAATGAGTTGAAATCGGCCTTTCTGAAGAAATTCTTCCCAGTCGGTCGTACCAATGCCTTGAGACGGGCAATCACTACCTTTACCCAGCGGCCGGGGGAGCAGTTTCATGTGGCCTGGGAGCGATTCCAGGACTTATTGCAGAGGTGTCCACACCACGAGGTGCCTAAATGGCAGCTTGTGCAGATCTTCTATCATGGGTTGAATGAGCAACTCAGAAACCATGTGGATGCTTCTTGCGGAGGCAATTTTCTCAATAAAGATGCAGATAGTGCACATGATTTATTTGAGGAAATGAGTGAGAATTCAATTAATCATGCCTCCATGGATACTTTTAACCGGTCCCAGCAACCCAGATCAAATGTCAATGAAGTCCATGACTCTCATTCATTTGATATGGAATTGATTTGTAATAAACTTGATAAGGTGGACTTGGTTGCTAAAAGAATGGAAGAGTGGATGACTGGCAATTCTATGAACAACTCTCAATCCACTCAATCCCAAAATTCGGGATTCCATTCCTCACGAGCTCCTTCTGGATAGGAGTTCATGAATCAACTCGATGCGACTCAACCTATGAGTCAGCATTTCTCGAAACCCCATGGGTTCCCAACTAGGGCCTTTGATCCCAGTTTTTCTGATCCTTCCCTTTCTTTCTCTCCATCCTCACCCTATGAGGATGTCTGTGCTGTACAAGAGAATGTTAGATCCAACCCCTACTCGAATGCCTATAATCCAGGTTGAAGAAACCACCCTAACTTCTCTTGGAAAAATAAGGGGCAACAGATCCAATTCCGACCCAGCAACTATGCTCCGCAATGACCAATGGGTCAGGGTCAAGTATATACTCAGTTGCCTTCGAATCAGGTCAATCAGCCAGCTTGGAATGCCCGTCAACCTGCGGGGTAGGCTGATTTGAACCGTCAAATGGTAGAGATGCAAGGATCTATGCTCCAGCTCATGCAGCAAATGAAAAACTCGCTGGACAACTTGTAATCCGGGCTCATTGCTAACTCTCGTCAACCTGGATCTCTACCATCCCAACCCGTAACCAACCTGCGAAACATTATAAATTCGGGCAATCAAGCCCAAGGGTACGGAAATCAGAGGGACCCGCAAAGACATGCTCAGGTGGTTGAGCAGGGTTCCTCATCTTCTTCTTCTGCTAATCAACAATTCATGGTCAATCAAGCCCCTCCAATCTTTCCTAACCCTCCCCAAGACCCAAATTCTTACGCTTCTGCAAATTCTGTCACTTTGAGGAGTGGTAAGAAGATTCAGGATCCACAACCACACTATTCTGATCTTTTGAATCCTGAAGAATCTGAGGAGAGAGAGGAGAATTCTAGAGGAGAAATCAAGGCTCAGGAACCTGATTCCAAAGATCTGACTCATGTTCCTTTTCCTAAAGCCTTAGCCAAAGCAAAGAAGAAGAAGTCTGTTGATAGCAATGAGGAGCTTCTGAATTTATTTAAGAATGTTGAGATCAATATTTCGCTCCTTGATGCTATCAAGCACATACCGGCTTACGCAAAATTTTTAAGGGAATTATGTACACAAAAGCGTAAGTCGAGAGAATCTGTTCCGAGGAAGGTGGTACTCTCCGAGCAGGCTAGCTCTGTTATCCTGCACTACCTCCCTTAGAAAAAGAGAGATCCTGGTGCTCCTTTGATTTCTTGCGTTATCAGAGATTACACATTTGATAGAGCACTTTTGGATCTCGGTGCATCCATCAACCTAATTCCTACTTCTCTCTACGAGAAGTTTGGGTTAGGTGAACTTCGGCCAACTTCAGTAACGCTACAGTTAGCGGACCGTTCGGTCATAAACCCGCGAGGCGTTATTGAAGATGTTATAGTTAAGGTCAAGGATTTCTATTTTCCTGTAGATTTCCTTGTCCTTGATATGGATGTACCAGATAATCTGAGCAACACGCCCATCATTCTGGGGCGTCCGTTCCTGGCTACCGCAAAGGTCAACATTAATTGTGAAAGCGGTAGCATGAAAATCGCCTTTGGGGACCAATAAATGAAATTGGATATTTTTAAGGCGATCAACAAATTTGAGGATTGTGGATTTATTGAGGAACTTGATGAGGATAATGTTAATATTGAAACTTGTTTGACAGTTTCTTCAATTGACAGTTCCTCTTTGGTTGATGAATTTGACCCGCAACCCTCTGACCTGACATCTTCGAAAGAGGTTACTGATTTTGTTCACTCAAAACCTCTTCCTCTTGTTGAATCTTCAACATCTACCCTACCATCAATCATTACCCCACCCCAGCTTGAATTGAAACCATTGCCCGAGAATTTAAAATATCAATTTTTAGGACCGCAGAATACGCTCCCTGTGATTATTAGTGCTAAATTGACAAAGGAGCAAGAGATTAAATTTATTAAGGTCCTAAAGGAACATAAGGAGGCAATTGGTTGGACCATCCATGACCTTAGGGGGATTGAGCCATCTTACTGTAATCATAGAATATTTTTGGAAGATGGATCTCGCCCTTCTCGCCAGATGCAGAGGAGATTGAATCCAAATATGCGAGAAGTGGTAAAAAAGGAAATCATCAAGTGGCTCGATGCAGGAATTATTTATCCAATCTCTGACAGTCCTTGGGTAAATCCCGTTCAGATTGTTCCAAAGAAAGCCAGGATTACTATTGTGACTAATGAGTGAGGTGAATCTGTCACAACTCGTTCAGCTTCCTCTTGGAGAGTTTGTATTGATTACAGGAAGCTGAACATAGCCACTAAAAAGGATCATTTTCCCCTACCCTTCATTGATCAAATCTTGGAAAAATTAGCCGGGCAGAAGTACTTCTGTTTTCTTGATGGCTACTCGGGATACAACCAAGTTCCTATCCATCCCGAGGATCAGGAAAAAACTACTTTCACCTGTCCCTACGGAACCTTTGCTTTTCGTAGGATGTCTTTTGGGTTATGCAATGCACCTACGACTTTTCAAAGGTGTATGCTAGCCATATTTTCCGACATGGTGGGAGAGTTTATGGAAGTCTTCATGGATGATTTCTCTATTTTCGGAGAATCATTTGACTCTTGTTTGGATAATTTATAAATGATTCTTAAGCGATGTATCAAGACACGACTGGTCCTTAGCTGGGAAAAGAGTCATTTCATGACCCAAGAAGGCATCGTTTTGGGTCATGTAATCTTTGAACGGGGAATTGAAGTGGATAAAGCTAAGGTTGATGCTATCGCTAAACTTCCTCATCCTACATCTATTAAACAAATCAGATCATGTCTTGGCCATGTGGGATTTTATCGAAGATTCATCAAGGATTTCTCGAAGGTTGCTCGTCCTTTGAGCAATCTTCTTGCCAAAGAAACGCCGTTTGTTTTTGACGAATCATGCCGAAAGGCATTTGAATTTCTGAAAACGGCAGTCACCTGTGCTCCAATTTTGCAACCACCAATTTGGACAGCCCCTTTTGAGATCATGACCGACGCTTCTGATTACGCGGTCGGGGCTGTCCTGGGTCAGAAAATTGACTGAAAGCCCTCTGTCATTTACTAGGCTAGTAAAACTCTGGATGAAGCCCAAAGGAATTACACTGTTACTGAGAAGGAATTACTAGCTGTAGTATTTGCTTTGGAAAAATTCAGGGCTTATCTCTTGGGGTCTCATGTTATTGTTTATACCGACCACTCAGCCTTGAGACATCTCTTGGCTAAAAAGGATGCTAAACCCCGGCTTATTCGTTGGATTCTTCTTCTTCAAGAATTTGATCTTGAAATCAAGGATAAAGCCGGGGTGCAAAATGTGGTAGCGGATCATTTGTCGAGACTCCTAGGTGATTCTTCTTGTCCGGACATTCCGATTGCTGACACTTTTCCGGACGAAACCATTCTTACAGTTTTAGGTGTCCACACCCCATGGTTTGCTGACATTGTTAACTATTTGACAGTTGGTCAAATCCCCCAGGATTGGACCAAGCAACAATGGGATAGAGTTAAATCTGAGGCCAAATACTACTTTTGGGAGGACCCTGAACTGTATCGCATCGGCTTTGATCAGATTATTCGCCGATGCATACCGGAGAATGAATTCAACAGTATACTCGAGTTCTGCCATGCATCTGGGTGTGGTGGACATTTCTCCGGGAGAAAGACGGCTGCAAAATCTTGCAATCTGGTTTCTATTGGCCGTCTTTATTCAAGGATGCCCAGGACTTCTCAAGGTCATGTTCTCGATGTCAGTCACTCGGGAACATAACTAAGAGAGACATGATGCCCCTAAACCCTATTCTTCCTGTAGAAATTTTCGATGTTTGGGGCATCGATTTCATGGGACCCTTTATCCCTTCATTTGGACATCAGTACATTCTTGTTGCTGTTGATTATGTGTCCAAATGGATTGAGGCAATTCGCACTTGAACCAATGACCACAAGGTGGTCATCAATTTTGTCAAGAAAAATATCTTCAGTAGGTTCGGGATTCCAAGGGCTATCATCAGTGATGGTGGCACTCATTTTACTAATGCCCAATTCCAGAATTTATTGGCCAAATACGGGGTTAACCATCGAATTTCCACACCTTACCATCCCCAAACGAATGGACAAGCCGAGATCTCCAATCGAGAGATCAAGAACATTCTGCAAAAAATGGTTAGGCCTGATCGCAAGGATTGGACTCAAAAGCTTGAGGACGCTCTTTGGGCCTACCATACAGCGTATAAAACGCCCATCGGCATGTCTCCATTCCGTTTGGTGTATGGAAAGGCATGCCATCTACCCGTAGAGATTGAACATAGGGCATTCTGGGCAATCAAACAATGCAATTTAGATTTGAATCTAGCTGGAAAGACCAGGAAACTCCAACTATCTGAGTTGGAGGAGCTTAGAAATGATGCTTATGAGAATGCCAAGATCTACAAGTCTCGGACCAAAGCTCTATATGATCAATTGATTTCCCGCAAGAGCTTTGAGTCAAACCAGAAGGTCTGGTTATTTGATTCTAAACTTAAGCTCTTTCCTGGTAAACTTAGATCTAAATGGAATGGCCCATTCATAATTGATCAGATTTTTCCTAATGGTGCCGTTCAGATTTTTGACCCAAAGACGGGTAACACCTTTAAAGTCAACGGTCAACGTTTGAAGCTTGTTGTTGACCGTAATCTTCCAGAACCCGTCTCAGACTCTGTTGCTCTAGCCATTCTGTGACTTCTTTGGCTGGACTTCACCTAGCTGACGGCATTAAACTCAGTAGTTGTACATATGACACAAGGTTGACACGAGCTTCATATCCAGGTGACATCTTTCATATTCTACCCTTTCTTTCATGTCTCTTTTTCATTGAGGACATTGCATCAGCTAGGCATGAGGGGGTGGATTCATTCCTGAATTATTTGGTCAGCTTTGTGAAATTCATATAAATTGTCTCTCTTCTTATTTAAAAAAATAAAAAAAAAGGAAGGATTAGTTGGACATTAGGACTTTTCAATCCTAAGAAATTTTACATTAGGATCTGAACACAAAGACCCCTCAGGTCTTTGGACTTAATTAGCCTGTGTATCCACTAAAATGTGGATTTGTTTTTGAGTCCTCGCCATCTTAATTCTATTATAATTGGAATAAATAAGTTTGGGTGATAAGTACACGACTTATCAACCCGCCCTTTGATTTGAGGGAATTTTGAGTTTTAAGCATCTACACACTTTCTTTGCACTGACTCGTTGGTCGGAAATTCTAACGGAAATTGGGTAGCTAATGAACCTTCTAGGGTGATATGGATGGCAAGTTATCGTGGGTAACAGCCCATAGGTAGGTTGTCTAGAGCCGAGTCACTGGACCTTTCTTAGTTGGCTGCCTTTAGGTAAATCTTAGACTAGGGAAGCCACCTACTTAAAAAAAAAAAAGAAGGAGAAAAGAACAAAAAGAAATAAGCTACACTTCGCCGCACGAGTATGGCTGGCAAGTTGTCGGTGGTAACAGCTCATCGACCGGTTGTCCAGAACCCAGCTCAGAAAATGCACTAAAAATTCCCAAAACACTTAGGAAGAAGCGGAGAAGTAGAATAAATCAGGGAGATATACACTGGATTCACCCTTGTGTTGACCCCGTAAAAAAAAAAAAAAAGTAGGGAGAAGGCTACCGGTTGTAAAGATACACTTTTAGGTAGAATTCTGGTTAGGTCACCTAGAGGCGTAGAAATCCGAAGTCCGTTCTAACTGTCGGTCAACGAGTCTATCACAATCACAATAAGATGCTTAAAGCTTAGGGTTCTCATCAAATTTTGGGTGAGTTGAATGGCCGTAGAAAGCCACTCTTAAACTCGAAAATTTGAAAATAAAAAAAAATTAGAAAAGAGAAAAAGGGAAAAAGAAAATTTTCTTTTAATAAGGCGAGGGCTTGAGGCGGTCTGCATTTCGGCTGATACCCGGGCACTGTTTTGTCTTTGAAAGTTCAGTTCCTAAGTAGACAATTTCTTAATGATTGAAAAATAACTCAAGTCCAAATAATCTAACCTAATTCTTTTATAAATAGCATATAGGTTTTGCTAGGGACTAGCAAAAGATAGGCATGGGGGTATGATGTAAACACATTTACACTACTTAAAATGTCTATTTATGCATGTTCTTAAGCATAGGATTGCATTTCATGATATAAATATTACATTACATGCATCATCTTGCATTTAGAGTAGTTTGAATAAAATGGAGGTTAATTATCTCCTTTTATGTGCTTGGACAGGGCAAACATTTTATCGGGGCCTCGGATCAAAGATCCAGCCGTATGGATGTGATCAGGGCGACGATTGGAGTTCAACGACTCCAAGATCGCCCTAATCAGGCATCCGTAGCATCAGATAGTGACCCGGGAACCCTAGAAGATCAAGGGCCAGGATGGTGTAAATCTGCACTTCAGATGATAAATTCGACTACACGGATGAATTTGGATCGACGATCGCAGCCCAACGACACAAAAATCGAGTCAATCCGACATCCGTGGCACCATCTACAACTTCTAGAAGATGGACGGCCAAGATAGCGCCACGTGGCACCATCTCAGCCCCCCAAGCGGCTACTTCATCTTGTGAAGGCCCTGCGCCCAATCGCTCTCCGCCGTTGAATCTTAATCCAACGGCTGTGGGCGCTCGCTTTTAAAAGCGTCCGCTCGACCATCCGCGCCCCATAGCGCAGTGGTCGAGCGTGCTATCGCGAGCGCCGGGCGCGGGTTCGAGCTGTGGCGAGGAGTGGCAGGCGCGGGCGATTGGGCGTGGGTGGAGCGTCAGATGGAGACCGGACGGTCGCATGCACCCGATAGCTTCGACGCGCGATTGGACGCGCAATCAAACGCGCGGGGGGCGCGCAACGCAGTGGGCGTGGACGCATCTTAAGCCGTCCGATCTCGCGATCGGACGGTTGAAAAGCGTCGAACGTGCGCAAGCTGTTGAGCGTGCAAGCCGACCACGACGCCCACGTTGAGGGCTTTAGTGACGGATTTATCCGCCACTAAAGACCCCTCTTTTATTATTTTGAAGTTGTAATGTCCATTTTGCCCCCACTCCTTGCAACTATAAAAGGAGACCCCCTCCATATGAAATTCTCATCCCTTCTTTCTCCTCTCTACCCCTCCAAAGCTCAAGAGAAGCTTGTCCCACACCCGGGATACTTCTTACGAGATAAAGTCCAATTTTTGTTCCCCTTCGGAAGTGGATCCCACGACAACGACGGCGTGCTGCTCCATTCCTGTTCTTCTGCTTCGTCCTCCTTCGTCCTGCTTTGTTCTACTTCGTCCAGGCGTCGTCCCGTCCATCTCGTCCTCCAAGCAACCGTCGAGGAGGATTTCTCTCTCCCTATTCTTTTTACTGCTTTCTAGTATAGAGTTACTGCTTTCTAGATTAATCTGCTCGTCCTCTAAGCAATCGTCGAGGAGGACATTTCTCCCTCCATTCTTTTAATGCTTTCTAGAGCAAATTTATCGCTTTCTAGAGTAATTGTTTTATGCTTTTTAGTTGTAATGAACAATCTCTTCAATGAAAATTCCTTGTTTATTCTACAACTCATTTTGATTTCTCTGTGTAATATTCTCTTTCTCTCTTACTCTCTCTCTCTCTTCTATTTATTGTAAACAATTAGATAGTTTTAAAATTGAATTATTCTATGACAAATAAAAAGAAACGTGTAGTTTTTAAATCAAACGTCAGCCTCCCTGTGTTCGACCCGGAATTCTTTTCGGTATAAATTTTATTTGTTGAACACTAATTCTTCGCTTTCGAACTACACTGACAGGTTTTCCAAAAACCAAACACGTAAGCGTTGCGATTCGCAGAAATCGTTCAACATTTTGGTACGCTTATGTGTTTGGTTTTGGAAAACCTGTCGTTGTAGTTTGAAAGCGAAGAATTCGTGTTCAACAAATAAAATTTATACCGAAATTAAAATTCCGGGTCGAACACAGGGAGGCGGACGTTTGATTTAAAAACTACGTGTTTCTTTTTATTTGCCACAGAATAATTCAATTTCAAAACTATCTAATTGTTTACAATAAATAGAAGAGAGAGAGTAAGAGAGAAAGAGAATATTACATAGAGAAATCAAAATGAGATGTAGAATAAACAAGGAATTTTCATTGAAGAGATTGTTCATTACAACTAGAAAGCATAAAACAATTACTCTAGAAAGCGATAAATTTACTCTAGAAAGCATTAAAAGAATGGAGGGAGAAATGTCCTCCTCGACGATTGCTTGGAGGACGAGCAGATTAATCTAGAAAGCAATAAAAAGAATAGGGAGAGAGAAATCCTCCTCGTTGGTTGCTTGGAGGATGAGTCGGACGGGACGACGCCTGAACGAAGGAGAACAAAGCAGGACGAAGCAGAAGAACGGGAACGGAGCAGCACGCCGTTGTCGTCGCGGGATCCACTTCCGAGGGGGAACGAAAATTGGACTTTATCTCGTGAGAAGCATCCTGGGTGTGGGACAAGCTTCTCTTGAGCTTTGGAGGGGTAGAGAGGAGAAAGAAGGGATGAGAATTTCGTATGGAGGGGGTCTCCTCTTATAGTTGCAAGGAATGGGGGCAAAATGGACATTACAACTTCAAAATAATAAAAGAGGGGTCTTTAGTGACGGATAAATCCGTCACTAAAGCCCTCAATGTGGGCGTCGTGGCTAGCTCGCGCGTGCCTCCTAACCTGCTCGCGCGCTCAACGGCTTGCGCACGTTCGCCGCTTTTCAGCCATCCAATCGCGAGATCGGACGGCTTAAGATGCGTCCGCGCCCGCTGTGTTGCGCGCCCCCCGTGCGTTTGATTGCGCATTCGATTGCGCGTCCAATAGCGCATCGACGCTATCGGGCGCGCGCGGCCGTCCGATCTCCATCTGACGCTCCACCCGCGCCTGCCGCTCCTTGCCACGGCTCGAACCCGCGCTCGACGCTCGCGATTGCACGCTCAACCACTACGCTATGGGGCGCGGATGGTCGAGCGGACGCTTTTAAAAGCGAGTGCCCACAGCCGTTAAATTAAGATCCAACGGCGGAGAGCGATTGGGCGTGGGGCCTTCACAAGATGAAGCGGCCGCTTGGGCGGCTGAGATGGCGCCACGTGGCGCTATCTTGGCCGTCCATCTTCTGGAAGTTGTAGATGGTGCCATGGATGTCGGATGGACTCGATTTTTGAGTCATTGGGCTGCGATCGTTGATCCGAATTCATCCGTGCGGTCGGATTTATCAACTAAAGTACGGATTTGCACCATCCTGGCCGTTGATCTTCTAGGGTTCCCGGGTCACTATCTGATGCTACGGATGCCTGATTAGGGCGATCTTGGAGTCGTTGAACTCCAATCGTCGCCCTGATCACATCCATACGGTTGGATCTTTGATCCGAGGCCCCGATAAAATGTTTGCCCTGTCCAAGCACATAAAAGGAGATAATTAACCTCCATTTTATTCAAACTACTCTAAATGCAAGATGATGCATGTAATGCAATATTTATATCGTGAAATGCAATCCTATGATTAAGAACATGCATAAATAGACATTTTAAGTAGTGTAAATGTGTTTACATCAGCAGACTCTCCACGAGTTCGCTATACAGGTTGGTATGGTCTCTCCGATTTCAGTCATGATCACGGTGAGTCCTGCCTTCTTAGGCACAACCCACTCACCCACCGATTGTCAGAGATCGGGTAGATGATCCTTGCATCTAACCACTTGATGGTCTCCTTCTTCATGACCTCCTGTAGATTACGGGATGGTTGTGCACCCTCTCCGGTATAAATGCAGTGTGTGCACTATGACGGGCTAATGTCATTCAGATCATCGAGAGTCTAACCAATGGCTCTTTGATGGTGCTGGAGGATAGAAATCAGACATGTTTCCTAATCAGAGGTGAGGCAAGAATTGATAATCATAGGAAATGTCTGATCGGAACCCAAGAAGCTGTATTTCAGATGATTGGGAAGAGGCTTCAGTTCCATAGCAGGATTATCAGCAGCAGCAGGTGGGTCGGGATGGTCCTCAGAAGAAAAGGTGGGAGCTACGGGTGGGTCTAGATAGGTGCTAGGCTCCTCTATCTGCTGGTACGATCTGCTTGGGGCTGAGGATTAGGGATAATCAGGTCATCCTCAGGAAACATGTCCTCAACCACAGAACTGATGTAGCATACTTGTTCCACTGCCCCGCAGTTAATTCCTTTCTGGGCTTTAAATATATCAATTTTTAGCATCTTGTTCTCGAATTTCAATTCAATCTGGCCCTCTTCACAATTAATGTTTGCCTTAGCTATCGCTAAGCATGGTCGACCTAGTATAATCGGTGTATTCTTCAGATTCTTAAGTGTCTCCATATCCAACACAATGAACTCCATAGGAAAGTAGAAATTGCGGATCCGAACCAGAACATCCTCGAGAACTCCTCTAGGTGACTTGATTGATCGATCGGTTAACTGTAGAGTCACCTCAGTTGATTTTTGTTTAGTATCCTCGAAATGGTTTAGTAGGGACGTAGGGATCAAATTGATGGAAGTTCCTAAGTCTAAAAGGGCTCTGTCGAACTCTAAATCACCGATCTTGCATGAAATCAGAGGGGTACCAGGGTCTTTTGCCTTAGGCGGGAGTTTGCTCAAAATGATGGAACTGGCTTGCTCCGACTGTACGATTGGATTCCCACCTTTGGTTCGCGACTTACGCTTAGGTGTACATACGTCCTTTAGAAATCTCACATAAGCTGGTATGTGGCGAATCGCATCCATCAACGGGATGTTTATTTGGACCTGTTTAAAGAGCTTGACTAGGTTCTCCTCGAGAGCCATGGGTTTGGGTTTCCTCTTTCCTTTGGTCAAGGCCTCAGAAAATGGAACCTTTGTAGGTTCCTCTAGAATTGGTCCAGGTTCTTGATTTGGGATAGGGGTATCCTGGATAACCAACCTAGGGTTTTGGTGAGAACTACCAAGCTGAGAGTGGCTTGGATAAGGTGGGTCCTGAGTTGTTTTGACACTACGGGTGGTAACAGAGTTCAGTCTTGCCTGGTTTTAGGTTAGGGTGGGCAAGAGAGGTGGTTGCTGCTGATAACCCTTGTATGATGTTGAACCCTCTATCCCATCGGGTGATGGAGTAGAAGGGGCCTGATAGACTAGTGAGCCTGGCCTTGAGTTGGGTTCATAACGCACCTCTGGTTAGTCATGTTATTTGGATTAGGCTGAGGTTGTGAAGGGAGTGCACCAGGTTGGTGGGGATTTTCCATTTGGGCGAATTGATTGCGAACCTCTGTGATCTCGTCTTTGTGCTATTTTTGCATAGCTGCATTCCTTTTCTGAATGCCAGCCAGAGTCTGAAGGAAAAGAGTCATTTGATCTTCCCGAGTTGGCTCGATTTGGTAAGTCAGGTTGGGCCGAGGCTAAGGCGGCTGATATGGATGAGAAACTTGTGGCCGGGTCTGATATTGAGGTCTCTGATTTTGATTGTTCCCTCACCATGCGAAATTAGGATGATTATGCCATCCAGGGTTATAGGTGTTTGAAAAAAGAATCGTTCTAGATGTCATTGAGATCCTCGCAGGTCTGAGGAGCCTTGGAGAAGTCAGAAGATGAGGGTTCAGAGTTCCCCCAACTAGAGTAGGCAGATCCAGAGTTTCCTCTGAACCCTAGATCAGACAAGGGTGGATACGGATCCATCCCTTGAGAAGATCAGTGGTAGATGTTATGCATAGCCTCTCTCGCAGAGAGTGGTTGTGTGAACGGGTTTTGCACAGAGGTGACTCACTGCAGATGTCGAGTCAGCTCATCCACCTTCTTCTCAATGATCGAGACCTTGTCCAGGTGACTGGCCATTAAATCCAAGTCGACGGAAGAGGATAGGCCATGCATCTCATGTGCTCCCCTCGGATTCGTCAATGCATGGGCATTCGTCTGGTTGAACATGCCCATTGATTCATTATTGATGGAGTTCTCGCACATGTTCTCGAGAATCTCCCACACGGTATCTTTGTGTTGACCCATGATGTTTCCTCCACAAGTCGCATTGATGAATAATTGAATATCCTTATGGAGTCCCTGGTAAAAAGACTGGATTTGTTCCCATTTAGGAACTCCGTGGTGGAGGCACTTTCGCATGAGATCCAGAAAGCGATCCCATGTGTGATTTGGTGCTACAGAGCATTTGTCTGACCAACAGGGAAGAACTTTTTTTGAAACTCGGATTGCAGTTCAGCCCATGTGTTGATTGGATGAGTTAGGGTTTGGTACCACTGAGCAGCCTTGTCCATGAGAGAGAAGGAGAACATTTTCATGAGGAAGATATCCCAATTTTGAGCTTCTGACCTGAAGGTCTGGGCCAGATACTTGAGTTACTTGATATGTTGGAAAGGATCTTTGAAATTAAGCTCATGAAATTTAGGAATAGCAAGAATCATGTTGGGCTTGAGTTCATTATTAGGACCTCCATCCGGGATTTGGATTAGAGGTTCGATCGCCACCACAGCGGGATTGTAGTGATCTTGCCTCATAGAACGCTGAGGTGGATTCATAAAGGCCTGGAATAGACTGTTGAGGCGCTGAAGCTGATTCTGGAGATTTTTTTCTTCTTCTGCTGGGTGTTCCATGATTATGGATGAAGGAGATCTAGGCTCAGATGAATCAGAAGAGATATTGATCTGGTTGGGTTGTTGCATAAATAGGGAAGTCATGGCTTGGCCTCGACGAGAGTGAATAGCTAATGGAGGCCTCAAGGGTGGTCTTAGGGACCTCCTCCCAAACATGCACCGATGGAGAAGACGAGGGATAGAAGGTGTGATGGATCCAATCAAGACACCCAAATATCTTTGGATGACTATAGAGGTTTGGGGAGGATGATACCTTTAGATCAGAAAGTCGTCCACCTAAGAATTACCTGGGCAGCCAGGAAGGGAGAGTCTTGCGAAGACCTCTACATGGTAGAGTGCCCCTACGGGTTACAGGGTTTCCCCCACCGACCTTCCTTGTCACTGAGGGTCCAGGTAGACTAGAATGGATATTTAACCTCTTAAGTCTACAAATTTTAAGTTTAGAGCGTGGGTGCTTAGGATTTCAATTGAACTTTAAGATATTTTTGTGAGTGGTGACCTAATTTGAAGATTGGTTGACCCCGCAAGGTGGGTCAACTTCACCTGATTTGTCCTTGATTATTAGGTCTTGCTTTTAGGATTCAAGTGAGATTTAGAGCTTGATTCCTAGGGTTTGCTTGTTTAGGTAAGTTCAACCAAGGCTTAGGACACACAATTTGGGAATATTGAATCTTTTTTAAGCAAGTGTCTCTAAAACCCTAGAATGGAAACCCTAATTAGCTCTAATTGGTCAATCAATTAATTCCAAATCTGGCACCTAGGGCTCAATCAAGAAGGTGGTAGCCCTAGGTGTCTTAAATCCCTTAATAGGTGTAGAGATTAGGTTTGGGATGTTTCTAAAAATGTATCAAATTAGGCAACTTGTGATAATTAATCTAAAAATAGAATGCAAGTTGGTCCTAATTGATTTCTTTCCTTTTTTAGCTTTTCAGAATTAGGGGCTTAACGAAGATAGATTTGTGGTTGACCTGCCCTTTGAGTGGCTGTTGTGCAGTTGATCTTGTTCCTTGGCTAAATCCCTGCACAAATCACAATCAAAAGAGATAAATCAAGTTAATATCAAGTTAAGAATTGTAATCAAGAGATCAAATTGCGTGTTGCTCCCCGACAACGATGCCAAAATGTTTATCTCTCTAAATCAGGGTTTTAAAAATGATACGTTGCAGTATAGCCCATAAAGCTCGAAAACAAATAAAATTTATGCTCGAATGGAAATCTGAGGTTGAATGAAGGGAGCAATCAACAAATCAATCTCAAGATCACAATTTCAAGTAAAAGATATAAGCAATTGCAACCAAACCTTATTCAAGAATGATATTTCAATAATTCAAGTATCAATAAGAAAAAATGATGAGTTAAAATGATGATTTGAATCACCAATTAACCCTTTTAATTAAACTCAAGTATCTCGAATAAATGAATAGTGAATCCAACCAAATATTCCATGTCAACCAAGTTAAAAGATCCAACAGTAGCCTTAGAACGAGCAACATAGGCAAAGGCCTCTCTTCTCCTTCAAGCCTTAGGGAGAAGTGCATAGTACAACACCAACAGAGGAACGAAGGTCTTGTCAGAGACTAAGTATAGAGAGATTAGAGAGTGAGGCAAACCCCTGCTCTCTCTCTCTCTCTCTTTCTTCTTTTCTCTCTCAGAATAGGCAGGCTAGATCGAACCCGGGAAATCGGATCAGGACCCAGACCTGCGTGGTATGCGCGTGGGCGAGGGCACGTGTGTGGAGCGTGCGAGCGGGACCTCACCCCGGTGCTCTCGAAGATAACCAGCCACGAGCACAAAAATAATTTAAGTCGCACAGGCTCTTTAGCAATTTTCGATGTGGGACTAAATCCCACTACTATCTTTTGCGAAGTCTCGCGTGAGCTGCAGCTAGGATTTGGCCGAATTGAAGGTGCTGTAGCACTAAGTCCTTTGATTGGAAGCCTGAAGAGCATCCTGGAGGCTTTTCGCAGAACCTGGGCGCGTCACTAAGGAAGAACACTGTGAGAGCATGGTCGTCGAAGTCGTAGAAGGTGGAGGCGACGGTGGTCATCCAACTGAGTATCTGAAATAGAAAATATGGTCTCTAAGCCCCAATTAGAGTGCTCAAAAGATTCTCCTGAGGGTGGCAAACGTGATGGTGGTCCTGGTGGTGCTTGTGAGTGAGTGAGGAGGTCGGGCGAGCTCGGAGGAGGCATGCATGGAGTGCTGTGTTTGAGGGGGTATTTGAGTGCATGAATCCCTCAATTTCTTGAGGGGTTTAGTTGAGCGTGGAGTTGTGAAGCTTGTGGAGCTGGTGAGAGGTGATTTGGTGGTCTATGGAGGCCAGGCGAGCTTGCTGGAGTTCTACCGGTCGTGAAGAAGATGAAGTGCGGGAGGGCGGTGCAGGGGTTGTTTGGAAGTGTAGGTGAGGGGGAAATGATGTAGAGGGATAGAGGAGAAGGTAGAGGGTCTTAGGAGTGAGGAAGATAGCTGAGGAGCTCCAATCGTGGCTTGATCGGAGTTGGAGAAGGAGATGGAGACGGCAAGTGAGGCAGAAGAACAACCTCTCTTTGGCCGAAGAGGTTCGCGAGGAAGAGGGGAAGCTAGTCGGCCGTCCAATTTGATGGTTGGACGACTGGAAGAGGAAAGCGGAGGGGAGTCACTGGAGTTGAGTTTGAAGGTGGCTGGAGATGGAGAAGAGGAGGTTTTTTCAGGCCAAAACTCGCTAAGGAGGTAAGGCAGGAGTTCCAGGGCTTAAATAGAGCTCTAAAGAGGGCTCTAGATCAGGAAAGAGCTCTGATTTGCTCTTTAGGAAATCAAGAAGCACCTATTGATTTCGTGCATTTGCACGCATGAATCAAAGTGTTTTAGGAGTTAGGATTTGTCCCAATAGGTTTGTATAGGTGTGAACATCAATCTCACCAAATTTGGTGGGATTTGATTGCCATTAGAGTAGGATTTGGTCTGGTCAAAGCTTTCTTGGAGGTCAGTTGACCTCCAATGTCAGAAAGGGCCAATCTGCAAAGAAGATGAAGAAGTTGGAGGGCTATTTGCAAAGAATTCGAAAGTTAGGGGCATGTGTGAGAGAGAAAAGAGTCAGATTGGACCAAAATGAAAACTTGGTCAAGATGATCTTTGATTGGGCCCAAATTCTGGTACAAACCTGATTTGAACCCAAGGAATCTGATGGTGAAGTCAGATTTAGGTTTTGACTAATTTTGACTAGGTAAATTGCACATAAATCCAAATTAGGACAACTGTCTATCTCAGACCCTATTTTAGGTCAGAATAGGTTTCAATGGTCAAATTAAAAATACCAAACATTATAGAATATTTTTTATATAATTTATAGAAGGTTTAGGTGAATTTTATCCTGAACAGAACCTCAATGAATTAAGCAGATCTATTTTTAGGATTTCAGATGTCATTTAATTCTCGTAACACGTGAAAACCCATTTCTTTTTGCATGGACCCTCTTTTTGGACTTTTATGACCATTTGACCTTTAGTTTGCCCTTAGAAAATCCTGTTGTTGTTTTGTAGAGTTGATAAGATGGTAAAATTATAGAAATAACCCTATTTTCATCTTTTCTTCTCAAAATAGAATATTAAGCACTTAGGACCCCTGATGGTTATGTAGGAGCTTTTATTGACTTTATCAAACCAAAATTGGGCTAGTTATGGCTCATGATGGTGTACCCATCAATGACCATACTCATTCTACTACTTTTAGGTAAATCTTAGATCAGTGAAGCCACCTACTCAGAAATAAAAATGATACTCAAAAATAAAAAGAGAAAATAGAAAAAAGAGAAAAAGGCACACTTCACTGTATGAGTATGACTGGAAGTTGCCGTGGGTAATAACCCATTGGCTGGTTGTCTAGAGCCCAGCTCACAAAAATGCACAAATAGTTCCCAAAATACTTAAGGAAGAAGCGGGGAAGTAGAATAGATCGAGGAGATATACACTGGGTTCGCCCTTATGTTGACCCCATGAAAAATAAAAAAAGTAGGGAAGAAGCTACCGGTTGAACAGATAAACCTTTAGGTAGAAACTCTTTAGGTCACCTAGGATTGTAGAAACCTGAAGTCCATTTTAACGGTTGATGAGAGACTCATCATGATCTCTAATTACCCCTAATTAACTAGTATTCCTAGTTAATTAGCTAAGGATATGAATATATAAGGGTTAATTATAAAATAAGGGATATTTAGTAAAGGACCTTAAAATAAGTTAAAAATGATATTTTATCATTCAATTAATATTATTAACAATTTAATTAATAATTGGACTCGAAATCTTATTAGCCATTCCCTTAATTAATAAGTTAAGTAACTTAAACATAATGTATACATAAGTATATAATAACTTAAGTAATTTTACTTAATCTAATAAATTAACTTAAAAACGTCAAGAATGTAAATTCAAGATATAAACATAATAATTACCTTATTTACTAACATATATAAAACGTTGAAAAAGATTTAAGTTAAAATAAAACTTTAAAACCTGGGTTTACATTTAGATCCTTACTAATCATTGCAATTGGGTCCTTAATTTTCATATAGGTCCTTAAGTTTCACTGCACTTAGGTCCCTTTCATCTTCTCCTTCGTTAGCTGATTGAACGGCTGACGATGGAGAGTGACTCCATCGCGCGATCACCGCTCTGCCGACATCATTCTTCCTTTTCCAAGCTCCTGGAGCTTGCGCTCACCACCCCATCTTCATCAATCGGTCTGGATTACTCTGAAATCCTAATTTTTGGTGGGAGTTAACCTCATCGTCGTCGGAGACGATGCCAGAGG
Source organism: Thalassia testudinum (assembly GCA_037157565.1). Lineage (NCBI taxonomy): Eukaryota > Viridiplantae > Streptophyta > Magnoliopsida > Alismatales > Hydrocharitaceae > Thalassia > Thalassia testudinum. Next base: position 10,575,617 of record JAZHRO010000065.1, on the reverse strand, counting down.
TTAAACTCCCCAAGCTTCTTCTTCGTCCAGACTTTGCCACCTTCTTTGTCGCCATTCATTATAAATACCCCCTCATCCCCTTGATTTCTCTCAAGCTGGCTCCCTTCCCTCTTCTTCACTGTAGCCAACTTCGATAGGCTATTCTCTCCGCAACTCCGGCAACTCCCCATTTCATCATTCGACTTCCTCCATCCATCCTGATTAGCTGAGGAACTCTGCCGAGGTCTGTTGCATCTTTGGACAAAAGCGACGACTAAGGAGCTCCTCTGCTTCACCTCACATCTGCCGCCCGAGATTCTTCTTATACCTTCTAATTTCGTCTTCCGCTATGAGCCATCGGTGGAATCCCGTTGACCCCTTCATCCAGGTAACAATAGCTAGAGGTAGATTAGGAGTAGGAGTAGGAGTAGTTTGGGTAGTTAAGTAGTTAGTTAGCTTAGTTAATTGCAAATTATAGACTTCATCTTCTTCGACTCCGGTGAGTTCCTTGAGCTCGCCAGAGTCCTGATTTTGTCTTTTAAAGCCATTGATCACCTTCCTTTAACCCTCACGATCACTTCTAATTCATTAAAATACAAATTTAATCACTGTTCGCCTAATTCACCTTCACCTTCAACAGACAATACTGTTGTCCATGGTGACAGTATCTAAGCTTAGATCCACCTTCATAGGGTCCCCCATCACCTATTCACGACCTAAGGACCCTGTTTTACACTTTAATTTGTATAATTACCACCTATAATCTAAACGCCCAATTTTTAATTAAGCTCCTGAGCTCACTGTCAATGGCAGCTTAGGAGTAGTTAAAATCTTAAATTATCTATATAATTATGATCGCAATTACTTTTTGACTTGTCTCAACCACTTTTCTGAGTGGGAGAACAAGTCCTGTGCTTTAATCCATTAAAAATCTATTCAAACTGAATTCACTGCTAATTCTGAATTCTAATGATCATTTAAGGAATTTAATGAGTTCCTGAGGTTCCTTGCAACCTCAGGAACCTTTTCAAATAAAAAATGGCGCAATTCTTCATTCTGAACGCATTTTTCATCATTTTCTGGACTCACCGGAGCTCCAGCAAGCTCTGACGAGTGAAATTCGATCTTCAGTCTATAGAAGATGGTAGGAAGCTCCAGAATGACTTAATTTTGATTTTTGATTTGTTTGAGGTTGTTTATTTGGGATTTTATCACATGGAGCTTAGATTAGTGATTTGTCTTCTCCAACTTCGGCAGAGTTGGAGAAGCCTGTACATAAGCTTAAGAACCACATTTAACAGGTCTAGAAGCTTTAGTGCAGTGCACGGAAGCTATCTATGTCTTCAGATTAGTGTAGCAATCTTCCAATCCTTCTGTCGAACAGACCACATTTGGAGCTCAGGTGATGAGCCTGGAACCTTAATTTCTAGTTATAGAACATTTGTTTAAAGGATTGGATAAGTTCCTGAGGTTGTTAGGATTCTTTCCTAGGCTTTAATTCCTTGTAAAAAGGCTTACATCAGAAAGTCAATTTTCAAGCCTAACAGTCAACCCTGAGGAGGAAACTCTAATGCTGAGCTCAATTTGAGAAATTGAGGAGTTAGAATCATTTCTGAGAATCTGTTGGATGATTTTAGAATGACTTTATTGTTCTCAGATGAGTGATTTTGGTTGGAATTCAAATATGCTAGTTTAGGTTGTTTTCGAACCCAAACTATTGGCAGTAAGTTTCTAATGAGATTTGATCATAAATTCTACTCAGATGAGCTTGTTGCATTCCTTAGAGTCTGTTTGAATCGATTAAGAATGATCCTTAGTGTCTGTTACACCTTTCTTCATCTAAAATTCTTCTCTCTAAAGCTTTCAGTGAAGCTTTGAGCTTCCTTGTGCTTCCTAAAGCTCTTGAGAGCTTTAAACCTGCACAAACAGCTGCGGAATCATCTGAAGGATCAATTTAGACCCTTAGATAAGCTAAAATACCTACCCTGAAGACATAGTAAGCTAATTTCACTTTCTAGGTATATTAAACCCGTAGGAATCCCCCTAATTTCACCTATCAAATCAGAGAGGAAATCATCCTCTAAACCTAAATTGACCTTGGAATCCTGTAGAGCTACCTTAGAGCTCTCCATCAAGCTTTATTTTGCTTGATTTGGAGCTATGAGTAGGGAGAAATCTTTGATTGAAGTCAGCATTGGAGGGGGGAACATTAGTCCCACATTGCAAATCCTTGAGCACGTGCCTTAGTATGAAAGTGTTTTGTGTTATAGCCAATTGAGTCGTCAGTGATGAGTCCATTTTAATGGACTAATATTACGCCTAAGTAACTTTAATTGTATCTTTTAGGTTTGTTAATAACTATATTAAGTTATAGAATGTTTGCATGCATCATGATTTAGGTTTACATCTATTCTATAACTTAATATGTTCTTTTTATGTGCAGGAAAAATAATTGGCAAAAGAATGAGGAGGAAAGGGTAAATTACCCTTTCAAATAACCGGCGGCTGCTCTTTTCCCCATCCTCCAGGCACCCTCAACAACCGCCGGCCAGAAATAGTTAAGGGATTTGAAAATCCCTTAACTCTCGCAGGCGCAAACGAGGAGGAGTTAAAAAGGCAAGGCGGAGAAAGGAGAAGAGAACCATCTTCCCCCTTGCGGGGAAATACCCCAACGTGCACTGTGGACCCCTCTGCAGACCTGCCTAGCCGCACCGCAGCCGTTCCAACCTATCCAACGCCACCTTTACCCGTATCCGCCATCACCAAGTTCTTCACAACATCTTCCAGCTGCGCCCTAGCAAGCCTCTCCGCAGCCTGCAGCGTCGCACCACCTTGCGCGCCATCTATAGCGCGTCCCCTCTCCAGCGGGCGCGTCCTCGTCCACTGGCGCCCGCTCATGCACCAGCATCAACCAGCTAGCAGGCGCGCCCGCTTCGCTTCCACCCTCTAGCGCCGCCCCATAGGCACACCCCCTATTGCAGGCGCTGCGCCCGCAGACGCTGCTACCCACCGCGCACCTGCACCCGCGCCCTAGCGCCCCTACTGCAGGCGCACACCTTGCCACAGCGTTTCTAGCCAGCACCTTCAACCTTTCCCCCCCGCAGGTGCTGCACAGCACTACCCTCACCCGTGCTCCTGCAGGTGCACCCGCAGATGCCCCACCGTACCCACCTTCCAGCACCTTAGCCTCCAGCGCCTGCCTTCCCTTCCACTCGCCAGCGCCTTCAACCCGCAGTGCACAATCTGCAGCATGCGCGGTAGCACCCGTCCGCCTCTGCCAGGCCACGCCCACAGGCGCACACCTCCGCGCGCCTCTCATCAAGCAGTAGCTTCACGGCAGCAGCAGCCTCCTCTGGTGTCTTCTCCGCCGGCCGGCCACCTCCAGCCATCTCCGTCGACGCCGCAGCCTCCATCGGATAGGCCTCCCCGCCGGTGCTCTCTCTCTCTCTCGCAGGGAGGAGAGAGAGCAAATGCTCTGTTTTGAATTCAATTAAAATTTACATTCACTGCCATTGCCACAGAATTTGATTTATTATTTATTATTATTTAATTGTGGCAGAATTGCACATGCACACTCATATTTTCTGATAATTGCCTGTTATTGATATTCACTTGTTTTGAGATTGATTTTGGGATCAACACGTGCACCGATTCTCTCTAGTATATGACATGTAAAAATTACAAAAAATCATCATATATTTATTGAAGATTTCAGTGAGGGAAAACTGCACATATACCCTTATCTTTTTAAGTTATTGTGAATCTACTTTCCTTCGCATTTTATGTCAGATTTGAATAGGGATTTCGCACTTATCCGAAAGAATATAAAATAATCAAGAGTTTATTGTATAATTGCCTCCCTGTGGATACGACCCGCTCTTCTGTGAGTGGTTATTTTTATTTTTTTTGATTAGTCGATTTTTTTCACCACTTAAATACTACAACGCAAAGTGGAAAGTCGACTCTTTCAAATGGCGCCGTTGCCGGGGAGGCAACAGATGCAATAGATTCACGTTATTATTTTTTGAATATTATGAGTTGCGAAATTATTTGATCAATTTTTTTTACTGTGCGAAGAATCTGACACGGCGACAGGCGCAATAAAGCGATGACATTGAACCTGAACAACGTGCACGGCGGAGACGATCTTTTTGGTGAACCTTGTCGCCACCTGGAGGACGGCAACAGGAACACGTGGGCCTTGATCCCACACACATAGGCTTACGGAGAAGCCTATTTCTGATTTAGGCAGTAGATCTTAGTTATATTTAGTTAGATAGACATTAGAATTTAATTTCTGTCTTTTGGACCCTTGTTGGTATTTTTGGGAGCGTGTTCCCAGTGCTGTTTTATTTCCTATCGCTCTTGTATGCGACAGCGTATTTTCGGGAGCATGTTCCCATTTATTTAGATTATAGGATTATTTGAACTGCATTTTGGTTAGTTAGTTAGATTAGGTCTGTTTGTTATTATTATTAAAAAATAAAAAATATTCAAACTGCCTGCTAGAAGCTGCATATCTATAGGACGACCATCTAGGATTGAATGAACAGCATCTAATTTATTTTTATTGCATTGCATTCATACATTGCATGAAGAAAACTGGAGTAAGGTACGTCTTTTCTTGAGCATCAATTACCTGTCATGCATATGCATTGAACCTAAATCTAAGACCACTAAAGTGCTTGAATCAAATTAATTCAATGGTCACTTTAAAAATTGGGACTGCTAAGAGGTTGGACTTTAAAATCTGTGACTGAAAATTGTGTGCAAAAGGATCGTGTTTGCGAAATTTCAAAAATAAAAAACATGATCGTTTGTTTGCACACTTGAGACACTGTGCACCCACACATAAGGTCACTAGATAAATTTCTACCTCTCCTCTTTTGCACCACAAGGGAAGTTAGTCGGAAATCAACAAGCTTATCCACCAAGTTACTTCGGTTCCTCGTGTGTGGGCTCGATTCGAGACTTCCATCCCTTGCGAGTAGGTTATAGGCACCGACGAAGGTTGGCCTAGGAAGCGTAATTTTTTGCAAAACTTGTTTGATGACGAATTGAACATTTAATTCTAAGACCTTCAATCTACTAAAAACAGATCCCATTGAATTTGCGTTTGCTTTGACAGTAGAACTCTCTAGGAAGTTTCTGCTTGTATTCTGAATTTTGCTAAATCCTAAGAGAGTTAAAATTGTTTTACTTAAAGAAATGGATTACTCTTACTCCTATTAGTTAAATTATCAGAGTCAATACTTCCCATCTTTTAATCAAGATCCAATGCCCCGAGCGTATCCATCCTTTAATGGGTACATTGACAATTCATGGGATCATTCTTATTCTTATCCTGGGAGTACTGGCTTGATAACTCCCACTTTTGAGCAGAGCCTAGGAGCTGGATTTTCCAATCCTGAAATCCCTACTTCCATGTAAACACCCAACCCTCCCACCCTTCATGATTTTCCGTATCGAGGTTGGGCCGATACCCCTAGGCAACTAGAGCCTGAAATTGACTATCCTCCCCAACCTGATGATAATAGCCTCTCCTCTTTTATGATAAAAATGCAAAAACAACAAAAGGAAATGATGGAATCAATAGGAGAGATGTTGAGGAATAGTCAACAATTAAATGAAGAAATAAAATAACTTAGCTTCACGCTTCCCAATAATACTGATCCCTACCCATTCGATCATGATCATGAAAATAATTCTGAGGAACCTAATGACAATAGGGATCCAATTTTATGTAGCTATCACTTAGACTCTCCCAATGAGACATGGCCACTAGAGGACAACGATCATCCACCTGAACTATATTGGAGTCCAAAGCAAGGGAAGATGGTACCTTTTAAGGACCTTGACCCTAATGACAGTATTCTCCTTACCCCTACCAACCCGAGTCAAGGTTGTATTCTTCCTATCACTTCCCCTATTGATTATTTGGTGGAATCCCATTCTACCTTTAGCGAGTCTACCCATAACCCTCCACTTAGGGAATCCACACCTATCATTCAGTATCCGGAGGATTTAAATGCACTCAATGAAGGTGACCCTAACAGAATGGAGGATGAATTAGATCAATTTTGGTCTTAGGGATATGTAGAGTCTATTTCAGAGGATGGGGAGGCCCTAATAGAGGAACCTAGACTGAAAATCTAGAGTGAACCACAAGGGAATTATTTATCATTTGAAGATTTACCTCCAGAGGATAGAAATAATATGATTCAATCCAGATTCCTCCCTTCTTTTGGGAATCATCCTCCATCAAAATAGGAGTTGCTATTAAAGGAGGAAAAACAAAATAATGAGAAGTCTATGGAACACTCTCGGGGACTAAACATGTCAATTGAGGATCTATACCCCGAGAACAATAACGAATTCAATGATATAGGCTTGCTCCAAAATATTAAGACTGATCCTCCTTTAGAAATAATTGAGGATACCGATCAACTCCTAATGAGTCACATATACACCCCGACAAATATTTGAGTGAACCAAACGAATCTGGGGATGAGCTTAATGATAATGATTCTGACATTTTGACCCTGCCATCAAAGAGTTCTAATTTGGAGTCTACCCTTGATTCAAATATGACTCTGATCATTAATGATAGGCAGGGTAATATGCAGTTGTCTACAACTGTTAGGGAGTATACACAATCTGAATCATTGTTGGAATTAGACCTAACACCAACTAAACCCTCATTGGACTTAACCATTACCTTCCAACACTACAAACAACCCTTATACTCCCTAATCGATCCTTGGCTCAGATCTCTGCTCATGTACATCCTTTCTGGAGAACATATCAGGCCAGTACATCCTAGGGTAGAATGGCGAGTGTGGATTGATGCTTGTACTTTTACTCTCGCCAATCAAGGGTTTGAACTAATTATGTGTATATCTTTTAAAACCTGTCCTACTCTGGAGGATCCTTGTTATCCTCCACTTATTCCATTTCGGGAGGTCCCTTTTCATATTCTGTTTATTATTCCTAGACCTCCCAAGATAGCTAACGAGGTTTTTCGCTTTCATATCTTCTGGCGAGCATTTGGTATTACTTTGCATCATCAGCTCGCCAACATCCATGGCTACCTGTTTTCTAGGCCTGCACTGCTACGCATATTTTTAGGGCCTAACTTTGTTTGTTTGGAACAAGACTTATAGGTTCCTTCTTAGTCTGGCTGCTGACAGAAAATGCAGTGCTTGTTGGGAGGCAACCCAGCGTTCTGAATAACACCATCTTCAGGTGATTGCGTTCCTTTCTCCTCCTATTTTAATTTTACAATGGGGACATTGTAGAATTTAGGCATGGGGGAGTGCATTTGCATTTTAGGAAGTATTCATGCATTTAGGTTAGTATAAAAAAAAAAATTTCTCTTTAATTGAGCTAAATGGGTTAGTCCTTAGCAAAATACCTTTGTTATTGGAGGTTTTTCTTCCGGAATTATTTCTTAAGTTTAGAATCCAGTACATTTATTTCACGTGCACATAGACTGGGTAATGGATCCTTGAGGAAAACCAATAAGCATTTGTTGTCCACTGAACCCTTGGACAGTTGATAGGGAGTCAGGCATACTATCTTCTAGTAGATCCACCTCATATTTGTGAGAAGAAAGTAAAGAGATTACTGGTGCGCTAAGTCTAGTGCAAAGACTCTTAAATTTTAGACAATTAGATGATGATACTTCAGAGTTAGGCATAGTTTTTGTTCTCTGTTCTCGTGTACGTACTTTGTGTGAATTCCTGAGAGTCACTGATGAGAACCTCATCATGAGCCATAACTAGCTCATTTTGACCCAATACAAAGGATAAAAGCTCCTACATAACTCAAGGAAAGGCTTAACTCAGAGAATTCTGAGTTTAAGGAGAAAACAAGTCATAAGGGGTAAAAATGCAATTTTACCAGTATAATCTGCATACAGGGTAATTCAGGGTCCAAACACAGGTCAAACAAACCGAATGAGAAGGAAAGTGGGATGATCTGATAAGGGCTACAGCAATTCCAAGGAACTAAATGATAATCTGTAACCCTAAAGCAAACCCACTTCAATTCACGAGGTTCGAGGCAAAGTAAAAATAGAATAAACCCTCTAAAATTCATAGAAAAATAATCTCTAGGGTTTAGAACCTTTAATTTGGCCTTCAGAACCCATTTTGACCTACATTGAGAACCATGCCCAATTAATAACTTAATTTGGGTTTTTGCATAAATTGACCGGTCAAACAAGGTTTAATCTAGAAATAAAATTCACCATCAAATTCCTTAGGTCCTAATTAGTCATGTATAAAAACTTGAGCCTAAGAAGAAACCTTCTTGACCAACTTTGCACTTTGGTCCTCATATATTTACTTTTTGACCCTCAACTTTTGAACCCTCACATTTCTGCCCCTAACTCTCCTTCATTCTTTGCATTCAGGTCCCTCCTGCCAAAACCTGCCAGCACCATGCTCCGGCGACCTTGCGCGGAGCATGGCGCCGCGCAGGGTGAGGGGGAGGGGCTGGCAAGTCAACCGGGGGTGCCCTGCGTCGTCAGCCGTCGCAGGAACACCCCCCTGGTCGCTGCAACCCACCATACTGGCCGTGCGAACGCATGGATGGTATGGGTTTCCATCTCCGACGTCCTCCGGCGAGGAAGACACGTCGTCACCCTCCTCCCTCCTCTCTGATTCTACCCTATAAATACCCCCCGTCGCCCCACCGTTCGAGGCAGCTGGGATCTGACGGAGAAAACCCCCAACTTTCCTCTCTTCTCACTCCAGCAGACGCCCACCAGCTCCGGCGGTTCTTCCTCCTCCTCCTCTTCGCTCTGCCGCAATACCAGCAGCAGAGACTTCTCTCCCTCGCTCTTCCCGCGCCACGCCGCACCCAGCTGGCGCCTCTCCGGCTCTCTGCTCGCCGTCGCCCCTTCCCCCGGGCATCTTCTTCTCCGGCGACAGTCGATACGACTGTCGCCCGCTCCGGCCCCTCTTCGTCCTGCTAAGTAGGTAGAACTCCTCCTCTTCCTCCCCTCTTCCTTTTCCTCACTTTAAACATTTACTGTCGCCCTCGATTCCGACCAATCACCCTCACCTTCTCCGCCTCCGGCCATCCTCCGGCGAGCCGCTCCCATCACTCCAGCAACCCACACGACTCGCCGACCACCGCAGAACCTCCGCCTCCTCACCCTGATCAACCTCCGCCCTTCCACTTCCCCCACAGCACCCTCTGCAACTCCACCGAACAAACCCATCTTCCGACCCACAGTCCGACCTAGGGCAGCTCTTGGGCTCCGCCCCGCCGCCTGCACACCCCCCGACCACCTTCGCCGTGCCACGGCGAAGGTCCTCAGCGTTTTTGATTGGGCCGAGAGGCCGTTTTTCTGTGGACAGGTACCTGCACTCGTCGCCGCCATTGTTGAAGCGAAGCAGCTTCTTCACCTGCTGCCCCAGGTGCGCCGCGCACAGGTCACCCTCCCAGACAGTGCGAGGCGTCGTCGCGAAGTACCAGGCTGCAGTTGAGGCGAAGCTCTCGCGCGAAGCCCCCGCGCTTCGCCTCGGCTGCTGCTGCTTCCTCCGCGCACGCACCCAATTTGGGGTGGGGCATTTAGTCGCACCTCGTAACCTTTCAGAGGAGAGCGCTCGCATAAAGGCAAAAAGTGCCTTATGCTCGTTGCCTCCTGAGCACGGGGTGAGGTCCCTCTCACTCACTCGCTCGCTCGACCCAGTCTCGTCCGCGCTCACGCCTCGCGGACCTGGCCCGACCCGACTTAGACTAACCTGCACTCCTCGCCCACCACGCATGCCGGTGGGCCTGGACCCGGGCGCGACCCGTACCCGGCAACCCGGCAGCTCTGGGAGAGCTATCCTAAGAGTGGTTTCTGTGAGAGAGAGACGCGGGGGAGGGTAGAGATAGGTTTTGCCCCTCTGATCAAGCTGTGTAAGTGTGCAGGCACAGGTGAAGAAGAACCGTGGAAGAAGACGAAGGCTGAAGGAAGGAGGATCACCGAGCGGCACTGTAGCAGTGGCGGTTTAAGTCGTCTGATTGAAAAATCAGACGACGTCCTGAAGGCAAAGACGGCAGAAGGAAGGCGAGGCAGAGGAGAACACAGAGAGGCCAAGGGAAGAACTGAAAGAAGAAGAGCACGAGAAGAAGATCTGAAGAAAGGAGAAGAAGAAAGAAAGGAAAAGAAGAAGAAGAGGACCGCTCTGCAGAAGAAAAAGGAAGAGAAGGAACAGCTGAAAGAAGAAGAAGAACATCACCACTGCAGATAAAGAAGAAGATAACAGAAGATCTGAGAAGAGGAGAAGCAAAGAGAAAAGAAGAAAAGACAACAAATTCTCTCTCTCTCTTTCTTTATTTTTGTAAAAGAAACTTGTACCCCTAGAATATAACTTGCTCCCTGAGTTTGACCTCGGGAACTCTTTATTTCCGAGTAACAAATTGTATTAAACTGGTAATCACCTCTCTATACTATACTACGACGGAATAATAAAACTATAGAGGAAGGTCGCCACCAGTTTTTGGCACCGTTGCCAGGGAGCAACGGCTATTCTAGAGGTAAACATTCCTGTTTCTTTTTAATTTCTGATAATCTCCTCTCTTTTGTGCAGCTACAGGAAATCAAGAAGACAAGCAACCGCACGACAACCACTCCGAGGACAGGTAAATTTTTCCTCTCGCTATTAACCCCTAAACTCTAAAGAGGAAGAAAAGAAAAGAACAAGCAATATAGGGCTAACCTGTCTTCCATACTTAGTAACCATAAAGAGTTGCATGTTTTCAACTCATTAGTCCTGCACACTATTAAGGGTATTAAAGGGCTAACACATTCTTGCTTGAGCCCTAATTACCCAACAAAGAACTAACTAGACCAAGTAGAGCCAACATAAGATTCAACATTAGGGTTTTAGAGACACACTACTTAAATCAAGAATGGAGAAAATCCAAAAGAAGTGTGCCTAAACCATTGATTGAAAATACCTATTCAAAGAAAACCTAAAACAATTGGCTCTCTAAACACTTGAACCCTAAAAGACAAGACCTAAAAGCTCTCAAAGAAAACAAGAGGTAAAGTTGACCCCTTGGGTCAACCAACCTTAAATTAGGTCACTCTTTGCACTTAAAAGACTAAAGTTCAAGTGAAACCTTAAGCACCCTGATCTTAAAATTGGTAGACTTAAGAGGTCAAGATCCCCATTCTGGTCTACCTGGAACCGCAGTGACAAGAGAGGTCGGGTGGGGGAAACCCTGTAACCCGTGGGGACGCTCTACCGTGTAGGGGTCTTCGCGGGACTCTCCCTCTCTGGCTGCCCAGGTAATTCTCAGGTGGACGATCTTTCTGATCAAGGGGTCCATCTGCCCCGAACCTCTACAGTCACCCAACATTTTTGGGTGTCTTGATTGGGTCCAGCACCTGCTTATCTCATCTAGTCCTTCAGTATTTTGCAGGAGGTCCTTGAAACCTCCTATAGAAATTCACTCTCCCCGAAGCTAAGCCTCGGCTCCCTTGTTTTTGCAGAAATCATTCACATAGCCCCTCTTTCCTCTGATTCTGAACAAAGTCCCCTTCTTCCATTAATTCAAACTTCTGATTCTATCTTGATTCCACCACCTGATCCAATTATGCAGCCTAATTACCTAACAAGACTACCATTCAAAAAACCTGAATATCTGAGATCCATGAAAGATAAGATGATTGAGGATACCCTTGAATTCTATGAAATCAAACCCTCAACACCAGTAGAAAACATTCAGGTTGATGTCCCAACAACCACAGCTTTCATCATAAACTGTGCCCAAATTCTATTGACTGAAATTTCAAAAGGATCAACCCGAGATATGCTCATGACAGGATACATTGAGATAGAAAAATTACACCAATCTGAATACCTTCAATGCTTGACAAATCCTGTACTTTGGGAACAACACCAAGATGCCCTTATAAAACGGGTAGAAATGATGAAATCAATAGAACAAATTATAAACCAGAAATACCCGTATACACCAGAAATAGAGGATGAACCATCTTGGAACAGTATTAAGAAACAATCCAGTTTCCCAGATCTTGGGATTGAGGCACAAAGTGGTTGTGAAATCCCAACCCAGATAGAAGACAATGTTGAATTAGGTTGGGATGTTGCAGGAGAACACAATGATGAGCCAAACTTTGACCATGAATTACCAAGCCTAGAATTCCAAAACTCCTGCAATAATGAGATCACTACTGAACCTTTTGAGGGTATAAATTCTGCCCCTTATTTTGATAAGGTGGCCCTCGAAGGTTATTCGGACTTAGGTTCTAATAATTCTACCCACATCCTAAGCCTAGAACCTAGATCCGAAACTTATTGGGAAGATTATGAGGCCCCTTTTGAGAAAGATCAAATTTTTGCAGAATATGATTCCGGGCCTCTATTTGATGAATATCCCTCTCCAACATCTTCAGAAAATCTGATCGATTTTCCAGAAAACATGCCAATTTATGATACAGAAACTGAGGAGTTGGATGAGTTGGATTTTAATTGGGTCTATCCTACCAGCTTGGAGCTTGAGCCTAGACAGAATACCTTTTCGAGCCCAGAATTGACATATAGGCTAGACCCCAATCAGGCTGCTGATTCCACATCTGATGATTTTTGCTGTGGTGGAATTCATGATCATGAATCTCATTTTTGCCAACTCTTCGACAATTTCAGATCTGACTATAATTGCGGAGAGATTCCCCTTCCTGAACACGCCAGGCCTATCTACGACCTCAGTTCTCATGACTCTGACTCCGACTCTGAGGTCCTGATTCCCGAGATCACTGATAACACAGAATCATTCCTTTTCGATCCTCAGGAACCAAAAACAGAAAATGCCAAGAGTGATTGCAACCCAGAATCCAAATCTTTTCTCAATTCAGATTTCTTTCATCCTACAGACACTCTTCCGGCATTTGATAGTTACCCAGAGGACTCTCTACAGAAAACCACCTATCATCCGTTTCTAGAAGAGCCCTCGTACACAATGGCCACCTCATCCGCACACACAGAACAGATCAAAACCTCTTCCAAACCCCAACCCGCAGCTGGACTCAATTTCTATTCAGATTCACCTCTCACCGAGCCGATTGCATTTCCAACTCGGGTTCTGAACACTGATCAGACTACATACCACGCCCCATCATTCTCTGATCACCCCTATAGGGTTTCCGCGTCATTCATTGATTATTCTACGGATCCCTACTCTGGCCAGGCTGATTCGACTCAGCCAAACCCTGCGTTTACACTTCCACATCCATCTGAGCTTCATAGTATATGGTGGGTTCCACACCTTTTTATCCACATCTATCAACCCACCAGATTGATTGGGTTTGGGCTGCATCATCAGCCTGTTGATCTGAACAAGCACCTGGTTGGACCAACCAGGCTCTTAATCAAGGTGCTTGTCTTACAAAACTCTGCTGATTTGACCATCCCCTCTCCATCGCATTTTCCGCTTGGCTGAAGGCATCAAATTTAGCGCTCAACGGGAGGCAGCCCGTCATTCTCTTTGAAAACCTGAAACTTGTTCTGACACCTTTTTGCACTTAAAGCTCACACTTTAGGACAGCTGACTCCACCTCAGGTGCTTGCATCTGAGATTAGAAATCGTCCGCAACAGTCACCCCGGCCCATTCACTCATCAAAACATCTGTCCTAATGTATGAACTAAGTTGAATACAAACCCCTAGGTTACAATGAGGACATTGCAAATCTTAGGCATGGGGGGGGGGTATGAAAGTGCAAAACTTGTAAGAAAAGGTTTCAAACAAAAAATTCACATATGCCAAAAGCACCATAAAAATTAAAAATTTTTTGAAAAAGAATAAGAGGAAAAGAGGAGAAGGAAATTTTGTGAAGGAGAAGGAGAAGAGAAACAAAATGAAAAAGGAGCACAAAATTATAAGAAAAGGTGATAGTCATTAGTAAGGAACTAAGGAATTAACCTAAGTTCTAGACCTCATTCAAGAAAATAACTGAAAAGTGCATAATGAGATTAGTAAGAACGCAAACCTTAGGCATTCTTGAATAGACTCTTAGTACACATTAAGATCTGGACACTCCTCAAGAGGTTGAGGAAAATGAAAAGCTGAAGTATTAGGTCTAAGGCTTAGGGAGTATTTGGCCTCGTTAACTAATTTTTGGTTTACGGGACTCAGTAACCTAAGCACCCTAACCTCACACACAGCCTGGTTCAGTAAGCGTAAAAATCAAAATCACGGAGAAGCGTCGCAAAATTCTGAGAAGAACACCTAGAATAGGAGCGGCCGATCAACACAAGTTGATTTGGATGACTTCCCAGCGCGGAGAGGCGGGAAATCCCCTCGAAGATGCGTAACAAAATATCATCTCCTCGGTGCCTGTCTCTTAGGATATTTACATATCCTACTGGGGGCATGTAAGCACTCTGCTGATTCAGATTCCATGGATGGCATTATCTCGAAGTGTTAATTGCCAGGGTCTGGATTCGGCCACGGAACACCATGGATGGGATTATCTCGAAATCTCAATAGCCAGGGTTCCGGGGGTTGCCATGGGCGGTGCTATCTCGAAGCATCGATTGCCAGGAACCCTTGAGGATTGATGATGGGAGCAAGGAATCTGATACAGACCGTGTTGAAAAGCCAATCCTAGGCTAGAACTAAAAAGAAAAAGAGAGAGAAAACTCTCCAAACAGAATAATTTTCTATCTCTCTCTTACAAAACGCACTGCGAACTAAGCCAGGGCTAAAATCATTTCAAGCATGGGTGCTTTAACCACAAAGTCCAATAAACCTTAGGTTAGTTCTTGTGGGCCTTAAAAACCTTTGCTAAAGACTGAGGCTAAAGCTAGACAGATTTGGATCTTGATTGGTACTAGAGTACCTTTTAGGCATATGGTCAGCATTCTAACCTAATCTAAGCTCAAATGAAAAAGCACTTATCTGAAGCTATTAAGAACTTCATGGTCTAGAACAAGGGTTGAAACCTTAAGTTTTTTTTTGCTAAGGGACTAGTAAAAGCTAGGCATGGGGGTATGATGAGAACCTCATCATGAGCCATAACTAGCTCATTTTGACCCAATACAAAGGATAAAAGCTCCTACATAACTCAAGGAAAGGCTTAACTCAGAGAATTCTGAGTTTAAGGAGAAAACAAGTCATAAGGGGTAAAAATGCAATTTTACCAGTATAATCTGCATACAGGGTAATTCAGGGTCCAAACACAGGTCAAACAAACCGAATGAGAAGGAAAGTGGGATGATCTGATAAGGGCTACAGCAATTCCAAGGAACTAAATGATAATCTGTAACCCTAAAGCAAACCCACTTCAATTCACGAGGTTCGAGGCAAAGTAAAAATAGAATAAACCCTCTAAAATTCATATAAAAATAATCTCTAGGGTTTAGAACCTTCAATTTGGCCTTCAGAACCCATTTTGACCTACATTGAGAACCATGCCCAATTAATAACTTAATTTGGGTTTTTGCATAAATTGACCGGTCAAACAAGGTTTAATCTAGAAATAAAATTCACCATCAAATTCCTTAGGTCCTAATTAGTCATGTATAAAAACTTGAGCCTAAGAAGAAACCTTCTTGACCAACTTTGCACTTTGGTCCTCATATATTTACTTTTTGACCCTCAACTTTTGAACCCTCACATTTCTGCCCCTAACTCTCCTTCGTTCTTTGCATTCAGGTCCCTCCTGCCAAAACCTGCCAGCACCATGCTCCGGCGACCTTGCGCGGAGCATGGCACCGCGCAGGGTGAGGGGGAGGGGCTGGCAAGTCAACCGGGGGTGCCATGCGTCGTCAGCCGTCGCAGGAACACCCCCCTGGTCGCTACAACCCACCATACCGGCCGTGCGAATGCACGGACGGTATGGGTTTCCATCTCCGACGTCCTCCGGCGAGGGAGAGACATCGTCTCCCTCCGCCCTCCTCTCTGATTCTACCCTATAAATACCCCCCGTCGCCCCACCGTTCGAGGCAGCAGGGATCTGACGGAGAAAACCCCCAACTTTCCTCTCTTCTCACTCCGGCAGACGCCCACCGGCTCCGGCGGTTCTTCCTCCTCCTCCTCTTCGCTCTGCCGCAATACCAGCAGCAGAGACTTCTCTCCCTCGCTCTTCCCGCGCCACGCCGCACCCAGCTGGCGCCTCTCCGGCTCTCTGCTCGCCGCCGCCCCTTCCCCCGGGCATCTTCTTCTCTGGCGACAGTCGATACGACTGTCGCCCGCTCCGGCCCCTCTTCGTCCTGCTAAGTAGGTAGAACTCCTCCTCTTCCTCCCCTCTTCCTTTTCCTCACTTTAAACATTTACTGTCGCCCTCGATTCCGACCAATCACCCTCACCTTCTCCGCCTCCGGCCATCCTCCGGCGAGCCGCTCCCATCACTCCAGCAACCCACACGACTCGCCGACCATCGCAGAACCTCCGCCTCCTCACCCTGATCAACCTCCGCCCTTCCACTTCCCCCACAGCACCCTCTGCAACTCCACCGAACAAACCCATCTTCCGACCCACAGTCCGACCTAGGGCAGCTCTTGGGCTCCGCCCCGCCGCCTGCACACCCCCCGACCACCTTCGCCGTGCCACGGCGAAGGTCCTCAGCGTTTCTGATTGGGCCGAGAGGCCGTTTTTCTGTGGACAGGTACCTGCGCTCGTCGCCGCCATTGTTGAAGCGAAGCAGCTTCTTCACCTGCTGCCCCAGGTGCGCCGCGCACAGGTCACCCTCCCAGACAGTGCGAGGCGTCGTCGCGAAGTACCAGGCTGCAGTTGAGGCGAAGCTCTCGCGCGAAGCCCCCGCGCTTCGCCTCGGCTGCTGCTGCTTCCTCCGCGCACGCACCCAATTTGGGGTGGGACATTTAGTCCCACCTCGTAACCTTTCAGAGGAGAGCGCTCGCATAAAGGCAAAAAGTGCCTTATGCTCGTTGCCTCCTGAGCACGGGGTGAGGTCCCTCTCACTCACTCGCTCGCTCGACCCAGTCTCGTCCGCGCTCACGCCTCGCGGACCTGGCCCGACCCGACTTAGACTGACCTGCACTCCTCGCCCACCACGCACGCCGGTGGGCCTGGACCCGGGCGCGACCCGTACCCGGCAACCCGGCAGCTCTGGGAGAGCTATCCTAAGAGCGATTTCTGTGAGAGAGAGATGCGGGGGAGGGTAGAGATAGGTTTTGCCCCTCTGATCAAGCTGTGTAAGTGTGCAGGCACAGGTGAAGAAGAACCGTGGAAGAAGACGAAGGCTGAAGGAAGGAGGATCACCGAGCGGCACTGTAGTAGTGGCGGTTTAAGTCGTCTGATTGAAAAATCAGACGACGTCCTGAAGGCAAAGACGGCAGAAGGAAGGCGAGGCAGAGGAGAACACAGAGAGGCAAGGGAAGAACTGAAAGAAGAAGAGCACGAGAAGAAGATCTGAAGAAAGGAGAAGAAGATCTGAAGAAAGGAAAAGAAGAAAGAAAGGAAAAGAAGAAGAACAGGACCGCTCTGCAGAAGAAAAAGGAAGAGCAGGAACAGCTGAAAGAAGAAGAAGAACGTCACCACTGCAGATAATGAAGAAGAAGATAACAGAAGATCTGAGAAGAGGAGAAGCAAAGAGAAAAGAAGAAAAGACAACAAATTCTCTCTCTCTCTTTCTTTATTTTTGTAAAAGAAACTTGTACCCCTAGAATATAACTTGCTCCCTGAGTTCGACCTCGGGAACTCTTTATTTCCGAGTAACAAATTGTATTAAACTGGTAATCACCTCTCTATACTATACTACGACGGAATAATAAAACTATAGAGGAAGGTCGCCACCAGTCACCAAATAAGGTAGATACATAGAGATGGGATCTTAATAAAGCTATAACTATGGTGGATGGTTACGACCGTCCTTCATAAAGTCCTCGGCTGAAGAAGGGTAATAGTGTCAAAGGTCAGAAATATGCCTGTCCTTCCACCAAATAAGCCACACAACTTCCTCTTGACCATTATCATCTTTAATAATGCCTCATAAATAAAAGTCCGTATCGTGTTGTGTTGATTGAAAAAGAAACAAAAACAAGAAGAAATAAAAAAAAAGGGAAGAGAGAAAAGAAGAAGAAAAAAAAGAAACAGAAAGAACAAAAAGAAGAAATAGTTATATTACAAAAAAAAAGTCCAAGTTTATGATGTAACACTGTTTCTGAGGCAACAGAACACCTATCGCATTCCACCAAATATGACCCATACCTACCTTCTAGTATTTCTGATCGCCCGAATACTGGCTGAGGACTCTAATTAGTTGTAGAGTTATTAGGACTTTAATTGAAGTGCGGATGCCGAGTGAGGCTACCAAATAGTGAGTACAATTTCTAAATCTGGCAAGATTTGTGATCTCAGAAGGAAAAAGAAGAGGGAGTGCCAAGGAACATCAAGAGAGAACAGTTGTATAGCCTCTCTCAGAGTTGACTTGTTTAATAGTATAGAGATTTAGAGTTTGCAGTACTAGACTATATGTAGCACCAGATGAGTGTGTGCCACCAAGTATAAATCCATTCAACTCGATATCTCCTACCTAAGACAAACGTTGAGGTCAAATTACCGATTATCGTCTGCTTTATCCCCGAGGGAAGTAGTTGCCTATCCCAACGTAATATTTACCAAGGGTAAAGTATGAACTCTCAAAGGATCACCAAGGCTGAAGTATAAGGAAAAGAAGTTAATTTTCTTGTTATATTTTAATTTCTTTTTTCCTTAATCATTGTATTAAGGGATATATTGATTGAATAAACTCTTCTTTGCCTTAAATCAATTGAAATAAATAGAGAATTTACATGTTTTAAATGTTGAAAATGAGAGTTTATATGGAATTTTACATGTTTTTAAATCAATTTTTGGAAAAATTCATGCTTCCATAAATAACTTAGATATACCTCCTATACTTATAAAGAAAAATAAAAGATAACTAGTGAATTTAGAATGAATTATACATCCCAGCGAACGACCTAGACTCAACTAGTAAAAATTTTCTAAATGTTAGGTTAATTCGATCCTATAGTATTAATCGACACAACTTCGAGTTAACCTAAGTGACTTTTCTCTACTCTTAATTAAGTAAAATTAACTTAATTAACTGAGTTGAGGTAAGGAACGACCATTTTAATGGCACCGTTGCTGAGGAGGAAATCTTTAATTCACTAGAATTTAGTTGGTTTAATTGTCTAATTAGGAGGTATTTGTAATTATATTTCTATTTTTAATAACTTTTGTTCTAATTAGTTGTATTTTGTTTTTTTTTGTTTTTGTTTTCTGTCTTCTTTTCAGGTTTACCTTTGCGGGTGATCTCAAGAGAAGGCAGGAATTTGTTGCTGTTTCTTCTTTTGTGAGTATTTCTATACTTTTGTTTTGTTGCATTAAAAATTAAAAAAAATACAAAAATACATTCTATCTGACTAACAACAGCATACAATAGGCATACACTCTTAGGAGTGCATTTTCTGCTAGTATTAGAGTGAATCTGACTCGGGAAATTTTTACTATTTTTCTCTCATTAGTGGGAAAACACGAGAAAATCTGCATAGATCCTTGTCCTTTGAGATTTAAAAAGACCCTATATTTTGTTTGAAAAGACTTAAAAAGTAGCCATTGAATTTTAGTTGATATAGTTTGTAAAAGATTAACTAAAAAGAGGACGTTAAAAATTGTGACTAAATTTGATTGCAGAATGCATGCGGGTTTTATCGCTATCGTCTGTTGCATGTTATCGCGCATACAACATGATCACTAGAGTTGCACAAGTCTATTTTTCTATCTCTCCTCTTTGCACCTATTAGGTCTTTGGTCGAAGATCAACAAGTCTGTCTCACTACTAGAGCCCCGGGGAGCCAGTAGTGAGAAGTCTCGATCCTAGACCTTAGACCTTTGAGCCTTAAGGTTACGCACCTACGTAGACATAGATTAGGATGCGTATTTTGATACTATTACTCTATTTGCTTGCGTCAAATTACTTTTACGTATCCTAGGAATCTGTTCTTTCCTTTGAAAGAAGAGCACAACCTGCATCTTTGCGCTGTTTTGCGAGTTTTTGTGCTGCTGTTTTTATCGGTGGTGTGCGTGTGCCTTTGCACATTATTTTCGTTTTATGGACAGGACGCGATCTTTGCATCTGCCTCTTGCACCATCGTTGACAGGTGATCCCAAGTCGATTGCAGAGAAGCAACCAATGGTTTTCCCATCGATCCATCTACTTCTATGGATCAAATGCAGAATCAAAATCCTGAGATCCCTTCCTCTTCTGTTCAGGGGGAGATGCCGCCTTTTGATGTTCATGAGGCGCTCCTGAACCAAAATCTTAGGATGCTTGAGCAGACTAGAAGATCAATCTTTTAACGACAGCTCTAAACAATTTACAGACTCTTCAAACTCGTCCCCACCTCAACCTGAGGCGGGTTTTGATATCCCTGATTTGCCGGTCAATCGTCCAAGGCCTCTACTTAGAGATTACTACAACCTATCTAATGCACAAGTAGAGCCTAATGTTAAGATACCTATTGGGGAAAATGATCCTGAATTGAAGCTAAACATCATTGGTCTAATCCCTCACTTTCACGGATTTGCATCCGAGGATCCATTTCAACATATAGAAGATCTAAAGAATCTATCTCAAACTCTTGGACCTCGAAATCAAAATAGGGAAATCCTACTTATGAAAATGTTCTCTTTTAGCCTTAAAGACAAACCTGCTTATTGGTATAGAACTATTGCAAGACCAATCTCAACTTGGGCTGAACTCGAATCTGCTTTTCTAAAGAAATTCTTTCCAATTGGTCGAACTAATGCTTTAAGGCGAGCTATTACTACTTTCAATCAAAATCAAGGAGAACCAATTCATGAAGTGTGGGAACATTTTCATGAATTGCAAAGGAAATGCCCACATCATGACATCCCTCATTGGCAACTCATGCACATCTTCTACTATGGTTTACAAGAGGGCATTCGCAATCTAGTCGATGCCTCTTGTGGAGGGAATTTCCTAAATCGCGATGCAAAGTCCGCCTCAGAATTATTTGAAGAGATGGCGAAAAACTCGATCAATAACGCATCTATGTCACAATTTACGCAAGGTGCAAACATGAATCATTAGAATCCGCACGAGGGCATTCACGAGATCAGTAAGCTATCTAGTTCAAAGGATTTAGAGATAATTGCAGAAAAACTGGACAAAGTCGATATCGTAGTAAAGCATCTCGATGAGGTTAGAAATCCTGTGCATCTACTTGTTTCGTAAATTCCCACGGGGAGGGAATTTGTGAATAATTTGGATTCTAGAGATCCATCTTCCTTGGGTTTTCAATCTACTCCTTCACCAACCCAAGGAGGGACCTTTGTCCCACAATCTTACCCATCCTTTTCCCCACCCTTTCCTGTTGCAGAAAACACGTCATATCTTTTAGGTTTACATGCCATCCAGGAAAACACTCCAAGACCAAACCCTTATTCAAATTCCTATATTCCTGGATGGAGAAGCCACCCAAATTTCTCTTGGGCTGATCAAAATCCAAATCAAAGACCAAATTATCTGAATCAGAGCCATTTAAATCCACCTCCATTACCCCCTCAGCAATACAATGCGAGGCCATTTTACGCGGGTTCGCAAAACCCCGTAGGGTCAAATAGAGATACACAGTTAGACCAAATTTTAAGAGCAGTGTCAGAGAGTCAGTGACAAAATGCTGAAGCTCTCGCTGAGATCCATAGGCAATGTAAGGTAGAGTTGGCTGATTTACGAAATCAAATCATGCTTTTGGCCAAGTCTCGTTAGCCAGGTACCCTTCCATCTCAACCAATTCCAAATCCTAGAAATTTGCCGAATCCTAAGCAAAATTAAGGCCAAGTCCACTTCCTTAATCAGGCCTTTGATTCTAATCATAACTCATCCTCTGTACTTCCTGAAAATAATTCACCAAACCCACATCAGCAGCCTATTTTGTATCAAAATGACCCACCTTTTATTGAGAATCAAAACTGACTCTACTGATCTTCTGAACTTGGTTGGAATCATTTCTTGAATTTCCTTAATCTTTAATATTCTACATCTCAACCTCAATCAGATTTAATCTTCACAAGGTTCACTCTGATCTTTTTAAGATTTTTCACAAGAATCTGATTTTGGGTTCAGCGAGATCTATTCTAGGCAATTTTTGGACGAGTTGTAACCGGGTGGTTTAATCTATTTTTCTATTTTTGAATCAATTCTTTCATAACTCCTTTATTTTTACCAGATACCTATTCCTTTTAGGAGTTCTTTATTAGGGTTTACGCCTAGCTGAAGGCATAAAACTTAGCATTTGTACATAGCTGTTTCCTATTTTTACCTTTTGATTTTCTTCTGCACTTACTCTGAACTTTCACTTTATATTATATTGATTACCTTCATTTAGTCCGACTGACCACTCTGACCTTTGGTCAAACTTGAAATCGTTCGCATAGAGATCTTTGATCTCCTCTATTCGACTCCTTCCATCACCCTATACTAAATGAAGTGTAATATCTTTTCACCCTTCTTACAATGAGGACATTGTAAAATTTTAGCTTGGGGGGGTGTTGAAGTGAAATTTTCACTTTAAGTGTGAGTTAAAATAAAAGAGCACATAAAAATTAAATATCCACGAAATTTTAAAAAATAGAAATTCCTAAAATGATAAAATTTTTTTTAAAAAATAAAAAGTTTCATAAAAATTTGAAAAATTTTGAAAAAAATTCATAAAAATCGGAAAATCTTATAAACATAAAAACAAAAATATATAAATACAAAAATTTGAAAAATAAAATTCATAAAAATAATAAGAGGGGTATATTCATTTTTAATAAAGAAGAAAAGAAGAAAAAAATAATTAAGAGCTTAATTTTCTTTTAGGTCAGAAATTAATATGTATATAGAATACATATAGAGTATTTAATTCAATTCTTAATTAGATTTTTACTTAAAACATTTTGTAAAAATAAACTTTTATTTTTAAAATTTTTAAAACAAGATTTTATGTGAATTAGGAATCTTTAAATCTTTTAAAGTTTTATTTTTCTATTCTTACCTTGAATTAAGAAACTAAGTGTATTAAGATTTAAACTTAAGTTTTGGAATAAAATTAAAACTTTTTAATCAATTAGATTAAGTAATCCTTTTGCTTTTTGAAAATTTGATTTTATCATAAAGTTAAGTAAAAAGGCCAGATATTCAGAGTTAATTAAATAGAGAGTTAGTAGAATTTTAGTTTACAAGACTTACTGACTAAAGGTAAATAACTAAACTTGGTAAATTTTGTCTTGGCGGATCCTATAGGAGGAAACTAAGAATTTGAAGAACTTGAGAGTGAAGGGCTTTGTTGTCCAAGCTCTGGTTTGAGAGCTAAGTAACATAAACATCTAAATTCACACACATAGAATTGTCTTGTTGGCATCTGAGACCGCGAAAACACAGAGGTTAAGAGATCAGTTCTGAATCCTCTTTAGTCCAAGGATTTCCGTGGGGCAGTTCTTGAAAAGGGTGAAGGATGTGCCACTCACCTAGAAAAAGGATTTGGAGAATAATGATAGTAAGAAAAATGAGAAGGGGGAAAAGAAAAAGAAAAAGAAAAAAAATAAAACACCCTGTAGTTAAGTGCCTTGTTACAAATGGGTTCTTATGCAATTTTTCCACATAAAAATAAAGCATCTCAATACAAATGGATGCTACCCTTCCTTCCATCAAATAAAAAGAACACCTCGATACAAATGGGTGTTCTAACCTATAGAAAAAGTGAAAAAAAATGGAGATAAAAATATTAGGAATAAGAGACTCAGTGGTCCACCGGGGAGATATACACAAAAAGTGTTGACCTCGGGATAGAAAACTGGTGTGGAGAAAGCAACCAAACTTAAGTAAGGCCAAGCCAAAGGCTTGAATTGGAATAATTGGGATTGGAAATTGATGTCTTAAGATTCGAATTTTTGCAACTTTGGATGCCTTTGGGATAATTCTCTTCACTAAGAGCAGATGTTTTAAAATCATAGCTACTGAACCTTGGTATTGGGCAGTGAAACCTAAGAAATTGAGTTTTGAAGATTTTAAGTTGAGACCTAAAGGAGAAGAATTGACAAAATCCTAGGTCTAGAAGTTATTCTTTAGTGCTGTAAGCTAGTAAATTAGAGTTTTACTACTCTAAGTTTGATTAATAATGAGTATCTGGTTAATTTGCTTAAACTTATATTGATAAAAGTAAAATATCATAAACAAAGGATCAATTTAATTCTATTGAGTTTTTGAGTTAAAATTTAATTCTCAATTCTTAAGTTTTGTTTCCGTAAAACTCTCTGTATTCTAATTTGAGTTAAGAATAGTTACAAGGATTAAGAGATTTTTGAAGACTTCTAATTATGAATAAAATTCTTGTTAACCAATTGTTTTAAGTGCATTTTGAAAATGTTATAAGTATAAATCTAAGAAAATTTTCACAAGTGCTCTGTACATTAATCATTTATATTAAACTTAAAAATTTATGACCTAAGCTTTCCTCTACATAGTTACTATTTATAATAATTTAAACCCAAGTGCTTTAAATCATCATAGTCTTAGTTAATTTTGTTAGGGACTTCTATCACTTTTCACAAGATGCCTAGAAGTTAAAGTTCTTTTCAAGTCTTGGGTGGGTTGGGTAGCCATGGAAAGTTGCCTCGAAACTCTAAACTCAAAAATCCAAAAAAATTAGAAAAGAAGAAAAAAATAAAAAAAATGTATCTTCCCTTTTCAAAATAAGGCGAGAACTTGGGTGGTCTGTATTTTGGCAGGCACCCGGGCACTGTTGAGTCTTCGTAGTTTAGAACCTTAGTTGAAATTTTCTAGTGTTAATAAACAACTTGGGACTAAGTAATTAAATCCTAATTCTCTTCTTATACATAACATTTAGTTTGATTTTGCTTGGGACTAGCAAAAGATAGGCATGGGGATATGATGTATACGCATCCATTTAGGTTAAAATGCCTATTTATCCATGCTCGTAAGCTTAGAGATGCATTCCATATTATAAATATTGCATACCATGCATCATTTTGCATTTAGAATAGTTTATGTAAATTTTAGGTTAATGTGCATCCTTTTGTGGCCAAGAGAGGAGATTTATTTTAGGACCTCGAATTGACGATCCAACCATACGGATCTGATTAAGATGACGATCGGAGTCCAACGCCTTACAAATCATCTTGATCGGAGTCCCGTAGCACATTATGTAGTCTGAGGAAGATCAAAGGTGAAGGGGCAAGGTGGTGCCAATCATAACCTCAGATGTGAAATCAGATCGCATGGATGGATCTGGATTGATGATTGTAGCCCAATAACATGAAAATTGACCCAATCTGATGTCTGTGGTGTCACCTACAAACCAAAGAAGATGGACAGCCATGATGGCACCACATGGTGCCATTACGACTGCCCAACACTTGCTATAGTACCTCAAGCACATCCTCGTTGAGCGATCCTAGACGTTGGATCTCAATCCAATCATTGAGATCCATCGTAGTCACGCCCGTCAACTCTAAAGAGAATCCCTTGATGAGATCTCGATCGTTGGATCGAGATCTAACGGTCGAGAGCTCGCGGCCATCAGATTGCCCACTTGACCATCTATGGCTACAGCATGTTGTTCGAGATCTCCACTCGCAAACCTGTAGTGCGGGTTTGACTCCTCCAGCGCTTTCTATCCTCTTTAGCCGTGAGGCACGCCCAAATTTGACCATGCGATCGACGATCGACAGTGCACGTACATCCACATCGATGTACGGATGGTCGCGAATACGCTTGCCTGGGAACACACGATCGAACGCGCTATCCCACTATTTGAAGTGTAGATGATGTTCCAAAGGATGGTTACGTTGTAGTATAGTGCGAAACACGTCGAAGCAAATAAAATTTAATGAGATATGAGTCACTGTCGAACTCCTGGAGGCAGAAAATGATTTGACTGTGACACTGATTTTGATCTAAATACTAAATACTAATCACAATTAATATAAAGCAAATCAGGTAGTTGATTGATCATGAGTTTGCAACTAGAATTATAACTAGAACATGCACTTGCTAGAATAGGAATTCGAAATATTTATCTAAACTATCAGAATAAGGGCACCAAGGGTGGTCCTTGGTGGCCTATTGGAGAGGTTGGGGAGAGTAGTAGTTGTGCACTAAGGTGGCTTGGTGGATGCTTCAGAGGAAGAGGGAGAGAGACAGAGAAGAAGAGGTCTAGAGAGTTGTCTGGAGAGGGTTGGAGAAGAGATCTGGAGGAGAGTTTGCTTCATATGGGGGCTCATGTGGTCCTTTTTATAGTCAAAATGAGGGGCAAAGCCGGTATTTGGCCCTCCAAACCGTGCAACAACCTCAGGGAAATCAAATTTGTTGATCGAGAGATCAACGGATCAGATCACGTCTTCAAATCACCTCAATCATGCTTGATATGCACGGATTCAACTGTATGTTGACACGTGGCATGCTGGGTGTTCAGATCGCGATCACGTGGCCGTGCATGCACCACTCACCGCCTTGGCTGAAATCATGCACGGGTGCGCGTTTAAATCCAGATGTTTGATCTTACGATCGACGGCTTGAAAACACACCAGCACAGCCTTTAAGCATCCACATACATTGGGGTGTGGAACTGAGTGTGCATCTCTACTTTCACCCATTGCCTGATCTAACATGCGATAACGCGCCACACGTTTGCCTTCGCGTCGCCCGATTGTCATCGCACGACCCAATTTCATCCACACTTCTCCGCCTCTTTAATTTCATGCTTCACGCATTTCAAACGATCGTCGGTCGCTTGATTTCATGCATGTTGACCAATGTGCTACGCGTGCAGATGGTCGCGTGTTCAATTTCTTGCACATGCTGCCCTAGTCGTTGGATGAAGATTCAATGGCTGTAAGTGCTTTCTTGATGAGGCGTGGGTGAAGTGGTGACATGGCACTCTTGTGGCCATTGGATGACGATCCAATGGCCCACAAGGCATGTGGAATTCCTTTAGTGGATGGGGCGGTAGCCTTGGGTGACTATGATGGTGCCACATGGCACCCTTGTGCCCTTCCATCTTCTTTGCTTTATAGATAATGCTGTAAGGCTCCAATCGAGTTGATTTTTGAGTCATTGGGCTGCGATTGTTGATTCGAATCCATCCATGTAGTCAGATTTTGCTTCTGAGGTTCAGATTTTTGCCACCTTGCCTCTTTACCTTTGCACTTTCACGAACTTCATAAGATGCTACAGAAGTCTGATCAAGACGATCTCGGAAGCGTTGGACTCCCGTTGTCTCCTTGAACAGATCTGTACGGTTGGATTCATCAACAGCAGCCCTGAATCACTTGCAATTATTATTACCTCTCAATTAGAATGTAAGATAGCATTATTATTTGCAAAGCTATCAAATCGACTATGATGCAAAATAAGATGCTTATGCGTGCATTATTCCTAGGTTAAACTAGGATCTAACTTAATTCAGGTAGATTAGGGCCTATGATTGCTGCGCAATCACCCACGCGCCATCCGATGCGATTTCAAGAGCGTGATTCTCGTGCGATCCACAGCCCTCCGATGAAGATCTGATGGTGGACATTCAGCCTCACGATGATAGTGGTGTGTGCATGCCGCACGCGCGTGTACGAGTGTCAGCAGGTGAGGATCTTCAGCGACGTTTATGGCGAGGCTACAACGGCGCCTTTGATGTCACTAAATGCCCTATACATGAAATGTTCCCTCTCCTCCACTATAAAAGGACCTCTACACCCCTCCATCCATCTTCATCTCTTCCTTTCTCTCTTTCACTACCTTCAAGGCTTTAGAGAGAGCTTGTCCCAAGCCCAGGATGCTTCTCTAGAGTAGAAAACAAATGTTTTTTCCCACTTCTCATCCCCTTCATGGAGCATCCCGTGGCCATCCTCTCACGACCTTCGAGAAGTAGATCCTCATTGTGATGTCGTTCTGCCCCATCCTCCTTCCTTTGACACCGTTCTTCTTCGTCAAACTTCCCGCCACATTCATCTGGGGCGTTGTCAAAGCGAGTTGTCTTCCAAGTGACCGTTGAGGGGGATTCTTCTCACCTTCATCTTTTATCGCTTTCTAGTCTAGTTGTAATTTCTCGATTATCTGTAGAAAACTTTGTTTGAACATATATGTTGATTGTTTCTTTCTCTCTCTCTATTATTCTGTTAAAGTACATTAGAATAGATCACAATTTTCTTGATATTTTACCTTATAAAATACCAAAAAAATTGCAAAAGATAAAAACAACAACAAGAAATAAAATTGAAACATGGATTTCAAAACCTCTTGTAAAGGACATCCCATTCCACTTGTAGGCTTTTTGAAGGTTTAACTGAAGGATGACATTAGACCTAAAAGCCTTATGATTAATCTGCTAGGTCAATTCAAAAGTGCTCGCAATGTGGTCAAATACGGATCTATTCTTAATAAAACCAACCTATTTTGGAGGGATGATCTTTGGAAGGAGAAGAGCAGGTCGACTCATAAAAATGCCGGAAGTGATTTTGTAGGCCACATTACAAAGACTAATGGGCCTAAAGTAAAAAATCTCCAAAACATTCTTTTTTTTGGGGACAAGAGATATAAAAGTGTTATTGAAGGATCTCGACGCTTCACGGGAATTGAAGAAGTGGTCAACAGCAGCAACCAAGTCCAGCTTAATCACATCCCATAAATTTGTAAAGAACTCAGCATTGAAATTGTTTGGGCCTAGAGTTTTGTTAGGAGGAATTTGGGATAACATTTCAAAAACTTTAGACTTTGAAGGAGGATTAACCAAGGCAAGGCTTTCATCCAAGGATATTAAGGGAGGGATGACATAAAGAAGATTGTGAACGGTGGAGCACCCCTCAGAAGAGAGCAAATTTTTAAAATAAGAAGACACAGTAGAGGTAGCAACCTCCTAGTATCCCACCCCCCCAATGGTATCGGTCAATGAGGATCTGACACGTTTCGCAAATCGTCTCTTAATAGTGGTAAAGAACTTGTTGCACCCTTCCCCATTCTTGAGCCAATTAATTTTAGCTTTTTGACATAAAAAAATCATTCCACTTAGTTAGGGCATCATCTAGAAGAATGGCAGTGTTGTTGAGCTTAGTGGAAAGGGAATCATCCCAATGGGAAGCCAGTTTGGCTTCCAACTCATCATATCGGATCTCCAGGTCTTCCAGAGTTTTGTGAATATCTGTAAAAGTTGATCGATTCGAAGATTTCAAATTTCACTTGAGGGCATGAAGTTTGGAATACAACCTCAAGATGGGATTAGAGAGCTGGTTATTAGGAGAATGATCCCAAATGGACTTTACGAGATCCTTAAAGTTAGGATCTCATAGCCACATATTTTGAAACTGAAATGCATGAGGGTGGTAAGGGGTAGAAGTGCCAAAAGCTAGCAGCATAGGAGCATGATCTAAGTTACGTCGAGAGAGATATTGCCATTTGGAATATGGCATATGGCTTAGAAATTAACAAAAACTTGGGCAAGTTTCTAATAGATCTTGGAAGATCCCTTCCTCCCTTTGCACCAAGAGAACCTATTTCCAAGGGATGTCAATAAGGCCTAGCACAGAAACAAAAGAGAGGAAGGAGGTAGATTATGCATCGCGATAAGGAAGGCCTTCTATCTTTTCGGAGACAGATAGAATACAATTAAAATTGCCACCTATAACCCAAGGACATGAAAGAGTTGTAGAAATGATTGTAGTCAACTAGTTTCAAAGGTTAGATCTAAGATTAGAGTCATACGAAGCATATATAGCAAAGATATTGGTAGTTCTACCCTTGATCAGCCTCCTTAGTGAAAAGAGGATCCGATTCAACAATAAAAGCAATGCAATCATAGAAAATAGACACGAGAGTTGGTGACCCAGTACCACATGAAGGGGTATACTTCTGGGGGGAGGGTAGTGCTCTCGAACTTCCACTATAATTAGCGGTAGTATATAATCTCTAGTTTTGTCTCTCTCAAATTGCATGAAGACTACCCTGGAGGAACTATTTTCCCTATTTATAGTAAAGAAATATTCCAACAACATTAAGTCCATTATAACGGTCCTCGCGGATTCTTCAGCATGTCCGTTATTTGGCTATTAATAGCATAGGTAATGCCACCATTAATGTCGACATGGGTGTTGTGGGTATTGTTGCTGCCTCTTTGACTCCGATTATTTTGGGTCCTTCAATGGGCTAGTCCTATTTGGATCCACCTGGATGGAGGGTCTGGATCCGTCTGAGTGTAGGTGGGTCGGGCAGAGTTTGATCCATTTGTTTACTTGGTATCTGGGTAGTTGGATTCTTCTTCAGGCTTTGTGTGAAGTTTTGAGTTTGAGGGTGCTTTTTGCTCCTCATCATATGCCTCTACTCTCTAGCTAGTAGATGCTGCTGAAAAAGTAGCCAAAGTACTTAAAACTTCGCAATAGATGATGCCCCCAAATGGTTTCTCAGCTGTCTTTCAAGCGGGGTGAGCATTTGTTATGAAGTGGAAGCTTTAACTTCAGGCGTGCAAGGCGCCTTTGTTCATGCGATGCATGATTATTAAAATAAGTAGGGAACGTAGGCATGCTTCGCTTGAGTTCCTGGTAGCCTTAAGAGGTGAACAAATAATAAAGGGAACGTAGGCATATCATCACCTGAGTCTTTGCTGGCCTTAAGAGGTCAACAAATAATGAAGGGATCGTGGGTGTATTGTCGCCTGAGTCCCTGTTGACCTTAAGAGGTCAGCATTTAATAAAAGGAACATAGGCATATTGCCGCTTGAGTTCCTGCTGACCTTAAGAGGTCAGCATCCCTGGTAAAAACTTGACGTAAGTGTCACCTTCCACGAGTGGTGGCCAAGCATTGCGGGGATTGATTTTTGTCTTGTTGTGTGACAAGACTAGCATTAGTTGCCGTCATGATGAGGTGTAATTGCCTCAAATATTATACTCGTCAGCGACGTGATCGCTATTACTGCAGTGAAATGATACACGCATAGGGGCATTTAATGCCCGTAATGATGACCTAGGTTATTTCAATTTTAGAGGGATCTTTTGAAATCTGTGATGCAATTTGCGGGATTTCAATTTTTCAAAATCCGTGTCCCTTAAGGGGGAACTCCCCTCAGGGGGGTTATAAATAGAGGAGTGGGGCATAGCTAGTGCCCCACCTACCCTCTTTACTTCAACGGACCACCTTGCGGGCTTGCGTTCGCTGCTTCTTCTTCGACGAGTTGTGAAAAGTTCCGTACGTTGGAGATGTCGCATCCAAAAGAGTAGCAGAGGCCTAAACATGTCTCAACTTGCGGGCAAGGGTAAGTCTGCCTCTTCCTCATCTGGCATCTCTCCTAAGACAAAGGAAATGTATAGTTTTCCTTCTGATTTTGTAGCTGGATTGCCATTAAGGCATTCCTGGAACTCTATGGACTCAGTGGGGTTCCATCCATGCCTACGAGTTCGGGACTCGCATGTGCTTCGACAGGACAAAGGAGATGTTCATTATCTGTAGATATGCCATAGATCATGGTCTAAGGGTACCTTTAAACCCATTTTTGGTTTCCTCCCTTTCTCATTATTGTCTTGCCCTTTCGCAGCTTAGCCTCAATTGTCAGCTTGTTCTAACACCTTTACGATCATTTGCTTCCATTTAGGGATTGCTCCCCGACTAGGCATATTCCACCTGATTTTTGGGCTCATGTCCCTTAAAGTGAAAAGGGTAGGCCTCCTTTTGGTACATATACTTTGTACAGCCGGCATACTAAATACCGTATCGTCGATCTCCTCGATAGTCTGAAGGGGCAAGATCATCATTTCTTCTTTCTTTCCAACATCGAGGACCTAGTAGTCTCCTACACTTGGTAAGGCTCGCTTGATAGGGATTTGTTGCTTAAAGCATAGTAGCTTGACCCATTTGATCAGGCGGATGCAGACAAGGTAATGAAATTTGGGCCGATTGCTCACTTGGAACTCAGGCAGGATGATGTTCTGGCAGCATTATCGTGGGTCGCAAATTCCTATCCCATGACATGTAAGTTGAGGGATGTTCCAGTGGACCCATCTCGCCCGTCTGACCCACCCGAGGCGATCGTCATAAGCGACTCCCCGCTCAAGCCCCTGCAACGGTGGCTTAGATGGGGAGTGCTAGTGTTTCCACTTCTCTCACCGGCTTTATTGGCGCCTTCACAAAGCTGGCGTAGGAGGCGGCTGCTACTGGAGGTTTTTTGGGTTGCAGCTTATTCGAGAAGCCTTACTCTAGGTGAAGCACGATAGGGGCGAGAGTACTGGTGGACCTCATTGGCCAGGGAGGTTCTGAGATGATAGGCCAAATAGTCGAGTCCATCAGAGGATCCATATTGGAAGGGGTCCTTGAAGGCCACGTACCTAGTCGGCTGGCACCTACTCAAGTAGGAGCTTCAAGCAGCCCCTCAAACTTGGAGAGGCAGGTGCTCTAGCACCTACAAGATGCCATATTTTTGGCTACCTCCCAGTCTGGAGGAATGAACTTTAACCATGTGTTCTTCTACTGTTTGCGCATGGTAAGTTTCTCCTTGTTTTTTATTTTTTTGACTTCTCCTTTGGTAAAAAAATTGGGTCTTACGCCTCCATTGGTGCTCTTTGATAGGTTGAGACTCTTGGGACTTTCTTTGTCCCACGCGGTGATGTTCCATTAAACATCGTTGAACCAGTTGATAAATCCACTTTCGTGGACCATTATTTGGCCTAAGTATTTTTTAATTAGTTATTCTTATTTGTTAATTAATTAGGAATTATATGTCAATTCATCTTAGTCTGCATATAATTTTATGCATCAATTTTACACTTAATAACATATGATATGGTAACATAATTGATTTGATGAATGCAGGCTAAGTGGAAGAGTTCAGGCATCCATTTTTGTGTCTATAAGACGTCCGGGGACAAGGTCGGACGTATGGGAATTGCCATCACAAACCCCTGCTTCTACATTTTTTTAAGACGTCTGGAGTGATAACTAGACGTCTAATGAAGAACCGCCTGTGCTTATCTACTGTTCCAACCACTCGTGATCTTCGCGAGTGGTTGGAGACACTTGTGGCCAAAGGAAACTGTTTTGTTTAAAAAGGAAAGCCGAGTCCACCCAGATCATCCTCTCTCCCTTCGAGGATCTTCCCTCATCCTCCACCGTGCAACAGGCGTGCACCATGAATGAGACTTACACCGTGGCCTGGGTGCACCCTGTGCTCATAGCGTGCACCATGCTTCTCGACCTTCTCCACCGCAAGGTCGTGTGGTGACAGCATTGACTTAACCACTGCCATCACCCTCTTCTTCTTCTTCGTCATCAACCCACCACCTTCCTCAACCTTGAAAGAACCTAACTTCCAGCTTCACACCCGCATGACCAACTGCGCGGCCACCAGCCACGCACGTGTGCAGTAGCGCATCCCCTCGCGCACCCATGCGCGAGTGCCATCGCATCACCATCCTTGCGTGCACGTAGCACGCTCGGATCCTCTCCTTCTTCTTCTTCGTCAGCAGGGGGTGAAGAACCCATCACTGGCGCCGCCCCCTTCCATGCAGCTGCCACTCCAGGCCACCGTTTGACACGCCGACGACGTCAGTGGACTTGCCTCACCCTCGAGAGGCTGTCCACACCTCCTGCAGCCCTTCCCATAGTCCACACGCACGCATGCACAACCCGCTGTTGACGAGCTCCTCCTCCGTCGGTCGGTCAACTCTAGCCACCTCTGTCGATGCCAGGACCGCCATCGTGAAGCCAACGCGCTGGCCGACCTTCCTCCAGAGCCTCACCAGCCACCGTTCTTCTCCTCGTGCGCAAAGAGGAGAGAGGCAAAAACCTCTATATTCCATCCAATTAGTAATTATGAAAAATGCCATTTTGAAACTTCCTATTCATTCATTTATCTTATTATTATATTTAGTTAGATTTGCATGAACATCCCTTCAGTTTATCCGAATTACAGATGATTGCATTTGTTCATGATTAGGATATTGATTATAATGAATAAGGTATCTTTTAGTGAATGTTAATCTTTTCATTGATTTCCATTGCCAAGATTACTAGTTAACAGAATATTAGGTTGTGGTGATTTTACATTTAAACACATGCATTTTTTATCAATTACTTAGAATGATGATTTATGTTGAAAAAGAATTATACGAATTAGCATGCACACCCATTGAGTTTCACGAATAATTGAGGCACCACTCACTAGTATAATAGGCTGATTCCTCGCTGTGGAGACGACCTAACTCTTCGTGGTTAGATTTTGAGAATTAAAAGGTTTTGAAAAGCGATTTTCTACCACGCAATTAAATACGACATGTCATTTATGTTAAAGTTTTTATCAAAAACAAAGAACGCTCTTTCACCAGTCGTCTCCACTGAGGTGGCCAACATGACCGCTAAATGGGTTGTGACTGCCAAGGTAGAGCAGAGGAATTGTACTCGTCTGCTTGCGAAGGCCACAGCCGCCCGTGAGAGAGCAGAGAAGGCCGCTGAAGAGGCTACTAGGAAGCTTCGCTCGCAACAAGAGGCGGTCGGCCAGGTGGCCTGGCTATAGGAAAAGCTAAACAAGGCTCACCAAGGCCTGAGAAGAGTTGGGTATATTGGGGGGAAGTTGGAGGAAAGTCTCTTTGGGATCCACAAGAGTTATCTTGTGGTGCTACAAGACTTATCTGAGAGTCTGCAAACCTCTTATACCAATGTACTCTCATTAAAGGAGGAAGTGCAGGTGCTCAAGGTTGAGCACTCCTCGACTGTGGAGGGGTACAAGGTGGCTCTCCAAGAGGAGCACCTTTGCCTGGGCTCGACCATCGATGAGCTTGCCAACTTGAACGCAAGCCATGAGAAGCCAGAGGCAACTGTGGAAATCCTGAGAGCAGACCTTGCCAAGGCCCAGTAGCTCACGGAGGACAGGGGCAAGAAGGTGTTGAAGCTAGAGAGTACTGCACAGTCGGAGCTTGATCCTGAGATGGTGATGGTGTTCTTTGCCTCTGATTCATCTATGGAGGAGAATAGGGACTTGATCTCAAAGAAGATCGATAAGTATACCCTGACGGCCGTGTAGTCTCTCCTAAAGGGCAAGCAGACTTCAGTGGAGGAGCTATGCAACTGGTCTATGGACCAGTTCTTGTCCAAGTGTAACCGTCAAAAAGATGATGGTCTGATTGTGGACAAGGCTCCTATAGAGCCATCTGAGGACCAGCCAAGAAACCCAGCTCCTGAAGAGGAGGTAGACAAGTCGAGTCTGTTAGGAGCCGTGGAGCTGCCTGCTTGATCAATATTTGAGTGCTTTCGTCAAGTGTTAAGAAAGTATATACGTGTTGTAGTATAGTCGACAAAATCACACAAAACACTTAAATTTATAAACTCAAATTCTAGTTGGAGTCCGAGTCATTCGCAGGGAGCAAATGTGAAATTCACGCATTAATCTCAATTCAGAATAAATAAGCACAGTAAGTTGAGCACAATAAAAAGATATGTAATAAATAAACTGGTCAAATTGATATTCAAATATAAAGCAATGTACCTCAAAAGATTCTTGGGATAAAAGGAATTAGAGAAGCAAAATATTGGTGATTTGAATCACCAATTAAATCCTTTTAATTAAGCATGCCTCCCAACTATTCAATTCAATCAAATAAATCAACAGTGCCTCAATCAGATAATCCAGGTCAACTTAAGCAGTTAAATGTTTTCACAGTATTAGAACCAAAGACCTCAGCTAGCAATCACCCTTCAGAGCCAAACAACTTGACTTTCACCAAGGCACAGAGCCTATTCTCAATTCTCACTAGGGCGAACCTTCCTTCCTTTGCGATTAAGTGTTAGCTGTCATGCACCCCAAGGGAGATTACCTTGAAGCAAAACCCTCTCCTTTCCTCTCATAAATTCCTTTTTTCTATTTTCTCAGAACCAGGCCTAATCGGGTCAATATTCGGGTAATCAGGCATATGGTCAGAGATCCAGGCCCATGTGCATGTGTGCAGGGGCGAGGGTCACAGGCTAAGTGCACGGGGGACTCGACCCCCCCGGTGTCTCGAGCGATAAGCGTAGAACACCAATTCAATTAATACATTGTAGATGCTTCATCCACAACCGATGTGGGACTAACTTGATTTCTCTTCCTTGTCTGCGTAGCGACTGGGATTTCCAAGCAATTGGTGCTCTAGATAGGGTCCTGAGGCAAATATGCAGAACCTGGAGGTGGTATTGAAGATGAATACGGTTCGAGAGCTGTAGCTAGAGCCGGAGAAGATGGTGGCGATGATGGCACTTCGGCGAAACCTGAAATTCAATAGCACAGGCTAAACACCCCAATCAGAAGGTCCAGGAGCATCGCCTCGAGATGGCGATTATGTGGTGAATCATGGTGTGTAGTAATAGGGTGGTGGTTGGGCGGTCGGCGGAATGAAGGGTTGTTCGACCTACGATTCTGGTAGGTGAGCAGGCGAATAAGGAGAGGGCTTTTGGTCGTGGTGTGCTGGCGGAGGTTTTGGGAGTTTTGGTGGAGCAGGTGGTGGTCTGTAGCAGGTGAATGGCCACACCAGAGGTGTGCCGGAAGTGGGGAAGACGGAGGTGGTATGAGGTGGTCTATGGTTGAAGTAGGGAGAAAAGAGATAGAAATACTTAGGAGGAGGAGAGGAAGCGGTTGAGATAACTAATGGACGATAGGGAAGGAGATCCACGTCGGCTTTGATTGGCCAGTGCAAGAGGGGACGAATTCTTCGGTGGAGGAAGTGATGACGTCGAGGGGGTTTGGGATGCTCTCGTTGGTATTGCGAGGAGCGGAGGAAGGAGAGAAGGGAGGAGGTGCCTCCAATTTGTCCGTTGGAGGCCCTGATGATAGGGATCGAGGATGTCACCGGAGTCAGTGGAGCTCAAGGTCAGAGAGAAGGGAAGAGGAGGATTTCCGACCTATAAACAACTAAGGAGCACGGTATGACGAGAAGAACCTGTTTAAAGGCCTCAGGGTGTCTTCCAAATAAGGTAGGAAGCTTGGTGAACTCGCAAACTTAGGGAAATGGATCCCTAAAGTTGCGAGCTATTGCATGAGGGTTCTAGAGCAAATCAAGATCCAAGACCTAGTCCAATTGATAGAGGATCTCTCAAGGATTCTCCCTTCCAATTTTGGGAGGATTTGACTAAGAATCGAGCGAGAAAACCTTGCTCGAATCTCGTCGGAGGAGTTTCATTTGCACTAATGGCAGTAGGGACCTTTTTGCAAAAATTATGATAAATTTAGTGGCCTGAACGCAAATATTTCGAGAGTTGAGGGGGTGACTGTAAGAAATAGATTTTAAATGGATTAAAATGCAAACTAGGTCAAGATGGATTCTGATTGGGCCCAAATTTTGGTAACAACCTAATTTGACCCAAGATATCTAATGGAAAAGTTAGATTTTAGTTTTGACCAAGTTTGATTGGGCAATTTGCACAGAGATCCAAATTAGGGTAGAATTCCATTTGTGACTGTTTAAGGTCAAAATAGGTTCAGATGGTCATACTAAGGGTACCAAACCTCAAGGGATATTTTTATTTGAATTTTAGGAGGTTTATAACAATTTTATCCTAATCAGAATCTCTTTAATTCAAGCGGGTCTGAAATTAGGGTTTTAGGTGCTGTTGTGGTTCTCGAAACGTGTGAAACCCCGTTTCTGTCTGTGTGGACCCCCTAATTAGTCTTTAATGCTCATTTGAACTTTAGTTTACCCCTGGAAAATCCTGTGAT
Source organism: Thalassia testudinum (assembly GCA_037157565.1). NCBI lineage: Eukaryota > Viridiplantae > Streptophyta > Magnoliopsida > Alismatales > Hydrocharitaceae > Thalassia > Thalassia testudinum. The sequence goes on along the minus strand of JAZHRO010000065.1, from coordinate 10,537,922 downwards.
TATTCTGTGTTCATGATATACTATTAAAATTGCAGAATTAACTCTATTTTAATGTTCTCTCAAAATGGATCTAAATGGAATCATGGCTCTCAGGAGATCATGTGGGAGCATTTATCACTCGATTATGACTAATTAAAGCTAGTTATGGCTCATGATGATGTTAAAATCAACCAGTCAGCCCACCTGGCATGGTTTCTTTGTCACCTCAGACTCTTGGAGCTGGCTTCTTGGATGACTTGGAGTGAAGCCACCTTGCTTTTAAGAGTGTTGTTGTTTATTTTAACCCTTTGTTGAATTTTTTTTTTGTGAGCCCTTTGAGGGAAATGTAATAGACAACACAACCATGAAATGAAAGGAAAGAAAAAAAATTCTATTTTTATTGTCTTTTGTCTTTCTCTTTCTTTTTATACATGGTACAATCGCAAATTGCTCGCATTCCAAGTACGAGGGATTGCTTTGCCGCCTAGGGTCTCTAACTCATAGAAGTCACCTAGACTGTCTTTACAAATTTTGTAAGGCCCCTCACATAGGGCGTCCAATTTTTTGCTCGAGTTTCTTGGCATGGAGACTTCGCTTTTCCGTAAGACCAAATCTCCTTCAGAGAATTTTCGCTTGCAGATCCTCCTATTGTAGGCAGCTGCTATTGCTTATTTATGCTTGAGCGTCACTTCTAACACTTTCTCCTTTAGGTCATCCATGAGGTCCAAGGCTAGGTGGACTTGATCATCATTGGTGGAGGGGTCATACAGCTATGTCTAGTAGGTGCTGAGGATTGTCTATATTGGTATCCGGGCTTCCATGCCATACACAAGGCTGAATGGTGTGAAGCTTGTGGAAGTCCTTTGGCAAATACTGTAGCCTCATAGTACATCCGGCAACTCATCCGGCCATCTTCCTTTGGCTGAATCTAGCCAACGCTTCAGCGCTGAAATAATGGTGTGGTTGGTTACCTCCGCTTATCCATTTGCTTGAGGGTGATTGATGGATGTGAAGCATAGACGGATATCCCAGCAGATGCAAAATTCTTCCAACTTTCAGCAAGCAACTGGGTACCATTGTCTGTGACAATGTACTGGGCTAATCCTATACCGAGCTATGACTTTTGGACGAACGAGATGACCCTAACAGTTATTGGGTTGGCCATGGCCTCTGCTTCGACTCACTTGGAGAAGTAGTCCACCACCACTAATATGAACCACTTCTAAGTCAGGCTGGCAGGAAAGGGCCAATGAAGTCCATGCCCCATTTTGCAAAGGGGATGGGTGACATGATAGGTACTAACTTTCCAGGCGGAAAGTGGTGTAGGGTAGCAAACCACTGGCACTTGTTGCACTTGCACACAAACTCCTTGCATTTTTGCTTCATCTGGGGCCAGAAGTACCTCGCTTGGAATAGCTAGGCCAAGAGTGCCTTGAACCCTTCATAGTTCCCGCATATACCTTTGTGGGCTTCTTGGAGAGCCTACGCCACCTCCTTTTTTGTAAGGTAGCACAACAAGGGGTTGGAATACCCTCGCTTATACAATTGCCTCTCTATTAAGGTGTACCTAAAGGCCTTTAGGCGGAATGTCTTGGGCCGCGGTTCCCTCAGGGGTAGCTTGCCCGTGTTCAAGTAGGTGATGATAGGTGTCATCCATGATGTGGATCGATCTATCGTGAACATCCTGGGAGCGAGTATTGTTGGCTCCTTCAAAGTTTTGAGACATATCCTCTTCCTGCTCGAGTGGGATTGTTGAGGCAAGGCGTGCCAATGCGTCTGCTAGAGGATTGTCGGATCAGGGTACCTGCCTGATTGAGACAATCTTGAAGTCCGACAGCTCCTCCTTGACCTTATCGGCGTACAAGATCATATTTGGTTCCTGGGCTTGGTACTTTCTATTGATTTGATTAGCAACCAATTGGGAATTTGTTTAGATCCCGGGCTTGGTACTCCATCGATGGGATGCCTCTTGACTTTGCCACCCGAATGTCGACTAACATGGCGTCATATTCCGCCATGTTATTGGATGCTGGGAAGACAAGTTTGATGGAGTATTTATGAGTAATACCATTTGGGGTAGTCAAGGCTATGCCTGCCCCAGACTCGGCTGTCATGGATGAGCTGTCTATATATAGCTTCCAAGACAAAGTGAGGGAGGCATCCAGGTCTATAAATTCTACGACAAAGTTCTCTAAGACTTGTCCTTTGATTGATCTCATCAGTTGATACTGGACGTCAAACTCTGCCAACTCCATAGCCCATTTTATCGGTCGTGCCAACCCTGTGTGCTTATGTAACATTTGTCAGAGGGGGTAGTTAGACAGAACCACTATTATATTGACCTGGAAGTACAGGGGTAGCTTTCTGGCGGCAGTCACTAGAGCTAGCTTGAGTTTCTCAATGACCGTATACTTAACTTCTACACCTTGATAGGTCTTGCCAATGAAGTATATTGGTGATTTCTTGCTCGCCGACTAAGATAGCACTGACGGCAGACATGGATGCTACTAGGTATAAGAAGAGAGATTCCCTAGGCTTAGGAGTTGCCAGGATGGGCCGACTTCCGAGTGCTTCTTTCACTTGCTCTAAAGTCTTCTAGCAATGAGGAGTCCAGTGGGCGGCAGTATAACCTTTTCCCTTTTTCATACACTCAAAAAAGGGAAAGCGTTTATCAAAATATTGAGACAAGAATCAACCTAAAGAGGCGATCTTGTCGACTAATGACTGCATCCCTTTCAGAGTACTTGGCATTTCAAAGGCCATGATTGCTTGAATCTTGTCGGGATTGGCTTCTATTCCTCTGTTTGAGACCATGAACCCTAAGAACTTCCTCGTTGAAACACCGAAAACACACTTTTTAGGGTTCAGGTGGAGGAGGGTATTCCTCAGGACATGGAACACCTTTTCCAAAATCTAAGTGCTGTGGGAAGTTTGATCCCTTCACCAACATATCATCAATGTACACCTCAAATAATTTTTCGATTAAATGAGAAAAATTTATATTTACAAGGCACTGGTAAGTTACTCAAGCATTTTTCAAGCCAAAGGACATGACTCTATACTGAAATAGACCCCTATCTGTTATGAATGAGGTATGAGGTCTGTCGGTTGGAGCAAGGCTTATTTGATAATACTCACTATAAGCATCCAGGAAGGACATTTAGGATTGACCACTACAGGAATCCACCAGGGTGTTCACCCTTGGCAAGGGGAACTTATTGATGGGAACACCATCATGAGCCCTAACTAGCCTATTATGGTCTGAAAAAGATGATAAAAGCTCCTACATTACCATCAGAGGGTCCTATATGCATGATTTTGCGTTTTAAGAAGAGACCAAGAAACCAAGGTTAATTATGTAATTTTAATAGAAAATCATGAACATAGAATAACCAAGGGATTGGATAGGGGTGAATTAAAGGTCAAATGAGTATTAAAGTTTAATAAGTGGATCCATGTAGAAAGAAATGAGTTTTCATGCAGTTCAAGAATTAACAATAACCCAAAACCCTAATTTCAAACCCGCTTAAATGATAGAGGTTTTGGTCAGAATAAATTCCATCCAAACCTTATAAAAATCATATAAAAATATTTCATAATGTTTGGTATCCTTGATTTGACCATTGGAACCAATTTTGACCTCAAATAGTCTCAAATGGTAAGTTACCCTAATTTGAGTTTCTACGTAAATTACCCAGTCAAACTTGGTCAAAACCAAAATCTGACTTCACCATCAGATTCCTTGGGTCTAAATTAGGTTTGTACCAAAATTTGGGCCTAATCAGAGTCCATCTTGACCTAGTTTGCATTTTAGTCTAGTCAGACTCTTTCTCTCTCATTCATAACCTCACTTTCGAAATCCTTACAAAAAGACCCCTAACTTCTCTTCATTTTCTTCACATGGTCCTTGTCACTATGGAAGGTGTGAACCCAAAGGTGCCGAGCTTCAATCAGGGATGCCTCCCTGATTTCTCGATTAATCCCTTCCAAAATTGGAAGGGATGATCTTGAGGTCATCCTTAAGCAACTAAACCTAATTCTAGATCCTAAATCCGCCCAAGAAGCTCATGCGAATCCTTGATTTCCAAGAATCTTCTTCCTGAAAAATTGAGCCTTTCAAGCTTGTTTCCAATCTTTGGAGCTTGCTCGAAGGCCTATAAAAGACCCTCATCGACTGCCTCACCTCCTTAGCATGTTTTTGGGCCACAAACCCCTTCCCTTCTCCCTCTTCGACCTGCTCCAAGCTTTGCTCCGACGACCACCTTCCTCCGTTCGTTTTGACGACCGCCATGTACAATAGGTAGACTGATCTTCTTCCCCTCTTCATTCCGCATCGCGCAATGCCGGCACGGTGCTCTCCAACCTCCTCCTCGTCGCCATTCTCCCTCTAGGAGTGTTTTTCATCCCCACTAGCACCTCCTTCGTATCCTCCTTGCTCGTTAGCACCTCTTCTCGACTCCTCTTCATCGACTAATCGCCCCAGCATCTCCAGACTTCGATTCTGCTCATGAATCTGCCCGCTCTACTGTCATCTTCCAAATCGCCGACATACCTCCGGCGATCTTGATAGCATGCCACACTCCACCAACTCGCCTGCTATCACTTCGCACACCTTCGCCATGTCCACACGAGCAAAACTCCTCAAGAAATTGAGGGGATTGCTATGCCCATCACCTCCTCGAACACCTCCGCCTCTGCACTTACATTCCGCCTTCGCCAGCCCACCACGACCACTCTCATAGCACGCCACCGCCACCACCACATCCGCTGCACTCGTGTGAAGCTTCTGAGCTATTTTGACAGGGCTGAGAGGCCATTTTCTCCTTTTCAGGTGCTTGCCGACTCATTGCCACTACAGGTCATCTTCCTTGACCTTGGTCGCCGTGTTCTTCATCACTAACAGCTCTAGGTGTTGTGGTTCTGCTCCAGGTGCATGTCCAGGTCTCCAATTAAAGGAGTCTACCTCTCCTTCGACCACAATCAGAAGGTTCATCAGCAGCAGCTTCACATGGAGAACTACAGGGACTTTAGTCCCACATCGACGCTTGATGAGCCCTTCACGCAGGATAAATTGATTTTCTACCCACAACCCCTTACCCTGTACACGAGGGGTCGGGTCCCTCTTCACATACGCCTTACTCCTCGGCTACCTCTCACACCAGGTAGCCCTGGTCCCCTGCTCTTGACCTGATTACTCGTTTCGATACTCGATTATATACCTGGTTACGTGGGTTTCTGAGAAAAGAGGAGAAAGAGAGAGAGAGGGGGGTTTTTTGTCTCCCTCTCTAACGCTCATAGCACACCATCACAGCCACCACATTCGCCGCACTCAGGCGAAGCTCTTGGGCTACTTTGATAGAGCTGAGAGGCTGTTTCTCCTTTTTAGGTGCTTTTCGGCTCTCTACCACTACAGGTCATCTTCTTTAACCTCGGCCATCGTGTTCTAGTTGTGTTCTTCATCGCCAACACCTCCAGGTGCTGCGGTTCTGCTCCAGGTGCATGCCCAGGTCTATAATTGAAGGAGTCTACCTCTCCTTAGACCTCAATCAGAAGGCTCATCAGTAGCAGCTTCATGTAGAGAACTGCAAGGACTTTAGTCCCACATCGGTGCTCGACGAGCCCTTCGTGCGGGATAAATTGAATCCGTGCCCTCAACCCCTCACCTAAGACATGGGGGTTAGGTCCCCACTCATGCCTACCCACATACCTCGGCTACCTCCCACTCCCGGTAGCCCTGGTTTGTGTACCTGATCTGATAACCCGATAACTATACCCGGTTACGCTAGGTCTGAGAGAGAAGAAAGAAGAGATTTGTGAGAGAGCGGGGGAGGGTTTTACTCTCTTGGTCTTTTGTGTGAGGCTGACACTTAGCTGCTGAGGGGATTAGTCCCCTATGTTGTGAAGGAGAAAGCTCTGAAGAAGAGAAGAAAGAGAAGGCTCGAGAGAGTTGAAGGTTTGAAGAAGAGAAGGAAAGAAGAAGAAGAGAAAGGCTTCTGAAGGGCCTTGTGCACTTAAGTCATCTGATTGACAAACCTATCGTCTGATTGAGCATTATTTTAGATACTGTTTCATTATTTAAGTACTATAGTTAAGGTTGAATTAAAATATTGAATGCATGCTTAATTAAGAGGATTAGTGGTGATCTAAATCACCATTGTTTTTTATTCTCTGCTTTTTTTATTCCATGCAATCTCTAGATACATGGATTTCATTGAATAACTAATGTGACAGATTATTATTCATTGAATATCTATTTTAATGCTCAATTACCTATGCTCATTGATTCTGAATGCGATTAATGTTGTGAATTCCATATTTGCTCCCTGTCTCGACCTCGGACTCCATTGTAGATTCTGAGTTATAAATTTATTTGTTGATCAAGTTCTTTAGGAGTGTACTATGGTGATGAAACATTAAAACTCCTATCTGACCCCGTAAACACTTATCCTTTGGGCAGGCTTCATCCAAGTTGGTGAAGTCGATGCACATCCGCCATTTGCCATTGGCTTTCTTCACCATGACCACATTTAACAATCACGCTAGGTACAAGGACTCTTCAATGACGCTGACTTCAAGGAGCTTATGGACTTCTACCTCAGCTGCTTGCCACTGTTTGATGGACTTGTGCCTACGCACTTGTTTGATGACCTAGGTACTCGCTTGAATGTTGAGCAGGTGTAGAAGTAGGTACGGGTCCACCCCCGGTGGGTCATTAGTGGACTAAGTGAATATGTCCGCGTTGGCCCTGAGTAGGAGTAGCAACTCCTAAACTTCTGAGGGATCAAGGTTCGCTCTGACCTTGATGAGCTTGGTAGCATCATCAGGGTATAACAGTATCGCCATGGCTAAGGAGCCTGGTTGGAGCTCCAAAGTTGCTGGTAAATTAGTCGGATTTGCTTCCTGCTATATCGCCTGGACTTGGTGATGTGTATACATCTAAATAGCTTAAAATGTCTATTTATGCATGTTCTTAGTATTATAGAAGCATCATGCATTATAAATAGTGCACAACCTACATCACCATGCATTTAGGTTAATTTGTATAAATTGTATAGTAATTCACCTCTTTTTATGGCCAGGGACAAGGAAACATTTATTGGGGTCTCGGATTGAAGATTAAACTGCATGGATCTGATTAGGGCGATGATCGGAGTTCAACGACTCTAAGATCACCCCGATCGAATCTCCGTAGCATTAGATACAGTCTGAGAAAGATCAGAGGTCAAGTGGCCAAGGTGGTGTAAATCCAGACTTCAGATGACAAATCTAACTGCACGGATGGGTTCGGATCGACAATCGTAGCCCAACAGCATGAAAATCGGTCCAATCTGACATCTGTGGCACCATCTACAAGTTAGAGAAGATGGATGGCCAAGATGGCGCCATGTGGTGCCATCTTAGCTTCCCAAACCAGCATAAAATCGCCCATTGGCTCTCTCTCTCTCTTCAAGTGCACAATCAAACTTAGCTGTTGGATTGAGATCCAACGGTTGAGAGAGCTCATGCCTTAATTCTTAAGTGCGACACAAGGGTAGCTGTAGTGCATTGGTTGCGCGCCTTGATATGAAGGTAGTGGTGCACGTTCGAAGCCCCCCTGAGCGCTTCATATCAACTGCAACGCGGGCGCGGTCAAATTCGATCGTGTGGGCATGGGTGTGGAGACTTGGTAATGCCGGGTGCGAGAATCAGGCATGTGTGATCAGATGCATGATCAGATGCGGGATTGCCCGCATATGCGTTAGGCGCGCTGAAGAAGCGGGCGAGTGTTTTAAGCTGTCCGATCTCTTGATCGGACGACTGAGAATGCTTGATCGTGGATGTGCGTTGAAGTAGCTGAAGGCAAGGAGGAGGGCGTGCGTGCATACCTTCACCCACGTTTGAGCTACAGTGACGTTTATAATCATCACTAAAGACATTGAAATTAATGTTTGATCATTAAAATGACCTATTTGCCCCTCTATTCTTCAACTATAAAAAGGCCCTACAACCCCCACATTCTTTCCATCCCTTCCATCATCTCTCTCCCTCTCTAAGAGCTAAGAGCTTAAGTTCTAAAGCCGCTCTAGTGCTCCCAAGCTACGGGAAGCTCCGCTAGACTTAAAAATAAAATTTTCCACCTCTCATCCCCTTTGCGAAGCTCTCGCTAGGCATCTTCTCGTCCCTATTCTGGAAGTGGATCTTGTGATGCCGACGCATTGCCTTACCCCCAGTTCTTCCCGATCCATCCTCCGTCATCCGTCTTCGCTCTTCTTTCAGGCGACGTCCGTCTGAATCGCCCTCCAAGTAGCCATCGAGGATGATAACTTCTCTTCCCCTTCTCTTTATCACTTTCTAGATTAGATTTCCCACTTTCTAGTTGTAGTTGTAATAACATTATTTTGATTATAAAATTTGTTTCTCTCTTTCTCTCTAGTTGTAGTGTTTATATTGCAAATAGAATAGTAATCATTGTGAATGTCTCGTTTATAAACAAAAATTACAAAAAAAATATAACTGCAGATTTCAAATCAACGTAGCCTCCCCATGTTTGACCTGAGATTCATTTTGAGTTTCGGTTAAAAGTTATTTGATTGTCTAATTTTCTTGTGAATCATACTACAATGATGGGTTTTCTAAACTTAAATCTTTTTGCAACGAATTTTCATACATCATTTTGGCGCCGTTGCCGGGGAGGCAATGGATCTCGATTTCTTTTCTGCATTTCGCACACTCAATTGCTTTCTAACTCTCTTTTATTTCCTCTCTATTGTATTGTAGGTACCCCGATTAGGAATCTTCAAGTTGTAGAAAGGAGTAAAGTCTAGTTGAAGAGAACTGTAAGTGCTCCCCCATTCTTTCCCCCTCCATTGACTTCATTCCATCACCCTAATTCAAATCCTAATTAACCTAGGTGCTCTCATAAACCCTAGATTAGTTTGGTTCCTTTGATTTCCACCTCTACCCACCTCACCAGCATTTGAAAAATATCTAAAAGAAAGACCATAGAGGTGCACAATCTCTTTTGATTGTTCACACTCAACTGGCAACCCATTCTTTGGAACTGATACACACAACCAAACATATAATTGAGTAGAAATCAGATTAGGTAACCCTTGTGTGCCTAACTTAGTGGTGCATTAAGGTCAATTGCTTGAGTTGTTTGGGCCACACCACTTCATATTAAAATAACTCATCAAGTAGCTTGCTCATTAGGGCTAACAATTAAGGTCAATACCAGGCACTCCACTTTATTTTGATTTCAAAGGAAAACAACTTTACTTATGTTTGCAAATCTTGGTGTGCCTCTTGAATTTGATTGAAATCACCCTAATTCAAACCCTAAAAACTATTTAAGAAAGATTTAAATTTTAAAAGCCACTCATCCAAATAATCTTGCTTGAAAACCCTGGTTGTGCACACACTCACACTTATTCAATCAATCATTAAGGGCACAATCCATTTTAAGAGCCCACCACATTCCAAACGCACTACTACTCGAGGCCTAATCTAAAATCAAGTAGACGTTGGCCCTAGGACTCATCAGTCTGTTTCAGGATATTTCTCACACTATGGTACAAATTTGTGACGTCTACTTTCTTCAGAAGGTGCTAAGTTGGGTGGCCTGATTGTCAAATGACTTAAGCAGGTAGGGGTTTGGCATAATTGGCAGCCTTTGGGACATGCTCCCCCTATCTTGCCATCCGAGCTTAACCAACTTTTGGAATAAGGACAACACAGAATTCGTTTTGTAGTTTGAGTTTATTTTGAAGCTGATGTAAACACATTTACACTACTTAAGATGCCTATTTATGCATGTTCTTAAGCATAGGATTGCATTTCATGATATAAATATTGCATAACATGCATCATCTTGCATTTAGAGTATTTGAATAAAATGGAGGTTAATTATCCCCTTTTATGTGCTTGGACAGGGTAAACATTTTATTGGGGCCTCAGATCGAAGATCCAACCGTATGGATGTGATTAGGGTGACGATTGGAGTTCAACAACTCCAAGATCACCCTAATCAGGCATCTGTAGCATCAGATAGTGACTGGGGAACCCTAGAAGATCAAAAGCCAAGATGGTGTAAATTCGCACTTCAATTGACAAATCTAACCGCACGGATGAATTCGGATTGACGATCGCAGTCTAACGACGCAAAAATCGAGTCAATCCGATATTCGTGGCACCATCTACAACATCCAGAAGATGGAGGCCAAGATGGTTCCATGTGGCGCCATCTTGGCCGCCCAAATGCCCGCATGCATCCATTGAAGCTTCTGCATCCACTCCCTCTCCGCTGTTGGATCTCGATCCAACGGCTGTGAACGGCCGCACCACAATTCGCCCGCTCAACCATCCGCGCCCCGTATCGCAGCGGTCGAAGGCACTATCGCATTCACAAGCCGCGGGTTCGAGCCGCAGCGAAGGGGAGAAGGGCACGAACGAGCGAGCGCGGGCGTGCGTTGGATCGTCATCAGACGGCTGTGGATGAATGAACGTGGGAGGGCGTTGAGCGCGGGCAGCTGAGGAGGCGCGCGTGGGGAGCACCCACTACACCCACGTTGGGGCTTTAGCGACGGTTTTATCCATCACTAAAGGCCCCTCATTTAATGTTTTAAAGATGTAATGACCAATTTTCCCCCACTCCTTGCAACTATAAAAGGAGACCCCTTCCACACGAAATTCTCATCCCTTCTCTTCTCTACCTCTCCAAAGTTCAAGAGAAGCTTGTCCCACACCCGGGATGCTCCTCGCGAGATAAAGTCCAAATTTTCGTCCCCCTTTGGAAGTGGATCCCGCGACGACGACGGTGTGCTGCTCCGTTCCCGTTCTTCTACTTCGTCCTCCTTCATCCTGCTCCGTCCTCCTTCGTCCAGGCTTCATCCCGTCCAGCTCGTCCTCCAAGCGATTGTCAAGGAGGATAACTTCTCTCTCCCATTCTTCTTTATAGCTTTCTAGTGTAGAATTTTCCAGCTTTCTAGTGTAGCTAATTTCCCACTTTCTAGTGTAACTTTTATTTGGTTTGATTGTATAAACATTTTGGAAAGATTAAATTCATGTTCTCTCTTTCTCTCTCTCTCTCTCTTCCTTTTAGTCTGATAGTTTCATTGTAATTATATCGCCTCGCTTTTCAAAAAATTCTAAAAAAATATAATTACGAATATAGATCGACGTAGCCTCCCTGTGTTCGACCCGGAATTCAAATTTTGGTATAAATTTTATTTTTTGAACACGAATTCTTCGCTTTCAAGCTACAACGACAGGTTTTCCAAAACCAAACACGTTAACGTAGCAATTCAAGCGTTTAACATTTTGGCGCCGTTGCTGGGGAGGCAACGATTCCTGATCTTCTTTTCGCATTTCTTGCACTTTATTATTTTCTAACTTACTTTCTCTTGTGTCTATTGTTTTGCAGAGACCTCTATCAAGGAATCAACAAGCGGTAGACTGGAGTAAAGTCTAGTTGAAGACAACTGTAAGTGCTCTCCCATTCTTTCCCCCTCCATAGATTTCATTCACCACGTTAAATCCAAATTCCAATTAACCTAGGTGTTTGCATAAATCCTAGGAATAGTTTGGTTGTTTGGATTTTCACTCACATTCATTCCACCCTCATTCATAAAAAAAAAATAACAAAAAGATAATCTTGTGGGGTAATTTTCAACAAACACACAACACACACCCACATTCAAGGCACTTAGTCAACTTGATTTGTTTCTACTCAACCGGGTTCTGATCTGTGGAACCGGTACACACAAAGCAACATATAACAGAGTAGAAATCATTCTAGGTTAACCATCTTTGAGTGCCTAACTTAGTGGTGCAATTGTGGCCAATTGTTTGAGTTGTTTGGGCCACACCACTCTATCTAAAACCAACTTATCAAGTAGCTCCTCCTTAGGGTTTTCAATCTAGGTCTATTCCAGGCACTCCACTTTCTCTCTGATTTTAAAGGAAAACAATCTTCACCCGTGTTTTACAACTTGGTTTGCCTAGAAACTTGATTGTAATTCACCTAATTTGAAACCCTAAAAGCTACTTAAGCAAGATTTGAACATTAAAATTCACGCATTATAAATAATCTTACTTGAAAACCTTGGTTGTGCACGTACTTACACAAATCTCAATCAATCCTTAAGGGCACAACCCATTTTAAGGGCCCATCACATTCCATAAGCACCACAATCCCAGGCCTTAATAAAATTTAGTAGACGTTGGCCTTAAGGTTTGGTTCGCTCTTCAGGGCCTAGTTTGAGATTGTTTTTGATTAACCTACTTGTACTGATAAATCTGATGTCTAGCTAGGGGAGTAGCGTCAAACGACCGTGGCTGGGGGGTACACTAGGAACCGGAGGCGAAAGCTGAAGGAAGAACCTTCTCCCTAGTCCCTCATTCTAACTGGTTGGATTAAACAGACGCAAGTAGAGTAAATCATTTATAGTCTTAAGGCGGGTTTTGGGAGTTAGTAGATCCTTAGGCTACCTCACTTAAGGACAACCTTGTTTTGTTATGCTGCAGGGTCCCTATCCCCAGTCCTTCCAACCTTCTCTTAGTTTATGCTGGGAAGACGGTCATTGAATCAACGATTGGAAGGACCATTAGAACATTCTAGGAGCTGCAAATTGGATTTTGGTCAATTTGATCCCATGGCCAAACAACAGCCTCCTTTGCTTGGAAATCCACAGGAAGAATTTCGAAGGCAGCTGGATCAAATGCAGAGAATGCAGGGCGCTCAGCCTTTGAAGGAATTTTATGATCCTTCAAATTACGAGGAACGTCCCGGCATCCAGATTCCAGCCGGTGACGTAGAAATCAGTCCCCAGGTGTTAAGCCTGATTAAACATTATCATGGGCTTGGCTCCGAAGATCCGTTTCAGCACTTGGAGGACTTGACCACTTTGGTCCAGACCACCAAGGCTCGAAATGTAAACGAGGAGCAAATGATCATGAGGCTCTTCCCCCACTCTCTTAGGGATAACGCCGCGCATTGGTATAGGACAATAGGAAGACCAATTATAACTTGGAATGAGTTGAAATCGGCCTTTGTGAAGAAATTCTTCCCAGTCGGACGTACCAATGCTTTGAGACGGGCAATCACTACCTTTACCCAGTGGCTAGGGGAGCAGTTTCATGTCGCCTGGGAGCGATTCCAGGACTTATTGCGGAGGTGTCCACACCACGATGTGTCGAAATGGCAACTCGTGCGGATCTTCTATCATGGGTTGACTGAGCAACTCAGAAATCATGTGGATGCTTCTTGCGGAGGCAATTTCCTCAATAAAGATGCAGATAGTGCACATGATTTATTTGATGAAATGAGTGAGAATTCAATTAATCATGCCTCCATGGATACTTTTAACCGGTCCCAGCAACCTAGATCAAATGTCAATGAAGTCCATGACTCTCATTCATTTGATATGGAATTGATTTGTAATAAACTTGATAAGGTGGACTTGGTTGCTAAAAGAATGGAGGAGTGGATGGCTGGCAATTCTATGAACTCGCGATCCACTCAATCCCAAAATTCAGGATTCCATTCCTCACGAGCTCATTCCGGATGGGAGTTCGTGAATCAACTCGATGCGGCTCAACCTGTGAGTCATCATTTTTCGGAACCCCACGAGTTCCCAACTAGGGCCTTTGATCCCAGTTTTTCTGATCCTTCCCTTTCTTTCTCTCCATCCTCACCTTATGAGGATGTCTGCACTGTACAAGAGAATGTTAGATCCAACCCCTACTCTAATGCCTATAATCCAGGTTGGAGAAACCACCCTAACTTCTCTTGGAAAAATCCGGGGCAACAGACCCAATTTTGACTTAGCAATTATGCTCCGCAACGACCAATGAGTCAGGGTCAAGTATATACTCAGTTTCCTCTGAATCAGGTCAATCAGCCAGCTTGGAATGCTCGTTAACCCGTAGGGCAGGCTGATTTAGGCCGTCAAATGGTAGAGATGCAAGGATCCATGCTCCAGCTCATGCAGCAAATGAAAAACTCGCTGGACAACTTGCAATCCGGGCTCATTGCTAACTCTCGTCAACCCGGATCTCTACCATCCCAACCCGTACCCAACCCGCGAAGTATTATGAATTCGGGCAATTATGCCCAAGGGTACGAAAATCAGAGAGACTCGCACGCACATGCTCAGGTGGTTGAGCAGGGTTCCTCGTCTTCTTCTTCTGAAAATCAACAATTCATGGTCAATGAAGCCCCTCCAATCTTTCCTCACCCTCCCCAAGACCCAAATTCTTACGCATCTGCAAATTCTGTCACTTTGAGAAGTGGTAAGAAGACTCAGGATCCACAACCACACTATTTTGATCTTTTGAATCCTGAGGAACCTGAGGAGAGAGGAGAATTCTAGAGGAGAAATCAAGGCTCAGGAACCTGATTCCAAAGATCTGACTCATGTTCCTTTTCCTGAAGCCTTAATCAAATCAAAGAAGAAGAAGTCTGTTGATAGCAATGAGGAGCTTCTGAATTTATTTAAGAATGTTGAGATCAATATCCCGCTCCTTGATGCTATCAAGCACATGCTGGCTTACGCAAGATTTTTAAAGGAATTATGTACACAAAAGCGTAAGTCGAGAGAATCTGTTCCGAGGAAGGTGGTACTCTCCGAGCAGGCTAGTTCTGTTATCCTGCACTACCTCCTTAGAAAAAGAGAGATCCTGGTGCTCCATTGATTTCTTGCGTTATTGGAGATTACACATTTGGTAGAGCACTTTTGGATCTCGATGCATCCATCAACCTAATTTTGACTTCTCTCTACGAGAAGTTTGGGTTAGGTGAACTTCGGCCAACTTCAGTAACGCTACAGTTAGCAAACCGTTCGGTCACAAACCCGCAAGGTATTATTGAAGATGTTATAGTTAAGGTCAAGGATTTCTATTTTCCTGTAGATTTCCTTGTCCTTGACATGGATGTACCTGATAATTTGAGGAACACGCCCATCATTCTGGGGCGTCCGTTCCTGGCTACTGCAAAGGCCAACATTAATTGTGAAAGCGATAGCATGGAAATCGCCTTTGGGGACCAACGAATGAAATTGGATATTTTTAAGGCGATCAACAAATTTGAGGGTTGTGGATATATTGAGGAACTTGATGAGGATAATGATAATATTGAAACTTGTTTGACAGTTTCTTCAATCGAAAGTTCCTCTCTGGATGATGAATTTGACCTGCAACCCTCTTTGGCTGACCTGACATCTTCGGAAGAGGTTATTGATTTTGTTCACTCACAACCTCTTCCTCTTGTTGAATCTTCAGCATCTACCCTACTATCAATCATCAACCCACCCCAGCTTGAATTGAAACTATTGCCTGAGAATTTGAAATATCAATTTTTAGGACCTCAGAATACGCTCCCTGTGATTATCAGTGCTAAATTGACAATGGAGCAAGAGATTAAATTGATCAAGGTCCTAAAGGAACATAAGGAGGCAATTGGTTGGACCATTCATGACCTCAGGGGGATCGAGCCATCTTACTGTAATCATAGAATATTTTTGGAAGATGGATCCTGCCTTTCTCGCCAAATGCAGAGGAGATTGAATCCAAATATGCGAGAAGTGGTTAAAAAGGAAATCATCAAGTGGCTCGATGCAGGAATTATTTATCCAATCTCTGACAGTCCCTAGGTAAGTTCCGTTCATATTGTTTCAAAGAAAGCTGGGATTATTGTTGTGACTAATGAGAGAGGAGAATCTGTCACAACTCGTTCAGCTTCGTCTTGGAGAGTTTGTATTGATTACAGGAAGCTGAACACAGCCACTAAAAAGGATCATTTTCCCCTGCCCTTCATCGATCAAATCTTGAAAAAATTAGCCGGGCAGAAGTACTTCTGTTTTCTTGATGGCTACTCGGGATACAACCAAGTTCCTATCCATCCCGAGGATTAGGAAAAAACTACTTTCACCTGTCCCTACGGAACCTTTGCTTTTCGTAGGATGCCTTTCGGGTTATGCAATGCACCTGCGACTTTTCAAAGGTGTATGCTAGCCATATTTTCTAACATGGTGTGAGAGTTTATGGAAGTCTTCATGGATGATTTCTCTATTTTCGGAGAGTCATTTGACTCCTGTTTGGCTAATTTGGAATTGATTCTTAAGCGATGTATCAAGACACGACTGGTCCTTAGCTGGGAAAACAGTCATTTCATGACCCAAGAGGGCATCGTTTTGGGTCATGTAATCTCTGAACGGGGAATTGAAGTGGACAAAGCTAAGGTTGATGCTATCGCTAAACTTCCTCCTCCCACATCTGTTAAACAAATCAGATCATTTCTTGGCCATGTGGGATTTTATCGAAGATTCATAAAGGATTTCTCGAAGGTTGCTCGTCCTTTGAGCAATCTTCTTGCCAAAGAAATGCCGTTTGTTTTTGACGAATCATGCCGAAAGAAATTTGATTTCCTGAAAATGACAGTCACCTGTGCTCCAATTTTGCAACCATCAATTTGGATAGCCCCTTTTGAGATCATGACCGATGCTTCTGATTACATGGTAGGGGCTGTCCTGGGTCAGAAAATTGATCGAAAGCCCTCTGTCATCTACTACACTAGTAACACTCTGGATGAAGCCTAGAGGAATTACACTGTTACTGAAAGGGAGTTACTAGCTGTAGTATTTGCTTTGGAAAAATTTAGGGCTTATCTCTTAGGGTCTCATGTTATCATCTATACTGACCACTCGGCCTTGAGACATCTCTTGGCTAAAAAGGATGCTAAACCCCAACTTATTCGTTGGATTCTTCTTCTTCAAGAATTTGATCTTGAAATCAAGGATAAAATCGGGGTACAAAATGTGGTAGCAGATCATTTGTCGAGACTCCTAGGTGATTCTTTTTGTTCGGACATTCCGATTGCTGACACTTTTTCGGACGAAACTATTCTTACAGTTTTAGGTGTCCACACCCCATGGTTTGCTGACATTGTTAACTATTTGGCCGTTGGTCAAATCCCCCAGGATTGGACCAAGCAACAACGGGATAGACTCAAATCTGAGGCCAAATACTACTTTTGGGAGGACCCTGAACTGTATCGCATCGGCTCTGATCAGATTATTCACCGATGTGTACCGGAGAATGAATTCAATAGTATACTCGAGTTCTGCCATGCATCTGGGTGTGGTGGACATTTCTCCGGGAAAAAGACGGCTGCAAAAATCTTGCAATCTGGCTTCTATTGGCCGTCTTTATTCAAAGATGCCCAGGATTTTTCAAGGTCATGTTCTCGATGTCAGGCACTCGGGAGCATAACTAAGAGAGACATGATGCCCCTAAACCCTATTCTTCCTGTCGAAATTTTCGATGTTTGGGGGATCGATTTCATGGGACCCTTTATCCCTTCATTTGGACATCAGTACATTCTTGTTGCTGTTGATTATGTGTCCAAATGGATTGAGGCGATTCCCACTCGAACCAATGACCACAAGGTGGTCATCAATTTTGTCAAGAAAAATATCTTCAGTAGGTTCAGGATTCCGAGGGCTATCATCAGTGATGGTGGCACTCATTTTACTAATGCCCAATTTCAGAATTTATTGGCCAAATACGGGGTTAATCACCGAATTTCCGCACCTTATCATCCCCAGACGAATGGACAAGTCGAGATCTCCAATCGAGAGATCAAGAACATTCTGCAAAAAATGGTTAGGCCTGATCGCAAGGATTGGACTCAAAAGCTTGAGGACGCTCTTTGGGCCTACTGTACGGCGTATAAAACGCCCATCGGCATGTCTCCATTTCGTTTGGTGTATGGAAAGGCGTGCCATCTACCCGTAGAGATTGAACACAGGGCATTCTAGGTAATCAAACAATGCAATTTAGATCTGAATCTAGCTGGGAAGACCAGGAAATTCCAACTTTCTGAGTTGGAG
Organism: Thalassia testudinum; assembly: GCA_037157565.1. NCBI lineage: Eukaryota > Viridiplantae > Streptophyta > Magnoliopsida > Alismatales > Hydrocharitaceae > Thalassia > Thalassia testudinum. The sequence goes on along the minus strand of JAZHRO010000065.1, from coordinate 10,520,076 downwards.
GAGCTTAGAAATGATGCTTATGAGAATGCCAAGACCTATAAGGCTCGAACCAAAGCTCTACATGATCAATTGATTTCCCGCAAGAGCTTTGAGCCAAACCAGAAGGTCTGGTTATTTGATTCTAAACTTAAGCTCTTTCCTGGCAAACTTAGATCTAAATGGAATGGCCCATTCATAATTGATCAAAATTTTCCAAATGGTGCCATTCATATTTCTGACCCAAAGACGGGTAACACATTTAAAGTCAACGGTCAACGTCTGAAGCCTGTTGTTGACCATATTCTTCCAGAACCCGTCTCAGACTCTGTTGCTCTAGCCATTCTGTGACTTCTTTGGCTGGACTTCGCCTAGCTGAAGGCATTAAACTCAACAGTTGTACATATAACACAAGGCTGATACGAGCTTCATATTCAGGTGACATCTTTCATATTCTACCCTTTCTTTCATGTCTCTTTTTCAATGAGGACATTGCATCAGCTAGGCATGGGGGGGTGGATTTATTTTTAATTATTTGGTCAACTTTGTGAAATTCATGTAAATTGTTTATAAAAAAAAAATCAAAATTAGGAAGGATTAGTTGGACATTAGGACTTTTCAATCCTAAGAAATTTTACATTAGGTCTGAACACAAAGACCCTTCAGGTCTTTGGACTTAATTAGCCCGTGTATCCACTAAAATGTGGATTTGTCTTTCGAGTCCTCACCATCTTAATTCTATCATAATTGGAATAAATAAGTTTGGGTGATAAGTACACGACTTATCAACCCACCCTCTGATTTGAGAGAATTTCTGAGTTTTAAGCATCTACACACTTTCTTTGCACTGACTCGTTGTTCGGCGATTCTAACGGAAATTGGGTAGCTAATGAACCTTCTAGGGTGATATGGCTGGCAAGTTATCGTGGGTAACAGCCCATAGGTAGGTTGTCCAGAGCCCAGTCACTGGACCTTTCTCTTTTTGCTACCCTTAGGTAAATCTTAGACCAGGGAAGCCACCTACTTAAAAAAAAAAAATCAAAAAGAAAAGGAGAAAAGAAAAAAAAAAGCCACACTTCGCCGCACGAATATGGCTGGCAAGTTGTTGGTGGTAATAGCTCATCGACCGGTTGTCCAGAACCCAGCTCAGTAAATGCACTAAAAAATTCCCAAAACACTTAGGAAGAAGCAGAGAAGTAGAATAAACCGGGGAGATATACACTGGATTCACCCTTGTGTTGACCCTGTAAAAAAATATAAGTAGGGAGAAAGCTACTGGTTGTAAAGATACACCTTTAGGCAAAATTCTTTTTAGGTCACCTAGAGGCGTAGAAATCCGAAGTCTGTTTTAATTGCCGTTCAATGAGTCTATCACAATCACAATAAGATACTTAAAACTTAGGGTTCTCATCAAATCTTGGGTGAGTTAAATGGTCGTAGAAAGCCACTCTTAAACCCTAAAATTTGAAAATCCAAAAAAATTTGAAAAGAGTAAAAAGAGAAAAAGAAATTTTTCTTTGAATAAGGCGAGGGTTTGAGGCGGTCTGCATTTTGGCAAATACTCAGGCACTGTTGTGTCTTTGAAAGTTCAGTTCCTAAGTAAACAATTTCTTAATGATTGAAAATAACTCAGGCCTAAATAATCCAACCTAATTCTTTTATAAATAGCATATAGTTTTTGCTAGGGACTAGCAAAAGATAGGCATGGGAGTATGATGTAAACACATTTACACTGCTTAAGATGTCTATTTATGCATGTTCTTTAGCATAGGATTGCATTTCATGATATAAATATTGCATAACATGCATCATCTTACATTTAGAGTAGTTTGAATAAAATGGAGGTTAATTGTCTCCTTTTATGTGCTTGGACAGGGCAAACATTTTATCAGGGCCTCGAATTGAAGATTTAACCGTATGGATGTGATCAGGGCGACGATTGGAGTTCAACGACTCTAAGATCGCCTTAATCAGGCATATGTAGCATCAGATAGTGACCGGGGAACCCTAGAAGATCAAGGGCCAGGATGGTCTAAATCCGCACTTCAATTGACAAATTCGACCACACGGATGAATTTGGATCGACGATCGCATCCTAATGATGCAAAAATCGAGTCAATCCGATATTTGTTGCACCATCTACAACATCCAGAAGATGGACGGCCAAGATGGCGCCACGTGGTGCCATATCGGCCGCCCAAATGCCCGCATGCATCCATTGAACCTTCTGCATCCGCTCCCTCTCCGTCGTTGGATCTCTATCCAACGACTGTGAACGGCCGCACCACAATTTGCCCGCTCGACCATCCGCGCCCTGTAGCGTAGCGGTCGAAGGCGCTATCGCGTTCACAAGCCGGGGGTTCGAGCCACAGCGAAGGGGAGAAGGGCGCGGGCGTGCGTTGGATCGTCATCGGACGGCTGTGGATGAATGAACGTGGGAGGGCGTTGAGAGCGGGCATCTGAGGAGGCACGCGTGGGGAGCGCCCACTACACCCATGTTGGGGCTTTAGCGATGGTTTTATTCATCACTAAAGACCCCTCATTTAATGTTTTAAAGATGTAATGACCAATTTTCCCCCACTCCTTGTAACTATAAAAGGAGACTCCCTCCACATGAAATTCTCATCCCTTCCTTCTCTTCTCTACCTCTCCAAAGCTCAAGAGAAGCTTGTCCCACACCTGGGATGCTCCTCGCGAGATAAAGTCCAAATTTTCGTCCCCCTTCGAAAGTGGATCTTGCGACGACGATGGCGTGCTGCTCTGTTCCCATTCTTCTGCTTCGTCCTCCATCTAGGCGTCGTCTCATCCGGCTCGTCCTCCAAGCGATCGTCGAGGAGGATAACTTCTCTCTCCCATTCTTCTTTACAGCTTTTCTAGTGTAGAATTTTCCTGCTTTCTAGTGTAGCTGATTTCCCGCTTTCTAGTGTAACTTTTATTTGGTTTGATTGTATAAACATTTTGGAAAGATTAAATGCATGTTCTCTCTTTCTCTCTCTCTCTCTCTTCCTTTTAGTCTGATAGCTTCATTGTAATTATATCGCCTCGCTTTTCAAAAAATTCTAAAAAAATATAATTGCGAATATAGATCGACGTAGCCTCCCTGTGTTCGACCCGGAATTCAAATTTCGGTATAAATTTTATTTGTTGAACATTAATTCTTCGCTTTCAAGCTACAACGATAGGTTTTCCAAAACCAAACACGTTAGCGTAGCAATTCAAGCGTTCAACAGAAGCACAGGTCCTTAGGCTACCTAACTTAAGGACAGGCTTGTATTGTTGTGCTACAGGGTTCTTATCCCCAGTCCTTCCACCCTCTTCCTAGTTTATGCTTCGAAGAAGGTCATTGAATCCCCACTTCGAAGGACCATTAGACTATTTAAGGAGGCATAGGTTGAATTTTAATCTAATTGAATCCATGGCTGATCAACCACCTCCTTTGCCTTAGAATCCACAAGAGATGTTGCAAAGGCAGCTGGACCAAATGCAACAAATGCAAGAATGGTTCCAGCGAATGCATGGTCAGGGCACTCAGCCCTTGAAGGATTTTTATGATCTGTCTAATTACGGGGAATGTCCTGATATCCAGATTCTAGCCAATGACATAGAAATCAAGCCCTAAGTGTTAAGCCTGATTAAACATTTTCATGGGCTTGGCTTTGAAGACCCATTTTAGAATTTGGAGGATTTGACCACTTTGGTCTAGACCACTACAGCTTGAAATGTTGATGAGGAGCAAAATTATCATGAGACTCTTTCCCCACTCTCTTAGGGATAAGGCCTTACATTGGTACCGAACGATTGGAAGGCCGATTGCAACTTGGAATGGTCTTGAATCAGCTTTCCTAAAGAAATTCTTTCCAGTCTGGCATACTAGTGCTTTGCGACGGGCGATTACTACTTTCGTCCAGTGGCCGGGGGAACCGCTTCATGGTGCCTGGGGGCGATTCTAGGATCTATTGCGGAAGTGTCCACACCACGAGGTGTCGAAATGGAAACTCGTGTAGATCTTTTATCACGGGTTGACTGAGCAACTCCGTAACCACATGGATGCTTCTTGCGGAGGCAATTTCCTCAACAAGGATGCAGATGGTGCACATGAATTGCTTGAGGAAATGAGTGAAAATTCCATTAATCATGCCTGATAAGTCCACTTTTGTGAACTATTATTTAGCTTAAGTACTATTTAATTATTTATTCTTAGTTGTTAATTAATTAGGAGTTATATGGCAATTCACCTTGACCTGCATTTAATTTTATGCTTCAAATTTTTACATTTAATAGCATACTTTATGATAATATAATTGATTTGATAAATGCAGGTTAGGTGCAAGATCAGGAGTTAATTTTTACTTATATAAGACGTCTGGAATTATTAATTACAAATTTGCGGCATTATATTTTTAAGATGTCTGATGCTCCATATAGACGTCTGATGAAGGAACCGGCCGTACTTATCTACCGTTCCAACCACTCGCAATCGTCGCGAGTAGCCGGAGATACTTGCAGCTGAAGGAAAAAGAGAGTGGGGTTCAAAAAGAAGCGGCGTCCTCCGAGGATAGGGCTGATCTTCCTCCCCTGGTGGGGATCTTCTCCCTCTCACCACTGTGGAACAAATGCACTCTGTGTTTCAAGCTTGCACCGTGGTCACTGCGCCCTGCAACCTCCCTCCACAAGCGCTTGCCCGCTTGCCATCTTCTAGCGCCTTCCCGCCTTTGCACCCTACAGCACGCACAACTCGACCACAGCGTAGGCGCGGCGCCCTTGTGGCCACGCGCAGTGCGCAACTGCGCCGCGCACAACCCTGCAGCACCCACAACCTGCTCGCGTGCAAGCCACCCTCGCACAGCGCCACCAGCCACCCCACTGTTCATCTTCTTCCCCAAAAGAACCCATCGCCGGCCGTCCACCTGCAAGTACAGCCACCTCCACGCGCCACGAAGCTTCACTCCAACAGCGCCATCGACTTCACCTTGCCCTCACAAGGCTGCCCACACTCACGGCAGCCCTTCCCGCCGTCCTTATGCATCCCGCGCGCAAACTGCCGTCGACGGCATCCAAGGCTCCGACCGGCCGCCGCTGGTCACCTTCGTTGACACCACGACCACCAACACGAAGCCCACATCCCGGCCGATCGACTTTGAGCACCACACCTCCAGCCACGCCTTCTCCTCCGTGTGCGCATGAGGGAACGAAAACCCCTGTTTTGCTATAGTGATTAGTCCATTAATATTTACCTTAAATGCCATTGCGGAAGTTCCTATTCATTTATTTTATGCATTACATTAGTGCGGTGAAATTGCATAGTCCTCCTTCTACTTCACCTAAATTATTTGCACATATATATATCACATGAATGATTGAATGCATGGATTATGGAGAACAAGTTATGTTTTAGAAATTAGTATTTACGGTGCTTACCAGTATAGAGATCACTATTTTACATGTTATTATATTATGGTGAATTTGCATAATAGCACCTACATTCTTGATTAATTGGTTAAAAGAAGCATTTAGGTGAGAAAAAGAAAAGCATGAAGTAGCATGCATATCTATTGAGTTTTGACGTGCCTTCGTGCGTGTGTGTTAAGAGGTGTCGTTATAGTTGCACTTGATACGTCGGTTTTAAAAGAAGTAAACGGAGGTGAGTCCGAGTGTCGATCTCAGGGAGGCGTGGAAATCAGATTTTGTTTACCACTTGTTGTCACGAAAAAGGTGGAGTTTTGCTTGCGAAAGAAACGGTTTTGAAAAGCGAGAGATAGAGAGAGTTTAGGGTTAGAAAGCTCTTGGTTTTGATCATGCACTTTAAACAGAAATTAAAAAGGCAACTAAATGAAAAATAATTTCATTAAACATGCATTCATAGTTCATGGTTTACAATATTAAATACATGCTTCAACAAAAGTAAATGAAAGCTTAAAAGAGAGAGAGAGAGAGGTAGAGAGAGAGTGGAGAGCGACGAGGCAGCCACGGCGGTGGAGGAGGCTCCGTCGGCGGCTCGTCGTCTCCGGCGATTACAAGAGTGCCTAAGACTAGCTAGGAGAGGAGTGGAGTAGTTGCAAGTGGGAGAGGATGCCTTGAATGGTGGTAGAAGGGGGTTTAAATAGAGTTAAGGGCTTCCTAAAAGAAGAATGTGCTTTAGCGACATCCAGAACGTCGCTAAAACCGCTTCCATATACGTCGGTGAAGGTCTTCTGCCGCCGGTCAGCCGCCCGCCCCTCTCTCTCTTCAGGCGCGATCCGTGGACGTCGAACGAGAGCCGTCCGATTGATGATCGGACGGCTGAGATCCTTCCGCGCCTGCGCTAGGATCGCGCTTCGGGCGTGCGTGCGCGCGCGCGTTTCCGCCCGGCGTGCGCGCGCGCGTGGGAGGTGGGGCGCTGTCGTCGCGCCGCGTGGCGCGATCCTAGCCTCTCGCTTCTGATCGCGCGGCTCAATTTTGCCGCGCCCTTCGCCCGCAGATGATTTTCGCTCCGCGCGAATCGAACGCGCGTCGCCGCAACGCGGGCGTGCGCGCTAACCGTTGCGCCACGCCCGCGCTTTGTCGCGGCGACCGCGGGCGAGCGCGCGGATCTCGGCCGTTCGATCGAAGATCAACGGCCGAGATGCGTCTTTGGCTGGCTTGGGGGCGTGGCGACGGCGGGGGCGGGGCGACGTGGCGCGTTCTAGGCCGTTGATCTCCAGATCAACGGTCAGGATTTCTTGGGCCCATTGTGGGAGCTCCGGATGTCGGATTTGGCCGATTTTGAGTCCGTTAGACTCCGTTCGTCGTCCTGAATCCATCCGTGCGGTCCGATTGCTCATCTGAGGCCTGCTTTGACAAATGCTTTACACAAATGGCCATTAATACAGTTTATAAGCAATCTTGGTACTTGATGCATGCAATGCTCCTATTCTACTTTATGTTGTGCCTTTTATTCTAAAGATGGGCCATATTCAACCTAATTACTACCCCCTTGCGTGGTGTTATCATACCCCCATGCTTACTCCTTGCTAGTCCCTAGCAAGGTTTATTCTAGCCTTTATTTCTTTGGCGAATTCAAGAAGTAATTGCTTAGGCACTTCGTTACTTGTTAATAAGAGGAACTATACGAAGATCTTAATCTACAAAGACTAAGCAGCGCCCGGGTGTCTGCCAAAATATGAATCGCCCGAATCCTTGCTTTGTATATATAACTATACTTATGTATACGTATATATCTATATATGTCTTTTTAGAATTTTTTTAAAATTCAGTGTGGGTTGGTAACTTTTTACGGCTACCCAACCCACCCAAAACTCGGTCAAAACCCTAAGTGCTAAGCATCTTGGTGTGAATGTTGTGATAGACTCACTTAACGGTAATTGAGACAGACTTCGAGTTTCTACGCCTCTAGGTGACCGGAAAAGAAAATAAATTTTTGCCTGAAGGTGTATTTGTTCGATTGGTAGCTTTCTCCCTGCGTTCATTTTACTTGGGGTCAACACAAGGATTTTCCAGTGTATATCTCCCCGGCTTGTACTACTTCCCCGCTTCTTCCTTAGGTGTTTTTGGTCTTCTTTTTTTTTGTGCAATTATTGAGCTGGGCTCTGGACAACCGACCAATGGGCTGTTACCCACGATCACTTGCCAGCCATACTTGTGCGGTGAAGTGTGGTTTTTTTTTTTTTTTTTTTTTTTTACGTAGGTGGCTTCCCTAATCTCAAATGTACCTAGAGGCAGTGAAAAAGAAATGGCCTGTGACTGGGTTCTGGACAACCTGCCAATGGGCTGTTACCCACGACAACTTGCCAGCCATACCACCCTAGAGAGTTCATTAGCTACCCCATTTCTGTCAAAATCTCCGAGAAGTGAGTCTGTGCAAAAATGTGTGTAGATGCTTAGACTCAAAGTTTTCTTGAGTTAGAGGGTGAGTTGATAAGTCGTATACTTATTACCTTATTTATTAGATGGATTAGAATAGCTTAAAGTTGCAAGGGTTCGCCGCTAAATCCATATTTTAATGGACACCAGGGCTAATTAAGCTTGAAGGCCTGAAAAGTCTAAGTGTTTAAGTTCTTTTTGTATTATTTCCCACTGTTGACAAGTTTCTAATGCCTAAGTTTTTCTTCCTAAATTCATTTTTTTTTTTTTTATTCATTCAGACTGATTAATTAAGCTCAGGATTATGCATTTTACCATCCCCCCCATGCTTAAGTTGGACAATGTCCTCATTGGCAGATGCATGGATGCAAAAAGGGTTCAAAAAGATAGTACCTGAGTGACGTAAACTACCAGATCAGTCTGAATCCGCTGGGTTGCCTCCCAGGAAGCGCTGAGTTTAACGCCTCCAGCTGGGCGGTGCCTGGTGTCAGCCCTCAACAAGGGTGACACTTTCCTTGGGGGGTACCTGGGCCAGGAAATGGTTCAATCTTTGACCATTGACTGTAAAGGTGTGCCCGGTATTAAGATCGGCGATTTCGACTGCCCCATTGGAATAGGGCTTGACCACCCGAAATGGTCCTGTCCATTTGGAGCTAAGTTTCCCTGGAAAGAGTTTCAGGCGTGCATCAAATAGCCAGACTTGTTGGTTTGGTTCAAAGGTTTTCCTATGAATGAGTCGGTCGTGGACGGCTTTCATTTTCTCCTTATATAGCCGACTATTGTCAAAGGCGTCCCGACGAATTTCTTCAAGCTCAGATAATTGAAGAGTCCTTTGCGCACCAGCTAACTGGGGATCCATGTTACATTGCTTAACAGCCCAGTAAGCCCGGTGTTCCAATTCGACAGGGAGATGGCAAGCTTTGCCAAAGACCAAGCGGTAAGGTGACATGCCTATCGGGGTCTTAAAAGCGGTCCTGTATGCCCACAGGGCATCATCAAGTCGTGTGGACCAGTCTTTCCTGTCAGGTCTCACAGTCTTCTGTAAAATGTTCTTGATTTGTCTGTTTGAGACCTCAGTCTGCCCATTTGTTTGTGGATGATACGGGGTGGCAATGCGGTGGTTTACCCCGTATTTTCTAAGTAGGGCACGGAACTGGGAATGGATAAAATATCACTGATCATGGCCTTGGGTATTCCAAAATGGGAAAAGATGTTCTTCTTGACAAAGTCCATGACCGTCTTGTGATCGCATCGTCGGGTGGCGATGGCTTCAATCCATTTGGAAACATAGTCTACCCAGACCAAGATATACTCGAAGCCGTTGGATGGTGGAAAGGGGCCCATAAAATCGATACCCCAAACGTCGAAAATTTCGACAATCAAAATGGGCTGAAGGGGCATCATATCTTTTTTGGTCATTGTCCCTAGTGTTTGGCATCGTGAGCAAGTCTTGGCAAAGATGTGTGCATCCTTGAATAGGGACGGCCAATAAAACCCAGACTGCAAAACTTTTGCAGCTGTTTTCTTGCCAGAGAAATGGCCGCCACATGCTTGGTCATGACAAAAGGAAAGCACACTCTGAACCTCGTCTTCGGGGAGGCACCTCCTGATGATCTGATCAGCACAGAGGCGAAACAGCATGGGATCATCCCAGAAATAGTGCTTGGCCTCAGCCAAGAACCTGTCCCGTTGCTGTCTGGACCAGCTGTGCGGGGTTTGTCCTATAACCAGGTAGTTGACATAGTCAGCATACCATGGCATTTTCTTGTCTTGCACGGCTAGGATGTGTTCATCAGGGAAGGTATCAGATAGAGGTAGGGAGGGTCCAATGTGGTCTGGATGAAGTCTTGACAGGTGGTCAGCCACCACATTTTTCGATCCGGCCTTGTCTTGGATTTCCAGGTCAAATTCCTGCAAAAGCAGGATCCATCTGATGAGCCTGGGTTTTGCGTCCTTTTTGGCCAACAGGTGCCGGATGGCTGAATGGTCGGTGTAGATAGTCACGTGGGATCCCAGCAAGTATGATCGGAATTTTTCCAGTCCAAAGACTACAGCAAGCAACTCTTTTTCTGTGACCGTATAATTACGCTGGGCCTCGTCCAACGTTTTGCTCGCGTAGTAGATCACCATAGGCTTCTTGTTTTGCCTTTGTCCCAGGACAGCGCCTATGGCAAAATCTGATGCGTCACACATAATCTCAAAATCCTGGGACCAGTCTAGGGGTTGAAGTACAGGTGCGGTGGAGACTAAGTCCCGGAGGGTATGATAAGCCTGGGTGCAATCAGGAGACATGTGGAAAGTTGCGTCGTTGGCTAGAAGGTCGGTCAAGGGTTTGGAAAGTTTGGAAAAGTCTTTGATGAACCTTCGGTAGAAGCCAACATGTCCTAGGAAAGAACGAATCTGTCGGATCGAACTAGGTGGAGGAAGTTTGGAAATTAAATCAACCTTAGCTCGATCTACCTCGATGCCCTTATGCGAAACGATGTGTCCGAGGACAATTCCTTCTTGAACCATAAAATGGCTCTTTTCCCAACTTAACACCAAGTTAACCTCGATACATCATTTCAGGATTTTCTCCAAGTTGCTCAAACAATGGTCAAATGAATTCCCGAATACAGAGAAATCATCCATAAAGACCTCCAAGTATTCACCCACCATTTCTGAAAAAATGGCTAGCATGCAACGCTGGAAGGTTGCGGGTGCGTTGCATAACCCGAACGACATTCGACGGAATGCAAATGTGCCATACGGGCAAGTGAATGTGGTCTTTTCCTGATCTTCCGGGGCAATTGCGACTTGGTTATATCCTGAATATCCATCCAGGAAGCAAAAATACTTCTGCCCTGCCAATCTTTTAAGGATTTGGTCAATGAATGGCAAGGGGAAGTGGTCCTTCTTAGTGGCTTCGTTAAGCTTCCTATAATCAATACACACCCGCCATGCGGTGGTGGTGCGGGTGGGAATGGATTCGCCATGATCATTAGTGACAACGGTGAGCCTAGCCTTCTTTGGAACCACTTGAGTGGGGCTCACCCAGGGGCTATCAGAGATAGGGTAGATGATGTCGGTGTCGAGCCACTTGATAATTTCTTTTTTAACGACCTCCCGCATGTTAGGGTTTAACCGTCTCTGCATCTGGCGGGAAGGTCGGGCCCCGTCTTCCAGGTAAATCTTGTGGGTGCAATAGGTGGGGCTAATTCCTCTTAGATCTGAGATGGTCCAACCAATGGCGGCCCGATGTTCTGAAAGAGTTGCAGTCAACCTTAGTTCCTGATCCTTGGTTAGATGGGAATTAATAATCACTGGGAAGGTCTGGCCAGGTCCCAAGAAGACGTACTTGAGATTCTCGGGCAATGGTTTAAGTTCAGGTGCGGGTGGGACCACAGTCGATGGGAATGGAAAGGGCGGTAGTTGATCAACATTGATTTCTTCAAATGGTGTCATGTGATGATACTCAGCCTTACAGAGGTCCATAGGTAATGATGGTGGCGAGTCAGAACTACGGGTTTGGTGGTCTGAGACAGAATTGAGGGTAAGGCATTCCTCGATTAAAGTTTCCACGGGATCATGTTCCTCAATGTAATCACAATCAAAAGACTTTGTTGCCCGGAAGATATCTAATTGCATTTTCCTGTCTCCGAAGGAGATTTCCATACATCCCGTGTCGCAATCGATGTTTGCTTTAGCCGTGGCTAAGAAAGGTCTGCCTAAGATTATGGGTGCGTTCTGTAATTTTTCAGGGACTTCCATGTCGAGCACCAAAAAGTCAACTGGGAAATAGAAGTCCTTGACCCGTACAATCACGTCCTCGACAACCCCCTTCGGGGTTTTCACTGATCTATCCGCCAGCTGGATGGTGACAGGGGTTGGTGCCAGCTCCCCAAAACCAAATTGGTGGTACAAGGTTGTGGGAATTAGGTTGATAGAAGCACCTAGGTCCAGGAGCGCTCTATCAAATGTCATGTCCCCGATGTTGCAGGAAATCAGGGGTGCTCCTGGGTCAGTTCGTTTGAGTGGAAGGTTGCTTGATATCACGGAACTGGCTTGCTCAGAGAGTACAACCTTCCTAGGTGCTTGAGGTCTCGGCTTACGCTTGGGTGTACAGGCATCCTTTAAGAACTTGGCGTAAGCGGGGATGTGTTTGACAGCTTCTAGAAGCGGAATATTAATCTGTACTTGTTTAAAAATTTCCATCAGCTCCTCAGTTTCCACAGTATTCTTTTTTCTCTTGATTGTTTCCAAGGCCTCAGGATAGGGTGTCTGGATTGGTTCCATGTTTGGGTCCTTGGTTGGTGCTTCTTCTAAGTCGGGTAAAGTCTCGGGGAGAGTCGGCCATTTGGGATCCTGGGTTTTGGTGCCGCTTCTCAAGGTCACCGCATTCGCAGAGGCATTGGGGCCATGGGGTGATCCTTGAGAAGATGAGGATGAAGAGGCGCCAAACCCAGGAGGTGTTTGTGGAGCCGGTTGGACCATATGAGCCTGCCCGGGGTTGCCTTGGAACCCTTGCGAATTGGGGCCTCTGTTAATTATGTTTCGCGGGTTTGGTTGTGGTTGGGAAGGTAGAGATCCTTGCTGTTTACAGTCCAAGAGTTGGCTTAACTGTCCCTTTACCAAGGCCATTTCTTCCTGATGTTTTTGGTTCATGTCAGCCATCATCTTTATTAGGGTGTCCATTTGGTTTTGTGGGGGAGGGGCCGCCCTATTTTGGTTATATTGGGGTCTAACTGGTGGTCCTTGCTGATAGGGGGGCAAGTGTGGCTGTTGGTTTGGCCTGGGCTGGTTTTGGAATTGCGGTAGTTTCTGGTTTGTCCAACCAAAGTTGGGGTGATTACGCTAGCCGGTGTTGTAAGTGTTGGAGAAAGGGTCAGGTTTTGCATATCCTTGGACGGCTTGCACATCTTCTAGAATAGCCGATGTTGATGAAGAAGGAAGGGAGTAATCAAGGGTCGAGGGAGCAAAGGTCCCTCCTTGGAACATGGTTGGGGGTTGTTCCAGGTTTAGTTGGGTGAAGGGTTGGACCAGGTCAACATTATGTGCTCCTTTTGCTAGGGTGAAAGTCTGCAAGGGGTTCCTGGTCTGGTTTAGAAGCTCATCAATCTTCTTGTCCACCAATTCCACTCGATCCAACTTTTTGGCAATAATGTCCATGTCAACCATTCCAGAATTTGCTTGCACCTCATAAATCCCACCACGGGGTTGACTGGATCTGTTAAACTGGTTCATGGAGGCATTGTTGAGCGAATTCTCGCTCATAGACTCAAAGAGCTCAAACGCGCTCTCCTCATCTTTGTTTAGGAAGTTTCCCCCGCATGAGGCATCGACGAAGTTCCGTAGGTTGCTATCCAGACCGTGGTAGAAGATCTGGGCCAATTGCCACCTTGGAACTTCGTGGTGTGGGCATTTCCTCAAAAGTTCATTGAATCTTTCCCACGCCTCATGAAATTGTTCCCCACCCTGGAGTGTGAAGGTAGTGATAGCTCTTCTGAGGGCATTGGTCTTTCCTATGGGGAAGAATTTCTTTAAAAATGCATGCCTCAGTTCCTCCCAGGTGGTGATGGGTCTACCTAGGGTTCTAAGCCAATGAGAAGCCTTGTCTCTTAATGAGAAAGGGAACATCTTGATTAGAACAATATCAAGGCTAATGTTCCTAGGTTTTACTGTTCTTGCTATGCGGTCGAGATCTTCTAGGTGCTGAAAGGGGTCTTCATTTGAGCTTCCATGAAAGTGGCTCTGGATTAGACTTAATACATTAGGTTTTAGCTCAAAATCGTCTCCCCCTTCGGGGATCCTAAGGTGTGGCTCGACTCTAATGGCAGAAGGGTTATAGAAATCACGGAGGGGTCTTGGCTGGTTCTGAAATGGTGGTAAATCAAGTGGTGGTTGTCCTGGTATGTCATTGAAAGGTGGTGGTTGTTCTTGCGGGTTCTGTAACCGTTGTATGGCTTGCATGATGGTGTGGATTTGTCGTTGCTGAAGCCGATGGTTAGCATTGATTTGAGCCTGGACGACAGCCATAGCATCTGGTGGGGGTTGATCTTCAGCCTCATCTACCCTAGGTTCAGCCATGTTTTCAACAGAATTACGTCGCCTAGATTCCTGCCCCAAAACACACAATTCGGGATGCAGTGAGCGCCTCCCGTGCATACACTAGAGAAGAACTGGAGGGGATGCGGAGGGCGACAGATGCGAGAAATGTGTTTCAATCAAGCACGCAAGCCTAATCCTTATGGTGTATTCCTTAGGAGACCTAGAAATCTCACAAAGGGTGATTAAGTCCGTAAGCACTGGACTTCCCTTCTCAAGGCTAATCTGGCCAGGTTGATTACGAGGGGATTGCAGGGAAGGTTCTTCCTTTGGCTTACGCCTCCGGTTCCATAGACCCCACAACCACGGTCGTTTGACACTGCCCCGCAGCCTAGTCACCAGATTCTACCAAGGGAATGAAAGCCAAGTGCCTAGCAGACAAAACCTCACCTTTTGAGACTTAACTCAGTCCTGCCTAGGGCACGTCTACTCAGTTTTAAAGGGCTAGGATAGTGCTTGTGCTTAAGGTGATGTGATGAGGCGTTGATTGGGGTGGTGCCTCTTAATGTTCTACTTTCAAAGTGTGTGCTTCTAGCAAAACATGATTTTCAAGCAAGGATTTGTTAAGATATAGTGTCTTTTTAGTGTTCATCCTTACTTAAGTACTTTTTAGGGTTGACGTGTCTTAATTTTTTCAAACAAGTTTCAGTGGGCATGTCAAGTTCTGCACACAACTTAGTGAAAGTAGATTTCCTTTTTGTAGAGGCTCTAAAACCCTAGTGTACTCATCCTGATAATCATGCAGCTTCTATTAGATGAGTCAGTTTTAGGGTTGAGTGGTGCGGCCCAGGTCAACTCACGGTGGCTTCGCAAACACCACTCAAGAGAGAAAGAAAAGAACACTCCAAGAATTTGTCCAGTATATTAGAGTGTACATTTTTTTGTAGGGTGGTGTGTTAAGAATGTGGGTCAAGCAATCATTCGCCACGCCAATTTTTTTCAGTTTTTATGATTTTTTTTAGCTTTTTCACGCAAGCAAACAATGAGAGAGAGAGTACTCACTATCGGTCCTCGAGGCGTCTACTTCCTTGCTACCATAGTGGAATGCGTCGCTTCGCCGTCCATGCGCCGAATTCCTGCATCCGTCAAGTAAAAAGGAAAGTAGGGCATTAGACGATATGAGAATGGAGGTGGAATGGAGGTGATAAAACAAATCCGTTGCCTCCCCGGCAACGGCGCCAAAAACTGACGTGCCTTCGTGCGTGTGTGTTAAGAGGTGTCGTTATAGTTGCACTTGATACGTCGGTTTTAAAAGAAGTGAACGGAGGTGAGTCCGAGTGTCGATCTCAGGGAGGCATGGAAATCGGATTTTGTTTACCACTTGTTGTCACGAAAAAGGCGGAGTTTTGCTTGCGAAAGAAACGGTTTTGAAAAGCGAGAGATAGAGAGAGTTTAGGGTTAGAAAGCTCTTGGTTTTGATCATGCACTTTAAACAGAAATTAAAAAGGCAACTAAATGAAAAATAATTTCATTAAACATGCATTCATAGTTCATGGTTTACAATATTAAATACATGCTTCAACAAAAGTAAATGAAAGCTTAAAAGAGAGAGAGAGAGAGGTAGAGAGAGAGTGGAGAGCGACGAGGCAGCCACGGCGGTGGAGGAGGCTCCGTCGGCGGCTTGTCGTCTCCGACGATTACAAGAGTGCCTAAGACTAGCTAGGAGAGGAGTGGAGTAGTTGCAAGTGGGAGAGGATGCCTTGAATGGTGGTAGAAGGGGGTTTAAATAGAGTTAAGGGCTTCCTAAAAGAAGAATGTGCTTTAGCGACATCAAGAACGTCGCTAAAACCGCTTCCATATACGTCGGTGAAGGTCTTCTGCCGCCGGTCAGCCGCCCGCCCCTCTCTCTCTTCAGGCGCGATCCGTGGACGACGAACGAGAGCCGTCCGATTGATGATCGGACGGCTGAGATCCTTCCGCGCCTGCGCTAGGATCGCGCTTCGGGCGTGCGTGCGCGCGCGCGTGGGAGGTGGGGCGCTGTCGTCGCGCCGCGTGGCGCGATCCTAGCCGCTCGCTTCTGATCACGCGGCTCAATTTTGCCGCGCCCTTCGCCCGCAGATGATTTTCGCTCCGCGCGAATCGAACGCGCGTCGCCGCAACGCGGGCGTGCGCACTAACCGTTGCGCCACGCCCGCGCTTTGTCGCGGCGACCGCGGGCGAGCGCGCGGATCTCGGCCGTTCGATCGAAGATCAACGGCCGAGATGCGTCTTTGGCTGGCTTGGGGGCGTGGCGACGGCGGGGGCGGGGCGACGTGGCGCGTTCTAGGCCGTTGATCTCCAGATCAACGGTCAGGATTTCTTGGGCCCATTGTGGGAGCTCCGGATGTCGGATTTGGCCGATTTTGAGTCCGTTAGACTCCGTTCGTCGTCCTGAATCCATCCGTGCGGTCCGATTGCTCATCTGAGGCCTGCTTTGACAAATTCTTTACACAAATGGCCATTAATACAGTTTATAAGCAATCTTGGTACTTGATGCATGCAATGCTCCTATTCTACTTTATGTTGTGCCTTTTATTCTAAAGATGGGCCATATTCAACCTAATTACTACCCCCTTGCGTGGTGTTATCAAGTTTCCTGAATAAACAAGACACTATTTATTAATTTAAATCGGCTAATTCCTCCCTGTGGAGACGAACTAACTATTTGTGGTCAGATTTCGAAAATTTAAATGTTTTGAAAAGCAATTTTCTACTACGCGATTAAATACAATGACACATCATTTTATGATAAAGTTTTCAACGAAAACGAAGATCGCTCTTTCAAATGGTGCCGTTTCCGGGGAGGAAAAATGCTTATTAATTTTTTGGGAATTTTATGTTATTTTTATGCTATTTTAAAAGCTTTTCTGAACTACTAACTGTGGATTTTCTTCTGTGCAAAAACACGCGACGAATGCAACAGACGTGCACGGCGAAGACGATCTTTTTGGTGGACCTTGACGCCAGCTGGAGGACGGCAACAGGAACACGTGGGCCTTGATCCCACGCACATAGGCTTACGGAGAAGCCTATTTCTGATTTAGGCAGTAGGTCTTAGTTAGATTTAGTTAGATAGACATTAGAATTTAATTTCTGTCCTTTGGACCCTTGTTGGGTATTTTTGGGAACGTGTTCCCAGTGCCATTTTATTTCTGATCGCTCTTGTATGCGGGAGCGTATTTTCGGGAGCGTGTTCCCATTTATTTAGATTATAGGATTATTTGCACTATTTGAACTGAATTTTGATTAGTTAGTTAGATTAATTCTGTTGTTTATTATCTATAAAAAAATAAAAAAAATATTCGAACTGCCTGCTAGAAGCTGCATATCTGTAGGATGACCATCTAGGACTGAATGAGCAGCATCTAGTTTATTTTTATTGCATTGCATTCATACACTGCACGAAGAAAGCTGGAGTAAGGTACATCTTCTCTTGAGCATTAATTACTTGTCATGCATATGCATTGAACCTAAATCTAAGACCACAAAAGTGCTTGAATCAAATTAATTCAGTGGTTACTTTAAACAAATTGGGACTATTAAGAGGTTGGACGTTAAAATCTGTGACTGAAAATTGTGTGCAAAAGGATCCTGTTTGCGGAATTTCAAAAAAAAATCAAAACACGATCGTATGCTTGCACACTTGAGACACTGTGCACCTCACACATAAGGTCACTAGATAAAATTCTACCTCTCCTCTTTTGCACCACAAGGGAAGTTAGTCGGAAATCAACAAGCCTATCCACCAAGTTACTTCGATTCCTTGTGTGTGGGCTCAATTCGAGACTTCCATCCCTTGCGAGTAGGTTATAGGCACCAACGAAGGTTGGCCTAGGAAGCGTAATTTTTGCAAAACTTGTTTGGCCACCAACTAAACATATAACTCTAAGACCTACAATCTACTAAAAACATATCCCGTTGAATTTGCGTTTGCTTTGACAATAGAATTCTCTAGGAAGTTTTCTGCTTATATTATGAATTTTGCTAAAGCCTAAGAGAGTTAAAATTATTTTGCTTAAAGAAATGGATTACTCTTACTCCTATCATTCAGATTATCAGAGTCAATACTTCCCATCTTTTAATCAGGATCCCATGCTCTGAGCGTATCCATCCTTTGCTGGGTACATTGATAATTCATGGGATCATTCTCATTCTTACCCTGGGAGTACTAGCTTGATAACTCCCACTTTTGAGCAGAGACTAGGAGCGGGATTTTCCAATCTTGAAATCCCTACTTCCATGCAAACACCCAACCCTCCCACCCTTCATGATTTTCCGTATCAAGGTTGGACTGATACCCCTAGGCAACTAGAGCCTGAAATTGATTATCCTCCCCAACCTGATAATAGTAGCCTCTCCTCTTTTATGATAGAAATGCAAAAATAGCAAAAGGAAATAATGGAATCAATGGGAGAGATGTTGAGGAATAATCAACAAATGGAGAAATAAGACAACTTAGCTACACGCTTCCCAACAATCTTGATCCCTACCCAATAAACCATGATCATGAAAATAATTCTGAGGAACCTAATGACAATAGGGATCCAATTTTAGGCAGCCATCGCTTAGACTCTTCCAATGAGACACGGCCACTAGAGGATAATGATTAGAGTGATTATCCACCTGAATTATATTACAGTCAAAAGCAAGGGAAGATGGTATCTCTTGAGGACCTTGACCCCAATGACAGCATTCTCCTTACCCCTACCAACCCGGGTCAAGGTTATATTGTTCCTATAACTTCCCCTCTTGATTATTTGGTGAAATCCCATTCTACTCTTAGTGAGCCTACTCCTGACACTCCACTTAGGAAATCAACACCTACCCTTCAATATTCTGAGGATTCAAATGCACCTAATGAAGGTGACCCTAAGGGAATAGAGGATGATCAATTCTGGTCTCAGGCATATGACGAGTCTAATTCTGAAGATGAGGATACCCTAATAGAGGAACCTGGACTGAAAATCTGGAGTGATTCACAGGAGAATTATTTATCATTTGAGGATTTACCTCCAGAGGGTAGAAATAATATGATTAAATTCAGATTCCTCCTTTCTTTTGAAAGCCATCCTCCATCAAAACAGGAGTTGATATTAGAGGGACAAAACACATCAATTAAGGATTTATACCCCTAGAAGAATGACGAATTCAATGATATAGGCTTCCTCCAAAATATTAAGACTGATCCTCCTTTAGAAATAATTGAGGATACTGAACCAACTCCTAATGAATCACATATACACCCCGACAAATATTTCAGTGAACCAAATGGATCTGGGGATGGCGTGAATGATAATGATTCTTACATTTTGACCTTGCCATCAAAAAGTTGTAATTTGGAGTCTACCCTTGATTCAAATATGACTTCGATCATTACTGCTAGGCAGGATAACTTGAAGTTGTCTACTACTGTTAGGGAGTGTACACAATCTGAATCATTGTTGGAATTGGACCTAACATCAACGAAGCCTTCATTGGACTTAACCATTACCTTCCAACACTACAAACAACCCTTATACTCCCTAACCGATCCTTGGCTCAGATCTCTGCTCATGTACATTCTTTCTGGAGAATATATCAGGCCAGTACATCCTAGGGTAGAATGGCGAGTATGAATTGATGCTTGTACTTTTACTCTCACCATTCAAGGGTTTGAACTAATTATGTGTATATCTTTTAAAACCCATCCTGCTTTGGAGGATCCTTGTTATCCTCCACTTATTCTGTTTTAGGAGGCCTCTTTTCGCATTCCGTTTCTTATTCTTAGACCTCCCCAGGTAGCTAATGAGATTTTCTGTTTTCATTTCTTCTGGCGAGCATTTGGAATTACATTGCATCATCAGCTCGCCAACATCTGTGGTTACCTGCTTTCTAGGCCTACACTGTTACACATATTCTTAGGGCCTAACCTTTTCTATTTGGAACTTAACTTACAGGTTCCTTATATGCCTGGCTACTGACAGAAAATGCAGCGCTTGTTGGGAGGCAACTCAGCAAATTGTGTCAGGTGATATTTTTCCTTTTTCCTCCTGTTTTAATTTTACAATGGGGCATTGTAGGATTTAGGCATGGGGGAGTGCATTTGCATTTTAGGAAGTATTTATGCATTTAGGTTGGTATTAAAAAAAAAATTGAGCTGAATGGATTAGTCCCTAGCAAAATACTTTTGTTATTGGAGGATCTCCTTCTGGAATTATTTCTTAAGTTTAGAATCCAGTGCATTTATTTCACGTGCACATAGATTTGGTAATGGATCCTTGAGGAAAACCAATGAGCATTTATAAGTCTATTGAACCCTTGGACAGTTCATAGGGAGTCAGGCATACTATCTTCTAATAGATCTACCTTATATTTGTGAGAAGAAAGTAGAGAGATTACTGGTGCGCTAAGTCTAGTGCAAGGACTCTTAAGTTTTGGACAACTAGATGATGATACTTCAGAGTTAGGTGTAGTTTTCACTCTCTGTTCCTGTGTACGTACTTTGAGTGAATTCCTGAGAGTCACCAAATAAGGCAGATACACAGAGATTGAGTCTTAATAAATCTATAACTATGGTAGATGGTTACGACCGTCCTTCATAGAGTCCTCAGCTGAAGGAGGGTAATAGTGTCAAAGGTTAGAAATATGCCTGTCCTATCCATTCCTTCCCGGTGCCGAGAATAGGCACTTCCACCAAATAAGCCACACAACTTCTTTTTGACCATCATCATCCCTAATAATGCCTTGTAAATAAAAGTCTGTATCGTGTTGTGTTGATTGAAAAAGAGACAAAAATAAGAAGAAATAAAAAAAAAGAAGAGAGAGAAAAGAAGAAGAAATAGAAAGAAGAAAAAGAAAAAAAATAGTTATATTACAAAAAAAAAAGGTCCAAGTGTATGATGTAACACTGCTTCTGAGGCAGCAAAACACCTATCGCGTTCCACCAAATATGACCCATATTTACCTTCTAGTATTTCTGATCGCCTGAATACTGGTTGAGAACTCTAACTTAGTTGTAGAGCTATTAGGACTTTAATTGAAGTGTGGATGCCATGTGAGGCCACCTAATAGTGAGTATAATTTCTAATTCTGGCGAGATTTGTGATCTCAGAAAGAAAGAAAAGAGAGAGTGCCCAGGAACATCAAGAGAGCACACTTGTATAGCCTCTCTCAGAGTTGACTTGTCTAATAGTCTAGAGAGCTAGAGTCTGCAGTACTAGACTATATGTAGCACCAGTAGAGTGTGTGCTACCAAATACAAACCCATTCAACTTGATATCTCCTACCTAAGCCAAACGCTGGGGTCAAATTACAGATTATCGTATGCTTTATCCCCAAGGGAAGTAGTTGCCTATCTCGAAAGGAACTTTTGCCAAGGGTGATGTACGAACTACTAATGCGAATTGACTCTTTCACTTAGATCTGTTACCTAAGCTATCATCACTTCACATTTGTCTGGATTTCTAAAGTTTTGAAATAAGATCAGAAGAAGTCTTCTGATTACTAATATTATTCATTTTTGCTAGGGACTAGTAAAACTTAGGTATGCGGGCATTTGATAAGTCCACTTTTATGAACTATTATTTAGCTTAAGTACTATTTAATTATTTGTTCTTAGTTGTTAATTAATTAGGAGTTATATGGCAATTCACCTTGACCTGCATTTAATTTTATGCTTCAAATTTTTACATGTAATAGCATACTTTATGATAATATAATTGATTTGATAAATGTAGGTTAGGTGCAAGATCAGGAGTTAATTTTTACTTATATAAGACGTCTGGGACTTGGATTGGACGTCTGGAATTATTAATTACAAATCCACGGCATTATATTTTTAAGACGTCTGATGAAGGAACCAGCCGTACTTATCTACCGTTCCAACCACTCGCGATTGCCGTGAGTAGTTGGAGATACTTGCGACTGAAGGAAAAGGAGAGTGGGGTTCAAAAAGAAGCGGCGTCCTCCGAGGATAGGGCTGATCTTCCTCCCCTGGCGGGGATCTTCTCCCTCTTACCACTGTGGAACAAATGCACTCTGTGTTTCAAGCTTGCACCGTGGTCTCTGCACCCTGCAACTTCCCTCCGCAAGCGTCTGCCCGCTTGCCATCTTCCAGTGCCTTCCCGCCTTTGCACCCTGCAGCATGCACAACCCGGCCACAGCGTAGGCGCCGTGCCCTTGTGGCCACGCGCAGTGCGCAACTACGCCTTGCACAACCCTGCAGCACGCACAAACTGCTCGCGTGCAAGCCGCCCTCGCACAGTGCCACTAGCCACCCCATTGTTCATCTTCTTCCCCAAAAGAACCCATCGCCGGCCATCCACCTCCAAGTGCAGCCACCTCCACGTGCCACGAAGCTTCACTCCAACAGCGTCATCGACTCCGCCTTGCCCTCACAAGGCTGCCCACACTCACGGCAGCCCTTCCCGCCGTCCCTACGCATCCCGCGTGCAAACTGCCGCCGCCGGCATCCAAGGCTCTGATCGGCCGCCGCCGGTCACCTCCGTCGACGCCACGACCACCAACATGAAGCCTACATCCCGGCCGATCGACTCCGAGGACCGTACCTCCAGCCGCGCCTTCTCCTCCGCATGCGCACGAGGTAACGAAAACCACTGTTTTGCTACAGTGATTAGTCCATTAATATTTACCTTAAATGCCATTGCGGAAGTTCCTATTCATTTATTTTATGCATTACATTATTGCGGTGAAATTGCATAGTCCTCCTTCTACTTCACCTAAATTATTTGCACATATATATATATCACATGAATGATTGAATGCATGGATTATGGAGAACAAGTTATGTTTTAGAAATTAGTATTTATGGTGCTTACCAGTATAGAGATCACTATTTTACATGTTATTATATTATGGTGAATTTGCATAATAGCACCTACATTCTTGATTAATTGGTTGAAACAAGCATTTAGGTGAGAAAAAGAAAAGCATGAAGTAGCATGCATATCTATTGAGTTTCCTGAATAAACGAGACACTATTTATTAATTTAAATAGGCTAATTTCTCCCTGTGGAGACGACCTAACTATTTATGTTTAGATTTCAAAAATTTAAATGTTTTGGAAAGCGATTTTCTACTACGCGATTAAATACAACGACACATCATTTTATGATAAAGTTTTCAACGAAAACGAAGATCGCTCTTTCAATGCCTCCATGGATACTTTTAATCAATCCCAACAACCCAGATTGAATGTTAATGAGGTCCATGACTCTCATTCATTTGATATGGAATTGATTTGTAATAAACTAGATAAGGTGGACCTGGTTATCAAAAGAATGGAAGAGTGGATGGCTAGAAACTCTACAAATACTCCTTGATCCACTCAATCACAGAACTCAGGATTCCATTCTTTACAAGCTCCTACTGGACAGGAGTTCGTAAATCAATTGGAAGTGGCTCAACCTGTGAGCTATCATTACTCGGAATCCACTATCATTACTCAGAACCCCACGGGTTCCAAATTGGGGCCTTTGATCTTAGTTTCTTTGATCACTCTCCTTCTTTCCCACCATTGTTGCCTTATGAGGATGTTTATGCTGTATAGGAGAATGTTAAGTCCAACCCATATCTAACTCTTATAATCCAGGTTGGAGGAACCACCCTAACTTCTCTTGGAAAAATCCAGGGCAGAAGACCCAAATCTGACCCAGAATCCATGCATCGCAAAGACCAATGGGTCATGGTCATGTATACACTCAGCTACCCCATAATCAAGTCAATCAGCTAACCTGGAATGCTTGTCAACCTGTAGGGCAGGCTGATTTGAACCAATAGATGGTAGAGATGCAAGGATCCATGCTCCAGCTTATGTAACAAATGAAAACCTCGCTGGAAAACTTGCAATCTGGGATCATTGCTAATTCTCGTTAGCCTGGATCTCTACCATCTCAACCTGCACCCAACCTTCACAACATATAGAATCAGGGCAATCAAGCGCAGGGGTACGGGAATCAAAGGGACCCACACGTACATGCTTAGGTGGTTGAGTAGGGTCCTTCTTCTGCTTCTTCATCCAATCTGAGTTATTGGGTGAATCAAGCCCCTCTGATCTTTCCTAACCTTCCCCAAGACCCAAACCCATATGCTTCTGCAAATTCTGTTACCTTGAGGAGTGGACGGCAAACCCAGAACCCAAAATTTCCCTCTTCTAGTCAATCACACCCTAGTGAGCCTGAGGAAGGAAAAGAGAACACTGAAGAAGAGATTAAGGCTCAGGAACCTGATTCCAAAGATCTAACTCATGTTCCATTCCCTGAAGCCTTACTTAAACCCAGGAAAAAGTCTGTTGATAGTGACGAGGAGCTCTTGAGTATATTCAAGAATGTTGAAATCAATATCCCACTCCTCAATGACATTAAACACATTCTAGCTTATGCTAAATTCTTAAAGGATTTATGCACTCAAAAGCGTAAGCTGAGGGAATCTGCCTCGAGGAAGGTGATACTTTCTGAGTAGGCTAGCTCTGTTATCTTGCATCACCTTCCTCAGAAAAAGAGAGATCTAGGTGCTCCATTGATTTCATGTGTTATCAGGGATTACACTTTTGAAATGGCACTTTTGGATCTAGGTGCATCCATTAACCTAATCTTGACTTCTTTTTATGAAAAGTTCGGATTAGGTGAACTTAGGCCGACCTCAGTAACGCTGCAATTAGCAAACCATTTGGTGACAAACCTGAAAGGTGATATTGAGGATGTTATCGTCAAGGTTAAGGACTTCTACTTTCCTATAGATTTCCTTATCCTTGACATGGATGTACCTGAAGATTTAAGGAACACACCCATCATTCTGGGGCGTCTGTTCTTGGATATCATTAAGGCCAATTTTAACTGTGAAAGCGGTAGTATGGAATTAGCCTTTGGAGATAGAAAAATGAAACTTGATATTTTTAAGGCGATTAACAAATTAGGGGATTGTGGATATATTGAGGAACTTGAGGATGATGATTTGAATGTTGAGACTTGTATGGCTTTTACTGTCCTTGAGAATTCCTCCTGTACTGATGAACTCAACCCACAACCCTCCGTGACAGACCCACCACACCTTGAGGAGGTTGCTGATTTTGTTCATTTGCAACCTCTTCCATTAAATTGTCCTGATGAATCTTCATTAGCATCCTCCTTACCCTCCATCCTAAACCCACCCTAGCTCGAAATGAAATCATTGCCTGAGAGTCTGAAATATGAATTTTTAGGACCTAAGAAAATGCTCCCTGTGATTATAAGTGCAAAATTGACTAAGGAGCAAGAGATGAGACTGATTAAGGTCCTAAAAGCACATAAGGAGGTAATTGGTTGGACCATCCATGACCTTAGGGGGATTGAGCCATCTTATTGCAATCATAGAATTTTTTTGGAAGACGGATCCCGCCCTTCTTGCCAGATGCAGAGGAGATTGAACCCTAATGTGTGAGAAGTGGTCAAGAAGGAAATCATTAAGTGGCTCGACACAGGAATAATTTATCCAATCTCATATAGTCCCTGGGTTAGTCCCGTGCAAATTGTTCCCAAGAAAGCCGGGATTACCGTTGTGACTAATGAGAAAGGAGAATCTATCACAACTTGTTTAGCTTCCTCTTAGAGAGTCTGTATCGATTACAAGAAGCTGAACACAACCATGAAAAAGGATCATTTCTCTCTGCCTTTCATCAACCAAATCCTTGCAAGGTTAGCCAGGCAAAGGTATTTTTGTTTCTTGGATGGTTAGTCGGGATACAACCAAGTCCATATCCATCTTGAGGATTAGAAAAGATGACTTTCACCTGTCCCTATGGAACCTTTGCATTCCGTAGAATGCCATTTGGGCTTTGTAATGCACCTGCGACTTTTCAAAGGTGTATGGTAGTCATTTTCTCAGACATGGTGAGAGAGTTTATGGAAGTTTTTATGGATGATTTCTCAATTTTTGGATATTCTTTTGATTCTTGCCTGGCTAACCTTGAATTGATCCGTAAGAGTGGTTGGTCCTTTGCTGGGAAAAGAGTCACTTCATAACACAAGAAGTCATCATTTTGGGTCATGTAGTCTCTGAGTGAGGAATTGTAGTTGATAAAGCTAAGGTGGATGCTATATCCAAACTTCTTCCTCCCACATCTGTTAAACAAATTAAATCATTTCTTGGTCATGTGGGATTTTATAAGAGGTTCATCAAGGATTTTTCTAAGGTTACTCGACCTTTGAGCAACCTTCTAGCCAAAGATACGCCGTTCGATTTTGACGAATCATGCCACAAGGCATTTGATTTTCTTAAAATGGCAGTCACTTGTGCTCTGGTACTGCAACCACCAGTTTGGACAACCCCATGTGAGATCATGTCCGATGCTTCTGATTATGCGGTCGGGGCTATTTTGGGTCAGAAGATAGACAAGAAGCCCTCTGTCATCTACTACTCTAGCAAAACTCTAGACGAGGCTTAGAGAAACTACACTATTACTGAAAAGGAATTGCTAGCTATAGTATTTGCATTGGAAAAATTCAGGGCTTATCTCTTAGGATCTCATGTTGTAATTTATACTGACCACTCGACCTTGAGACATCTCTTGGCTAAAAAGGATGCCAAACCTTGGCTCTTCTGATGGATTCTTTTACTTTAAGAATTTGATCTTGAAATTAAAGACAAATCTGAAGCACAAAATGTGGTGGCGGACCATCTTTCGAGACTCCTAAGTGATTCTTCTTATCCAGATATTCCAATTACTGATACTTTTCCGGATGAGACTATTCTTGTAGTTTTAGGTGTCCAAACCCCTTGGTTTGTAGACATAATTAATTATTTGGCCATTGGTAAAATCCCCCAAGATTGGACCAAGCAACAATGGGATGGACTTATATCTGAGGCCAAATATTACTTTTGGGATGACCCTGAACTATATCACATCAGCTCTGATTAGATTATTCGCCGATGTGTTCCGGAGAATGAGTTCCAAAGCATACTAGAGTTCTGCCCTGCATTTACGTGTGGTGGACATTTCTCCGGGTAAAAGACGACTGCAAAAATTTTGCAATCTGAATTTTATTGGTCATTTTTATTCAAGGATGCCCAGGAATTCTCAAGGTTGTGTTCTTGATGCTAGGCACTCGGGAGTATAGCCAAGAGAGACATGATTCCTTTAAACCCAATTCTTCCTATCGAAATCTTTGACGTTTGGGGCATCGATTTCATGGGACCCTTCCTCCCTTCATTTGGACACCAGTACATTCTTGTAGCTGTTGACTACATGTCCAAATGGATTGTGGCTATTCCCACTAGAGCCAATGACCACAAGGTGGTTATTGATTTTGTCAAGAAGAATATCTTTAGTCAGTTAAGGATTCTCAGGGCCATCATCAGTGATGGTGGTACTCACTTCACCAATGTCCAGTTTCGCAATTTACTGCAAAATACAGGGTGAATCATAGAATTTTCACACCTTACCATCCCCAGACAAATGGATAGGCCAAGATCTCTAATTGGGAGATCAAGAACATCCTGCAAAAGGCGGTTAGGCCTGATAGAAAAGACTGGACTCAAAAGCTTGATGACACTCTTTGGCCCTATTGTATGGCATGCAAGGCACTTATCGGCATGTCACCATTGAGTTTGGTGTATGGAAAGGCATATGTAATTTACTCATTAAGATTGAACATAGGGTATTCTGGGAAATCAAGAAATGACACTTTGATTTAAGTTTAGTCAGAAAGATTATGAAACTCCAACTATCTGAGTTGGAGGAACTTAGAAATGGAGCATACGAGAATGCCAAGATCTATAAGGCTAGGACCAAAGCTCTTCATGACCAGTTAATTTCTTGGAAGAGCTTTGAGTCGAATCAGAAGGTTTGGCTCTTTGATTCTCGACTTAAGCTCTTTCCGAGCAAGCTTAAGTCAAAGTGGAACGGCCCATTCATCATTGATCTGATATTCCCAAATGGAGCCATTGAGATTTTTGATCCAAAGACGGGTAATTCTTTTGAGGTCAATGGACAACGTCTGAAACCTTATGTTGATCGCGCTATTCCAGATCTCATCCCAGACAAGGTTGCTTTAACCTTAATCTGACTTTCTTTGGCTAGACCTTACCTAGTTGATGGCACTAAACTCAACACTTGTACAGTCTAAATCAGAGCTGATCAGAGCAACATGGAATACAGGTGATATTTTTCATTCTGCCCTTTTGTCTTGCCTTTTATTTTCAATGAGGACATTGCATGAGTTAGGCATGGGGGGTGGATTCATTTTTTGAATCATATTGTCAGCTCTGTGGATTTCTTATAAATTTTCCTTATTTTTCCTTTTTATTAAAAAAAGAAAAAAATTGAATTAGAAAAAGAAAACTTGGGTTTTAGAAATTTTCAATCTTAAGAAATAATACAGTAGGACCTGAACACTTAGACCCTTTAGGTCATCGAGCTTAATCAGCTTGGGTGTCCACTAAAATATGGACTTGTTTCTCGAGTTGCCATTTAAAAATTGTTTCAATTTGGTTAAATAAGTTGGGGTGATAAGTACATGACTTATCAATCCGCCCTTTGAGTTGAGAGGACTTTAAGTCTAAGCGTCTACATACTATTTGCACTGACTCGCTTTTCAACGATTTTAACGAAAATTAGGTAGCTAATGAACCTTCTAAAGTGGTATGGCTGGGAAGTTGTCAGTGGTAACAGCTCATCGGCTGGTTGTCCAGAGTCCAGTCACATGACGGTTCTTTTCTTGCTGCCTTTAGGTAAATCTTAGATCAGGAAAGCCACCTACTTTAAAAAAAAGTGAAAAAAAATAGAAAAGAAGAAAAGAAGAAAGAAATAAGCCACACTTCACTGCACAAGTATGGCTGACAAGTTGTTGGTGGTAACAGCTTATCGGTCGATTGTTCAGAACCCAGCTCACAAAAATGCACATTTAATTCCAAACACTTAAGAAGAAGTAGAGAAGTAGAATAAGCCGGGGAGATATACATTGGGTTCGCCCTTGTGTTGACCCCATAAAAATAAAAATAGGGAAAAAGCTACCGGTTGTATAAATACACCTTTAAGCAGAATTCCTTTTCAAGGTCACCTAGGGATGTAGAAATCCGAAGTTCGTTATAATCGTCAATCAATGAGTCTATCACATTTAACACATAAGGATGCTTAGTACTTAGTTCTCTTTAAGTCTTGGGTAGGTTGGATAGCCGTAGAAAGCTGCCTCGAAACCCTGAACTTAAAAATCCAAAAAAAAAAAAGAAAGGAAGAAAAAGAAAAAAAGATGCTTCTGCTTTTGAATAAGGCGAGGGCTTGGGCAGTCTACATTTTAGCAGACACCTGGGCGCTGTTGTGTCTTTGTAGTTTAGGTCTTCAGTAATTTGATCCTAGTGTTGAAAAATAACTTTTGCCTAAGTAATTTGATCCTAATTGTATTTATAAATAGCATATAGTTTTTTCTAGGGACTAGTAAAAGATAGGCATGGGGGTGTGATGTGTATACATTTAAATAGCCTAAAATGTCTATTTATGCAGTTCTTAGTATTATAGAAGCATCATGCATTATAAATAGTGCATAACACGCATCATCATGCATTTAGGTCAATTTGTATAAATTGTATAGTAATTCGCCTCTTTTTGTGGCCAGGGACAAGGCAACATTTATCAGGATCTCAGATTGAGGATTCAACCGTATGGATTTGATCAGGGTGACGATAAGAGTTCAACAACTCCAAGATTGCCCCATCGGATCTCCGTAGCATCAGATACAGTTCGATAAAGATTAGAGGTCAAGGGGCCAAGGTGGTGTAAATTTGGACTTTAGACGACAAATCCAACTGCACGGATGGGTTCAGATCAACGATCGCAGCCTAACGATGTGAAAATTGATCTAGTCCGACATATGTGGCACCATCTACAAGTTAGAGAAGATGGACGGCTTTAGCTGCTCTAACCAGCCCAGAGTCGCCCACTGGCTCTCTCTCTCTTCAAGCACGCGATCAATCTCAACCATTGGATTGAGATACAACGGATGAGAGAGCTCATGCCTTAATTCTTAAGTGCGACACACAAGTAGCTGCAACGCATTGGTCACATGCCTTCACACGAAGGTAGTGGCACATGTTCGAGGCCCTCCTAAGCTCTTCAAATCAACTGCAGCGCAGGCGCGACCAAATTCGACCGTGCGATGAAGATCGTGCAGGCGTGGGAGCGGAAACGTGGCAGTGCCAGGTGTGAGAATCGTGCATGCACGATCAGACACGCAATCGCACGCACATGCGTTAGGCGCACTGAAGAAGAAGCGGGCGAGCATTTTAAGCCACTCGATCTCTTGATTAGACGGCTGAGAACGGTTGACCTTGGACGTGCGTTGAAGTAGCTGAAGGCGAGGAGGCGGGCTTGCACATGTACCTTCACCCATGTTTGGGCTACATTAATGTTCATAAACGTCACTAAAGACACTGAAATTAATGTTTAATAGCTAAAATGACTTATTTGCCCCTCTATTCTTCAACTATAAAAAGGCCCTACGACCCCCACATTCTTTTCATCCCTTCGATCATCTCTCTCCCTCTCTAAGAGCTAAGAACTCAAGTTCTAAAGCTTGCTCAAGTGCTCCCAAGCTATGGGAAGTTCCACTAGAGTTAAGAACAGAATTTTCCACCTCTCATCCCTTTCGCGGAGCTCTCGCCAGCTGTCTTCTCACCCCCGTTTTGGAAGTGGATCCTGCGACATCGATGCCCTGCCTTACCCCCGGTTCTTCCTGATCCATCCTCTGTCATCCGTCTTCGCTCTCCTTCTTCCAGGTGATTGTTTAAGCGAATTCGTCGTTGTTTAAGAAATGTGTCATAGTACAGGACAAAACTCGCTCAAATCACTTAAATTTATAACTCAGATTCTAAAGAAGAGTTTGAGGTTGAACACAGGGAGCAAATAATGGCAATTCAATCTCACTAATCACAAGTTAATCAGAAATGTAAGTAATTATAATCCAAACTTCATTCAGAACAACTCAAAATGATATATAGAAGAAATCAAGTATCTCAGTGTACAAAGAATGGGTTAAAATGGTGATTTGAATCACCAATTAACCCTTTGAAATTAAGCTCAAATATCTCAACAGTAATTATCAACCAGTATTCCACGTCAACTTAATATCTCAAATGAATCAACAGTATTCTGAACCAAGGCACCAGCCGAGATCAAACATTGGTATAAGGCCTTAGACGCCTTAAGTTGCCTTAGCAAGCACAACACCTAAGGAGTCAAAGGCATGAAGCTTCCTTCTCTTTCCTTCAAGCCTCAAGAGAGGCAAGGCACAGCACAGCACCAATAGAGGCACGAAAGCCTCCTAGCAGCTAAGTATAGAGAGGGTAGGAATAAGGGAAAAAAACTACCCTCTCTCTATATTCTTTCTCTCAGGTCTAAGTGTAATCGGGTCAATAGTCGGGTATATGGATCCGAGCAAAGGACTAGGTCCGCGGGCGTGGGTTGCGGATGAGGTGTGCATAGCACGTGCTAGAGGGACCCAACCCCTCATGTACTAGGCGAGGGGTCAGTGGTAGCAAAACAGGATATACTACTCAAGCGGTTCTTCCACCAACGAGGTGGGACTATGTTCCCCACCTCCCTTTGTGTGCAAGCTACAAGGGTTGAGGACTTCAATTGATGGTGAGGGAGTGGCTGGTAGTTGCAATTGGCATCTTGGATGCGAACCTGGAGGTCTTCCGCAATGTCTGGGAAGGTCAGTGAAGAAGAACACCGTTTGAAGACGTTGGACGACGTTGGAGAGGGAGGTGCTGGAGCTTTGCCAGAGTGGAGGAAGATGACGGAGTTCAGGGTGCATTGGTGATGGATCCTAGAGGCTAAGGGGTTGGGAATGATCAGGAGGAGGAGAGGAAGAGATAGAGTGACCTAGAGAGGGAGATGGCGGAGGGAGGCGACTGTTGTGACTTCGTCAGATTGCTTGTCGCGCGCGCCTTCTTCTATGCCTATCCGCACCCACGTGTGCGATGGGGCACGCAGAAGCACGTCATCGTGCGCGTGGCAATCCAAGGCTCCTCCATGTGCCACGTCTCTGCTTCTCGCCTGCCCGATCTCCATCTGGTGGTTGGATTGCACCTGCTCCCATGCCCACGAATGCGTGCCTCACGTCTTGCCAACAGCGGCATAACCACTATGCTACCTCCACTTCTTTGTCGCACTTTTGTTTAAGGCGCGCGTGCTTACGGCCGTTGGATCAAGATCCAACGGCCCAGATCTCGCCTCGTCGTGGATTCATAAGCTGAGGAGCGGTGCTGCGGCCAATTTGGGAGGCTGTGATGGCACCACGTGGCGCCATCATGGCCGTCCATCTTCTGTGATATGTAGAAGGTGCCACAGATGTTTGATTGAGCCAATTTTCGCATCGTTAGGCTGCGATCATCGACCCGAACCCATCCGTGCGATCGGATCTGTCGTTTGAAGTGTGGTTTGGTACCATCTTAGCCCTTGATCTTTAGGCTTCCTCGGTCTATATCTGGTGCTACGGATGTCCGATCAGGGAGATCTTGGAGTCGTTGAACTCCAATTGTCGCCCTGATCAGATTTGTACGGTTGGATATTCGATCTAAGGCCTCGATTAAAGGTCACCCTATCCTTGACCATAAAAGGAGACAATTACTATACAATTTATAGAATTTGACCTAAATGCATGATTATGCATGTTATGCAATATTTACAATGTATGATGCTAATATGACACTAAGAACATGCATTAAAAGACATTTTTGGCTATTTAGTTGTATGCACATCACACCCCCATGCCTATCTTTTGCTAGTCCCTAGCAAAAACTACATGCTATTTATAAAAGAATTAGGGTTGGATTACTCGGGCAAAAGTCATTTTCAACATTAAGAAATTTTTACTTAGGACCTGAACTTTCAAAGACACAACAGCGCCTGGGTATTTGCCAAAATGCAGACTACCTCAAGCCCTCGCCTTATTCAAAGAAGGATATCTTTTTCTCCTTTTTCTTCTTTTTTAATTTTTTTTGGATTTTTGAGTTTAGGGTTATAGAGTGGCTTTCTATGGCCACTCAACCCACCAAAGACTTGATGAGAACCCTACATTCTAAGCATCTTTTTGTGAATGTGATAGACTCGTTGATTAACAATCAGAATGGACTTCGTGTTTCTAGGTCCCTAGGTGACCTTAAAAAGAATTCTACCTAAAGGTATATCTATACGACCGGTAGCTTTCTCCCTACTTTTATTTTTATGGGGCCAACACAAGGGTGAATCCAGTGTATATCTCCTCGGCTTATTCTACTTTTCCGCTTCTTCCTAAGTGATTTAGGAATTCGACGTGCATTTCTTTAGCTGGGTTCTGGACAACCTACAAATGGGCTGTTACCCACAATAACTTGCCAATCATACTCGTGCAGTGAAGTGTGGCTTCTTTTTTCTTTTCTCCTTTTCTCTTTCTTCTTTTTTTCTTTTCTTCTTGGACTTTCTTTCTCTCTCTCTTTTTTTTTTAAGTAGGTGGCTTCCCTGGTCTAAGATTTACCTAAAGGCAGCAGGAAAAGAATGATCCAGTGGTTGGGTTTTGAAAAACCTACCTATAGGATGTTACGCACGATAACTTGCCAGCTGACTGGTCGATTGTTCTCTTTAAAGTCGTTTGCAGTTTAATGTTGTGGAAAAATTGACTAATCAGTATTTAAGAAGAAATAACCACTCGCAGAGGAGCGGGTCGTATCCACAGGGAGGCAATGACATATTAAAATTTGCAACAGATAAAAACGTTTGTTCGCAGTCAGTTTGGACAAGAATCAAGCCAAGATTGCCTTCAGATTAAGGTTTAAGCAAGAAACAATGCTGAAAAAGCAATTCTGAGAAACTAGAGGATATTTTCCGCAATGCAGAATCAATAAAATATGATTAAAAAGTGATAATGGTAGAAAATATAATTTCTAATTGGCAGGTTATTGTAGCAAAACAGGGGAATTTTTCCCCTTTGTCTTATGCGACGAGAAGTGGATGGCCGGGTGTAGGAAGCTCGGAGGAAGTCCCTTGGACCGAGGGCTTCGAAGCGGTGGTGGTGGCGTGTCGTGCGGCGGCCGGAGGCGGCCGGACGAGCTCCGACGGAGGTGCTGCAGCCGGTGAGCGCGTGCGGCCTATTGGCGGTGAGGACTGCCGCGCGCTGCTGCTGGCATGGCTTTAGCCGGTGATGCCGCGCATGTGGCTTCAGGCGGGTGCGCAAGCTGGTGCGCGTGGAGAGCGGGTGCTGCTGGCGGTTCTGCAGGCGCGGGAGGAGGTTCGGCAGGCGCAGTTGAGGTTGCAGATGCGGGGAAGGTGTGCGCGGTTGTGCGGGTCTACAGGCGTGGGAAGAGGGCACTGCAGGCTGAGGAGGGCGTGCGTGGTTGGAGATGAGCGGGTGGGCAGCCTCTTGGCAGAGGGCGCGGGAGCGGCTGGAGGTGAGCGGGTGGCTCTGCAAGCGCAGGAAGAGTGCGGCTGCAGGCTGAGCGAGTGCGGGTGCGGTTGGAGGGGGCATGCGCGGAAGGTGGAGTGGGCGGATGTGGTTGTGCGGGTGCGGGTAGACTTGAGGCGGGTATGCAGGCGGGTGGTCGCAGGTGAGTAGGTAGCTTCAGACGTCCGGGAAATTTTTCGGATGTCTTAAGTGACTGAAAGGGTGGTTGAATGGTATCTGCGGAGATGGTGGTTGGTGACGACGGCGAGGGAGATGCACGCTAAGGTGCTCACGGTAATGCGGGCGAGCTCCGGATGGCAGTGTGGCCTGTCACACCACACGCCCACGGTGGTGGAGACTCGCCGCCATGGTAGAGGCCGGCAGTATGGAATGGAAGAGAGAAGGTCTGTCTGCACAGTGGTGGGTCGGTGGTGGAGGCCTCCCGAGCTCGGCTGCCTCCCTCCTCCTTTTGTAGTGTCCTGCACCAATTTGAAATCAGCTGCCCGACTAGATCCAACACATCCGCTCCTCCTTGAATGGGTTCTTCACTGCGGCAGCTGGTGGCGTTGGAGCGGCAGACAGCCATTCCTGCAAGAAGAAGAATAAAGAAAATAATGTTAAAATATTAGGGTCATTTATATACAGACCCTCAACTTCTATGTTAATGAAAACAATGTACCTAATTGGTTATCTAATTAGATGAATGCCATTCTAAGCTAATTCTAAATGCACTTAAGATATAAATGCAATGCATGGATTATGTAATTAAATTAAAACTATGAATTAATCTATTTACATCCTAATTTATGCTAAATAAATGTTAGAATTAAGCTAATGTGTAGGCACTTAAATACTTAAATAGCCCACAACTATGGGCTAATCACCAGCCAAACCACCCTAGAAGGTTCATTAGCTACCCAATTTCTGTTAAACCCGCTGAACAACAAGTCAGTGACGAATAGTGTGTAGATGCTTAGACTTAAAGTTCCCTCAAATTAGTGGGCGGGTTGATAAATCGTATACTTATCACCCAAACTTGTTTAATAAAATTGAAATAGAATTAAGGATAGCGAGCACTTGATAAATAAATCCACATTTTAGTGAATACCCAGACTGATTAAGCCCAAAGACTTGAAGGGTCTTAGTGTTCAGATCCTACTATAATATTTCCTAAGATTGAAAAGTCTTAATGCCCAAGTATTCTTTACTAATTAATTAATTAATTATTTATTTTTTAGTAAGTATAAGAAAATAAGTAGAATTTACAAGAATTCCATAGAGATGACAAATTGATTTAGAAATGAATCCACCCTCCCATGCCTAGCTAATGCAATGTCCGCATTAAGAATGAAAGAATGAAAGGAAGGTAAAATGTAGAAGATATCACCTGATTATGATGCTCGGGTCAGCTTTGAGTCATACTATACAACTACTGAGTTTAATGCCATCAGCTAAGCGAAGTCCAGCCAAAGAAATCACAACATGATGAGAGCAACCGTGTCTGAGACGGGTTCTAGAGCAATACGGTCAATAAAAGGCTTTAGACATTGACTGTTGACTTTGAATGAATTACGCATCTTTGGGTCAGAAATCTAAATGGCCCCATTTGGAAAAATCTGATTGATGATGAATGGGCCGTTCCATTTTGACCTAAGTTTGCCGGAAAAGAGCTTAAGTCGAGAATCAAAGAGCCAGACTTTCGGGTTCAACTCAAAGCTCTTGCGGGATATCAATTGGTCATGAAGAGCTTTGGTCCGAGCCTTGTAGATCTTGGCATTCTCGTATGCATCATTTCTAAGCTCCCCAACTCACATAGTTGTTGTTTCCTGGTCTTTCTGGCTAAACTCAAATCTAGATTGCACTGCTTGATTGCTCAGAATGCACTATGTTCAATTTCTATGGGTAAATGGCATGTCTTTCCATACACCAGACGAAATGGTGACATGCCGATAGGCATTTTGTACGCCGTACAGTAGGCCCAAAGAGCATCCTCAAGCTTTTGAGTCCAGTCTTTACGATTAGGCCTAACCATTTTCTGAAGAATATTCTTGATCACCTGATTGGAGATCTTGGCCTGTCCATTCGTCTGGGGATGGTAAGGTGTAGAGATTTTGTGATTTACCTTATATTTTGCCAGTAAATTATGGAACTGGGCATTAGTGAAGTGAGAACCACCATCGCTGATGATAGCCCTCGGAATCCTGAACCGACTAAAGATGTTCCTCTTGACGAAATCAATGACCACCTTGTGGTCATTGGTTCGAGTGGGAATGGCCTCGATCCACTTGGATATGTAATCAATGGCAACGAGAATGTACTGATGTCCAAATGAAGGGAGGAAGGGTCCCATGAAATCGATGCCCCAAACGTTGAAGATTTTGACAGGAAGAATCGGGTTTAGAGGCATCATATCTCTCTTGGTTGTGCTCCCAAGTGCCTGGCATCGGGAACACGACCTTGATAATTCCTGGGCATCCTTGAATAAAGACGACCAAAAGAATCCAAATTGCAAAATTTTTGCAGCTGTCTTTTTCCTGGAGAAATGTCCACCACACGCAGATGCATGGCAGAAGTCGAGTATACTTTTGAATTCAATCTCCGAAGCACATCAGTGAATAATCTGATCAGAGTCGATGCGATACAGTTCAGGGTCCTCCTAGAAGTAATATTTGGCCTCAATTTTGAGTCTATCTCGTTGTTGCTTGGTCCAATCTTGAGGGATTTGACCAACGACCAAATAGTTTACAATGTCAGCAAACCATGGGGTTTGGACACCTGAAACTGTAAGGATAGTCTCATCCAGAAAAGTATCAACAATCGGAATTTTTGGATGAGAAGAATCACTCAGAAGTCTCGAAAGATGATCTTCCACCACATTCTATGCCCCAGATTTATCCTTAATTTCAAGATCAAATTCTTGAAGCAGAAGAATCCATCGAATAAGTTGGGGTTTGGCATCTTTTTTGGCCAAGAGATGTCTCAAGGCCGAGTGGTTGGTATAAATTATGACATGAGACCCTAAGAGATAAGCCCTGAATTTCTCCAAAGCAAATACTACAGCTAGTAATTCCTTCTCAGTAACAGTGTAATTCCTATGGGCCTCGTCTAGAGTTTTACTAGCATAGTATATGACAGAGGGCTTCCTGTCAATCTTCTGACCCAAAACAACCCCAACCGCGTAATCAGAAGCGTCGGTCATGATCCCGAATGGGGCTGTCCAAACCGGTGGTTGCAACACCGGAGCACAAGTGATTGCCATTTTAAGAAAATCAAATGCCTTACGATATGATTCGTTGAAATCAAATGGAGTATCTTTGGTGAGAAGGTTGCTTAGAGGGCGAGGAACCTTAGAAAAGTCCTTGATGAACCTCCTATAGAATCCCACATGACCAAGAAATGATCGAATTTGTTTGACAGATGTGGGAGGAGGAAGTTTAGAGATAGCATCAACCTTAGCTTTATCAACTTTGATTCCCTATTCAGGGATTACATGACCCAAGACAATGCCTTCTTGTGTCATGAAATGACTCTTTTCCCAGCTAAGGACCAATCTTTTTTTGATGCATCTTTTAAGAGTCTTTTAAAGATTAACCAAACAAGAATCAAACAATTCTCCGAAAATAGAGAAATCATCCATGAAGACTTCCATAAACTCTCCCACCATGTCTGAGAATATGGCTAGAATACACCTTTGAAAAGTCACGGGTGCATTGCATAAGCCAAATGGCATCCTACGGAAAGCAAAGGTTTCATAGGGACAAGTGAAAGTCATTTTTTCTTGATCCTCGGGATGGATAGGGACATGATTGTATCTTGAGTAACCGTCTAGGAAACAGAAGTACTTCTGCCCAGCTAGTCTTTCAAGGATTTGATCAATAAAGGGAAAAGAGAAATGATCCTTTTTCATTGCTATGTTCAGCTTCCTGTAATCAATACAATCCCTCCCAGAGGAAGCTGAACAAGTTGTAACAGATTCTCCTTTCTCGTTAGTCACAACGATAATCTCAGCTTTCTTGGGAACAATTTGCACGGGACTTACCTAAGGACTATTAGAGACCAAATAAATGATTCCTGCATCGAGCCACTTGATAATTTCCTTCTTGACCACTTCTCATATATTAGGGTTTAATCTCCTCTGCATTTAGCGAGAAGGGTGGGATCCATCTTCCAAAAATATTCTATGATTGCAGTAAGATGGCTCGATCCCTTAAGGTCATGAATGGTCCATCCAATTGCCTCTTTATGTTCCTTTAGGACCTTGATCAGTTTAATCTCTCGCTTAGTTAATCTGGCACTGATAAAACAGGAGCATCTTTTGAGGTCCCAAAAACTGATATTTTAAATTCTCAGGCAATGGTTTCAGTTTGAGCGTGGGTGGGTTTTGGATTGAGGGTAAAGATGATGTTGAAGAAGATTCATCAAGCAGAAGAGGTTGAAAGTGAATGAAATCAATAACCTCTTCAGAATGTGGCGAGTTTGCCATAGAGGGTTGCGGGTCAGATTCATCACAACAGGACGAACTTTCAATTGCAGAAACTACCATACAAGTTTCAATATTCAAGTTCCTCTATAAATCCACAATCCTTGAATTTGTTAATCGCCTTAAAAATATCTGATTTCAATTTCTGATCCCCAAAGGTGATTTCCATGCTACCTCTTTCACAGTTGATATTGGCCTTAGCGGTAGCCAGGAACGAATGCCCTAGAATGATGGGCGTGTTCCTTAGATTCTCAGGGACATCCATGTCAAGGATAAGGAAATCTATAGGAAAATAGAAATCCTTAACCTTAATAATAACATCTTCAATAACACCTTGTGGATTTGTTACCGAACGGTCTACTAACTGCAACATCACTGAAGTCAGCCGAAGTTTACCTAATCTGAATTTCTCGTAAAGAGAAGTCAGAATTAGGATAATAGATGCAGCTAGATCCAAAAGTGCTCTATCAAAAGTGTAATCTCCGATGACACAAGAAATCAAAGGAGCACCTGGATCTCTCTTTTTTTGAGGAAGGTGATGCAGGATAATAGAATTTGCCTACTCGAAGAGTACCACCTTCCTTGGAACAGATTCCCTCGACTTACACTTCTATGTGCATAAATCCTTCAAAAATTTAGCGTAAGCTGGTATGTATTTGATAGCGTCGAGGAGCGGAATATTGATTTTGACATTCTTGAATATATTCAAGAGGTCCTTGTTACTATCAACAGGCTTCTTCTTCCTAGGTTTAATCAAGGCCTCAGGAAAAGGAACATGAGTCAGATTTTCGGAATCATGCTCCTGAGCCTTTATTTCTTCTTTAGAGTTCTCCTTTCTCTCCTCTGACTCTCCAGGATTTGATAAATCAGAACAATGTGGTTGTAGATCCTGAGTTTGTTTTCCACTCCTCAAGGTAACAGAATTAGCAGATGCATACAGGTTTGGGTCTTGGGGAGGGCTAGGAAAGATTGGAGGAGCTTCATTAGCCAAAAACCTTTGATTTGAAGAAGCAATAAAGGAAGGACCCTGCTCAACCACCTGAGCATGTGTGTGTGGGTCCCTCTGATTCCTGTACCCTTGGGCTTGATTACCCGGACTCTGGATATTACGCGGGTTGGGTACGGGTTGAGATGGCAGAGATCTAGGTTGACGAGAATTAGCAATGAACCCAGTTTGCAAGTTGTCCAGCGAGGTTTTCATTTGCTGCATGAGTTGGAGCTTAGATCCTTGCATTTCTACCATTTGTCGATTCCAATCATGCTACCCTACGAGTTGACGGGCATTCCAAGATGGTTGATTGACTTGATTCGGGGGCAGTTGAGTGTAAACATGACCCTGACCCATTGGTCTTTGTGGAGCATAGTTGCTAGGCTGGAATTGGGTCTGCTACCCCAGGTTTTTCCAGGAGAAGTTAGGGTGGTTCCTCCAACCCGGATTATAAGCATTGGAGTAAGGGTTGGACCTAATGTTCTCTTGTACAGCATAGACATCCTTATAGGGTGAGGATGGAGAGAAAAAAAGGGAGGGATCAGAGAAGTTGGGATCAAAGGCCCCAGTTTGGAACCCGTGGGGTTCCGAATAATGCTGACTCACAGGTTGAGCCGCATCAAGTTGATTCACGAACTCCCATCCAGACGGAGCTCGTGCCGAATGGAATCCCGAATTCTGGGATTGAGTGGATGGAGAATTGTTCATTGTGTTTCTAGCCATCCACTTCTCCATTCTTTTAGTAACCAAGTGCACCTTATATAGTTTGTTGTAAATCAATTCCATATCAAATGAATGAGAGTCGTGGACTTCATTAACATTCGATCTGGGTTGTTGGGACTGGTTAAAAGTATCAATGGAGGCATGATTGATCTAATTCTCACTCATCTCCTCAAACAAATCGTGCACGCTATCTGCGTCTTTGTTGAGGAAATTGCCTTCGCAAGAAGCATGCACGTGATTTATGAGTTGCTCAGTCAACCCGTGGTAGAAGATCTGCACGAGTTGCCATTTCGGCACATCGTGGTCTAGACACCTCCATAATAAGTCCTGGAATCGCTCCCAGGCAACATGAAACTACTCCCCTAGAGGCTGGGTGAAGGATTAATCGCCCGTCTCAAAGCATTGGTATGTTCGACAAGGAAGAATTTCTTTAGGAAAGCCGATTTCAAATCATTCCATGTTGCGATCGGCCTGCCTATGGTCCTATAACAATGAGCGGCTTTACCCCTAAGAGAATGGGGAAAGAGCCTCATGATCATCTGCTCTTCATTCATGTTTTGTGCCTTGGTGGTCTGGACCAAAGTGGTCAAGTCCTCCAAGTGCTGAAATAGGTCTTCAGAGCCAAGCCCACGAAAGTGTTTGATTAGACTTAACACCTGGGGCTTGATTTCTATGTCTCTGGTAGGAATCTGGATGCTGGGATGTTCCCCGTAATTTGAAGGATCATAAAAATCCTTCAAGGGCTAAGTGCCCTGCATTCTTTGGAACCATTCTTGCATTCTCTGCATTTGTTCTAGATGCCTTTGAAATACCTCCTGTGGATTCTAAGGTAGAGGAGGCTGTTGATTAGCCATGGTATCAATTTGGCCAAAATCCAATCTATGCCTCCTAGAATACTCTAGTGGTCCTTCCAATCGGGGATTCAATGACCTCCTTCCCAGCATAAACTAGGAAGAGGTAGGAACAACTAAGGATAAGAATCCTGTAGCATAACAAAACAAACCTGTCCTTAAGTGGGTAGCCTAAGGATCTATAGACTCTCAGAATCCACCTTAAGATTATAGACGATTTACTCTACTTGCATCTAATCAATCCAAACAGTTAGGAGGGACTGGGGAGAAGGTTCTTCTTTCGACTTGCACCTCCGGTTCCTAGTGTACCCCCCCAGCCGCGGTCGTTTGACACTACTCCCCTAGCTAGACATCAGATTGATTGGTGACGAGTCGATTCTTCACCTTTAAAGTCGTTTGTAGTTCTATGTGGTGGAAAAATCAACTAATCAATTATTAAAATAACCACCCGCAGAAGAGCGAGTTGTGTCCACAAGGAGGCAATGACGTATTTAAACTCGCATCGGTTAAAAACGTATGTTCACAGTTAGTTTTGACGAGAATCGAGCCAAATCTGCCTTCAGATTAAGAAAGCATTAAGAGAACATGCTGAAATGGCAATTTTGAACAACTAAAGGATATTTTTTGCAATGCATCTTAATAAAATATTATTAAAAGTTGACAATGGCATAGAATGTAAATATTAATATAGCTTTTACTGTAGCAAAATAGGGGAACTTCTGACCCTTGTCCATGCGCGAGGAGGAAGGAACGACTGGAGGCGTGAAGCTCAAAGGAGGATCTCTAGACCGAGGGCTTCGTGATGGCGGTCACGGTAAAGTGTGAGATGCCCCAAGGTGGCCGGACAAAGGTACGGTGATGGTGGGTTCCGATGGCTGCTGAAGTGCCGTAGGCCGTGCGGGCGTGGACGGGCGCGGTTGAGCTCCTGGCGAGGAGGCACACGCACTGCTGCTGTTGCGTACTGCTTGCGACGTGCTGCAAGCTTCGACAGCACGCTGCAGGGTGTGCGGCGGAAGTGCAGCGTACTCTACGCGTGCGGCTGGAGGGCGGTTGCTGTTGTGTGTGGGGACGAAACTTCAGACTTCCAGGAAACTTCCCGGACGCCTTAACTGACGAGGACGTGAAGTTGCGGTGGCTGTAGTGGTGGTTGTTGGTGATGACGGCGAGGGTGGTGCACGCTAAGGTGCTCACAGTAATGCAGACGAGCTCTAGATGGTGGTGTGGCCTGTCACACTACACGCCCACGGTGGTGGAACGGACGAGAGATCAACTCTCTGCACAGTGGTGGGTTGTTGGGATGGTGACCTCCCGTACAAGGTAGCCTCCCTCCTCCTTTTGTAGCCACTTGCATGGATTTGAATGGAGAGGCGGGAGCAGATCTACATTCTCCGCTCATCCTTGAATGCAGGTTTTAGTGCGGCAGCTGGTGGCGTTGGAGTGGCGAATTCTGCAGAGAGAAGAGAAAATGATAATAATAAAAAGATTGGTTAATTATGTTCAAGCCCTCAATAAAAATGTTAATGCATGTAATGCACCTAATTGGTTAACTAATTTAATGAATGCAATTCTAAGTTAATTCTAAATGCATTTAAATATGAATGCAATGCATGAATTATGTAATTAAATCAGAAATATGAATTAATCTATTTACATCCTAATGCATGCTAAATAAATGTTAGAATTAACTTAATGTCTAGGCACTTAAATACTTAAATAGGCCACAAATATGGGCTAATCAAATACCCCTATGCCTACTTTTTGCTAGTCCCTAGCAAATCCAAGCAGAACCTAGCACTCTAAGTAGAATAGTCAACCTAATCAATCTTCCTTTAGAAACATATTAAGTTCAGACTCTAGATCTAAGGTTCCCAAGTAGTTGCTAAGTTACAGACTAGGTCGGCTAAAGACGAGTTGCAGGAACAAGTTTCCCT
Organism: Thalassia testudinum; assembly: GCA_037157565.1. NCBI lineage: Eukaryota > Viridiplantae > Streptophyta > Magnoliopsida > Alismatales > Hydrocharitaceae > Thalassia > Thalassia testudinum. The sequence goes on along the minus strand of JAZHRO010000065.1, from coordinate 10,476,838 downwards.
GATTTCTGACTCTACCCTAAGGTTTATTGATCCTTGAGATTAAAGCATCCGTGCATGTGCGTTGATCTGAATTATTTGAGTTAAAGGAAAAAAGACTTTTTTTTTTATATTCCTCTCAGTCTGACCTCAGATCAACTATCAACACGGTCTATGTCGGATTCATTGTCCCCATTACCATACCTCAAAGGGTGCCTGGCTTTCGATGCTTCGAGATAGCACCTCCCATAACGACCCCAAGAACTCTTGGCAATTGACACTTCGAGATAGTATCGCCCATGGATTTCTTAAGCGAATTCATACCTGTGGCAATTGACACTTCGAGATAGGGCTGCCCATGGTACTTGAACTACATAATGCGCTTACATGCCCCTGTAGGATGGATATCCTAAGAGACAAGCGTCGAGGAGGTAATATGTTATCATCGCATCCTCAAGGTGAGTATATACTCCACCTCTCCTGCGGCGGGAACTCTTCCAATCAAATTGTGTTTTCAAGCCTCTCCTAAGTCAAAACTAAGAGAACCAAATCTCTTTTAAGAAAGGAATTAAGTTGATTACTTACTTACACCAGACCAAGTGTGTGAAATTTGGATGCTTGGGTTACAAGGACCTGTAAACCAAAAGGTAGAACAAGACTCTAGGTACTACCCAACCTTTTAACTCAAACCCTAGCTTTCCTTCCTCAACCTCTTGAGGAATGGTCCGCAACTTAACTCCTACTTAAGTTTTTAAGTCCACAAAGGACCCTAAAGGTCTAAAGCTAGTAGCTCATTTAGCTTCTAAAGTTTGACCCTAGAATTAACTTAGTCTACCCTAGAGTTCTAATTTGCTTAAGAATGCAGGACCTAGCCAGTTAAGCTCAAATTTTTTTTTTAAAATTATTTTGATTATTTTTATTTATTTTTTATTTTTAATTTTTTTTATTGCAAATGTATGCATGTTATAAACAAAATGCCTTAAGTCCTCTCCCCCATGCCTGGTTCAAACAATGTCTTCATTGAAAACAAAAATAGTTAAAGGAAGATATTACCTGAGGCGGAGAATGGTAGGAGCTAAGGCTCTTCAAGAGTGACCTCGTCAACCAGATGGCCATCCAAAGTAATGTATGGTTTTAACCGTTGACCGTTGATGATAAAGGGAGTTGCTGAAGAGGAAGGGTTTTTAATCTCCACAGCTCCATGCAGAAGTACTTTAGTGATTATGTAAGGCCCATCCCAAGGAGATTCCTAGGAAAAAGCCAGACTTGTTGATTGGGCTCAAAGGTCTTTCGAAGTATAAACTTATCATGCAAGACCTTAGTTCTTTCTTTATAAGCTTGAGAGGTGTCATAAGCATCATTCCTCAGCTCCTCAAGCTCACTTAATTCTAGAAGTCGTGCCTTACCCGCCTTCTCTAAATCCATGTTAACACTTCGAATAGCCCAAAATGCCTTATGTTCCAGCTCAACAGGTAAATGGCATGCTTTCCCATACACAATCTGAAAAGGAGAAGTACCCAAAGGGGTCTTATAGGCCGTTCGATATGCCCACAAAGTATCATCGAGCTTTTGGGACCATTCTTTCCTATTAGGTCTAACGGTCTTTTCCAAAATATTTTTAATCTCCCTATTCGACACTTCAACCTGGCCACTTGTCTGAGGATGGTAAGGGGTAGCGACCTTATGAGTCACTCCCAAACTCCTGATTAGCCGATTGAAGTGGTGGTTTCGGAAATGAGGTCTTCCATCACTTATAATGGTCTTGGGGTAGCCGAAACGGGATATGATATTGGCCTTCACAAATTTCAAAATGATAGAGTGGTCATTTGTGCACGTAAGAATAACCTCTATCCATTTAGAGACATAATCAACTGCCACCAAGATATATTCATCACCATGGGACGACGGGAAGGGTCCCATAAAGTCAATTCCCCACACATCAAAAATTTCAACAGATTGAATAGGATGTTGAGGCATTTCATTCCTCTTCCTAATCGTTCCAGTCCGTTGACATTTGATACATGCCTTAACAAAATTATGAGAATCCTTAAATAAGGAAGGCCACCAAAAATCGGACTGGAGAACCTTAAAAGTAGTTTTCTTAGCACCAAAGTGTCCTCCACAATGAAGTTCATGGAAAAAACTCAGCACACTTTGTTGTTCCTCTTCAGGTACACAACGTCTCAATACTTGGTCTTGTCCAATTCTAAATAATTCGAGCTCTTCCCAATGAAAGTATCTTACTTGGGAAATGAATCTCTTTCTTTTCTGCTCATCCCAAGAGCCAGGAGTTTGTCCAGTGACCAAGTAGTTTACAGTATCTGCATACCAAGGTAAAGTTGGTGTTACCGCTATCAGAATTCCATCGGGAAATGTCTCGCGAATGTCTCCAGAAAGAGAGTCATTAAGAGGAAGGCGAGACAGGTGATTAGCCACAACATTTTCTACTCCTTTCTTTTCACGTATTTCCAAGTCAAATTCTTGAAGGAGTAGGATCCACCTAATCAGACGTGGCTTAGAATCTTTCTTAGCAATGAGATGTTTCACTACCGCATGATCAATAAAAATAACCACCTTAGACCCAAGTAGATAAGACCTAAACTTCTCCAGAGCAAAAACTACAATAAGTAATTCTTTTTCAGTGGCAGTGTAGTTTTGCTGAGGTTCGGTTAAAGTCTTGCTTGCATAATGCAGCACATGAGGTCTTCCCTCAACCCTTTGTCGAAGGACTGCTCCCACTGCATAATCCGAAGCATCACACATCAGCTTAAATGGGAGTGTCCAATCAGGAGCTTGGAGAATAGGTGCAGAGATCAAGGCCTCCTTTAGAGTTTGAAAGGCCTCGGCACACTTTGAATCAAAAATCAAGGAAGATTCCTTCACCAACAAGTCACAAAGTGGCCTAGAAATTTTGCTAAAATTTTTAATAAAGCGCCTATAAAATCCGGCATGGCCCAGAAAGGATCTAATCTGTTTGACATTCGTAGGCAATGGGAGTTTGGAAATAGAATCAATCTTGGCTTTATTTACTTCCAAACCTTGCTTGGATACAACATGCCCAAGTACAATTCCTTTCTGTACCATGAAGTGACTTTTCTCTCAGCTGAGGACTAAACCAGTCTCCTTACATCGCTTCAACACATTCTCTAGGTGCAGGAGACACTGGTCGAAAGATGAGCCATAAATGGAGAAGTCATCCATAAACACTTCAACACACTTGTCAATCATGTCCGAAAAGATAGACATCATACACCGCTGGAAAGTTGCAGGGACATTACATAATCCAAACTGCATATGCTTGAATGCAAAAGTACCGTAAGGACTCGTGAATGTTGTCTTCTCTTGGTCATCAGGAAAGACTGCCACCTGATTGTACCCAGAATATCCATCGAGAAAGCAATAGTACTTATTCCCTGCCAATTTCTCGAGAATTTGATCAATAAAAGGCAGAGGAAAATGATCCTTTTGGGTAGCGGTGTTCAGCTTGCGGTAATCAATACAGACCCTCCATCCAGTTGAGGGTCTAGTGACAACTTGTTCACCTTGGTCATTGAATTCCACAGTAAAGCCTACCTTCTTTGGTACCACATGAATAGGACTTACCCATTTACTATCTGCAATGGGATATATTATCCCAGCGTCCAACCACTTCAAGATCTCCTTTTTTACCACCTCCCTCATATTAGGATTCAGAGGTCTCTGCATGTCCCTAAATGGCTTAATGGAATCATCAGTATAAATGTGGTGCATGTAGAGTGTAGAGTCTATACCCTTAATGTCAGCAATGCTCCAAGCAATAGCTTCGTTGTGCCTAGACAAGCATTCAATCAAGGCTCCCTCCTGTGCCTCAGATAGCACAGCCGAAATGATAATGGGGAGAGTATCATTGGCACCTAGGAAAACATACTTGAGAGTGTCAGGGAGGGGTTTCAACTCAAGGTCGGGGGCTTGTATGGTTGAGGGTTTCATAATAGATGTCCCCATCTCAGGTAGCAGATCTACCTTCGGCGGAAATGATGGGGGAAGAGACTCAGCAGAAACACCTAGCAATTCCTCAAGTTCTAGTATATCCCCTTCACATTCCTCCAAGAGATGGGAATGCTCATTTAGCATGACATGCTAAAGAGGGTCATCACATAACATTGCAGGGGTTGCCTCTTCAATCAGGTCCTCTATCACCTCAACTTGAGAACAATCCTCAAGTCCAGCTTGTTTGTAAGCATCAAACACACTAAGCCAGATTTTCCTGTTCCTAAAGCCCATTTTCAATGCCCCTAGTATTGCAATTAATTGAAGCATGTGAAGTTGCAAGGAAGGGGCAGCCCAAAATGATGGAGGGTTTGGTTGGCTTGTTGGTAGGGTCAGTGTCCAAAACTAAGAAGTCAATAGGAAAGAAGAAATCCTCCACTCTTATGAGGACATCTTCCAAAATTCCCCATGGTGTCTTAAGTGATCGATCAGCAACTTGAAGCATTACAGGGCTAGGCTTCAGATTGCCTCCCCTAAGTTGTTCATACACGTAGCTCGGAAGGATGTTCACCCCCGCACCCAGATCAAGTAGAGCCTCATCAATTTGTAAGTCACCAATAACTACTGAGATGTATGGGGCTCCTGGGTCCTTAAGTTTTGGGGGTGTGCCATGTTGAACAATTGAGCTAATAGAATATGGCAGGGCAACTTTTGATTGGACCTGTTTTCTAGATTGTTGCTTTTTCGCGCACAGGTCCTTTAAGAAGTGGGCATAAGATAAAATCTACCTGATAGCTTCAAGCAAAGGCAGGTTAATCTGCACTTGCTTGAAAGTTTCCATAATCTCATCCGTCTTATCTTTGGCTCCAGATGAGCCAGCATAAGTCTGCCCAGAGGTGGATAAGTGCTCTAGAAAAGGCACTCTAGATCTCTGGGTGGAAGGGTTGTCATGTCGAGTAAGGGGTGGAACGGGGGCAACTTCTTCCGATGAGGTGATTTCAAGCGGAGAAGATTTAGGCAAGTCTTCTCCGGTGGGGGTGAAAGTCGGGGTGGATGGTTTTTTAGGGGGTGAGACTATAGGAGCATCAGGTTTAGAAATTTCTTTCCCACTCCTCAGAATAGTCACCGCCTGAGCAAGCTCCCTAAAGACAATCCCTTTTCCTTTAGGATTTTCCTCAGCAGCACTGGGGAGCTTCCCAGTTTCCCTCTGTCTAACGGCCTCAACAAGGTGTCTTATTTGTGATTTCATCTCATGTATAGCCTTGTCATGAGATTGGATGATGGCACTTTGACTTTCTTGCATAGTTTTCAACATCACCTTCAATTCATCCATCTCAGAGGTCTTAGGTTGGGCAAAGGTCTGAGGTTGGTTCATTTGATGGTTTTGAAAGGATTGTGGTTTGTAATTCCCTGAATTTGAGACATTTCCTTGTCTCCATGAAAATTTTGGGTGGTTCCTCCATCCCTCATTATAAGTATTAGAGAAAGGGTCATTACGAGGTCTAGGATGGAACCCTTGAGCGGCATTCAGATTAGCTTGTACAAGCTCAGGGAATTGGGAGGCCAAGTGGAAATCCACAGTGGTGTGTGTATTGCCTTGGCAAATTAAGCATTCGGAAGCTTGGGATGTGGAGGTGTTAGATACGAATGAACTCGGGTTCGACATAAGCCTTTCCATGTTTTGATTCAATAATTGAATCTGATAGGCTAAATTCTGGGTGTCCCTTGCCTCATTCGCCTCCAACTTTCTTTGCATGAGAGTGGGCTTTCTATCCATGTAGGTAGAATTCAAGTGAATAGAATTCTCACTCAAAGTATCAAAAAGGTTCCAAGCTTCATCCTCAGTCTTAGAAAGAAAGGTTCCTGCACAGGCACCATCCACAGTTTGCCTATGCGAATCATTAAGTCTGGTGTAGAACCTTTCAACCAGCTGCCATTTAGGCACCTGGTGATGTGGGCAAAGTCTCAGCAAGTCGTTAAAGCACTCCCATGCATCATGGAATGCTTCCCCATCCTTTTGAACAAAACTCATAATTTCCCTCCTAAAGTGATTGGTTTTGCTCATGGGGAAGTACTTCTTCAAAAACTCCTTCTTCAGGGCATCCCAAGTGTTAATATTATCAAGGGTGTGACACCAATACTTGGCTTTGTCCTTAAGGGAGAAGGGAAAGAGGGTCCGCATTTGAGCGTCATCAGTAACGCCCTACAGCTTCACCATGGAACAGACCTCGGTGAATTCCTCTATATGCTTGTAAGGGTCTTCCCTAGTAGTACCATAAAAGGAGGGCAGCAAGGATATGGTATTGCTTTTGATCTCATAAGGATTGTCCCCTCCAGTTCTACGTAGTGCAGGGCCAGCTTGATTGGTTGGAATGAAATATTCCTTAAGGCTCCTTTGACCAGCCATTTCTATCCTTGGAAGGTTTCTTCTTAAGATTCTTTCAGGTTCAGGATCAAACACAAGTTGTCTCCTAAGAGAACGCCTACCAAGCATGCACTACAAACACAATTTAGAAGGACTTGTTTGGTCATTACAAATTTAGGCATTTGACTTTAGTTCAAATTGTAGGTGACAAAGCAAGTTTCCCAATCAATTACACACCTATTGTCAACCTTCGAAATGCCTAAAAAGACTTAGTTGGAGCTTAGGTATTCTTCCCTAAATCTCAAATGGTCAAGCAAACCCAAAGATGGAAGATCGAGGGATGCAAGTAGGCTTAAGCCTTCCTTTGAAGCTGTGCTTTCGCAATGCTTCTCAACTACCCCCAAAAATCCGTGACAGGGTATCCCCCTCTTTGGATTTACAAAACCTTTGATCTCAAGTTCCGAACACTTCAGAATCCAACGGTAGGAGGGCTCTTGTCCTAGTCGTTCCAAGACTTAGGATTGTCTAAATGCGTACTGTGGTGCAAAAGATAAAAGTGTGCATTCATCGCAAAAAGATTTTGAATCTCGAATCGCACACCACGTTTGACAATCAAGTCCTTGATTTTTAGATGTCCCTCCTTTAATTTGTCCTTTTTCAAGAATATATGTGACCACTTGTTAGATCGCTTCAAGACAAGTTATGTGGTCTTCGAATTTAGTCTAAATGCAATGCGTGATCAAGAATAGAATGCAAAGTAAGAGAATGCGTACCTTGCTTCTAGCAATCAACGATGCGAGAATGCACGCAATGCAGAGAAGTAAATCTAGAGGCTGCTCATACAGACCTAAATGGTTCGTCCTAGGGGCAGGCAGCTTCTAGCAGGCAGCTCATTTTATTATTATTATTATTATTTTTAACTACTTATGCACAAGCAAATAAAGGTAAACAATCCACAAAATAAATTAAAAAATCTAAATCTAAAGAAAAGGGAATAGGCTCCCAAAAATTACCCAACATGGGCCTAAAAAAAAATCAGGGAACAAAACCCTCAAAATATACCCCAGAACAAGGGTTTCAAACCAAATGTGCAATGAAAAATCAAGTCTAAAATCTTAATCCTACTCTAATCAAATCAGCTACTAGAGATGATTGTTGCGTCCTCGTCCTTCCCCTCCTTTGCAAGGTAGCTCAACCAATTTCTCCTCTGGCGACATCAAGGGTCGCCTCTCACGATGGCTGATTCCTCGCATAAATTTCTCGCATAGAAAAAATAATAAATGGTCAGATCACTGTGCAATGAGAAATAATAAAAAATAAAATTAGGTGAAATTATTGTGTCTGTTGCCTCCCTGGCAACGGTGACATTTGACGAGTCGATTCTTCACTTTTAAAGTCATTTGTTGTTCTATGTGGTGGAAAAATTGACTAATCAATTATTAAAATAACCACTTGCAGAAGAGCGGGTCGTGTCCATAGGGAGGCAATGACGTATTTAAACTTGCACCGATTAAAAACGTATGTTCACAGTTAGTTTCGATGAGAATCGAACCAAATCTACCTTTAGATTAAGAAAGCATCAAGAGAACATGCTGAAATGGCAATTTTGAACAACTAAAGGATATTTTTTGCAATGCAGCTTAATAAAATATTATTAAAAGTTGACAATGGCATAGAATGTAAATATTAATATAGCTTTTACTGTAGCAAAATAGGGGAACTTCTTCCCCTTGTCCGTGCGTGAGGAGGAAGGAACGGTTGGAGGCGTGAAGCTCGGAGGAGGATCTCTAGACTGAGGGCTCCATGATGGCGGTCGTGGAAAAGTGTGAGATGCCCCGAGGTGGCCGGACGGAGGTACGGTGATGGTGGGTTCCGGTGGTTGCTGAAGTGCCGCAGGCCGTGAGGGTGTGGACAGGCATAGCTGAGCTCCTAGCGAGGAGGTGCATGCACTGCTACTGTTGTGTACTGCTGGTCGCGTGCTGCAAGCGTCAACGGCACGTTGTAGGGTGTGTGGCGGAAGTGCAGTGCACTCTACGTGCGCGGCTGGAGGGCGGTTGCTGTTGTGTGTGGGGATGAAGCTTCAGACGTCCAGGAAAGTTCCTGGACGTCTTAACTGACGGGGACGTGAAGTTGCAGTGGCTGCAGTGGTGGTTGTTGGTGATGACGGCGAGGGTGGTGCACGCTGAGGTGCTCACAGTAATGCAGACGAGCTCCAGATGGCGGTGTGACTTGTCACACCACATGCCCACGGTGGTGGAATGGACGAGAGATCAACTCTCTGCACAGTGGTGGGTCGTTGGGATGGTAGCCTCCCGTACAAGGCAGCCTCCCTCCTTTTGTAGCCACCTGCATGGATTTGAATGGAGAGGCGGGAGCAGATCCACATTCTCCGCTCGTCCTTGAATGCAGGTTTTAGTGCAGCAGCTGGTGGCATTGGAGCAGCGAATTTTGCAGAGAGAAGAGAAAATGATAATAATAAATAGATTGGTTGATTATGTTCAAACCCTCAATAAAAATGTTAATGCATGCAATGCACCTAATTGGTTAACTAGTTTAATGAATGTAATTCTAAGTTAATTCTAAATGCATTTAAATATGAATGAAATGCATAAATTATGTAATTAAATCAGAAATATGAATTAATCTATTTACATCGTAATGCATGCTAAATAAATGTTAGAATTAACTTAATGTCTAGGCACTTAAATACTTAAATAGCCCACAAATATGGGCTAATCAATCGGTACAAATAGGTTAATCATAAACAATCTTAGACCAGGCCCGAAGAGCGATAAGTCCTTAAGGCCAATGCCTACTTGATTTTATTTTGGCCTGGGATTGTAGTTCTTATGGAATGTGGTGGGTCCTTAAGATGGGTTGTGCCCTTAATGATCAATTGAGTATGTGTGAGTGCATGCACAACTAGGGTTTTCAAGCAAGATTTTTTTTGATGAGTAGATTTGAAGGTTCAAATCTTGCTTAACTAGCTTTTAGGGTTTGGAATTAGGTTAATTCAATTAAGTTTTGAGGCAAACCAGATTTTCAAGCACGGGTGAAGATCTTTTTCCTTTTGAAATCAAAAGTAAAGTGGAGTGCCTGGTGTTGACCTAAATTGAAAACCCTAAGGGGAAGCTACTTGGTAAGTTGATTTTAGGTTAAGTTGTGCTGCTGAAACAACTCAAACAATTGGCCAAAATTGCACCACTAAGTTAGGCACACAATAATTAACCTAGACTGATTTCTACTCTTTTATATGTTGATTTGCGTGTACCGGTTCCATAGATCAGAATCCGGTTGAGTAGATAAAAATCAATTAGGTTATGTGCCTTGAATGTGGGTGTATGTAGTGTGTATGTTGATTTATCCCACAAGAAATATCTTTTTGTTGATTTTTTTTTTTTATGCGGGTGAGATGAATGTGAGTGGAAATCCAAGCAACCAAACTAACCCTAAGATTTATGCAAACACCTAGGTTAATTGAAGTTTGAATTAATGTGGTGAAATGGAATCTATGGAGGGGGAAGAATGGAGAGCACTTACAGTTGTCTTCAATTGCACTTTACTTCGATCTACCACTTGAAGAATCCTTGTGAAGGTACCTACAAAATAATAGATGAGAAATAAAGGAAGTTAGAAAACAATAAAGTGTGAAATGCTGAAAGAAAATCGAAACTCGTTGCCTCCTTGGCAACGACGCCAAAATGTTGAGATGAGGAAGACTATGCGATCGAAGTTGGATTTGAAAAACTCGTCGTTGTAGTTCGATTTGCAAAGAAATCCATCAACGGAGAAATTTATACCAAAACTCTAAGAATTCCGGGTCTAACACAGGGAGGCAATGTCGATCTTAAATCTGCGATTATATTTTTTTTGTGTTTTTTTTGAAAACGAGATAAATTCAATGGAATTGATATAAACAATAAGAGAGAGAGAAAGAGAGAGAGAGAGAATAATCACTTGATATAATAAAAATATTTTTACAACTAGAAAGCAGGAAATGATTACAACTTGAAAGCGGGAAATTCTATTCTAGAAAGTGAGAAAGTGATTAAAAAGAAGGGAGAGAGATGTTATCCCCCTCGACGAATGCGTGGAGGACAAGCTGGATGGAGCGACACCTGGAAGACAGAGGATGGAGCAGGAAGGAGGATGAAGTAGGAAGAAGCGGGAACAAGGCAGCACGTCGCCGTTGTTGCAGGATCCACTTCTGGAATAGGGTCGAGAAAATTGGATTTGGCTCTAGAATAGCATCCTGGGTGTGGGACAAGCTTCTCTTGAGCTTTGGAGAGGGAGAGAGGAGAAGGAAGGGATGAGGATTTTGTAGGGTAGAGGTCTCCTTTTATAGTTGCAAGGATAGGGGGCAATTTGGTCATTTCATAATTAAAACATTAAATGAGGGGGTCTTTACTGACAGATTTAAGCATCACTTAAAAAGAGACCCTACGTCACAGTAGCCTCGCCTGCCGTGCACATAACGCTCGCACACGTTCTCAAAATCTCAGCCATCCGATCGTGAGATTGGACGGCTCAGATTTCTCCTCGCGTGTGCCTTCTTCTGTGCCTAACCGCGCCCAAGCGTGCAATGGGGCATGCAGAAGCGCGTCATCGTGCGCGTGGCTATCCAAGGCTCCTCTATGCGACACATCTCCGCTTCTCGCCTGCCCGATCGCCATCTGACGGTTGGATTGCACCCACTCCCGTGCCCACGCTTGATTCGAGGCGTACTGCGTTTCGAAGGCATGCCTCACGCCTTGCCCGTAGTGGCGTAACCACTGCATTGCCTCCCCTTCTTTGTTGCGCTTTTGTTTTAGGTGCTCGTGCTCACAGCCATTGGATCAAGATCCAATGGCCCAGATCTCATCTCATCGCACCTTCATAAGATGGGGAGCAGTGCTGCGGTCGATTTGGGTGGCTGTGATGGCACCACGTGGCGCCATCACGGCCGTCCATCTTCTGTGACATGTAGAAGTGCCACGAATGTTGGATTGAGCTAATTTTCGCACCGTTAGGCTGCGATCATTGATCCGAACCCATACGTACGATCGGATTTTCCCTCTGAAGTGGGGTTTGGTACCATCTTGGCCCTTGATCTTTAGGCTTCCTCTGTCTATATCTGGTGCTACGGATGTCCGATCAGAGCGATCTTGGAGTCGCTGAACTCCAATTGTCCCTCTGATCAGATCCGTATGATTGGATCTTCGATCTGAGGCCCTGATTAAAAGTCACCCTATCCCTGACCATAAAAGGAGACAATTACTATACAATTTATACAATTTGACCTAAATGCATGATTATGCATGTTATGCAATATTTTCAATGTATGATGCTAATATGACACTAAGAACATGCATTAATAGACATTTTTGGCTATTTAGATGTATACACATCAGGTGTTGAAGCGGATAACGTACGCAAACGAGGTTGAGTTTTGAAAACTTGTCGATGTAGTATGATTTGCGAAGAAATCCGTCAACAGATAAATTTATCGAAACTCGAAAGAATTTCGGGTCGAATACAGGGAGGTGGACGTTTGATTCAAAATCACATTTGTTTTATTGTCACGAAGCAGATTAGCTGGTCGAATAGAATCTAAACTAGCTGTTCGTAGCGTTAAGTTGGGGTTTAAAAAGTGTTGCATTGTAGTATAGTCGAAATATCATTCAAAACAAATACAATTTTATTACTCGAAAAGATTTCTGAGGTCGAACACTGGGAGCAAATTGGTATTTAGAAATCAAGATCACAATTCAAATTAAAAGATATTGCAAAAAAATCAGTAGCAATGTGCAAAAATATGGGACTAAAATGGTGATGTAGATCACCAAATACTCCAAGTAACTCAATGTATGAATATGCAATGAGAACTAGAATCTATCGTCTGATGAAGGAATCAGTTGACTTAAAGTGTCTAATCCTTCTTCTTTGCTTCTTTTCTTCTTCTCTATCTTTGTCGCTGCTGTTCTCTTCTTCTCTATCCTTCTTCATCCTTTGCCTTGGCTTTCTTCTGCTCTGACTTCCTCTTCTTCTTCTTTCTCTACCTTCAACCCTGTAAGCCTTCTCTTCTTCCTTCTCTTCTTCTTCATCTTCCTTCTACTTCCAACCCTGGCCACCTCTTCTTGTTTAGAATCTACTAAGTGTCAGCCAGAGATCCCTATAGGAAAACCCTACCCCTACTCGCGCGACTCTCCTCTCTTTCTCTCTTAGGATCCGCTCCCCAAGAGCCACATAGGTATTCAGGTTATCGGATCTAGCGCATACCCAAGTCCAGGCCCACTGGCGTGCGGTGGTGGGCGAGGAGTGCAGGTCGAGTCGGGTCAGCCAGGTCTGTGGGTGAGGTGTCATGGACGAGACCGGGTCGGGTGAGTGGGACCTCACCACATGTATCTGAGGCGAACAGATGATATCACAAAATCAATTAATGCGGGTGCGCGGCCTCAGAACTTTCCGAGGTAGGGCTATCCACTCACCCCTTTTCTCGCAAGCCCGCAGTAGAGATGGTGCTTCCAATTGCAGCAGTTGCAAAGGCTCTCGACTCCAATTGAAGACTTGGGTGCGTGCGTGAGGTAATTCCGCGCAGCCTGGGATAGCAGCACCTGGAGTGGATTCAAGCAAGCTACAAGCTTGCTCGCCAATGGCGGCCAAGGCCTGTACCTGAAATCAGTAGAATGGCCTCGCAGCCATGTCAAATCGCTCAGGGTGGATCGCTGGAGCACGGCGGATGCAATGGGGGTGGTGGCATGGCGTGTGGGTGCTTGTGAGTGCATGCCTAGGGCACACTGTGTTTGAGTGAGTAGGTGTGTTCGGGGGGTGATTTGGGTAGGTGGCGTAGTGAATAAAGTGAGGGGAAGTGCTCAGTGAGGTGCGGTGAAGGTGTAGTGAGGGTCGGCGAGTGTTTTGGTGGCCTGTGGAGGTGGGATGGCCTTGCCGGAGGTGGTGGTCGGAGATGAAGGAGATGGAGGTTCGAGGGGCGGCAGCGGTTGGTTTGAAGTGGAGTAAATGCGAAAATAAAGTAGAGGTGAGAGGGAACTTAGCTAGGAAGTCAATGGACAAAAGGGGGCAGCGAGGGCATAGGGTTTGGTGTGGCTGACGTTGGAGACGAAGGCGGCTCCGGTGAGGTGGGAATGACGAGGATGAAGAGGGAGTGGCGCCTGCTGGCACGGCGAGATGTGGACGAAGGCAGGGAGGGGGAATTTGTTGCAGGTATGGCGGTCGAACAACGAGAAAGGGTAAGAAAGGTCACCGGACGTTGAGGAGCCTTTGGCCGTGAGGGGAAGAGAAGAATTGAGGGTATTTACGACCGAATTCGAGTGTGAAGATGACGGGGAGATCTGGGCTTTTTTAAAAAGGGCTCTGAAGGACGATTAGGGCTTGGGAAGCAAGCTTCCCAAGCTTGGAAGGTCGCTGGAGATGGGAGTTGTTGAGATACCCAAATCTCTCATGCGTTCGCATGAGAGATTGGGAAAGAATCAAGCTCATCAATGGGTTCAGACGGGAGAGAATTTCTCAGAGGATCTCCCTTCCAAATTTGGAAGGGTTTCTCCAAGTAATCAAGGAGATCTCCTTTGTCAAAGGTCACCGGAGTAGGTTTCCTCAGCGATAATGTGGAGGGACCTACTTGTGAAGATGAAGAGGAAGATAGGGGGCTAAATGCAATGGTTTTTGAAAGTTAGGGGTAGAAATTTAATCAGACATGACATTTTCGCAAACTAAGCCAAGGCAAACTCATTTTGGGTCCAAATTTCGGTACAAGCCTAATTTAGACCTAAGGAATCTAATGGTGAAGTTGATTTTGGTTTTGACCACGTTTGACTAGATAATTTATGCAAAAATCCAAATTAGGGCAAATATCTGTTTAAGACTCCATTCTAGGTCAAGATGGGTTCTAACGGCCAAATTGAAGGTACTAAACCCTAGGGAATATTTTTCTATGATTTTTAGAGGGTTTAAGTGAATTTTATCCTGATCGAAACCTTGGTTAATTAAGTGGGTCTGTTTTTAGGGTTTCAAGAAGTCATTTAATTCACAGAACACACACAAACCCTTTTCTGTCAAATCCAACCCACTTCTTATCATATTAAGAGCATTTTACCTTTGTTTAGACCTTTAGAAAACCCGTGGTTGTACTGCATTGGTAAAATTGCAGTTTTACCCCTTATTTCTTATTTTTCTCTCACATGGTTTTGCAATGAATTATGACCTTCAGTTGATTATGTAGGATCATTTATTCGCTTCATTGGGTCAAAATGAGCTAGTTCGGGCACATGATGGTGTTCCCATCATACCCCCATGCCTAGCTTTTGCTAGTCCCTTAGCAAAATTTCAAGGTTTTATCTTTGATTCTAGACCATGCAATCTTTTGATGCTAAAAAACTATGATGTGTTTTTTTTTCTGTAGATTAGGTTAGAATGCCGATAGTAGGCCTAGAGGTACTTAAGTACCAACCAAGATCCAGACTTGACCAGCTCTAGCCTTAGTCTATCGCTAAGGTTTCTAAGGCCCACAGGAACTAACGTAAGGTTCGTTGAACTCTACGGTTAAAGCACTCGTGGTTGTAACATGTTTTAGCCTTGGTTCAGTTTGTAGTGCATTTTTGTTAGATAGAGACCGTGGAGAGTTTTCTCTCTCTTTTCTTTTTATTTCTAAATTCGGATTAGCTTCACAACATGATCTGTATTGGATTCCTCGTCCCCATCATCAATCCTCGAAGGGTCCCTGGCAATCAATGCTTTGAGATAGCACCGCCCATGGCAACCCCCAGAACCTTGGCTTTCGAGATTTCTAGATAATCCCTCCTTTGGTGTTTTGTAGCTAAATCCAGACCCTGGCGATCGACATTTCAGGATAATGCCGCCCAAGGCATCTGAACCAGCACAGGGTGCTTACATGCCCTCGGTAGGATATGTAGATATCCTAGGAGACAAGCACTGAGGAGACAATATGTTATTGCACATCTTCAAGGGGAATTTCCTGCCTCTCCATGCCGAAAACTCGTCTAAATCAACTTGTGTTGATCAGCTGCTCCTAATTTAGGTGACTGTTTCAAAATAATTAAAATGCATTTGCGTGATTTTGATACTTAAGCACGCTAAACTATACTGTGTGTGGGTTGGGGTGCTTAGGTTACCGAGTCTTGCAAACCGGAGGTCAGTTAATGAGGTCGAATCTCCTTAAGCCTTAGACCTAATACTTAAGCTTTGCATTTTCCCCAACCTCTTGAGGACTATCCAGATCTTAGCGAGTACTTGAATTTTTAAGCCTATGCTCTTAGCCCAAGAGACCTAAAATCAGCGTTCCTACTAATCTCTTCTTTATTTCATTATCACTTTTTGCCTTCCATTTTCTTTCTTTTGATATAGTCTAGAACTAAGTCAATTCCTTAATTTCTTACTAATGACTATCTCTGTTTCTTTTCTTTTCAACTTGTGCTCCTTTTTGGCATTTTTAACTCCTCCCTTTTTTCTCAAAATTTGTATGCCCTCAAAATTTTCTCTCCTCTCATTTTTTTGTTCTTTTTCAAAAAACTTTTCATTTTTTTGGTATTTTTGGGATATGTGATTTTTTTTATGAAACCCTTTCTTGTGAGATGATTTTCACGATGTTTTGCACTTTCATACCCCCCCATGCCTACGATTTGCAATGTCCTCATTGTAAATTAGGTGGGTTCGAGTTCATCTTAGATCATTCATTAGAACAGGTTTTGGGTGGGTGAATGGGTTGGTATGACTGTTGCGAACGATTTCAAGCTCAGGTACGGATACCAGAGGTGGAGTCGACTGTTCTAATGGATGAACCCTAAAGTGCAATATGAATTCAACATAGGAATGTTAAGAAAGGTTTTGGGTTTTTCAAAAATGGCGGGTTGCCTCATGTTAAGCATTGAGTTTAACGGCATCGGCTGAGCGCAATGAGCTCAGAAAGAATGGAGGGTAAATGATGTCTTAGCCAAATTTGTATCGGTAAGGTCAATGAAAGGTTTGAGTCTTTGATCATTCACGACAAAAGGTTCTGAATCGTGGCTGAGTTGATTGATTTCGATGGCTCCATTTCCAAAGATTCGTCGGACAAGGTAAGGTCCAATCCACTTTGATCTGTGTTTTCTTGGGAATAGTTTGAGCTTGGCATCAAAGAGGAGGACTTTCTGACTAGGGCAAAAGATCTTTCTGGATATGTGCTTGTCGTGAAAGGCTTTAACCTGCTCTTTGTAAATTCGTGAGTTCTCATACGCGTCATGGCGTAATTCATCGATCTCACTCATTTGAAGCTTTCTGTGGGTCCCTACCTTACAAAGATCGAGATTACAATTCCGTACTGCCCAATAGGTTTTGTGATCCAATTCGACAGGGAGGTGACATGCCTTCTCGTACAGTAATCTGAAGGGAGACATACCTAATTGGATTTTGTGGGCGGTCCTATATGCCCACAAAGCTTCCAGAAGTCGGGATGGCCAATCTTTCCTGTCAGGTCAAACAGTAACCTGGAGGATTTTCTTGATCTTCCGATTCAATAGCTCAGCTTGACCGTTAGTTTGGGGGTGATAAGGAGTAGAGATTTGGTGTAACACCCCGTATTTGGTCATCAGTGACCTAAACTGGTTATTAGTGAAATGGGTCCCTCCATCAGAGATTATAGCATGTGGAATCCTGAACTGAGAAAAGATGTTCTGATGAATGAATTTGATAACCACCTTATGATCGTTGGTTCGGGTCGGAATGGCTTTGATCCATTTGGACACGTAATCAACAATGAGTAGAATGTACTTGAAGCCGTCTGAAATAGGAAAGGGTCCCATAAAATCAATCCCCCAGGCATCGAAGATTTTGCATACGAGAATCGGCTGTAAGGGCATCATATCACGGTGGCTCATGTTACCTAAGGTCTGACAACGAGTGCATGCCTTACAGTGATTGTATGCATCTTTGAAAACCATGGGCCAATGGAAGCTGTACTAGAGGACTTTTGTTGCGTTTTTATGACTAGAGAAGTGTCCATCGCATGCCTAGTGATGGCAGAAGGATAAGATGTCCTGAATTTTCGCTTCCGGGACACATCGTCATATAATTTGATCAGCACCTATGCAGAAGAGATATGGGTCTTCCTAGAAGTAGTACTTGGCATCGGAAAGCAATTTGTCCTTCTTGGCCTTCGGCCAATCAAACGGAATCTGATGTGATGCCGAGTATTTTACTAGATCAACAAACCATGGAAGCCCTGTACTGATAGTTAGGAGGTGCTCATCAAGAAAATGTTCCATAATGGGTCTGGAAGGGTCAATAATGTCAGAAGGAAAGCGGGACAAGTGATCAGCTACCACATTCAGTTTTCCTGCCTTGTTGCGAATCTGGAGGTCAAACTCTTGCAACAGCATGATCCATCGAATTAATCGAGGTTTCGCATCCTTCTTTGCAAGGAGATGCCTCACAGCTATGTGATCAGAGTAAACGATAACACGGGAACCTAGAAGATATGATTTGAACTTTTCTAGGGCAAATACTACGACTAGCAGCTCTTTCTCAATAACGTGTAGTTACGCTAAGCTTCAAGTGTCTTGCTAGCGTAGTAGATGACCATGGGTTTCTCGTCAATTTTCTGCCCAAGTACTGCTCCTACAGTGAAATCAGATGCATCGCACATGATCTCAAAGGGTTGAGACCAATCAACAGACTGTAGGATCGGAGCTTGGGTAACTCGATCACGTAGGATTTCAAATGCTTGAGTGCATTCCTTGGAGATTTCAAAAGGAACATCCTTAGATAGTAGATTAGTCAGGGGGTGCATGATCTTCGAGAAATCAGGAATGAATCGACGATAAAAATTGACGTGCCCCAGGAAAGATCGGATGTCATTGACTGAGCTAGGCATAGGGAGTTTGGAAATTAGATTCACCTTGGCTCGATTAACCTGGATGTCATTTTTTGAGATGAGATGTCCCAGGACAATTCCTTCATGCACCATGAAGTGGCTCTTTTCCCAGGAAAGAACCAGATTCACGTCAATGCACTACCTGAGGATTTGGACCAAGTGCAGGAGGCAATTGTCAAATGATTCACCGAAAACTGAGAAGTCATTCATGAAGACTTCTTGATAATCACCTACCATATCTGAGAATATGGTAAGCATGCGCTGTTGAAAAGTAGCGGGTGAATTGCAGAGACTGAAAGGCATCCTTCAGAACGCGTATGTTTCGAAGGGGGAGGTGAAAGTGGTATTCTCTTGGTCCTCTGGATGGATTGCCACCGGTTATAACTGGAGTACTCGTCAAAAAAGCAGAAGAATATGTTTCCCACTAGTTTTTCGAGGATCTGATCAATAAATGGTAGTGGAAAATGATCCTTCTTCGTGGAGGTATTGAGTCTTTTGTAATCAATGCAGACTCTCCACGAATTTGCCACACGGGTCGGTATGATTTCTCCGATCTCGGTCGTGATCATGGTTAGTCCTGCCTTTTTAGGCACAACCTGGATTTGACTCACCCACCGACTGTTGCAGATAGGGTAGATGATCCCAGCTTTTAACCACTTGATGATCTCCTTCTTCATGACCTCTTGCAAATTACAATTCAGACGTCTCTGCATTTCATGGGAAGGTCGTGTGCCCTCTTTAGTATAGATGCGGTGTGTGCAGTAAGAGGGGCTGATACCAGTCAAATCATCGAGATTCCATCCAATGGATCTTCGATGTTGTTGGAGAACAGTAATTAGATGGGATTCCTGATCAGGTGTGAGTCTGGAGTTGATAATCACAGGAAACATCTGATGGTAACCCAAAAAGGCGTATTTTAGATGATCGGGAAGAGGCTTTACTTCCAAGACAGGGTTATCAGCAGCAGCGGGTGGTTCAGGGTGGGTGTCAAGAGCAAGGGAAGGAGTTATGGATGTGCCTAGGTTGAGTTCAGACTCCACTAATTGCAGGTTTTGATCCTCTTGTGGTTGATCAGAGTAGTCATGTTTTCCTTGATATATTGATTATCAACCACAACCATGATATCACATATCTGTTCTATAACTAGGAAATTAATCCCATGTTGGGCCTTAAAGATGTCGATCTTTAGTGTCTAGTTCCCAAATTTCAGCTCAATTTGGCCCTCCTCACAATTTATGTTGGCCTTAGCAGTGGCCAGAAAGGGTCTCCCTAGTATGATCGGTGTGCTTTTCAGATTTTCTAGAGCGTCCATATCGAAGACTATGAAATCCACCGGGAAATAGAAATCCCGAACCCTAACAATGACATCCTCAAGAACTCCTTTAGGTGACTTAATAGATCGATCTGCCAATTGTAATGTCACCTCTGTTGGTTTTAGCTCAGATTCCTCAAGATGGTTAAGTAGGGATGTAGGTATTAGTTTTATGGAGTCTCCTAGATCTAATAAAGCTCTATCAAATTGGATATCACCAATTGTACAGAAAATCAGGGGAGTACCTGGGTCTTTTGCCTTAGGTGGGAGTTTGCTCAAAATAACAAAGCTGTTTTTTATTGATAATACGATTGGGCTCCCACTTTTGGTTCGCGGCTTACGCTTAGGTGTACACACATCTTTCAGAAATCGTGCGTATGCCGGTACATGGTGAATCGCATCCATCAAGGGGATGTTTATATGAACCTGCTCAAAGAGCTTGACCAGGTCCTCTTCAGGTGCCACAGGTTTAGTTGTCCTCTTTCCCTTGGTCAAGGCCTCGGGAAATGGAACCTTAGATTGTTCCTCTAGAATAGGTCCAAGTCTTGATCTGGGATAGGTGTATCCTGGATGACTATCCTAGGGCTTGGGTTAGCACCACGCTATAAGTGGTTTGGGTAAGGTGGGTCTTGTGTTGTTTTTCCACTACAGGTTGTTACTGAATTTAGTCCTGCCTGGTTTGGGTTTGGTGTGGGTAAAATAGGTGGTTGCTGCTGAAATCCAGAGTACGATGTCGAAGCTTCCATCCCGTCGGGTGATGGAGCAGAAGGGGCTTGATAAATCATGTGGGCTTGGCCCGAATTTAGGTTCATAATGTGCCTCTGGTTCAGCACGTTATTTGGATTCGGCAGAGGTTGCGAAGGGAGTATGCCAGGTTGGCGGGAATTCGCCATCTAGGAGAGTTGATTGTGAACCTCTGTGATCTCATCTTTATGCTGTTTTTGCATAGCCGCATTCGTCTTTTGAATGTCAGCTAGAGTCTGAAGGATAAGAGTCATTTGATCTATCTGAGTTGGCCCAGATTGATAGGTGAGGCTGGGCCGAGGCTGAGGTGGTTGATATGGACGAGGAGCTTGTGGATGGGGTTGATATGATGGTCTTTAATTCTGATTGTTTCCCGCCCACAGGAAATTAAGATGATTTCACCATCCAGGGTTATAGGTATTAGAGAATGGGTAATTCTGGATGGCGTTGAGATCCTCGCAGGTCTAAGGCACCTCAAAAAGTCAAAGTACGAGGGTTCAAAGTTCCCCTAACTAGAGTAGGTAGGATCGGAGTTTCCTCCGGCCCTAGAGTCAGATAGGGGTGGATACAGGTCCATCCCCTGAGAAGATCGGTGGTAGATGTTATGCACAGCTTCCCTCCTAGAGGGCGGTTATGTGAACGGGTTTTGCGTAGAGGTGGCTCGCTGCAGATGTCGAGTTAGCTCATCCACCCTCTTCTAAATAATAGAGACCTTGTCCAAACGATTGGCCATCAATTCCAAGTCGACAGATGAGAATAGGCCCTACGTCTCATTGGCATTCGACCAGTCAAATAAGCCTATGGAGTCATTATTGATGGAGTTCTCACACATATTCTCGAGAATCTCCCACACAGCGTCTTCGTGTTGACCCATGATATTTCCTCCGCAAGTTGCATTGCCGAATAATCGGATATCTTCAAGGAGTTCCTAGTAAAAAGACTAGACTTGTTCCCATTTAGGAACTCCGTGATGGGGGCACTTTTGCATGAAATCCAAGAAATGATTCCATGCCTCGTGAAGTGGTTCTCTAGGCTGCTGTGTGAAGTGCATGATCTAGTGTTGCTTTTAAAGCATTCGTCCGACCAGTTGGGAAGAACTTTTCCAGAAACTTGGATTGTAGTTCAACCCATGTGTTGATTAGACACTGATTTAAACACATTTATTGAGGGTAAAATGCCTATTCATGCATGTTCCTAGGATTAAATTTGCATTTCATGTTATAAATATTGCATAGCATGCATCATTCTGCATTTAGAGTAGTTGTAAATAATTTAGGTTAATTGCATCCTTTTTGCAGTTAGGAGAGGAGGATATTTGTTTTGGAGCCTCGAATTGACGATCCGACCATACGGATCTGATCAAGACGGCGATCGGAGTCCAACGCCTCTGAAATTGCCTCAATCGGAGTCCCGTAGCACCATATGTAGTTTGAGGAAGATCAACAGCCAATGGACTAGGAGACATAATTCGGAGCTTCAAATGATAAATCCAATCATGCAGATGGATTTGGGTCGACGTTCATAGCCTAACGGCATGAAAATCGACACAATCTGACCTCTGTAGCAGCCCCTACAATAAGAAGATGGATGGCTTAGACTGCGCCACGTGGCGCAGCCTAGGTCACCCAGCGCATGCACGCGTGTAGCAATGCGGGTGCGTGCACACGTGCAGGCGCGCATGCGCATAGCGCAATGCCAGCGCGTGGGTGCGGCAATAGAGGGGGAGCGTAGCGCAATTATGCATGAGCTAGACCTACAGCGACGCATGACCTGGACTTACAGCGACGCTTACAATCGTCGCTAATTCTTCGCGCGCCTGCAAAGCCAGCTGTGGGTGTGAGTGAGCATGAGCTAGCATGAGCTGCCTGCAGCGATGCTTCCAGCGACCGCCTGGATGTCACTAATAGTCTCATACCTATTTTTGCCTCTTCTCCTCCACTATAAAAGGACCTACACCCCCTCTCTTCCAAGCCATCTCTACCTACTCTACTCCCACCTACTCCCAAGCTTTAGCAAGCCTACCAACGCTCCATTAGAGCATGTTCTCAAGCTCCCAAGGTGCCTATTAGCATAGCGAACCTTTGCCCCACCAAATACTTGTCCAGCTTCCCATCCCCCTTCATAGGTCACCTTGGGAGCTGTCCTCTCACCTCCATTCCTGTAGCAGATCATCTCCGTCTTCTCACCTCCATTCCGGAGCCACGCCGAAGCTTTCCTCAACTCGACGTCCACTTGCATCTCACCTTCGTTGTCCCGCTCCTCACCTCCGTCCGAGCTTCCACCCGGCATCGTCGTCTCGCCGAACAGCCGATTCGAGAGATTTCCTCACACCCCCCTCTCTTTTTATGCTTTCATAGTTTATTGTAATTGACACTGGAAGTAACATATATCAGATTTGTTCCACATCTCTATCTTGTGATTTGCTTGCTTGTTTTCTTACAAAAATACAAACAATAACAAAATCCTAAAATACCAAAAAAGAAACAAATTGAAGCGCGGTTTTCAGTTAAAGTAAACGTCACCTCCCTGTGTTCGACCCGGGACTCCCTTGGAGTTTCGGTATAAATTTTATCTGATCGACGTGTTTTGCAACTACGACGACGGGTTACCTGTAACCCTGATTTCTAACACGCGACACACACTTGACCATTTTGGCGCCGTTGCCAGGGAGGCAGTGGAATTTACTTTATTATTTTCTACACTTCTTTGCATTTACATAACACTAACCTCGCTTATCTCTGATATATTATCTTGCAGGTACCCTAGCATGGAGATCCAAGTGCGGTAGACCAGAGTAAAGTGCGGGTAGAGTGTTTTGTAAGTGTCCCCCACACCACCCCCATCGTAGTTTTCATTTCATAACTTAATAACTCAAACCCAAATCAACTTAGTGATTACGCAGCAATCATAGGTCTTAATTGACCTAGTTTAAGCTAGAACTTAGCATAAGTTAGGGTTGTTCATGCATGCATATGCAGTATCTGCATCTTTACTGCTTTCCTTTAGCTATGCATAAAATAATGTTATAATGTGCTGGTTAAGTGCATTATGTCGATTGCTGGGAATAAGCTGATCAGGAGTTGGATCTGAAGTTGGATCAGGAATAACAGGAGTTGCAGCAGAGCTGGACCAAAAGGCTTAGATTAGATGTAGGAATAATAATGTAAGGGAGTTAAAGGTTTGCTATGCTATTAAGTAGGAACAAAGCAGTAAAGTGTGAAGAGCTTAGGTCTAACCTAGCCCTAGGATAGCCTAGAGACTTCCCCAAGCCTTAGCCACCCTTAGATTAGGTCACAACACCCTAGGAAGCCCTAAAACCCTATTTCCAACCCTTATCTGGACATCCATAAAAGTTATAGGACGTCCATGACCCTTTGCCATCTCCCACACACCTTAAACCCACTTCTGCAGTGTTATTGGATGTCTAGATACTTTGTTAGACGTCTAATTTCTGCAGAATACCCAAAATAGAACCCAAAATCCCTCCTGACTCTGATTGGACGTCCAGACAACAAGTCTGGACTTCTGATTTTTGAGTATAAGACGTCTGATACTGCTCTCCAGTTCCTGTTTTGAGATTTAAGCCTTGATCTTGGATCTCTAGGTCCCTAAACCCAATTCCAACTCCATAGGAACCTAAATTAAGGTGTCCTAACCCTAGTACATCACATCTAGACCTCCCTAAGGACCTAATTAGGTCCTCACTAAACCTAATTGACTTGGATCTTAGTCAATACCATCAGCCTATTCAATTGGACTCATTGAGTCCAATTGAGCCCTGATCTCAGCACACACTATCCAATTGGACTCAATGAGAGTCCAATTGACCTAGAACTAAATTAATTGAGTTGTTTTACTCTCAATTAAGTTTCCACACACCCAATTAAACTTGTATTAAGTTTAATTGCACTTTACCTTAGTGAATTAGGGTGTATAACCCTAATTTGAGACATACCTTGACCTAAACCTACTAGAACCTAACCTAATCAACCTAGCCACCTAAGTTTCGACCCACACACTCCCACACACACAATCCACATGAAAATACCTAGCCTAGAGTTCTCTAGAACTCTCTACCATGTGTGGTTGCCTTGGTTGCCAAAATTAGCAACTAGGAGCCATTCAATTTTTAGATCCACATTTGGTGGATCTAAAAACCACCATCCATCCTCTCTCTCTCACTCTCCCACAAGCTCCCAGCATAGGCCTCTCTAGAGAATTCCATAATTCTCTAGAGAGCTTCCTTGGCAAATTCACTCCATTGGTGCCATTCATGCCCACTTCCACTTAGCTAGCCACTCCACCTCCACGAGCTCACTACCACCACCATGGAGGATATCATGCCGGGATGCTGGATCAGTCCTCCCTCTCTCCAAGGGTCGGCCTAAGCTACATTGGCCGCCCCTCATTCTCCTCCCGACTACTCCAAGGCCATCGGGGACCGCCCCTGAATGCCCTTTCATTCTGCTAGGTTTAGTTTA
Source organism: Thalassia testudinum (assembly GCA_037157565.1). Taxonomy (NCBI): domain Eukaryota; kingdom Viridiplantae; phylum Streptophyta; class Magnoliopsida; order Alismatales; family Hydrocharitaceae; genus Thalassia; species Thalassia testudinum. Next base: position 10,452,131 of record JAZHRO010000065.1, on the reverse strand, counting down.
TGCTCTCCATAATTTTTACTGCTTTTATTTACTACTTAGCAGTGTAGCCCTTATTCTCCCTCAATGATGCATGCAAAATCCCCTCGTAGATTCTTGTATGCGATCGTTTTCTGGTAGCTAGATTTACATTTTTAAGCATTCATGTACAAGCTTTCTTCTACCTTCCATGTTGCAAACACTCTCTTGAATGAATAGAAGATATATTTTTATATATATGTCTATGTGTTGAGAGTCACCATGAGCTTATTGTAATATCTTTTGAGTGATTAATGTTGCTTGTTTTTAATTCCTGATATATTTGCAACTAAGCATGTTGTACTTCAATACGTAATAATCATAAATCGGCGTGTGATTTTAAATGAAGTAGAGCGGCAAAAAGATCGATTTCAAAAGTAAATCAAATGCCTCCCAAAGACGAACGACCGAGACTCAAGTCTCGTAATCTTTACAAACTTAATTTTTGACGAACGTTTTTGCACGACTATACTACAATTTCCGACGACTTTGAAAACGAGTGAAAACAGATCTTGTTTGTTTGCCACCTTCACTCACCTCGCCATCCATATAAATAAAAATAAGAATAAAAAAAGTGTTATCTGATTATGGGTTGTTCTGAAAGCTACACACTTAACACTCACAACTTCTCACCCTAAGGCACACAATCACATGGATTCTACCACTTAATTGGGATCTGACCTGTGGACCCAGTACACTTAATGCAACACGCAAATAAGTGAGTAGAAATCTGAAGAGGTCAAGCATTTTTGTGTGCCTTAACTAAGTGGTACAATAGGCCAATTGATTGAATTGTTTGGGCCAGACCACTTAAGATAAAAGTGATTCATCAAGTAGCTTGCCACTTAGGGTTGATTTTTAGGATTGAACCAGGCACTCCACATTTTATTTTTGAATTTTAAAGGAATATATCTACACTAGTGCTTTCAAAACTTGGAGTGTTCTACTGAACCTTGATTGAATATACCTAAAGATTAAACCCTAAAAGCTACTAAACAAGGTTGAACCCTAAAAGACACATCATCAAATAACCTTGTTTGAAAACCTTGGTTGTGCATGCACACACATTTTAATTGATCATTAAGGGCACAACCCATCTAAATGGCCCATCACATTCCTGAAGCATCATTGTCCTAAGCCTAACTAAAATTAATTAGACGTTGGCCCTAAGGACTAGTTCGCTCATCGGGATCCAGATTGAGATTGTTCACAATTAACCTACTCATACTAGTCAATCTGATGTCAAGCTAGGGGAGTAACGTCAAACAATTGCGGCTGAGGGGTACATTAGGAACCGGAGGCGCAAGCCAAAGGAAGAACCTTCTCCCCAGTCGCTCCTTTTAACTGGTTGGATTGCCTGGACATAAGTAGAGTAAATCATCCATAATCTTAGGATGGATTCTGAGAGTCTGTAGACCTTTAGGCTACCCAACCTAAGGATAGGCTTGTATTTTTGTATTGCAGGGCTCCTTTCTCTTTTGATTTCCCTCCTTACTTCACCATGTACTCTTCCACATCTTACACCCATTCCAATCCTATCCTCCTACCACCTCTTATCCCCAAGATGATTACTATCCCGACTTAACTTGTAATTACCCATCCACTAGCCAGGATGACTTTGATTGGGGATACGAATCTGGACCTCAATGCCCAGGGCCTAACCCTGGACAACAAGACTATGATTATTATCCTTCCCAGAGCTACAATGATTATAGATCTTCATCCTTTGATCACCAAACCAACCCGATCTACAATCAGGAAGGATATAATGATTATAACACCTACCCTCCCCAGTATTTCATTGAAAATAGGTCATCACCATCCTTTGAACAACTTAGAATGACATACTTTCAGGGAGGGACCTGAGAACCTCGAAATCTTGATTCCCTTAGATTTAACCCAAACCCACCCAAACCTGAATCGAACCGGTCAGTTTAGGTGGACCAGATCTAGGATAGGGTGTTGGCTAATTTAAGGAACACTATAGAATCGTTAGAAGCTCAGCCAACACCATGCACTGAACATTGGAGCCTATGATAAAAATGATTGATGAGCTGAATAGCTCTTTATTGGATTTGCTCCAAAGTGTTAGGGATAGGGACCTGGGTGAGTTTCTTCTTGGGAAATCGTCGAGGTTGAGGATGAAATTTATGGTTGCCCTAGTCAAATCTTGGGATGATTCTCAAGATGAACCGCCTTCAGGAGAGCCAATGTTTGAACTCGCTCAGGTGCCTGTCGGGGGGGATACATATTCTGAGATTAGAGATGACCAGGTTGGGCTAGAGCAACCCTTTGAGGATGAATCGAGTTTCTCACCCAAGATTCTAGAGCCAGGGAATGACGAAAAATATGTCTCCATGGACCATGAAATGACATATGATTTTGAGACATATATAAATGAGGATCATGGATTCTTTGATTCTGAGGGTGAGGAATCTCTTAGTGAAGTCTCACTTGAGCATAAGGAAGATTTTAGTGAGACAAATGGGCTTGAGGAGCATTACGAACCATTTGATAGCCTAGTCATTGAAGATTTTGATTCGGTTGGGGCAAATGTGGAGGATTCGAATCCTCATTTACTTGATGATTCAATCAATGACCCCATTCCTCATCTACACCCTAAAGGGATTGATTTTGATTTGGAAATCATTGTACCCAAGTCAATCTTGATTCAGCCACAATTTCTAGACTTGGGAGAATCATATGGGGTGAATGATATGCGAGAGGTCCCGGAGCCTGAGTTCTTGATTTTAGAGGATAGGAAGTTGGAAATAAAAATTTGGGACACTAATTCTGAGGGAACTTTGATTTTGGATTTAAGGTTTCCTGTTGACCTGAAACCACCTATCTTCTTTACGGACCCTTATGATATCTTTCACGTGTGACCCATGCTTGGAATAACTGATTATTTTTCTGAGATAGATGTTAAGTGGACAACCGCACCTACTGAACCATCTTTACTCATTGTACGACAATTTGGTCTTGGGTTGCGTACCACTAAACAGTAGGCTTGGTCCCGTAAACACAACAACCTTCGATTCTGGGTGACTTTCATCCAGAACCTCAGAACCACTTGACCCTGGGGCATGGGTTTGCACCACAATCTGGTCCACATCTATGGACATCTTCTGCAGACGAGTTTCAGGATCAACCTTTTGATTTTGATTCTGACCCGCACTTGTGAATTCTCAATTTCTTCTTTGTATGTATGTTATGCCTAGCTAAAGGCATTAAACTTAGCGCATGTGTATACACTCTTCTCTCAGGTGATATTCTGTTTACTTTGCCCTTTTCATGTCTTTATTTTTAAAATGAGGACATTGCATCATTTAGGCATGGGGGGGTGGATAATCAATTACTGAAATCATTATGTTAACTCCGTAGAATTTCTTCTAGTTTCTTATAAAATTTTAAAAAACATTGAAAATTTAAAAAAAAGATAAAAAAGGAAAGAAATTAGGAAAAGTGAACTTAGGCATTTGGAAGTTATTAACTTTAGAAAATGATATGAGATGACCTAAACACTTAGACTCTTCAGGTCTTTAAGCTTAATTAGCCTGGGTGTCCACTCGAATGTCCACTTAGTCTCAAGTCCTCGCCAATTAAAATTCATTTTTAATTTGGCTAATAAATTGGGATGATAAGTATGCGACTCATCAACCCACTCTCTGATTTGGGGGGATTTTAAGGCTAAGCATCTACACACTATTCGCATTGACTCACTTTCTAATGATTTTTACGGAAATTGGGTAGCTAATGGACCGACTTAGGTGGTATGGTTGGCAAGTTGTCGGTGGTAACAGCTCATTGGCCGGTTGTCCAGAGCCTAGCCACAAGACCATTTTCATTGTACTGCCTTTAGGTAAATCTTAGATCAGGGAAGTCACCTACTTAGAAAAAAAAAAAAAAAAAAGAAACACTCAAAAAGAAAAGAAAAGAATAATAATAGAAAAAGGAAAAATTAAAAAAAAGAAAATAATAAAACCACATTTCACCGCACGAGTATGGTTGGCAAGTTGTCGGTGGTAACTGCTCATCGACTGGTTGTCCAGAACCCAGCTCACAAATAAAAATGCACAATAATTCCCAAAACACTTAGGGAAGAAGTGGGGAAGTAGAATAAACCAGGGAGATATACACTGGGTTCGCTTTTGTGTTGTCCCCATAAATAAAAGTAGGGAGAAAGCTACCGATCGTAAAGATAAACCTTTAGGCAAGGTCACCTAGGGTCATAGAAACCCGAAGTCCATCTTAACGACCATTTTGTGAGTCTATCACTTTTTCACAAAGATGCTTAGTACTTAGAGTCCTTTTCAAGTCTTGGACGGGTCGGGTAGCTGTAAAAAGTTATCCCGGAACTCTCAAACTCCAAAAGTACAAAAAAATTAGAAAAGAAGAAAAATAAAAAATTGTATCTTCCCTTCTCAAATAATTCAAGAACTTGGGCGGTCTACATTTTGGCAAACACCTGGGTACTATTTAGTCTTCATAGTTTAGGACCTTAGTTGAAATTTTCTATTGTTAATAAACGACTTAGGCCTAAGTGATATAATCCTAATTCTGCTTTTATACATAGCATATAGTTTAATTTTGCTAGGGACTAACAAAAGATAGGCATGAGGGTATGATGTAAACACATTTATTGAGGGTAAAATGCCTATTCATGCATGTTCCTAGGCTTATTTTTGCATTTCATGTTATAAATATTGCATAGCATGCATCATTCTGCATTTAGAGTAGTATATAATTTAGGTTAATTGCATCCTTTTGCGGTTATGAGAGAAGGATATTTATTTCGGAGCCTTGGATTGATGATCCGACTGTACAGATCTGATCATGACGACGATCGGAGTCCAACGCCTTTGAAATCGCCTCGATCGGAGTCTCGTAGCACCATATGCAATCTGAGGAAGATCAACGGCCAAAGGACTAGGAGACATAATTTAGAGCTTCAAATGAAAAATCTGACCATGCGGATGGATTCTGGTAAACGATCGCAGCCAATGGCGTGAAAATCGACTCAATCCGACCTCTGTAGCAGCCCCTACAACAAGAAGAAGATGGATGGCCCAGACTGCGCCACGTGGCATAGCCCAGGCCGCCCAGCACACGCACGTGCCACCGCATGCGCGTAGCAGCGCGGGTGCATGTGTGCATGCACAGCGTAGAGCCAGTGCGTGGGCGTGCACGTGTGGCAAAGGCGGGGGAGCGCAGCGCCAGCTATGAGTGAGCTGGACCTACAACGATGCATGAGCTGGACTTACAACGACGCTTACAGTCGTCGCTAATTCTTTGCGCTCCAGCAGAGCCAGTTGTGGGCATGAGTGGGCATGAGTGGGCATGAGCTGCCTACAGCGATGCTTCCAGCGACGGTCTAGATGTCACTAATGGTCCCATACCTATTTTTACCTTTTCTCCTCCACTATAAAAGGACCTACACCCCCTCCCTTCTAAGCCATCTCTATCTACTCTACTCCCATCTACTCCCAAGCTTTAGCAAGCCTACCAACACTCCATTAAAGCTTGTTCTCAAGCTCCCAAGGTGCCTATTAGTATAGCGAACCTTTGCCCCACCAAATACTCGTCCAACTTCCCATCCCCTTTCATAGGTCGCTTTGGAGCTGTCCTCTCACCTCCATTCTGGCAACAGATCATCTCCATCTTCTCACCTCCATTTTGGAGCCACACCGAAGCTTTCCTCAACCTGACGTCCTCCTGCATCTCACCTCCGTCGCCCCGCTCCTCACCTCCTTCGTCCGAGCTTTTGCCAGGCGTCGTCACCTCGCCGAACAGTCGATTCGAGAGATTTCCTCTCAACCCCCTCTCTTTTTATGCTTTCATAGTTTATTGTAATTGACATTGGAAGTAATATATATCAGATTTGTTCCACATCTCTATCTTGGGATTCGCTTGCTTGTTTTCTTCTTACAAAAATACAAAAAAAATAACAAAACCCTAAAATACCAAAAAAGAACCAAATCGAAGCGCAGTTTTCAATTAAAGTAAACGTCACCTCCCTGTGTTCGACCCGGGACTCCCTTGGAGTTTCAGAATAAATTTTATCTGATCGACGTGTTTTGCAACTACGACGACGAGTTACTTGTAACCCCGATTTCTAACATGCGAAACATGCTCGGCCAAATGCGTTTGAGTCTGATACTAGTGAGCTGCTTTATCCATGAGAGAGAAGGAGAACATTTTCTTGAGAAGAATGTCCCGATTTTGAACATCTGACCCGAAGGTTTGGGCTAGATGCTTGAGCTATTTGATGTGCTGGAAAGGATCCTTAGAATTGAGCCCATGAAATTTTGGAATAGCATGAATCATGTTGGGCTTGAGTTCAGTATCAGGACCTCCAACCAAGATTTGGACTCGAGGTTCGATCGCCAATGCAGCGAGATTGTAGTGATCTGGCATAATAGGATGTTGCGGTGGATTCACAAAGGCTTGGAATAAATCATTAAGGTGCTGAAGTTGATTCTCAAGGTTATGCTCTTCGTTTGCAGGTTGTGCCATGATGATGGATGAAGGAGAATTAGGTTCAGATGAATCAGAAGAGATGTCTATGTGATGGGGTTGCTGCACAAACACGGAAGTCGAGGCCTGGCCTCGACAGGAGTGAATAACTAGAGGAGGCCTCAAGGATGGTCTTAATGACCTCCTACCAAACATGCACCGATGGTTTGGATGAGAGTAGAATGTGACAGACCCAATCAAGACACCCAAAAATTTTGGATGACTATAGAGGTTTGGGGTGGATGATACCCCTTAGTCAGAAAGCCGTCCAATTAAGAATTACCTGGGCAGCTAGAGAGGGAGAGTCCCACGAAGACCCCTACACGGTAGAGCGCCCCCACGAGTTACAGGATTTCCCCCACCCGACCTCTCTTGTCACTAATGTTCTAGGTAAACTAGAAAGGGGACTTGACCTCTTAAGTCTACCAATTTTAATTAAGAGTAAGGGTGCTTAGGATTTCACTTGAACTATAGGATGTATTGAGTGCAAGAGTGACCTAATTTCAAGAGTGGTTGACCCCACAAGGTGGGTCAACTTCACCTATTTGTCCTTTGAGAAGTTTAGTTCCCTTTTTTTAGGATTCAAGTGAGATTAAGAACCTGATTTTTAGGGTTTGCTTGAATAGGTCAATTCAACCAAGGCTTAGGCACACATCATTTTGGCAAGTTGATTCTTGCTTATGTAAGTGTGTCTCTTAAACCCTAACTTGGAATCCTTAATTGGCTCTAATTTTTGTCCAATTTAGTTTGCCAAATGTGGTATCTAAGGCTCAAACAAGAATGTGATAGCTCTAGTTACCTTAAGTGGCTGAACAAATCAAGTTTTGTTGTTGAAATCAAATCAGGCAACCTGATGAATTATCTAAGAATGGAAAGCAAGTGGCCCTAATTGATTTTATCCTTTTTAACCTTTTCAGAAAGGGGGGCTTAAGAGAGAGAGTAATCAGAATTTACCTGCCCCTGGCATGTTTGATGTGCAGCTGACTTTCTTCAATGTATCTTCTCCCCGAAACAACCACAGCAAAAGAGATATGGCAAGTTAGAATCTGTATCATAAATTGTAATCAAGAATTCTAAATTGCTCATTGCTCCCCGACAACGGCGCCAAAATGTTCAATCGCTAAGTCGGGGTTTAAAAAGTGTTGCGTTGTAGTATAGCCGAAATAGCATTCAAAACAAATACAATTTTATTACTCGAAAAGATTTCTGAGGTCGAACACAGGGAGCAAATTGGTATTTAGAAATCAAGATCACAATTCAAATTAAAAGAGATTGCAATAAAATCAGTAGAAATGTGCAAAAATATGGGACTAAAATGGTGACGTAGATCACCAAATACTCCAAGTAACTCAATGTATGAATATGCAATGAGAACTAGAATCTGTCGTCTGATGAAGGAATCAGATAACTTCAAGTGTCTGATCCTTCTTCTTTGCTTCTTTTCTTCTCTGTCTTTGTCTCTGCTGTTCTCTTCTTCTCCTTCCTTCTTCTTCCTTTGCTTTGGCTTTCTTCTGCTCTGGCTTCCTGTTCTTCTTCTTTCTCTACCTTCAACCCTGCGAGCCTTCTCTTCTTCCTTTTGCTTCCAATGTTGGCCTCCTCTTCTTCTTCAGAATCTACTAAGTGTCGGCCAGAGATCCTTGTAGGAAAACCCTACCCCTACCCACGCGACTCTCCTCTGTTTCTCTCTTAGGATCCGCTCTACAAGAGGCACACAAGTATTCAGGTTATTGGATCTAGTGCATACCCAGGTCTAGGCCCGCCGACATGCGGTGGTGGGCGAGGAGTGCAGGTCAGGTCAGGTCAGCCAGGTTTGCAGGTGAGGTGTCGCGGAAGAGACCGGATTGGGTGAGTGGGACCTTACCCTGTGGATCTAAGGCGTATAGATGATATCACAAAATCAATTTTTGCGGGTGCACGGTCTCAGAACTTTCCAAGGTGGGACTATCCATGCACCACTTTTCTTGCGTGCCTGCAGCAGGGATGGTGCTTCCAATTGCAGCTGCTGTGAAGGCTCTTGACTCCAATTGAAGACTTGGGTGCGTGCGTGAGGTAATTTCGCGCAGCCTGGGACAGCAGCACCTGGAGTGGCTTCAAGCTTGCTCGCCAATGGCGACCAAGGCCTGTACCTGAAATCAGTAGAACGGCCTCGCAGCCACATCAAATCACTTAGGGAGGATCGTCGGAGCACGGTGGATGCAATGGGGGTGGTGGCATGGCGTGTGGGTGCTTGTGAGTGCGTGCCTAGGGCACAATATGTGCGAGTGAGTGGGTGTGTTCGGGGGGTGATTTGGGTGGGTGGCGCGGTGAATAAAGTGAGGGGAATTGCTCAGTGAGGTGTGGTGAAGGTGTAGCGAGGGTCGGCAAGTGTTTTGGTGGCCTGTGGAGGTGGGATGGGCTCGCCGGAGGTGGTGGTCGGAGATGAAGGAGATGGAGGTGTGAGGGGTGGCAGCGGTTGGTTTGAAGTGGAGTAAATGCAAAAATAAATTAGAGGTGAGAGGGAACTTAGCTAAGAAGTCAATGGAGGAAAGGGGACAGTGACGGCATTGGGTTTGGTGTGGCCGACGGCGGAGACGAAGGCAGCTTCAGTGAGGTGGGAATGGCGAGGATGAAGAGGAAGTGGCGCCTGCTGGTACGGTGAGACGTGGACGAAGGCAGGGAGGAGGAATCCACTACAATATGGCAGTTGGATGACGAGAAAGGGTAGGTAAGGTCACTGGACTTTGAGGAGCCTTCGGCCATGAGGCAAAGAGAAGAATTGAGGGTATTCACGGCCGAATTCAAGCATAAAAAAGTCGGGGAGATCTGGGCATGTTTAAATAGGGCTCTAAAGGACAGTTAGGACTTAGGAAGCAAGCTTCCCAAGCTTGGAAGGTCACTGGAGATGGGAGTTGTTGAGATACCCAAATCTCTCATGCGTTCGCATGAGAGATTGGGAAAGAATCAAGCTTATCAATGGGTTCAGACGGGAGAGAATTTCTCAGAGGATCTCTCTTCCAAATTTGGAAGGGTTTCTCCAAGTAATCAAGGAGATCTCCTTTGTCAAAGGTCACCGGAGTAGGTTTCCTCAGCGATAATGGTGGAGGGAGCTACTTATGAAGATGAAGAGGAAGATAGGGGGCTAAATGCAATGGTTTTTGAAAGTTAGGGGTAGAAATTTAATCAGACATGACCTTTTCGCAAACTAGGTCAAGGCAAACTCATTTTGGATCCAAATTTTGGTACAAGCCTAATTTGGACCTCAGGAATCCAATGGTGAAGTTATATTTTGGTTTTGATCACGTTTGACTAGATAATTTATGCAAAAACCTAAATTAGGGCAAATATCTATCTAAGACTCCATTCTAGGTCAAGATGGGTTCTAATGGCCAACTGAAGGTATTAAACCCTAGAGAATATTTTTCTATGATTTTTAGAAGGTTTAAGTGAATTTTATCCTGACCAAAAGCTTGGTTAATTAAGTGGGTCTGTTTTTAGGGTTTCAAGAAGTCATTTAATTCACAGAACACACACAAACCCTTTTCTGTCAAATCCAACTCACTTGTTATCTTATTAAGACCATTTGACCTTTGTTTATCCCTTAAGAAAACCCATGGTTGTACTGCGTTGGTAAAATTGTAGTTTTATCCCATATTTCTTATTTTTCTCTTAGAATGGTTCTGCAATGAATTATGACCTTCAGTTGATTATGTAGGTGCATTTATTCACTTCATTGGGTCAAAATGAGCTAGTTAGGGCTCATGATGGTGTTCCCATCACTAGCTATCTACTTAAAGAATAAAGAATAGAAGAAAGGGAGAGAATATTACAAATAAAGAGAAAACATAGATAGAATAAACATGAATTTCATTACCACAAGTTGATGTTCATTACAATTACAACTACTGACTACACTAGAAAGTTGGAAATCTACACTAGAAAGTAGGAAATCTACACTAGAAAGCGGTAAAAGAGAAGGTAGAGAGAAGTTATCCTCCTCGACGGCTGCTTAAAGGACGAGCCGCGACGATGGAGCACCCATAAAAAGGTGGTGAGATGCAGGATGATGGAGAACAAAGAGGATGACAGAGAATGGGGCAGGATGACATCATAGCGGGATCCACTTCCCGAATGGTAGTGAGAGGACCACAGCGGAATGCTCCACGAAGGGGGTGAGAAGGTGGAAAAATTATAATTTTAACTCTAATGGAGATCCCGAGTTTGGAATAAGCTCTTGGAGCTTTGGAGGGGGTGAGAAAAGAGGGGAAGGGATGAAGAAAGTGTAGGGGTCATAGGGCTATATATAGGTGTAGAGGTTGGGGGCAATAAGGTCATTTCAAGTTCAAAATAATAATTAGGGGTCTTTAGTGACAGATTTATTCGTCAGTAAAGGCCGATCGTGGCTGAAGTGCGCATGCCCCCTCGCCTCCACGCACCCAACACTTAACCACATTCTTTAATTCTCAGCCATCCAATCTCAAGATCGGATGGCTTAAAATGCTCCTTGCCTGCTTCAGCTTCACGCATTAGGCACGTGTGATCGCACGTGCGTAACTGCTCCGATTTCACGTCTGTCTGATTGGAAGATCCTGGCCGTTCGTAGTTGATCGAGCGGTCGAGATTGCGCTCATCCATGCGAGGAGAGGTGCACGTGGGTGACTCAAACTTGCGCTCCTTGTTAGTTCAACTACTCATATATAATATTTTGATGATTTTACAAAATGAAGAAAATGAAATACAAAATAAGCGTAGCATATTGTTTGTCTCTGTAATAACATAATTGTAGGTTTCATAAAGTTTTCCAAGACAAAAGATTAAAAGTGCGAAAACAAGTAGCATAAGTATTAGGTCATAGGCTTTTTCATGTAAACTTTCAAAGGTTGTAATTTTCATTTTATTTGAGTCTAAAAATGTTGTAAAGAGCCCCCAAATATAACCTATAAACAACTAGCTTAGGCTCTCTACACTAAGGACAAATTAGAAACAAAAACCTAACACTAAGACTCTTATCAGACGTCTAGAACAATGGTCAGACGTCTGATTTTCCACTTTAAGACGTCTGACAAGTGTCTCAGACTTCTAGCTTCCTATAGTTCTGCCTTCAGCTTCTGTCTTCATGAACATCAGTCGAAGCACTCCTCTATTAGACGTCCAAAACCTCATCCAAACGTCTGATGCTCTACCTGGACATCCTCAGACTAACCGTTAGACTAAGCACCTATCTTCGTTCTATAGATAACGGGCAAAAATATATTTCTAGACATCTAGACATGATTCCAGATGTCTACCTTTAGACCGTTACCCATGTATTTCTGTGCGTATCTCATTATGACCATAAAATCTTTTGTCAGAAACCACAGCGAAGTCTTTTTTGGTTTCCTTCGATGAATCTCCTCACTCCACCATTGATCGAGTCAATATGGAAGATGAAGATGATTCTACTATTGATGTGTCTAACATTCTAAACTCCAATATCCATAATCTTCCAAAAGATTGGATATATCAAAGGGATCATCCCGAAAGCCAAGTCATTGGAACTGTTTCCAATGGCGTTAAAACCCGATCTCGTTTTAGTTGCTCTTTTGGTCTCTCCACCTTTGTATCTCAAGTTGAACCCAAGAGTGTCGAGGAAGCGTGCTCTGAAGAACCTTGGATGATGGCCATGTAGGAGGAACTCAACCAATTGCAAAGGAATGAAGTCTGGGATCTCGTACCTAAACTTGAAGGGCAAACGGTAATAGGTACCAAATGGGTATTCCGGAACAAGTTGAATGAATCCGGTATAGTCATTCGGAACAAGGCTCGGCTGGTAGCACAAGGGTACAACCAAGAAGAAGGAATTGATTTTGATGAGACCTACGCTCCTGGAGCTTGACTCGAATCAATTCGCATGCTTCTTGCTTATGCCGCCTTTCTTGGCTTTAAACTCTTTAAATGAACGTTAAGAGCACGTTTCTTAACGGATTCATTAAGGAGGAAGTTTTTGTAAAACAACCTCCTGGTTTTGAGTATCATGATAAGCCTCATTTTGTCTATAAATTAAATAAGGCACTATATGGTCTAAAGCAAGCTCTTAGAGATTGGTATGAAAGGCTCAAAGACTACTTGTTAAATGCAAAATTCTCTATAGGGGAAGCTGATTTCACATTATTCATTAAAAGAAAAGGAAAAGGCATTTTATTAGTTGAAATATATGTAGATGATATTATATTTGGTGCTACTAATGAATCTATGTGTAGAAAGTTTTCAGAAATTATGCAGGAAGAATTCGAAATGAGTTTGATGGGAGAACTAAAGTTTTTCTTGGGTTTGCAAATCACTCAACTCGAAATTGGAACCTTTGTGTGTCAATCAAAATACATAAAGGAGATGCTGAAAAAATTTGAAATGACCAAAAGTTAAGAGAACACTCCTATGAGTGTCACAACTTCCCTAGACTTGGACGGATCAGGTACGCCCATAGATCAAAAGCTCTATCGAAGCATGATTGGATCTTTACTGTATTTAACTTCCAGTAGAACTGATATTTTGTTTAGTACCTGCTTATGTGCTAGATTTCAATCAAACCCTAAACAATCACACCTAAATGCTGTAAAACGAATATTTAGATATCTAGTTGACACATCTGATTATGGCTTATTCTACCCTAGGAGTCCACAATTCAACTTAGTTACATATAGAGATGAGGACTACGCAGGTAGCCGCACTGCTAGGAAGAGTACTAGTGGGACGTGCCAATTCTTAGGCGAATCACTAGTCTCTTGGTTCTCAAAGAAATAATCTAGTGTAGCCCTATCAACTATGGAAGCTGAATACATAGCTGCCGCACTAGCATGTTCCCAAGTGCTTTGGATGAAAAATACTTTGAAGGATTTTAACTTGATATTTAATAAGATAAAAATATTATGTGACAATACTAGTGCTATCAACCTCTCAAAAAATCTCGTACATCACTCTCTCACAAAACATATTGATGTTCGACATCACTTTTTGAGAGATAATGTACTTAAGGGAGAAATCGAGGTTGAATTTATTTGTATTGAATTGCAATTGGCTGATATTTTCACTAAACCTTTGAATTATGATCATTTTAATTATATATGTAGGAAACTAGGCATATGTAAGCTAAGTGATATTTGAAGAATTTAGTCTTTAATGGAATTTCCTTTGTCATAAGCATAGATGGAGCCTTGACTTTAATAAGTTAAAAGCCTTCATTCTCAGTTCAAACATCAAAATGCACATTCTGTGCAATATCAGACGTCTGATTAACTTATCAGGCATCTTATACTTAAAAATTCGTCGTCTGGCTGAAATAGCTCTTTTATCAGCTCTTTTGATATATAAATTCATCGTCTGTCCTAGATATCTAGGACAGACGACGATTTTATATATCAAAAGAGCTGATAAAAGACAGACGACGATTTTATATATCAAAAGAGCTAATAAAAGAGCTATTTCAGACATCCGTCATCATTCACAGACGTCTGGGATGTCGTCCAGATGTGTTGAGAGACGTCTTTCTGTGAGTCAGAACATGTATTATGAGTCGGACATCTGATGCTATGGTTAGACGTCGTATAGGTCGTCTGACAATGAAATCGGATGACCTTGTAACTTTAGAGTAAAATCCAGGAAGGTCTGCCTGCAGAAATTAGACGTCTAATTTTAGATTTAGACGTCTTGTATGTCGTCTGATACAGAAATCAGATGACAACTTGGAGAATAAATCATTTTCCAGGGAGGGATGCCTGCAGAAATCAGACGTCTAATTTTTAAATTAGTCGCCTGATATATCGTCTGATGGTTAAAACAGACGACGCCATCAAAAGGGCTAAAATCCCAAAAGTCCAATCCCGATGTCTGACATCGTCTCCAGACGTCTGATCTGGGAAAAATCTGCAGTTCGCGTCTATTCTCTGGATGGTTTGAAATGAAAATCTCCCCAACTTCAGGGGGAGACTTGCTCCAAGACCTTGGGATATAACATCCCCTTCACAAGGTCCCACTCCCCTCTCTCAAATCCCTACCGCTCTCCCTCCCACCCGACGGCCCACAGCTTTGGTTGGCAACCTTCCTCTCGCCACAAGACGACCGTCGCGCCTCCTCGACGATTGGCGGAGCTGCTACTGCTCCTCTGAGCGCATCCTCCATGCTTCTCGACCGCGCATTTGGAGGCCTCCCCCCTCCCGTGGGTATACTCTCTCAACTTCTAGGACATCTCCACAATTTTTTTTTCCCACGATTACCTTTTCCCTAGCTACATCTTGTTCTCCTTCTTGATGCACTCGGGCTACTTGCTCATTTCATGGCATTGTTAGCCCTAGAACCTAAACACTCGGTCAAACCCTCTTGGAGCATAAATGTTCTATGGCAAGGGTATTACCTCACGAGATTCAAGCCGACATTTTAGTGGCTTGAATCCAAAGGTATATTGCCACAACTTCATGGCAGGTTGTATTGCCTCAAGGCATACTACCACACGTTTTTATCAATGATGATTGCATATCTATTGATTGAATCTGTGTTGTTGAAATCTATTGGTTGAATGTTGTTTGGTTGAATGTTTTTGTATGGATATTTTTGCAGGTATTCTATTCTCAAAACACAACCCTTTTCTTCCAAACCCTAACCACCTATTCCACCAAATATGCCTCCACGTAGGAAGCAAGCTGATGGCTCTTCCACCTCCTCTTCCACCTATTTGGTAGATCAGCTGTGGGGTGACATTGCTAGGCAGCGATTTTGTCGTTTCGTGAATGCCAAAGTTAAATGCCCTCATTTTATTGTTTGGAATGATTTTTCTCATTTAAACCTTCGAGAACACTTCGAAACTCTCTATCTCTTCTAATATTTTGACCATCAATTGCACTCTGGCATTGGAACTCTTGGCGTGTTCCTTGATCTTTGCCGTCTCTTTTATGCCAACATTGTTGAGGACTACAGCAACGATGAACTTGAACTCCATACCCACTTATTTGGTCGCGAAATCCACATCACATTCGAAACTATTTCCGACCTTCTAGCCATCCCCAATGAGGGAAATGACTTCAATGACATTCTGAGGCAATACGACTCAGAAGTCATCAATCAAGAGTTAGTCCTCCCTGAAAAATATGTTGAAAACCTTGGCACCCTACCTTGCAAAAACCTCAAACCCCTTCCACGTCTTCTCTCTTGCATTTTTGGGTGGGACCTCCTAAACAAATCGGGAGGTTTTGATTACATCTCGTGCCAACACAAGGCACTCCTTTTTGCGGCCGTCTGTCATATTCCTTTCAATTATTGTCGCCTCATTGTTCACGTTATGAATGAGGACCATGGGGTATCACTTCTATTTGGGTCTATTCTATCCAAAAGTTTTTCAACCCGTCGGATTTCCATAACTGACTAGGCTGTTGACAAGAAGATTGAGCTTAAAACCAGGCCACAGCTGCCAAGATGCATATACTTAGGGAAAATCTTGAGCCCACCGATGAGCCCATTGAAGAGGAGCCCCTTCCACCCTTTCAAGACTTCCATGAACCACGACCCCTTCAAATAGAAGCTCCCCACTCGAGCTTTGAAGAAGCATGGGATCCGGCCACAGATTCCCTCTCCTCCGGCATCTCCCTCCTGCTGCGTCGAACCGGCAAGATGTACACCTACATGGGAAGCATGCGCCGCGACATCGACGAACTTAAATCAGACGTTCAAAATTTGCAGATGGGACGCGGACCTACCCATCGCCGCCACCGCCAAGATCAAGAAGAATAGTTTAGTGCTTCTATTTTTCTTTCTTTTTTCTCTTATTCCAAGTTTGTATTAAGGGGCTTTGAACCCATATTTAATATTTTTTGGGAACAATAGCTAGTCCGTGCTTAAATATTTCTATTCCTAGTCAATTTTCTTTGTCATCTTTTAAGCATGCAATTTTATTAATGCACTCCATTTTGTAGATGTCACTCTTGTAGTTTGGGTTTCAACTCCCTTTCAGTATCCTTCATGATGACATTCAAAAAGGGGAGAGGAACGTAGGTAAGAACCTAGGGAATAACATAAAACAAAAACTTCTCAAATAGATATAGACTACTAAGTACAACTTTAAGGGGGAGAAAATAAGAACCTACAGCTATATTTTGAAAATCATCAAAAAGGGGGAGATTATTAGTTCAACTACTCATATATAATATTTTGATGATTTTACAAAATGAAGAAAATGAAATAAAAAATAAGCGTAGCATATTGTTTCTCTCTGTAATAACGTAATTGCAGGTTTCATAAAGTTTTCCAAGATGAGAGATTAAAAGCATGAAGACAAGTAGCATAAGTATTAGGTCATAGGCTTTTTCATGTAAACTTTCAAAGGTTGTAATTTTCATTTTATTTGAGTCTATAAATGTTGTAAAGTGCCCCCAAACATAACCTATAAACAACTATCTTAGGCTCTCTACACTTAGGATAAATTAGAAACAAAAACCTAACACTAAGACTCTTATCAGATGTCTAACTTCCTATAGTTTTGCCTTCAGCTTCTGTCTTCATGAACATCAGTCGAAGCACTCATCTATCAGACATCCATAACCCTGTCCAGACATCTGATGCTTTACCTGGACGTCCTCAGACTAACCATTAGACTAAGCACCTATCTTCGTTCTACAGATAACGGGCAAAAATATATTTCCAGACATCTGGACATGATTCTAGACGTCTACCTTTGGACTGTTACCCATGTATTTCTGTGCGTATCTCATTACGACCATAAAATCTTTTGTCAGAAACCATAGCAAAGTCTTTTTTGGTTTCCAGACGTCTGATCCTTTAAATCCAGAACCTTGTTTGGATCTGATCAAAATAGGAACAAATTCACCCTTTATTAGATGTCCAATAACCTAATCAGATGTCTTATGTGAAAAATCAGACGTCCTTCTTTCGATCCAATGAAGTCTGTTCAGGATGGCCTATAGTATTAGACGACCAAAATTATTTTCAGACGTCCTATAAGATGTCTGATCCTAAAATTAGACGTCTGATATTGCTGTCAGACTCATCATTACCCTGATTTGTGATGGATTTCGTCCCAATATCTTGGGATTTGTCTCCAACGGCTAGGAGAACTCTCCCAAGTGTTCTTGAAGGTTCCAAACTTGCCTATAAATAAACTACAACCCCTCTTAGGCAATACACACCTCTTGAGATACAATTCCTTTTGAAAAATCACTTGCTCACTACTCTAAGCTTCATCTTGCCCTTGTGCTGTGCCAACACTCTGATCAAAGGGCAAATCCATACTCCCGGCTCACTCCGTTCTGTAAATTCTCAGGGAGTTCTTTTTATGCTTAGTAGATAAGAAAGTAATTAAAGTATTGGGGTACTCTATAGGTGTTATTTTACTTCTTATTTTTGTACTTTGGGTATCCGGCCTGTCGGGTCCCCGTCTCTTCATTTTGAAGGGAGAAACCTCCGTTTAGGGATCGGAGGTGGGATTTGTAATTGAGGTACACTATCCTCGTTTAAGTAGTGTGGTTAGTGGATTGATCACCTTGTGATCGAAAATCCTAAGTCAATGGATTGGGTTACGTGGTGAATTTCACCCATCTTGGGTTTCCACATAAAAATCTGGTGTCACCTTTTGTGATTGAATTTTTCGTATTACAATATTTTATAATTTCACTATTCACCCCCCCTCTAATGTAATTTCACTCCTTGCACGAGCAGCACCTTAACCACTGTGCTACGCAGTAATTTGAGGCACGGCAATGAATTTAGGTGCGAGCTCTCTTAGCTGTTGGATCTTGATCCAACGGTTGAGATCCTCTGTGCGGTTGAGGAGAGAAAGGGCAGCGGTGGGTCCTTAGGCCAGTTGGGCGGCTAGGATGGCACCACGTGGTGCCATCTTGGCCGTCCATCTTTTATGTCATGTAGATGGTGCCACGGATGTCGGATTTGATCGATTTTTGCACTGTTGGACTGCGATTGTCGATCTGAACCCATCTGTGCAGTTGGATTTGTCATATGAAGTGCAGATTTACACCATCTTATCCCTTGATCTCTGACCTTTCTTGAATTATACCTGATGCTACGGAAGTCTGATCAGGGCGATCTTGGAGTCGTTGAACTCCGATCATCTCCCTGGTCGGATCCGTAAGGTTGAATATTCTATTCGAGGCCCCAATTGAATATCACCCTGTTACCTGACCATAAAAAAAGTAAAATTAACCTAAAATTTACACAACCTGACCTAAATGCAAGATGATGCATATTATGTAATATTTATAATGTATGATGCAATTCTACACCTAAGAACATGCATAAATAGATAGTTTATGTGATATAAATGTGTCTACATCACACTCCCGTGCCTATCTTTTGCTAGTCCCTAGCAAAACTACATGCTATTTATAAGAGAATTAGGTTAGATTTCTTGGGCAATAGTTATTTTTCAATGCTTATGAATTTCAACTTTGACCTGAACTACAGAGACACAATAGAGCCTGGGTGTCTGCTAAAATGCAGACCACCTCAAGACCTCGCCTTATTTAAAGAAGGATCTTTTTCTTCTTTTCTTCTTTTCCAATTTTTTTTGGATTTTTGAGTTTAGGGTTTCGAAGCAGCTTTCTATGGCCACTCAACCCACCCACGACTCGAAAAGAAGCCTAAGTTCTAAGCATCTTTATGTGAAATGTGATAGACTCACTAATCGGTGATTAGAACGGACTTCGGGTTTCTATGCCCCTAGGTGACCTTGGAAAGAAATTATGCCTAAAGGTGTATCTATTCGACCAGTAGCTTTCTCCCTACTTTTATTTTATGGGGTCAACACAAGAGTGAACCTAGTGTAAATCCTCAAGGAATTTCTCTTTCAATTTTGGGACTAATTGATTTAGAATCGAGCGAGAAAATCTCGCTCGAATCTCAAAGATGAGCTACAACCCACTCTTAATGGTGGTAGGGACCTAAATGTGAAGATGATGAAAAAATTAGGGACCTTATTGTAAATAATTCGAAACTTAAGGGTGAATGTGAGAGAAAAAGAGTCTAACTGGACTAAAGTGCAAACTAGGTCAAGACAAACTCTAATTGGGCCCAAATTTTGGTACAAACCTAATTTGGACCCAAGGAACCTGATGGTGAAGTCGAATTTTAGTTTTGAGCACATTTGACTAGGAAAGTTGCATAGGAACCCAAATTAGGGTAACTTTTCGTCTGAGACTCTATTTTAGGTCAAAATAGGTTCAGATGGTCAAATCAAGGACACTAAACCTCATGGAATATTTTTATATGAATTTTAGAAGGTTTTAGATGAATTTTATCCTGACCAAAACCTCTATTATTTAAACGGGTCTGAAATTAGGGTTTTGGGTGTTGTTAATTCTCGAATTGCATGAAAACCCATTTCTGTCTGCATGGACCCTCTTATTAAATATTTATGACCATTTAAACTTTAATTAGTCCCTGGAATACCCCATGGTTATTCTGTGTTCATGTAATGCTATTAAAATTACATAATTAACTCTGGTATCTTCTTTTCTTCTCAAAATGGAATATCATGCATATAGGACCCTCTGATGGCTATGTAGGAGCTTTTATCACCTTTTTTAGACCAAATCAAGCTAGTTAGGGCTCATGATGGTGTTCCCATCAACGATGTTCATCTGGCTCGTCCCCTAAGCATCCATCGAGGAGGATAACTTCTCTCCCCTTCTCTTTATCACTTTCTAGATTAGATTTCTCACTTTCTAATTGTAGTTGTAATAACATTATTTTGATTATAAAAGTTGTTTCTCTCTCTCTCTCTCTCTAGTTCTAGTGTTTATATTGAAAATAGAATAGCAATCATTGTGAATGTTTAGCTTATAAAAAAAAATTACAAAAAAATATAATTACGGATTTCAAATCGACATAGCCTCCCTGTGTTCGATCGGGGACTAATTCTGAGTTTCAATTAAAAATTATTTGATTGTTAAATTTTCTTGCGAATCGTACTACAACAATGGATTTTCTAAACTCAAATCTTTTCGCAACGAATTTTCGTACATCACTTGGCTTCTCTTTTCCCCCATTTTTGTGGATTGGGGGGTTTTGGCTCCATGGATTGCTCCAACTCGATCCTTAGGAGCTCTTGCCTGATCGTTTGATTCCCATGTACTATTCCTACTCCTTAAGGAGTTTAGAAAAGCATGAACTAGAAATAAGAGGAGGGAATCAATCGGAAGGCATGAGTCGTTGGGCAGTCGATGATGTCATCAAACATCGCTGTCAGTTCGGCCACTATAGTGTGGCCATCCTGTTCTGGTGCTTGTCCCCATCATAGACGGATAAGGGAAGGCTAATCTCCCCTTTTGGAATCATGTTATGATTGCCAAACCCTACGACTGGGTGAGTTGACGAGGAGAGGTGCTCTTCTTTGAAGCCTAGCTTGAGTAGAGTCTTCCAAACTCAGACGTCCACCACACTGCCTTCATCTACTAGGAGCCTAGGCTGTAGTTGGCCCACTAGCAAAAGAATGGCTAGGAGCGGGTTCGTATGCTCTACCGAGTTTGGCAAAGAGACGAATAGCTTGGAAGCTACCTATTTGATGGTACTTCTCTCCCCCCATTGAAGAGTGGGGAACACACTAGGGGGTGCCCAACCAGATGCGCTAGCTTGCTGGCTTGGGGCAGCGTAGACCCCAAAGATGACCTCGACCTCCATGCCCGTTGGATCAGGTGGCGAGGGATGAGCGTTCTGGGGTAATACAGCCATCACCGCCAAGACTTGGCAAGGGGAGCCAGGGTGACACTGCCTACTCAATCTGGCAGGCCTTAGACCCGTCTAGCTCTTGGTCTATGACAAAGACCATGTTGACCCCTCGAAATTGCTAGAGATTCTCCTTATGATAGTCCTTTAGACCTTCCATGCATCTCTTGCCTTTGTCTTGGCCCTTGTTTCACTTAACAAAGTGGGCCAAGTTTCCATGCCGAATCTGGGACTCGATTTGGTCATGCAGATCTTAGCAGTCTTTAGTAGCGTGCCTGGAATCAGCCTTCTTCTTGAGGGACTTTAGCGAAGGTAGTAGACCTTTGTCGGTGGACCATACCTCTGCTAATATGTCCACCTAGTTTACGGCTAAGGGAGTGTACCTTTCATAGAACTCTCGCTTGGGGTGGCGAGGTCCATTATTTTGGCCCTTGGTGGACTAGTCGATCCTCTAATCGTGGAAGTTAGCCTTCTGCTTGTTGAAGTTACTCCCTCTGCAGATGGACATGGGAGTCGGCTCTCATGAGGTCCCCTTCTCCTTAATTGGACCAAGATCGGCTCCATACCCATTTGTCAGTCGACATGGGAGCAGAAGGAATCGTCCTACTTCATGAACTGTGTAGCTCTGTTCCACAACTCCGCCATATCTCTAGGTGGGAAGTCATTGATGTCATACTAGAACCTTTGAGTCAGGAGACCTGACTTGAAGTATTAGATGGCTATGGCATCGTGGGGTTTCTTGCACTTGAAATATTGAGCCTTGAACCGGTCTAAGTATGACCGGAAGGACTTAACTTTCCATTATCGAATTTCCGACAACCTTTCTGGGTTATTTCTAACCCCTTGTTGCCCTGCAAAGTACTGGCAGAACTTATCTGCTAGTTCTTGGAAGCAAGTGATCTGTTCGACCATCACTTCATTGAACCACTCATAGGCCATGCCAGACAGATAAGACGGGAATACCCAGCAAAGTATTCTGTCTGGGTAGCCATGGACCAACATCATTTGGCAGTAACTCACAATAAAGCTGTTAGGATATGCCGTCCCTTTGTATTGGGCCATGACGGGCTGCTTGAACTTTTCTAACAGAGGGGCCGTCATCACCTCCTCTATGAAAGGGTAGGTGGTGACATAGGCACATGGGCATATACCCCTCATCGCCTGGGTAACTGATTGCACAGCAATCATAGGTCTTAAATGACCTAAATTAAGTTAGAACATAGCATAACTTAGTGTAATCCGTGCATACGTGAGCATACTTTGCATCTTTCTTGCTTTATTTTAGCTATGCAACAAATAATGTTATAATGTGCTGATTAAGTGCATTGTGTGGATTGTAGGTAATAAGAAGATCTGAAGCTGGATCTGAAGCTAGGTGTGAAGATGGATTTGAAGAACAAGGAGAAGCTAGAGCTGCAGCAGAGCTAGAGTAGAAGACTTAGGAATAAATAGGAGAAGAAATAATGTAGGGTTGAGATATGCTACTCTACTAAGTAGAAATTAATGCTTAGATTAAATTATGAAGAACATTAGGGCATCCCTGCACTTATCCCTAGCATTAAGACAACCCTATCCCTATCCTTAGTCTCTAGGATAACCCTATCCATGTCCCTATCCCTAAGCCACCTCTATATTAGGCTAATTTAGCTGAAAAACCAAAACATGGATAATGCTATCCATGCCCTTATCCACATTATCCCAACCCTTATCCCCCTTCCGAGATACCCTTATCTGTAAACCTTAATTTCCCTACTTCAGCCAAAACCTGAAAAAACACTATCCAGATTCCCACTATCCACTATCCCTATACTCAATCCTGTTATCCCTAACCCAATTTCCACCTTAGAATCCCATTTCGATCCCTTGATATCCCAATTAGCTCAATTGGAGGTAATTGGGTCAGCCTTGTTCTAATTAGGTCCAGATGAACTTGATTAGGCTAACCCTAACCTAATTAGGCTCAAACTAGTCTAACTAGACTCAGCCCAAACCCAATTACCTAACCTACATCCAATTGGGTGCATTCCTACTTGATTTGGTGCACCTAAATCTAATTGGGTCTACCTAGGATCAAATTGATCCATCCCTACCTATTCAAGTCTAATTAGGCTTCGTAGAACTTAATTAGGGTTGGACCTGAATCTGATTGATTCAAATCAATCCAGGCAAGTCCAATTGGATCTACTTAGTCCAATTGGCTACCCCTAGACCCTTCTAAGAACCTAATTAGGTTCTCACTAAGACCAATTGACTTGGATCATAGTCAATTACAATTGCCTAGTCAATTGGACTCATAGAGTCCAATTGAGCTCTGATCTCAACCCACACAAGTATGACTGGACTCAATGAGAGTCTAATTGACCTAAGCCTAACCTAATTGAGTAATCTCACTCTCAATTAGGTTTGCACTCATTCAATTAAACTTGTGTCAAGTTTAATTGTGCATCTACCTTAGTAATTAGGGTTTCCAACCCTAATTCTATGACCTAACCTAGACCACTTAGCCACACACACACATGTTCACTCACACACACACACATCCTCACCTAGTCGAAAAAATACTAAGAGTTCTCTAGAACTCTTATCCAAGTGCGTTACCTTGGTTGCTAAAAATAGCAACCAAGAGTAATTCAAATTTTTAGATCCACATTTTGTGGATCTAAAAACCACCTCCAACCTCTCTCGGCTGGCCACATAGAGCTCTCTCTAGAGAGTTACACACCTCTCTAGAGAGATTGCCAAGGGTCTATAAAAAGACCCCATAGGTGGCCATTTGCACCCATCTTGATTCTTGGCTCCATTTAGTATAGCTCCACCTCCACCTCCATGACCCCATCACCATGGCCACTCCACCTCCACGTCAACTCAAGATCACTCTCTCTTACCCTCTCGAAGGGCTGGCCTAAGCACCTCTGGCCGCCCCTCCTTCTCCCTACCACCTCAACCTCAAAGACCATTGGAGATCACCTCTGATGCCCTTCTTTCTTCTAGATAAGTAGTAGTTCTTCATAAATTTTCTTTGCTTTATTTTCTACTTAGTAGTTTAGTTCTCTCTCCCCCCTCAATGATGCATGTGTAATCTTCCTGTAGATCCACACATGCACTCGTATTCTGCTAGATAGTTTTATGCTTTAAGCTTTCCTGTACAAGCTTTCCTCAAGCTTCGCTTTGTAGCAACCATTCTGGACTCAATGAAAATCATCCTTTTATATATATATGTGTTGCAAAATCATCATGAGCTTCCTTGCCATATTTTCTTGTGATTAAAGTTGCCTATTTTAATTTCTGCATCTTTATCAACAACATGTTGTGCATAAATACCTAAAAATTATTATAAATCGGCATGCATTTTTAACCAAGTAGAGAGAGGAGAGAGGATCAGAATTAGATTTTGCATTTCCATAATGCCTCCTTGAGTTCGACTGGGACTCACCGTCTCGTTAATTTACAAATTTTTTGATCAGAGGTTTTGCAAGACTATACTACGAACTGCAACATATTTCAAAACATGCATGCAAACAACTCGAACAATAACCTAACGGATGATCTTGAGCATGGATCCCCCTTCGTTGGTAGCCATGGGGTGAACCTTGGATTGCTCCCCCGATGAAGGCGAGTGTGGAACTTTAGGCTACCTGGGAGGAACTTCCCATTTTTGGCTACTAACACACATTTTAACTTCTCGAGATGTTCACACAAGCGGGCGTTCACCTCTTTCACTGTACGATGCCATTTCAATTACTCATCTTACAGACTGGAACTTTGGGGTTCCTCCGGCTGGATTTTACCCAACTCCTTGATCTGCTTGGTCTTATGGAGTTTATCGGCAATTGACTGCTGCTCAACCTTCAGAGTCGCCAGCCGGGCCTCGTACTCTTCTTCCCACATTTGCATCTTGAGGAGGGGATCTCGCCTAGGGACCTCAAGTAGCTAGCTAGGTTGAGCCAGCTTCTCCTTACTGGGCTAGGCAAGCTGGAGGCGTTCCTTTGACACTAAGACGCTCAATTTCGCCTACGCTGCCGCTTTCTCGGGATTACTGCAAGAGGAATTAAGAGTCGTAGGGGCCATTGCTAAGAGTTTGGATAAGGAAATAGTATCAGATGATTCCCACAGATGGCGCCAATTGATCAGTCTCCTTAGCGAAAAGAGGATTCAATTCAACAATAAAAGCAATGCAATCACAGAAAATAGACACGAGAGTTGGTGACCCAGTTCCACTTGAAGGGGTGTACGTATGGGGGGGGGGCAGTGCTCCTGAACTTCCACTAGAATTAGAGGTAGTACAAAATCTCTAGATTTCTCTCTCAGCTTGCGTGAAGATAGCCTTGGAGGGCCACTCTTCCCTATTTATAGTATAAGAAATATTCCAACAACATTAAATCCCTTATAACAGTCCTCGGAATTCTCCGGTACATCAGTTATTTGGTTATTAATAGCACAGGTAATGCCACCATTATTGTCGACGTGGGTATTAAGGGTGTTGTGGCCCCTCTTTTAGTCCAGTCAATTCGAGTCCTTCGGTGGGTTGGTCCTAACCAGATCTGCCTGGATGAAGGCAAGTCCAGATCCATCTGAGTGTAGGTGGGTCGAGTAGAGCCGAATCCACCTGTTTACTTAGTATCCGGGTAGCTAGATGCTTCTTTGGGTTTCGTGAGAAATTTTGAGTCTGAGAGCACTATTTTCCCCTCATTAACCCCCAAAATGAGATCTGACCATCAGGGTCTAGAGACATGAGTTGAGAATGGAGATATCAATAGGGTCCTTCCAAAAACACCAAATGTTAGGAGCATTAGGGCAGACGAAACAATGATCAAAATGGATAGCATCCCTGATAGGGGGTGCATCTGATTAAGTAGCAAAAGACTCCAAAAGAAAGAGAATTTGAAGTTGGTTAATCGTAATCATAGATTTAAGATGATTAACAATAGGGATATTAAGAATACCCTTGCAATTCCAAAAGAGACTTCATTAATTCAAAGATGTAGTGAGAGATTTAGATCGACTCCTAGTGACCCTACCTGTACCCATCGTAGATTGACACCCTACAGACTCCTCTAGCCCTAACAGGAGAGTGTGCCTCATGTGCCAAATATTGATGGTGGTGGGAAATAGGAACACAAAATTGAGGTGAACTTAGAGAAATCTGATCCGTCAAAATAGAATCATCAATCGCATCATCGCTTAAGTGCAAGTTCCCTCCATCCTCCAGGATTTCCATGACTCAAGGGGGATCGGGGTCAAGAGGGGGAGTAGGACGAGGTAGATAAATGCCCTAACTAAGATGTCTAATATAGTTAACCTCTGAGGATGATTTCCCAAGAGTTTGAAACTCGACCTCCTTAACCTCAACCTAAGGAGGGGAAATAATGTGACCACCCATCAAAAAGAGTGATTTATTGAAATGAATGTCATCGAGAACACATGTGACAATACTAGAAGTAGAGTTTAGCACCACAGAAATAGGAAATCGTGTAGCGAACATTTCTGAAACTGAATGAAGAAAAACCTAATGATCTTCAGAGCAAATTTTCAGTACAACAAAAGTTGAAACTTGATTTTTACCCCTTGAAGATTAATGAGCGAGATTTGAACGTGAAAAGATTTGAGTTAGAAACCTATCATTATAGTGTGTAAAAATCTGCTACTAAATAAAATTTATAACCGAAGCTCAAGGTGAGCCCTGGGTTGAACACAGGGAGCGAGTGTTTGGTTTATAGAAATCCACGTTTGCTTTTATTTTTTTTTGGTGTTTTTATCTTTTGTGATTTTTTTTTGGTATTTTTATAAGGCAAGAGATTAGGTCGAAAATATCTTTAGCAAACTAATCTACTTGCAAAATAAGAGAGAGAGAGAGAGAGAGAGAGATAATATCATTATATATCTAACTAGAGTCTATTACAACTAATCTCAAATATAAGACTACACTAGCAAGAGATAAAAGATCGAATGAGTTGAGGAAATCCCCCTCGACGGTTGCTTGGAGGACTACTCTTTTTGACGGCACCTGGATGAAGGTGGTGAGAGGCTATTCAAAGAAGAACAAAGCCGAAGGATGGAGGGCAGGGTAGGATGGCATCGTGGTGAGGATCTACTTCCAGATCAGGGTGAGAGGATGGCCACGAGATGCTCCACGAAAGGAGGTGAGAAGCGGGAAAATATTTTACTTTTCAACTCTAAGGAGCATCCCAGGCTTGGGACCAGCTCCTTAGAGCTTTGGAGGAGGTGTGGGAAGAATAGGAAGAGATGAAGAAGAATGGGAGGGGTAGTGGTACTTTTATATTGGAGGTGAGGAGACAAAATTCATTCATGGGTCAATAGCGACATTTAAGTCGTAGCTGTAGGTCCGCCTGGTACGGATTTTACATGGTTTGTAAAATATGTTGTTGTAACGCGCAAAACCAATCAACTCTTAAATTTATAAACTTAGATAGTGGGGTATCTAGGGTCATCCAAGGAGGAAATATGTTTGCAAAATTCAAGTCTCTTGCTTGGAAATAGAAATCACCTTTCTTTTTTATCTTTTCAACTATTTCATTTTTTTTTAGGGTTTTGAAATAACGAGGGAAAACACAAGTTGTTGGCGAAAAAGTAAATAACTACGATCACTAAGCTAACACCTAAGTGACAAGTAATTCCTCTTCCTAAGCTCACTCTAGGCATGTGGAGGCCTAGAGTAATTAGGGAGAGGGAGTGAAGAGTGCTAGAATCACAGTAATCAAAATGCAACTAAAAGAAATTTCAAAGAAGGCAACTAGATTAATGAGAAAGTGTTTTACAGAAAAACCTAGTAGATGAATGCTTCTACTACTAGAGTAAAACACAAGTCCTCCTGAATTGTTGGTGAAGAGGGGAAGCTCCTTGCTCCAAGCTTAGGGGCTCATAGGCTTGAAAAGGGCTCCTCCTTCTCCTTCCTTGAGATGCTCCTCCAAGGTGGAAGCTACCACCTTCAATGCTCTCAAGGGTGGGTGTGCACCATCCTTGCTCCTCCTTGCCTGGCCGTCCTCCTAGTGGTGGAGTGCTCCTCCTCCTTGGTGTGGCACAAGGGAGAAGAAATGGGGAGAAGAAGGCACCAAGGGGGCAGCTGATCTGCCCCCTTAATCTTGTTCTCTACTCCTTCTTGGCCGTAGGTATAGGTGGATGTAGGTGGTAGTACACACTAATGGAGGATGGAAATTATGTGGTGGTAGGGTAGGGTATTTATAGGATGGGAAGGGGGGTGGTTATGGTGTTTTCTTGGAGGGAAATGAAGGGGTGCTTGGATATTTTTGGAGGGAAAAATGGGAGGGAAATGAAGAGGTGCCTTGGTTTTCCCTCCAAAAATACCTTCTAGAAGGCAATTTTGGAGGGAAAAAATGGAGGGTGGAGATGGGTTTTGATGGTGGATGTAGGGTGGTGATGGAAGGGATAGTTGGCACCAAAATAAAGTAGGAGTAGGTGGTCTTTTTGCTAGAGCTTAGGTAGTAGGGTAGTAGGGTAGTAGGTTTTAGTGCCATGGAGGTGGACTAGCTAAGTTAAGCAGCTTAGCTAGCTTAGCTAGTAGGGAGTAGAGTTGGAGGCATTTGGAGCTATGGTTTTCAGGGAGAAGAGCTGGAGGTAGTCATCTTGAGCTGCACTAGAGCTGGTGGTTGCTGAAGAGAGCTGCAAGGAGCTACCTTAGCTGGCTTGGCTTGCTAGTTCTTTGCTAGCTACTAAGCCAAGCTAAAGTAAGCTGGCTTCTGCTGAAAGGAGCTGAGGTGAGCTGGGTCTCATGCTCCCAGGGAGGATCAAGCTGGGTGAGGCAGCTAAGGTAGCTTAGTTCAACTGAGTTGAGCTAAGTTGAGTCCCCGGGAGTTGGACTTGAGCTTCCTACGCTAGAATGAAGTCATCTTCAGCTGGCTGGAGTTGAGTGGAGCTGGATGTAGTTGGACCTGAGCTAGATGTAGCTTCCTAATCCATCTCCTTGCTATTTTAGTCCTCCACTAATCAAGAAATATCGAAGACTGAGACTCTGTTAATGACGTCAGTGTCGACCTCTCCACCTCACTTCAGGTAAGGGGAATGAGAAGAAGAGGAGTTACTACAAATCAGATTCCAAGTATCAAACCCCAAACTCGGGTCCTCTAGGGTTGAGGAAGCATCTTGATGCAATTGAGGATGACTATTCTACTACAGAATCAGAGTAGAGGTGTCCCCTATGACCTCTTGATAGGAGTGGGGAGAAACCCCCAAGGAGGAGTCTTCCACTCCTGTGGGGGAACCCTGCACGAAAGGATGAACATTAGAGATCCCCACAGCCACCAGGGTACTTTTGCCACCAGGAGTAGTAAAGCCCTTGAAAGAAGAACAACACAATAAGGATTGACCAAACTTGATACAATGGTTTCAAAACAAAGGAAGACATTCGTAAACCACACGTTGTTTAATTTTGACCCCCTGATGGGAACACCATCATGAGCCCTAACTAGCTCATTTTGACCCATAAAAGAGAACAAAAGCTCCTACATAACCAACTAGAGGTCCTAATTCAATGAATAACCATTCTAAGAGAAAAGCAAGAAATAAGGGGTAAAACTGCAATTTTACTAGTGCATTACAACAATGGGTTTTCTCAAGGGCTAAACATAGGTCAAATGGTCTTAACAAGATAAAAAGTGGGTTGAATCAGATAGAAAAAGATTCATGTGAATTCTGGGAATTAAATGACTTCTTGTAACCCTAAAACAAACCCACTTGATTAAACAAGGTTCTGGTCAAGATAAAATTCATCTAAACCCTCCAAAAATCATAGAAAAATATTCTTTAGGGTTTAGAACCTTCAATTTGGCCATTAGAACCTATTTTGACCTAAAATAGGGTCTCAGACAAATATTTTCCTTAAATTAGGTTTTTATGTAAATTACCCAGTCAAACGTGGTTAAACCCAAAATCTAACTATGTGGTCTTAAAAAAATATGTGCGATGCATCTGATTTCACTGTAAGAGCGGTATTTATGTAGAAAATTGACGAGAATCCCGTGGTCATCTACTACGCTAGCAAGACACTTGATGAGGCTTAGCGTAACTACACAGTTACTGAGAAAGAGCTGCTAGCCGTAGTATTTGCCCTGGAAAAGTTTAGATCGTATCTTCTAGGTTCCCGTGTTATCATTTACTCTGATCACACAGCTGTAAGGCATCTCCTTGCGAAGAAGGACGCGAAACCTTGATTAATCCGCTGGATCTTGCTATTGCAAGAGTTTAACCACGAGATTCGCGATAAAGCCGGAGAACAGAACGTGGTAGCTGATCACTTGTCCTGCCTTCCTTCTGAGATCATCGACCCTTCTAGACCCATTACGAAACATTTTCCTGATGAGCACCTCCTGACTATCAATATAGGGCTTCCATGGTTTGCTGATATAGTAAACTACCTGGCATCACATCAGATCCCATCCGATTAGCCGAAGGCCAAGAAGGACAAATTGCTTTTCGATGCCAAGTATTACTTCTGGGAAGACCTGTATCTGTTCCGCATCAGTGTTGATCAGATCATTCGATGATGTGTCGCGGAAGCTGAAATTCAGGACATCTTATCTTTCTACCATGACCAGGCATGCGGTGGACATTTATTAGGTCATAAACCTGCAGCAAAAGTCTTCCAGTGCAACTTCTATTGGCCCACGATTTTGAAAGATGCATACAATCATTGTAGGGCATGCACTTGTTGCCAGACCTTAGGCAACATGAGCCATCGTGATATGATGCCCTTACAGCCGATTCTCGTATGCGAAATCTTCGACATGTGGGGGATTGATTCTACGGGACCCTTTCCTATTTCGGATGGCTTTGAGTACATTCTACTCACTATTGACTACATGTCCAAATGGATCGAAGATATTCTGACCCGAACCAATGATCATAAGATGGTTATCAAATTCATTCATCAGAACATCTTTTCACGGTTCGGGATTACACATGCTATAATCTCTGATGGAGGGACCCATTTTACTAATGATCAGTTCAGGTCACTGATGACCAAATACGGGGTGTCACACCAAATCTCTACTCCTTATCACCCCGCACTAATGGTCTAACTGAGTTATCAAATCAGGAGATCAAGAAAATCCTCCAGGTTACTGTTCAACCAGATAGGAAGGACTGGTCATCCCGACTTCCGGAAGCTTTGTGGGCTTATAGGACCACCCACAAAATCCAATTAGGTATGTCTCCCTTCAGATTGGTGTACGGGAAGGCATGTCACCTTCCCGTCGAATTGGAGCACAAAGCCTATTGGGCAGTACGGAACTGCAACCTAGATCTTTCTAAAGCAGGAACCCATAGAAAGCTTCAAATGAGTGAGATCGATGAATTACGCCACGACACATATGAGAACTAACGAATTTACAAAGAGCGGGTTAAGGCCTTTCACGACAAGCACATATCCAGAAAGATCTTCCATGCTGGTCAAAAAGTCCTACTCTTTGATGCTAAGCTTAAACTGTTCCAAGGAAAACTACGATCAAAATGGATCGGACCATGAATCTTCGGAAATGGAGCCATCGAGATCAGTCCATTCAGCCACGATTCAGAACCTTTCGTCGTGAACGGTCAGAGACTCAAACCGTTCATTGACTTGACCGGTACAAATTTGGCTGAGATATCCTTTATCCTCCATTCTCCCTGAGCTCATTGTGCCCAGCCGATGGCATAAAACTCAGTGCTTAACGAGAGGCAACCCATCATTTTTGAAAAGCCTGAAACCTTTCTTGACATTCCTATGCTAAATTCATATTGCACTTTAGGGCTCATCCTTTAGAACAACCGACCCCACCTCAAGTACCTGTACCTGAGTTTGAAATCTTTCGCAACAGTCACCTCGACCCGTTCGCCCATCCAAATCCTGTTCTAATGAATGATCTAAGCTGAATTCAAAACCACCTAATTTACAATGGGGACATTGTAAATCATAGGCATGGGGTGGTATGAAAGTGCAAAACGCCGTGAAAACTCATCTCACAAGAAAAGGTTTCAACAAAAAAATCACATATCACAAAAACACCAAAAAAAAATGAAAAAATTCTTGAAAAAGAACAAAACAATTCTGAGGGGAGAGAAAATTTTGAGGCCATACAAATCATGAGAAAAAAGGGAAAAGTGAAAAATGTCAAAAAGGGAGCACAAAATGAAAAGAAAAAGAAGTGATCGTCATTAGTAAGAAATTAAGGGATTAACTGAGTTCTAGACCATATCAAGAAAAAGAAAATGAAAGGAAAAAAGTGCTAATGAGATACGAAAGAGATTAGTTGGAACGCTGATCTTAGGCCTCTTGGGCTAGACTCCTAGGCTTAAAAATTCAAGTATCGGCTAAGATCTAGATAGTCCTCAAGAGATTGGGGAAAATGCGAAGCTTAAGTATTAGGTCTAAGGCATAGGGTGTATTCAACTTCGTTAACTGACCTCTAGTTTGCGGGACTCAATAACCTAAGCACCCCAATCAACACACAGTCTGGTTCAGTGTGCATAAGTATCAAAATCACGCAAATGCATTTAAGTTGTTCTGAAAAAGTCTCCTAGATTAAGAGTGGCCGATCAACACAAGTTGATTTAGACGAGTTCCCAACGCGGAGAGGCAAGAAATTCCCCTCGAAGATGTGCAATAACATATCATCTCCTCGGTGCTTGTCTCCTAGGATATTTACATATCCTACTGGGGGCATGTAAGCACCCTGTGCTGGTTCAGATGCCATGGGTAGCATTATCATGAAATGTCGATTGCCAGGGTCTGGATTTAGCTACAGAACGCCATGGAAAGATTATCTCAAAATCTCGAAAGCCAGGGTTCTGGGGGTTGCCATGGGCGGTGCTATCACGAAGCATCGATTGCTAGGGACCCTTTGAGGATTGATGATGGGGACTAAGAATCCGAAACAGATCGTGTTGAGAAGCCAATCCGAAGCTAGAAATAAAAAGAAAAGAGAGAGAAAACTCTCCAAACAAAGAAAATCTTCTGTCTCCCTCTTACAAAAACGCACTGCAAACTGAACCGAGGCTAAAATATGTTACAAGCATGGGTGCTTTAACCGCGGAGTCCAATGAACCTTAAGATAGTTCTTGTGGGCCTTAAAAACCTTCGCGGCGGACTGAGGCTAGAGCTGGTCAGGTTCGGATCTTGGTTGGTACTTGAGTACCTCTAGGCCTAATATCAACATTCTATGCTAATTAAAAGAAGAAAGCACTCATCATAGTTTTTGAACATCAAGGAACTCATGGTCTAGAATCAAAGTTAAAACCTTAAAATTTTGCTAAGGGACTAGCAAATGCTAGGCATGGGGGTATGATGGGAACACCATCATGAACTCTAACTAGCTCATTTTGACCCATAAAAGAGAACAAAAGCTCCTACATAACCAACTGGAGGTCCTAATTCAATGAATAACCATTTTGAGAGAAAAGTAAGAAATAAGGGGTAAAATTATAATTTTACCAGTGCAGTACAACAACGGGCTTTCTCAAGGGCTAAACACAAGTCAAATGATCTTAACAAGATAAAAAGTGGGTTGAATCAGACAAGAAAGGGTTCATGTGAATTCTGGGAATTAAATGACTTCTTGTAACCCTAAAACAGACCCACTTGATTAAACAAGGTTCTGGTCAGGATAAAATTCACCTAAACCCTCCAAAAATCATATAAAAATATTCTCTAGTGTTTAGAACCTTCAATTTGGCCATTAGGACCTATTTTGACCTAAAATAGGTCTCAGACAAATATTTGCCCTAAATTAGGTTTTTACATAAATTACCTAGTCAAATGTGGTCAAACCCAAAATCCAACCTCATCATTGGATTCCTTAGGTCAAAATTAGGTTTGTACCAAAATTTGGACCTAAGGAGAATTCATCTTGACCCACTTTGCAAATAGGTCTAGTCCAATTACATTTCTACCCCTAGGTTTCAAAAACCCTTACAATTGACCCCCTATCTTTTTCTTTGTTCTTTGCAATTAGGTCCCTCCACCATTATAGCAGAGGGAATCCTACTTCAGCGAGCTTGAATGGGTGATTTCTTCCTAATCTCTTAGACAATCCCCTTCAAAATTGAAAGGGAGATTCTCTGAGAAATCTCCTCCAATGTGAACCCAATTAGAAGCCCTATTTGGTACCCAATCTCTCATGCGAACGCATGAGATATTTGGGTCTCTCTCGAGTTTCCTCTGCCGATGAACTGCCGAGGTTGGTCAAACCCAACCTCCAGGGCCTATTTAAGAGACCTCAACTCACCCTGCATCTCCTAAGCTTGAATTCAGCTGGAGAAACCCCTTAATTTCATCTCTCCTCCTTCGGCCGATCTGCTCATCAAGCTCCGGCAACTTCTCCCACTCTCCCTCATTGCCTAGCCACAATATCGGTGGTTGGTTCCTCTTCCTCTCACTCGTCCGTATCATGCTGCACCCACCGACGCTCCTGCATCCCCTTCATCCTCACCGACCTCCCTCACTGAGCACCTTCATCTCCGACGTCAGCGATACAAGCCAAACGCCATCCTTGCCTCCCTCTTCGTCCCTTCACTCCCAGATAAGTCGTCTCACCCTCTACTCTATTTTCCCCTTCTTTATTCCCTAGAACGACCACTGCCGCACTCCACCACCATCATCCCCTTCACCTCCAACCACCACTCCGGCGAGTTCGCTCCACCTCCATAGACCACCTCCCTCCTTTCCGACCAGTCCATAAGCACTGCCCTAACTCACTGAACATAACCCCCTACTCACAACACTCCACCACTCACCCACAAGCACCCCCAAACACACCCACAACCACGACTGCAGTGCACCCTAGGCACGCCACCTAAGGCGGTCCCACCCCACGCCAACCACCTCTACACGTTCGTCGCACC
Source organism: Thalassia testudinum (assembly GCA_037157565.1). Taxonomy (NCBI): domain Eukaryota; kingdom Viridiplantae; phylum Streptophyta; class Magnoliopsida; order Alismatales; family Hydrocharitaceae; genus Thalassia; species Thalassia testudinum. The sequence continues at coordinate 10,417,055 of JAZHRO010000065.1, read as the reverse complement.
TTGGCGAAGCTCCCTGAGCTTTTTAACGTAGCTGCGAGGCCGTTTGTGTGATTTCAGGTTCAGGGGTTCGCCGCCATTGACGCACGGTTAGAAGCTTGCTTGCTAGCTTCTCCAGGCTATGCCCACCCCAGGATCTAGTCCCAAGCTACAAGGGGGACTCTCGCAAACATCTTCAGGTGGCCAATTGAAGGCAAGAGCCATCCCTGTAGCTGCAATTGAGCATCGCCTCTCTGCTGCTGACACACGTGAAAGAAGCGGGAAGATAGTCCCACCTCGAAAACATATGGAGCACCAAAGCTGCATAAAAGGAATTTCTGCGTAGGGCTTATCACCTCCAACTCACGGGGTAAGGTCCCCTCTCACCTTACTCGACGCCTCGTCCGCGACCACTCCCCGTGGACCTGGTGATTCGACCCGACCTAGCACACCTCGCCCACCACTGCACGTCGGTGGGCCTAGTCCTAAGCATGTATCCGACCCGATTACCCGAGAAGTGGCTCTGGGAGAGCGAACCTAAGAGAGAAAAGGAGAGAAGAGAGCTCACGCGGGTAGGGGGTTGGTTTTTCTCTACAGAGAAAAGTGAAGCCAAGCCAAAGGAAGAGGAAGGAGAAGACAGGGCCAAAGAGAAGCTAAGGCAAGGCAGCCAGCGAAGAAGCTAAGGGATGAAGCCAAGGAAGAAGGAGAAGGTTAAAGACAGAAGAGAAAAAGAAGGGAAGGAAGGTAGAGAAGGAGAAGACAAGGCCGAAGAGAAGCTAAGGCAAGGCAGCCAGCGAAGAAGAAGCTAAGGGTTGAAGCCAAGGAAGAAGGAGAAGGTTAAAGATAGAAGAGAAAAAGAAGGGAAGGAAGGCAGAGAAAGAAGAGAAGAGGCAGAGGAAGAGAGGCTAAGGCAAGGAATCAAAAGAAGAGAAAGAAGTAGATTGAAAGCCAGCCGCCAGAGACAGAAAGAAGAAGAAAAGCCAAGCACTGTAGCACCAACATTTTAAGGCATCTGATTTACAAATCAGACATCCAATTTTGTGTTTATTCACATACATTGATTTTTTTAATATTTTTTGCTTACATTTATTCCTATCTTCTTATAACATTGATCTTATTGCATATTATGTTATTTCAAATTCTCAAGTTTTGATCTTGATTTCTAAACCCTAATTTGCTCCCTGTATTCGACCTCGGACTTTCAAATTTGAGTAATAAATTGTATTTGTTTTGAATGCTTTTCGACTGTACTACAATGCGACCTTTTTAAAACTCAATCAAGCATCCCCAAACACCTCCCCATTAAAAATCCAAACATAATCAGATTTGGAAGAAAGCATATCCAACTTAACACAAACACTCAGGTAACCAGTGTTCGCTCGTAAGATGCGTAAAAGATCAAGTCTATCATTGTAGTGCGAATCATGATGAAACAAATAATATTTATATGGTTCCATGAATACCAAGTTGTTCGCAGGGAGGCAAACATGATTTCTATGCTAAAGCTTTTCAGAAAGTTATTCTAAAAAAATATTTATATATTTATATATGTATATATATAGGAATTAGATATCTAGAAAATCAGAATTTTATTGCTATTTAGAAATAGTTTTTTGAACTAGAAATCACTATGCTAAAGAGTAGATGAAGAAATAGAGAGAGAGATAGCGAGAGAGATAGCAAATGATGACAACGCAGCTTGTGGGATTCTTCTGGGAAGTGCGGCAGCACTTCAGATCCAGAGCGCCGGGATGAATGCCAGAGAAGAGTTGCAGAGAGGGAGAGTGGCTAGAGTTGTATCTAGTGGGAGTTTTGTGAAAAAGATGATCGACAGGGGGCCTTGGTGTTCTTTTATAGCTTTGATGAGGGGCAAAGAGTGCATTTTAGCCCTTAAAAGCATGCAACAACTCAGGTTTGATCAGATCCATCGATTAGGAGATCAACGGCTCTAATTGCACCTCAATCCAACCTTCCACCTGCCTTTAACGCTCGGATCACTCCTTTGGTTGACACGTGGCATGCTTTCATCCTTCGGATCGCCATCACAGGGTTTTCGCTAGGCCTTCCGCTTCTTTGCATGCCGGCCTCGCCCTTTCATCGTACGCTTCAAATTCAAAATGCATGCTTTGATTTCGGCTGTCTGATCTCGCGATCGGATGACTTAACTCATGCCCGTACCACCTTCATTAAAGAGAGTGCATGAGATCGCATGTTCTGTTGGCATACATCCGTGTGTGTCCATTCGATTGCTTTTGTCACGCCACGCGCCCGCATCCTCACCCTTCGCTCATCATCCAACGGTCCAATTGTGATAGAGTGCACCGCCTTCCTGATTTGGTGTGCGGTGAGGCTCAAGCATGTGTCTTGTGCTTGTGTGAGGGTGCGCTAACCAATGCGCTAAGGCGCATTTTGTGTTGCATTTATGTTTTAGGCAACTCTGCTCTCAGTCATTGGATGGAGATCCAATGGCTGAGATCTATTCTTGGCTGATGTGGAGTGGGGACGGGGGCATCGTGGGTGCATGGTGGCTGTTGGATGACAATCCAACAGCCCATAATGCATGAGGAGGGCTTCTTCAGAGATTGGGGGTGCGACGAGGGGCAGCTGTGATAGCAGCACGTGGTGCCATCATGGTCATCCATCTTACTTCCTTGGTAACTAGTGATGTAGGCCTCCAATTAAGATGATGTTTGCACTGTTGGACTACGATCGTTGATCTAGATCCATCCATGTGGTTGGATTTGGCATCTTAGGTCTAGATTTTTGTCTTTTTGCTCCATGTCTTTTGATCTTCTATGGATTGTATGTGATGCTATGATTGTCTAATCAAGACAATTCCGGAAGCATTGGACTCCCATCGTTTTCTTGGTCAGATCCATATGGTATGATTTATCTTTTGCGGCCTCAAATCATCTGTAATTAATTTCATCTCTCTTTTAGTGAATAAAATGACAATATTATTTATGCAGCTAACAAACTATTATGCGAATTATGACACTTATGCATGCATTATTCCTAAGTTATGCTAGAATCTAACTTAATTCAGGTGCTTTAGGTTGCATGATTGCTATGCAATCAACCAGGTATGAAACCTTGAACCGTATGGGGATCTATGAGATCAGGCTTCCAATTTGATAGGCTAAGGAAAGCAGGGCATTCAGATGAAGGAGATGAAGGTTGGAACCTTGGAAACCAAGCCACATCGGCGTCGAAGAAATCGGAGCATCCATATGAAAGGTAGGAGTTCATTTGATAAACTAAACTTTAACACGATCCAAAACCACATATTCAGAGGCATAAATCTTATAGAAATACAAATAAGATTCACATCTAATCAACCAATGCCTCAAATCAAGCGAAACTAAAGAGAAATTTGAAGAAAGCCAAACTTTCCTAGATATAAAATCCTCCATGACTTGAAAAGAAGTTACATGGCCCCAATCATGAGCTACCATCGCAGTAGAAAGACCACGACCAAGCTTGGAGATCTCCTCCAAAGAGGAGGTACAAAGAACCCCATCAAGCATCGAAGGCTTGAGGACTTGGAGCGAAGGCTCCAAAAAAGGGGGGATTAGAGGATCTGGAACCAGCCACCACTAAAGTAAAGGATTGCTTCAATGGATAATCTTGCACTGAAGCATCAGAGGGAGGAAGGCCCAGAGCCCAGAGAGGTCGACATGGTGAACAACCCCAACTAGCCCTCAACAACAAGGCAACTGGAAAGAAGCCACCTGAGATAGAATAGAAACTAAAGAAAACCAAAGCAGAAAACGAACACCACAACCCAAAAGGAACAAAACCAAGCAATAGAAAAACCCTAGCGAGACTCTGAAGCCTCACCGTTGATGAGCCCCAGAAGGCCATCAAAGAATTTATCTGCAGAGGAAATGTAACGTAACCACAAAAAATATAAAAATAGGCAATCAATCACACGAACACATAGGATTAATGCTGACCCAATTCCACCGCAAGGGGTATATGTCTGGGGAGGGGATCTAACCCTCAATATCCACTTTTGTTTGGTAGAAATACATATCCGGCTAAAGAGCCTTTGCCTCCTCCCCTCGGGTCTAGGGTCCTTGATGAGCATCGGCTTCGTATGAGGGATGTTGGCACGCCAACGTGGGTTACCTCTTAAGGACCGGAGGAGCACATAGGTTCTCTAGTTTGGCAAGCGTGGAACAGTGGGTCGAGATAGAGTTCGAAGTTGGGAACTAAATTCCTGCACTTCCACTGTGATTTATATTTTATTAATCACCTTTTTTTTTGGGAGAGTTCGCAAACAACCCCTCCCCATGAGGCAAGCAGGGGCAATGAAGCACCTATCCCTAGGCACTACCGAGCAATAGCTACTGGGGGTAAGGATAACTCTATGCGAGGGCAAAAAAAAAAGAAGTCTACTCTTGCAGTCAACACAGTCGGACTACAAGAGTTAGGGCTTATGATGTGGGATGAAAATTGGCCTCACGAATTACGTCTTGTCGACTCATGATTAGATCGGTGGAACTCGCTTGGACTCAAACTGCACTGGAAGGCAAGAAGGCGACATGGTCTAGTAAGCGATTACAGAGAGATTTTATCTCTAAACAACAAGGTGTGATCTAGAGAGTGGTTATAGATTCCTGCAATATCTCTTAATATCTCTCTCAACAAACTCTTCATTATCACTTGATAACAACCTCCCTTTCATGTACTTTATAAATAGTCCCCTCGTAAACATGGTACAGGGGACCTCGAACCTAAGGGGAGGAGGCAAAGGCTCTTTAACCAAATATGTATTTCTACCAAACAATAGTGGATATTGAAGGTTAGATCCCACTACTAGAAAAATGAACTTTCATGACACTTTTGTAGTGACGGTTTTTGTTAAAACCGTCTTCTATAGTGGAATATATAAACAATAGTTTTAAAATCGTCTTATTGATGATATAGATGACGATTTTAATTAAAATCGTCGTGTATATTAACCCTCAATACCTCGTCTTGCATGTGGAGGTTCCCGCATTGACTTACACAATGGTTTTATAAAAAATCGTCATGTATATCATTCACCAAAATTCTCTTTGACGTGAAATTTCACGTCCTAACATGACATTAAACAACGATTTTATGTAAAGCTGTCGTTAAAGGTGAAATATTAGCCACCGCTGTGCCTGATCCCCTAGAACCCTCCCCTTCATTCCTTCTCTACGATCCTCGGCCTTCCTCCTTCCACAGTGCCATTCGTCGGCTGCTCTACCCCCTCATCCTCGGTAAGCCCTGGCCATCCTCCTCCTCCCGTAACACTCCTCCTCTAATGGTCGTCCCCCTCCTCCTCGAGCTCCTCCTCCTTCCACATCATCGCCCACCTCCTCCCACGACGTCGCTCACCTTCTCCTCCACACGAAACAACCACCCGCTCCTCCTCGTCGATCCCCACGGCACCGCCCACCTCTTCTTCTGCACACAAACGCTACCCCCTCCTCCTCGGCCACCATCCGCCCACCTCTGCCCCCATCTTCCCCTCCTCCTCCCATTGCCCCCTCCCCCATCCACCCCTCCTCCTCCCACTACCTCGTCCCCTTGTATCAACCCTATCCGCCCCTCCTCCAACTACCTCCTCCCTCCATTCGCCAATCCTCCTCCCCCTGCCTCCCCCCATCCACCCTCCCTCCTCCCACTCTCAAACACACTCTCATCCCCATCATTTAATTTTTTAAATTAATTTTTATTACAAATTAGTAATTATCGTATTTGATTTGTGATATTTGATTTAGGTTGCAGTCGTCATTTGACACGTGCACGTTGATTCACGTGTTTCGCAAGGTATGAATGTGTGCATTTTTCTATTAATTATATTGTTATATTTGTATGCATGAATGTGGGGTGTACCCACTTTAATTTCAATGTTTCGAATGTGGGGTATACCCACTTAGGTTTAGAAAGTGAGGTGTGATTACTTAGGCTTAGAATGTGAATTGTTTTATGATTGTGGGGTGTACCCACTTGATTTAGTAAATTAAAATTGTTCGATTGATCATGGGGTATACTCACTTTCTTCTGAATGTTTATTTGATTGTATTATGTATGTTTGATTGATTTAGCAAATTGACCAATTAAATCCACATTTCACTTATCACAATCACTCTAAGAACAATATGAAACTCACTAAAATCAAATCAGAGGTTGGCAAACCCTAAAACCCTAATTTGATTCTCACATCATGCTATAGACAGTGTGAACATGAGAGCTCAAATCAAGCCTTAAATTCTTTATAAAACCATCTCCAAATCTTCGTTAAACCTTCCGAACATCAATCACCCTTCGGTCTTCAGATTAAACTCATTTTGGATTGAGACACAATATCACTTAGGTTGGGCTTTTAATTTGAATCCGCTAAGGTGATTTGATCACCTAGAGCTCCTAAACACTAACAATCAGTGTTCAGAAACTCAAGGCAACTATAAGAAAACTAGATGGGTCATGGCTAAGCCTCATCTCAGTGCATCTAAGATTCCTTGGCCAAAGCTACCCAAAACAAAGAACAAATTGGGTGTATGCTCATTTGAGACTAGAAATCCAATTACAACCCCTCAAATTCATCATAATACATCCAATTAAGAGAATAAAAACTCAATTCACTCAGTCAAATCTATTTCAAACTAAGTTGAATCCCAAACCCTTGATTGGGCATAAACTCTCAATTCACTCTTGATTGTGTGGTGTACCCACTTTCTTCTAACTGTTTATTTGATTTTATTATATATGTTTAATTGATTTAGCAAATTGAATTTGATTCTATTATGTACCCACTTTATGTTTGTTTGATGTTATTATTTTAATGCATTTATAGATACACACACTTGTACAAATCTAGATGCACTTAACGCCAAACAATAGGTATTCTAACCCCTAGGTTACAGGTTTTGAGCAAGGATAATCGTGTCAAAATACTTGTCTGTCGACACTTATGATCATGTTATATGAACAACGTAGAGTATTTGTATAACTCACTTACATTCATAAAGCTTTGTCTTTATAGCATGCCATACGAGTCGTCGTCCTTTGTTCAGTGAAGTTCTGAACAAAGGGGGTTCCTTAAAGATTTGATCACAACTTAAGGTTACTTGTTACATGGAATCGATGTCTGGAGGAATTTCAGTAGTATCTTTTTTCTCTTCTCCAGTATACCAATTGATGTTATCTACGTTCCTAATGCACCCTTGAGTGGGAGTTATTGGGAACGTAGTTAAGGTTAGTCTTGGGGGGTATACTGGAGAAGTGACAGGAGATGCTGCCAAAATTTCTCCAGACATCGGTTACATTTAACAAGAATCAAATCTTCAAGGATGAGATATTAAGTGAAAACCCTAATTAAAATACAAACATTATTATAAAATCAGATTATAATTATTAGGTGATCTTATTTCATTTTTATAGATATGGATAAGTCTTGGATTAGTTTAAGGAACTCGGATTACTCTTGATGCAAGAATGGAGTGAGAGAGTTCCTTGATTGGACATTTCATGATGATAGGAAGTCATTCAAATGAGGAGACAAGTTCAACAAGATTTTTTGCCCATGTAGGTGGTGCTTGAATGGATATTCACATTATAAGAACATTGTATACAAGCACACGATTTGCAACGGTTGGTGGTAGCATTATACTAAGTGGATTTCTCATGGAGAGGATCTTACAGTGGAAGTCAGATGATCTCCGATAGATTTCGATGAGACAGCTACTGATAGTGAAGCTGATGACATCGATGAAATGAGAGCAGGAGTTGAAGATCCGGCTAGTGGGGAAACTTGTAATCATTTTTATGATGTTATTGATGTAAACATGTTTACATTACATAAGATGTCTATTTATGCATGTCCTTAAGCATAGAATTGCATTACATACTATAAATATTGCATAGCATGCATCATCTTGCATTTAGATTAATTTAAATAAAATGGAGGTTAATTGTCTCCTTTTATGTTCAGGGACAGGGCAAATTTTTATCGGGACCTAGAATCGAAGATCTAACCATACAGATTTGATCAGGGCGACGATTGGAGTTCAACAACTCCAAGATCGCCCTAATCAAACATCTGTAGCATCAGATAGAGATCGAGGAACCCTAGAACATCAAGGGCCAAGATGGTGTGTATCCACACTTTAAATGAAAAATCCAACCGTACGGATGGATTCGGATCCACGATCGCAGCCTAACGACACGAAAATCAACTCAATCTGACAATCGTGGCACCATCTACATCATCTAGAAGATGGACGGCTAAGATGGCACCACATGGTGCCATCTCAACTGCCCAACCGGCCGCTGCACCCGTCGCTCCTTCTCTTCTTCAATCTGATCGTCGCTTCTCCACTGTTGGATGATCATCCAATAGTTGTGAGCTCGTGCACACAAATCTTAAGCACAACATAAACACGCTGATAACATGTTGTTTGAACGCACTCGCGAGAAGGTAAGGTGTGCATTCGAGCCCAGGCGAGCGGCAGCTGAGGCGCGGTGAGGGGGTGCAATTGAGCGTTCGATCGCGATCCAGCAGTCGCGCACGCTCGATAGCGCGCACGCTCCATCAGACGCCCACGCGTAATGCAGGATCAGACGCGGGTGAGCGCGCGATTGAGGCGTGGCGAGGATGCATCTCAGCCGTTCGATCTCACGATCGAACAATCGAGATTTCAAGAACGTGAATGAGAGTTTCAAATGTGGGAGGTGAGCAGGCACGCGAGCGCCACCCACGAAGGTCATGTTCGGACCTTTAGCGACGGATTTATCCGTCACTAAAGGTCCTGAATTAATTTTTTTCAAATTAAAAAGACCAAATTGCTCTCACTCCTTGCAACTATAAAAGGAGACCCCCTCCATATGAAATTTTCATCCCTTTCTCTTTTCGCCCTCTCCAAAGCTCAAGAGAATCATGTCCCACTCCCGAGATGCTTCTCAAGAGATAAAGTCAAATTTTCGCCCCTTTCGGAAGTGGATCCCGCAACGACAACGACGTGCTGCCCTATTCTCGTTCTTCCCGCTTCGTCCTCCTTCGTCTTGCTCCGTTCCCTGTCTTCCAGGCATCATCCCGTCCGGCTCGTCCTCCAAACGACCGTCAAGGAGGATATTTCTCTCTCCATTCTTTTTAATGCTTTCTAGAGTAGATTTACTGCTTTCTAGTGTAATCATTTTCTGCTTTCTAGTCGTAATGAGTAGTGTAACGAACAATCTCTTTGATAATGAATTCCATGTTCATTCTACATCTCTTTTTATTTTTGTTTGTAATATTCTCTCTCTCTTCTATTTATTGTAAATAGATAGATAGTTTCTAATCAATTATTCTACTTCATGACAAATAAAACAAATGTGTATTTTTAATCAAACGTCCGCCTCCCTGAGTTCGACTTGGGATTTCTATTCCGGTATAAAGTTTGTTTGTTGAACATGAGTTCTTCACTTTCAAACTACAACGACAGGTTTTTCAAAATCAAATACGATAGCGTAGTAACCCGTAGCTTCAATATTTTGGCGCCGTTGTCGGGGAGGCAACGATTTCCGATCTTCTTTTCGCATTTCACGTACTTTATTGTCTTCTAACTTGCTTTCTCTTGTGTCTATTGTCTTTGAGAGGCCTCCATCAAGGAATCGTCAAGCGGTAGACTAGAGTAAAGTGTAGTTGAAGACAACTATAAGTGCTCCCCATTCTTCCCCCTCCAAAGATTTCATTTGTCACATTAAATCCAAATTCCAATTAACCCTGGTGTTTGCATAAATCCTAGGAATAGTTTGGTTGTTTGGATTCTCACGCACATTCATTCCACCCTCGTTTATAAAAAAACAAAAAGATAATCTTGTGGGGTAATTTTCAACAGACACACAACGTACACCCACATTCAAGGCACTTAACCTAATTGATTTGTTTCTACTCAATCGATTTTTGATTTGTGGAACCGATACACACAAAGAAACACATAAAAAAGTAGAAATCATTTTAGGCTAACCATCTCTGTGTGCCTAACTTAGTGGTGCATTTATGGCCAGTTGTTTGAGTTGTTTGCGCCACACCACTCTACCTAAAATCAGCTCATCAAGTAGCTCCTCCATAGGGTTTTCAATCTAGGTCTATTCCAGGCACTCCACTTTATTTCTGGTTTTAAAGGAAAGCAATCTTCACTCATGTTTGAAAACTTGGTTTGCCTCAAAACTTGATTGAAGTTAACCTAATTTTAAACCCTAAAAGCTACTTAAGCAAGATTTGAACATTAAAATCCACACATCACAAATAATCTTGTTTGAAAACCCTGGTTGTGCATGCACTTACACAATTCTCAATCAATCATTAAGGGCACAACCCATTTTAAGGACCCATCACATTCCATAAGCACTACAATCCCAGGCCTTAATAAAATTGAGTAGACGTTGGCCTTAAGGACTGATTCGCTCTTCAGGGCCTAGTCTGAGATTGTCTTTGATTAACCTACTTGTACTGATTAATATGATGTTTAGCTAGGGGAATAGCATCAAATGACCGTGGCTGGGGGGCACACTAGGAACCGGAGGCAGAAGCCGAAGGAAGAACCTTCTCCCTAGTCCCTTCTTCTAACTGGTTGGATTGAATAGACAGAAGTAGATCAAATCATTTCTTTATCTCAAGACGGGTTCTGGGAGTCTGTAGGTCTTTAGGCTAGCCCACTTAAGGATAGGTTTGATTGCTTGTATTGCAGGGCACCTTTCTTCCTCCAATCTATCATGAATCCTTCCACATTTTATACGCATTCCCACTCCTTCCCTCCTGTTATAAGTTATCCTCAACATGATGATTATCCTGACTCGTAATGTAATCAACCTTCAGTTAGTTGGGATAACTCAGATTGGGGATATAGTTCCAGACCCCTGTGTTTAGGGTCTAACCCTGAACACCATAATCGTGATTTCTATCCTTCTCAGAGCCACATCGATTATAGATCGTCACCCTTTCATGGACAACCTAATACAATCTACAATCAAGGAGGATACACTGATCCTTACCCATCCTCTGATTACATTGCCTTTAGGTCATCACCACCTTTTGAACAATCCGAAATGACCTATTATCAGGAAGGGTATAACGAATCTTAGTTCGTTAACTCCTCTGCACCGATCCTAAACCCACTCAATTATGAAAAAAGTCATTTGGTTCAGGGTAACCAGGTTCAAAAGGTTTTGGCTAACTTGAGGAATATCATACAATCTTTAGAAGTTCAACCAATACCTTCCATTGAAAAATTGGAGCCCCTGATTGAAATGATTGATGATTTAAACAAATATTTGTTGGATTGGCTCCAGGATGTTAAGGATAAGAACCCGGGTGAGTTTCTATTTAGGAAGTTAGCGAAATTGAGGATGAGATTTGTGGTTGCTTTAGTTCAACCGTGGGATGATTTTTAGGATGAACCCCCTTCAGGAGAGCTTATGTCAGAACCCGCTCAAGCACTTGTTAGGGGGACATGTGTTACGAGGTTGACTAGATTGAATTAGAGCAACCAATTAAGGATGATCTGATTCCTTCACCTGAAATCCCTAAGCTGGGGTACGAGGAAACATATGTCTCCAAGGACCAGAAAATGATAGATGATTTTGGGACATACATTAATACGGATTTTGATTTCTTTGATTCTTATGGTGAAGATTCAATTTGTGAAGTCTCACGCGAGTTTACAGAACACGATTTCTGTGAGACGATTGGGCTTGAGGAATCTGATAGATTATTTGATAGCCTAATAACCGAGGAAACTGATCTTATTAGGGCTCACATTACGAATCTAGAATCGCATTTTCTGGAAAGATACACCTTTAGGTAGAATTCTCCTTTTAAGGTCACCTAGAGGCGTAGAAATCCGAAGTCCATTTTAACTGCCGATCAACGATTATATCACATTCACAATAAGATGCTTAGAACTTAGGGTTCTCATTAAATCTTGGGTGAGTTGAATGGCCGTAGAAAGCCACTCTTAAACCCTAAACTCGAAAATCTAAAAAAATTAGAAAAGAAGAAAAAGAGAAAAAGAAAATTTTCTTTGAATAAGGCGAGAGCTTGAGGCGGTCTACATTTTGGCAAATACCCAAGCACTATTATGTCTTTGAAAGTTCAGATCCTAAGTAAATATTTTCTTAATGATTGAAAATAACTCATGCCCAAATACCCTAACCTAATTCTTTTATAAATAGCATGTAGTATTTTCTAGGGACTAGCAAAAGATAGGCATGGGGGTGTGATGTAAACATGTTTACATTACATAAGATGTCTATTTATGCATGTTCTTAAGCATAGAATTGCATTACATACTATAAATATTGTATAGCATGCATCATCTTGCATTTAGATTAGTTTGAATAAAATGGAGGTTAATTGTCTCCTTTTATCTTCAGGGATAGGGTAAATTTTTATCGAGACCTCAGATCGAAGATCCAACCATACAGATTTGATCAGGGCGACGATTGGAGTTCAATGACTCCAAGATCACCTTAATTAGACATCTGTAGCATCAAATAGAGATCGAGGAACCCTAGAAGATCAAGGGCTAAGATGGTGTGAATCCACACTTCAAACGACAAATCCAACCATACAGATGGATTCGGATCGACGATCGCAGCTTAACAGCATGAAAATCAACTCAATCAGACAACCGTGGCACCATCTACATCATCCAGAAGATGGATGGCCACGATGGCACCACGTGGCGCCATCTCAGTCGCTCAACCGGCCACTGCACCCACCGCTCCTCTTCTTCAATCAGATCGCCGCTTCTCCATTGTTGGATGATCATCCAACGGCTGTGAGCGTGCGCACACAAATCTTAAGCGTGACATAAACGCATTGATAGCACATTGGTCGAACGCACTTGCGAGAAGGTGAGGCATGCGTTCGAGCCCTGGCGAGGGGCAGCTGAGGCACGGCGAGGGGACGCAATTGAGCGTTCGATCGCGATCGAGTGGTCGCGCACGCTCGATAGCACGCACGCTCCATCAGACGCCCGCATGTAACGCGGGATTAGACGTAGGCGAGCACGCGGTAAAGGTGCAGCGAGGATGCATCTCAACCGTTCGATCTCGCGATCGAACGACCGAGATTTCAAGAATGTGAATGAGCGTTTCACACGCAGGAGGCAAGCAGGCACGCGAGCATCGCCCGCAAAGGCCACGTTCGAACCTTTAGCGACAGATTTATCCGTCACTAAAGGTCCTGAATTTCAATTTTTCAAATTAAAAAGACCAAATTGCCCTCAATCCTTACAACTATAAAAGGATATCCCCTCCATACGAAATTTTCATCCCTTCTTTCTCTTTTCTCCCTCTCCAAAGCTCAAGAGAAGCTTGTCCCACACCCGGGATGCTTCTCAAGAGATAAAGTCAAATTTTCGCCCCCAATTTGGAAGTGGATCCTGCGATGATGATGGTGTGCTTTCCCATTCCTGTTCTTTCCACTTCGTCCTCCTTCGTCCTGTGCCATTCCCCATCTTCCAGGTGTTGCCCCATCCGGCCTGTCCTCCAAACGATCGTCGAGGAGGATATTTCTCTCTCCATTATTTTTAATGCTTTCTAGAGTAGATTTACTGCTTTCTAGTGTAATCATTTTCTGCTTTCTAGTCGTAATGTGTAGTGTAACGAACAATCTCTTTGATAATGAATTCTATGTTCATTCTACATCTCTTTTTGTTTTTGTTTGTAATATTCTCTCTCTCTCTTCTATTTATTGTAAATAGATAGATAGTTTCTAATCAATTATTCTACTTTGTGACAAATAAAACAAACACGTATTTTTAATCAAACGTCCGCCTCCCTGAGTTCGACCCAGGATTTCTATTCCGGTATAAATTTTATTTGTTGAACACGAGTTCTTCGCTTTCAAACTACAACAACAGGTTTTTCAAAACCAAATACGTTAGCATAGTAACCCGTAGTTTCAATAGTTATTAGGGCACTAGATGAATCTATTGCTCCCGGTATTATGTTCATTTCTATGTTGTCATTTCTTTTGAAGTTATTTCAGATGAAGGTTATGAATGAATAAACAGACCTCTAAATTGATGTTCGAGGTGCATGAATTCATTGAAGAGATTTTAAATTATCCGAAAGGTTATCCAAAGACATGGTATGAAGCAAAGAAACAGACTCGTGGACTTGGTTTAAATTGCAAGAAAATTGACGCTTGTCCAAATGATTGTGTGTTATATAGAAATGAATATGCAGAGTTGACTACTTTTCCATAGTGTGGCGCTGAGAGATTTAAAGTGGGAAATTCACTAAATTCAAGGGCCAAACAACAGCCGGAGAAGGTTATATGTTATTTTCCATTGATTACTAGGCTTCAATGCCTTTTTATTTCAAGTAGAACTGTAAATTTGATGACATGGCATAAGGATAACATGTCACGAGATGGTCGCATTCATCATCTCTTAGATTCAGAAGAGTGAAAAATGTTTAACACTTATTTAGCATTTGCAGAGGATGCAAGAAATGTCAGATTGGGTCTTGCAAGCGATGTCTCTAATCCTTTCAAGAACATGTACCCATCCTATTCAATTTAGTCAGTTGTGATGATAACTTACAACTTACCTGTGTGGCTTTGTATGCGATCATCGTTTATGATTTTGAGCCTCCTTGATCGCACGTGTTTCGCGAGTTTGAAATTTGGGTTACAAGTAACCCATCGTCGTAGTTGCAAAACTTGTGGTCAAATAAAATTTATACCGAAACTCCAAGGGAGTCCCAGGTCGAACATAAGGAGGTGAACGTTTGGTTTTGAAAATCCACGCTTCTCTTTTATTTATTTTTGTCATTTTTATCTTTTCTAATTTTTTTGGTATTTTAATAGGGCAAGAGATTAGGTCGATGAAAACTTTATCTAGCTAATCTACTTGCAAATATAAAAGAGAGGGAGAGAGAGAGAAATAATCATCTATTCATGAAGAATTGTTTGTGACACTATGAAAGCCGAAAATCTATACTAGCGTAAAAAGATAGAATGAGGTAAGAGAAATCCCCCTCGACGGTTGCTCGGAGGACGACTCGCTCTAATGTTGCCTGGAGGAAGGTGGTAAGGAGCAAGACAAAGGAGAATGGAGCCAAAGGATGGAGGATGGGGCAGGATGGCGTCGCGGTGAGGATCTTCTTCCCGAAGGGCAGTGAGAGGATGGCGACGGGATGCTTCACGAATGGGGAGGAGGGGAGGGAAAACTATTTGATTTTCTACTATAGAGGAGTATCCCAGGCTTAGGACAAGCTCTCTCTAGAGCCTTGGAGGTGGTGAGAGGAAGAAAGGAAGAGATGGTTTGGAAAGGTAGTGGGTAGGTCCTTCTATAGTGGAGGAAGAAAAAATTTGCATCTGGGTCATTACTGACATTCATAAATGTCGCTGCAGCAGTCACTGAAGATTCACGCTTTAAATCCTCTTGCTAGTACGTGCTGACCATTAGTGTAGCTGTAAGCATCACTAAAGGCTCGTGTTGCTTAAGATCCGTGCCCGACCCGCTAACGCACGCATCGTGTGCTACGCGCTTCACGCGCTCGTGCTCCCCGCACCTTGCACACACGAGCGTTGGCATGCACTACGCTACGAGCGCCTATGCTGTGCGCAATGCGCTGCAGTGACTATGGCTGTGCACGATGCGCTGCGTGCGACTACGTCTGTGCACGTGCGCTATTGCTTGCCGAAATTGGGCGACCTGGATGGCGCCACGTGGTTCCATCTGGGCCATCCATTCTATTTCCTTTTGTAGAGGGTGCCATGGTGCTCAGATCGAGATGATTCCTGCACTGCTGAACTGCAACTGTCGCTCTGGATCCATCTATACGGTAGGATTTTCCTTTCAAAACCCATATGGATGTCGCATTGCCCCCTGGTCGTTGATCTTCCTTGGACTTCATATGATGCTATGGTTCTCTGATTTAGACGATTTCAGAGGCGTTAGACTCCGATCATCCTAATCAGATTCGTACGGTCCGATCATCCATCCGAGGCCCTGAAATAAGTCTTCTTCTCTCGTGACCATAAAAAGGACCTAATTAACCTAAAATATATACAACTACTCTAAATGCAAAATGATACATGTTATGCAATATTTATAACATGAAATTGAAATCTAAGCCTAGGAACATGCATGATTAGGCATTTTAACCTAAATAGATTGTCTATATCATACCTCTATGCCTATCTTTTACTAGTCCCTAGCAAAATTAAACTATATGCTATGTATAAAAGCTGAATTAGGATTAGATCGCTTAGGCCTAAGTCGTTTATTATCAATAGAAAATTTCAACTAAGGTCCTAAACAACGAAAACTCAACAGTACCCGGGTGCCTACCAGAATGCAGACCGCCCAAGTCCTCGCCTTATTTGAAAAGGAAATATACTTTTTTTTTCTAATTTTTTTGTACTTTTGGAGTTTGAGAGTTCTGAGATAACTTTTTATGGCTACCCGACCTGCCCAAGAATTGAAAAGGACTCTAAGTGCTAAGCATCTTGCGAAAATAGTGAAAGACTCACTAGGAAGCCGTTAAAATGGACTTAGGATTTTTACGACCCTAGGTGACCTTGCCTAGAGGTTTATCTTTTCAAACGGTAGCTTTCTCCCTACTTCTTTTATTTATGAGGTCAACACAAGGGCGAACCCAGTGTATATCTCCCCAGTTTATTCTGCTTCCTTGCTTTTTCCTTAAGTGTTTTGGAAATTATTGTGCTTTTTTTGTGAGCTGGGTTCTGGACAACCCGCCAATGGGCTGTTACCCACGGTAACTTTCCAGCCATACTCGTGTGGTGAAGTGTGGTTTTGCTTATTTTTTATTTTTTTCTCCTTTTTCTATTTTTTTTCTTTTTCTTTTTATTTTTTCTCTTTTTTTTTTAAAGTAGGTGGCTTCCCTGATCTAAGATTTATCTAAAGGCAGTACAATGAAAATGGTCATGTGACTGGGCTCTGGACAACCAACTGATGAGCTATTACCACCAACAACTTGTTAGTCATACCACCCTAGATAGTCTATTAGCTACCCAATTTTCGAAGAAACTGCCGAAAAGTGAGTCAGTGCAAAAAATGTGTGTAGATGCTTAGGCTTAAAGCCCCCCAAAATCAGAGGGTGGGTTGATAAGTCGCTACTTATCATCCCAATTTATTAGACAAATTAAAAATTAATTTGAATTGGCGAGGACTCGAGACTAAGTCCACATTCTAGTGGACACTTGGGCTAATTAAGCTCGAAGACCTGAAGAGTCTAACTGTTTAGGTCCTCTCATGTTATTTCCTAAAGTTAATAACTTCCAAATGCCTAAGTTCTCTTTTCCTAATTTCTTTCTTTTTAAAAAAAATTTTCAATTTTTTTTTAATTTTGTAAGAAACTAAAAGAAATTCTACAGAGTTAACATAATGATTTCAGGAATTTATTATCCACCCCCATGCCTAAATGATGCAATATCCTCATTGTAAAAACAAAGACATGAAAAAGGGTAGAGTAAACAGAATATCACTTGAATTTCGTGACAACCCGGTCAGCTCTGTAGAGAAAAGAGAGTATACACAAACACTAAGCTTAATGCCTTCAGCTAGGCATAACATACATACAAAGAAGAAATTGATAATTCACAAGTGCGGGTCAGAATCAAAATAAAAATATTATTTCTCAGACTCGCCAACAGAAGATGTCCACAGACGTGGACCAGATTATGGTGCAGACCCAGGGTCGAGTGGTTCTCAGGTTCTAGATGAAATCACCCAGAACTAAAGGTTATTATGTTTGCGGGGTCGGGCCTACAGTTTAGTGGTGTGCAACCCATGACCAAAGTGTCAGACAATGGGTAAAGATGGTTCAATAGGTGCGGTTCTCCACTTAACATCTAGCTCAGAAAAATAATCAGTTATTTTGAGCTTGGGTTGCACGTGAAAGATATCATAAGGGTCCTGGTAAAAAGTAAGTGATTTCAGGTCAATAGGTACCCTTAGATCCAAAATCAAAGTTCCCTCAGAATTAGCCTCCCAAATTTTAATTTCAACAATTCTATCTTCCAACATCAAGAGCTCAGGCTCCGGGACCTCTAGCATATCATTCTCCCCATACGATTCTCCCAAGTCTAGAAATCGTGGCTGAATCAAGATTGACTTGGGCACAATTATCTTAAAAGTCATCTCTTCGGGGTGCAGATGAGGAATGGGGTCACTGATTGAATCATCAAGTAAATGAGGATTCGAATCCTCCACGTTAGCCCCAACTGAATCCAAATCTTCAATGACTGGGCAATCAAATGGTTTGTCATGCTCCTCGAGCTTGTTTGTCTCACTAAAATCATCTTCCTTAAGCTCAAGTGAGACTTCATTAAGAGATTCCTCACCCTCAGAATCAAAGAATCCATGATCCTCATTTATATATGTCTCAAAATTATATGTCATTTCATGGTTCGTGGAAACTTATTTTTCATCCTTCCCTAGCTTTAGGATCTCGAGTGACAAACTCGATTCATCCTCAAAGGGTTGCACTAGCCCAACTTGGTCATCTCCAATCTCAGAATATGTATCCCCCCCGACAGGGCCTGAGCGGGTTCAGACATTGGCTCTCCTGAAAGGGGTTCATCTTGAGAATCATTCCAAGATTTGACTCGGGCAACCATAAATTTCATCCTCGACCTCGACAATTTCCCAAGAAGAAACTCACCCAGGCCCCTATCCCTAACACTTTGGAGCAAATCCAATAAAGAACTATTAAGTTCATCAATCATTTTGATCATAGGCTCTTGTGCTTCAATGCATGGTGTTGGCTGAGCTTCTAAAGATTGTATAGTATTCCTCAAATTAGCCAACACCCTATCCTGGATCTGGTTCACCTGAACTGACTGGTTTGATTCAGGTTTGGGTGGGTTTGGGTTAAATCTATGGGAGTCAAGATGTCGAGGTTCTCAGGTCCCTCCCTGAAAGTAGGTCGTTCTAGGTTGTTCAAAGGATGGTGTCAACCTATATTCAGTGGAATACTGGGAAGGGTAGGTGTTATAATCATTATATCCTTCCTGATTGTAGATCGGGTTAGTTTGGTCATCAAAGAATGGAGATCCATAATCATTGTAGGTTTGGGAAGAATAGCAATCATAGTCTTGTTATCCAGGGTTAGGCCCTGGACATTGAGGTCCGGATTCATATCCCAAATCAAAGTCATCCCGGCTAGTGGATGGGTAATTACAAATTAAGTTGGAATAGCAATCATCTTGAGGATAAGTGGTGGTAGGAGGATAGGATTGGAAATGTGTGTAAGATGTGGAAGGGTACATGGTGAAGTGTTTGAGTCGCTAAATTGGGTTTTAAAAGTATTGCATTGTAGTATAGTCGAAATAACATTCAAAACAGATATAATTTTATTACTCGAAAAGATTTCTGAGGTCGAACATAGGGAGCAAATTGGTATTTAGAAATCAAGATCATAATTTAAACTGAAAGAAATTGCAATAATAGCAGTATCAGAGTGCAAAAAATATGGGAGTAAAATGGTGATGTAGATCACCAAATGATTCAATATGCAATGGAGACTAGAATCTGTCGTCTGATTCCTTAATCAGATGACTTAAAGTGTCTGAGTTCTTCTCTTTCTCTTCTCTGTCTTCTCCTTCCTTCTTCTTCTTCTTTGACTTCTGTCTGACTTCCTTTGTCTTTGCCTTCACAATTCTTCTCTTTCTCTTCTTCTTTTCTTCTTCCTTTGCCTTTCTTCGGCCTTGGCCCTTAGCTTCTTTTACTTCTCTTTAGGCCTTCACTTCTTCTTCTTTAGCTTCTGACTTCTTCTTTTGGCCTTCTCACTACAGCTAAGTGTTGGCTGGAGAACCCTGTAGCAAAACCTACCCCTACCTGAATGCAGCTCTTCTCTCTTTCTCTCTTAGGAACCGCTCTCCCAGAGCCACTCAAGTAGTCGGGTAATCGGATCGGGTGCATACCCGAGACCAGGCCCACCGACGTGCGGTAGTGGGTGACGAGTGCAGTCGGGTCAGGTAAGGCTAGGTCCGTGGGGCATGTTCGCGGACGAGATTGGGTCTAGTGAGTGGGACCTCACCTCGTGGATCTGAGGCGATAAGGCTACTTCACTTTTTCCTTTTATGCAGGTGCGATTGCTCCTTCACTCCCGAGGTGGGACTAAATGTCCCACCTTCCTTTCGTGAGCGCCTGCAGAGGTTGAGCTCTCAATTGCAGCTGCTGCAAAGGCCTTGGACTTGAATTGAGGGCTTGAGTGAGTATGCGATGGTCTTTCGCGTGTCCTGGGGCAGCAGCCTGGGCTTGGCGAACCTGGAGCTGCAGCAAGCTTGCTTCAAGCTCCCTCGCCAATGGCGAATGGCCAACGAAACTGAAAACACAAGAGCGGCCTTGCAGCCTCATCAAATCTCTCAGAGAGGTTCGCCGGAGCACAGCGAATATGCTGGGGGTGTCGACGTGGCTCGGGGGTGCCTGTGCATGCATGCCTAGGGCACATTGTGCACGAGTGTGTGGGTGTGTTCGAGGGGGTGCTTGGGTGAATGGCGCAGTGCGTGGAGTGAGGGGAAAGGATCAGTGAAGCGAGGCGGAGGTCGTGGGCTTGTCGGCGAGGGTTGGGGTGGCCTGTGGAGGTGAGATGGCCTCGTCGGAGTTGACGGTAGGAGATGGAACGAATGGAGGTGATGGAAGTCGGCAGTGATCGATTTTGGAGAATAAAGGGTGAACAAAATAAAGGGAAGAGGGAACTTATCTATGAAGTCAAGGGACGAAAGGGGTGAGCGGAGGCATCGGGTCTAGTGTGGCCGACGTCGGAGATGAAGGCGGCTTCAGTGAGGTGGGAATGGTAAGGACGAAGGGAGAGAATCGCTTGCTGGTACGGCGAGATGTGGATGAAGTCAAGGAGGAGGAATCCACCATAGGTATGGCGATCGAACGACAAGGAGAAGCAGGAAATGTCTCCAGACGTCGAGGAGCCTACAGCCGTAAGGGGAAGAGAGGAATTAGGGGTAGTCGCGGCCGAAATCGAGCGTGGGGAGATCGGAGAGGTCTAGGCTCCTTTAAATAGAGCTCTGAAAGTCGGTTAGGACTTGGGAAGCAAGCTTCCCAAGCTTGGAATGTCACCGGCGATCGAAGCTTGTTAGGATACCCACATCTCTCATGCGTTCGCATGAGAGATTGGGAAAGAATCAGGGATCAAAGAAAGGTTCAGATTAGAGGGAATTTCTTAGAGAATCCCCCTTCCAATTTTGGAAGAGATTCTCTAAGAAATCAAAGAGATCTCCTCTATCAAAGGTCGCTGGTGTAGGTCTCCTCCGCGATAATGGCGGAGGGACCTACTTATGAAGATGACGAGAAAGCTAGGGGACTGGTTGTAAGGGTTTTTGAAAGTTAGGGGTAGAAATGTAATCAGGTTGGACCTTTTTTGCCAACTAGGTCAATGAAAGCTTATCTTGGGTCCAAATTTTAGTAAAAACCAAATTTGGACCTAAGGAATCCAATGGTGAAGTTAGATTTTCGGTTTGACCACGTTTGGCTAGGAAATTTATGCAAAAACCCAATTTAGGGTAAATATCTGTCTGAGGCCCCATTCCTAGTCAAGATGGGTTCTAATGACCAAATTGAAGGTTCTAAACCCTAGAGAATATTTTTCTATGATTTTTAGATGGTTTAAGTGAATTTTATCCTGATCAGAACCTTTGTTAATCAAATGGGCCTACTTTTTGGGTTTCAAGAAGTCATTTAATTCACAGAACTCACACAAACCCTTTTCTGTCAAATCCAACCTACTTGTTATCTTATTAAGACCATTTGACCTTTGTTTTGCCCTTGAGAAAACCCATGGTTGTACGGCATTGGTAAAATTACAATTTTACCCCTAGTTTCTTGTGTTTCTCTTAAAAAGGTTATGTAGTGAATTATGACCTTCAGTTGGTTATGTTGGAGCATTTATTCTCTTTATTTGGTCAAAATGAGCTAGTTAGGGCTCATGATGGTGTTCCCATCGTATCCCATGCCTAGCTTTTTCTAGTCCCTTAGTAAAATTTTAAGGTTTTAACTTTGATTCTAGACCATGTAATCTTTTGATGCTCAGAAAACTGTGATGTGTGCTTTCTTCTATAGATTAGGTTAGAGTGCCAATAGTAGGCTTGGAGGTACTCAAGTACCAACCAAGATCCGAACCTGACCAACTCTAGTCTTAGTCTGCTGTGAAGGTTTTTATGGCCTACAGGAACTATCCTAAGGTTCGTTGGACTACGCGGTTAAAGCACCCGTGCTTGTAACATATTTTAGCCTCGGTTCAGTTTGCAGTGCATTTTTGTAAGAGAGAGAGGAATTTTCTTTGTTTGGAGATTTTTCTCTTTCTTTTCTTTTTATTTCTAGCTTCGGATTGCCTTCACAACATGATCTATATCGGATTCCTAGTCCCCATCATCAATCCTCGAAGGGTCCCTAGAAATCGATGCTTCGAGATAGCACCACCCATGGCAACCCCCAAAACCCTAGCTTTCAAGATTTCGGGATAATCCCGCCCATGGTGTTCTGTAGCTAAATCCTGACCCTGGCAATCGACATTTTGGGATAATGCTGCCCATGGCATCTGAACCAGCACAGGGTGCTTACATGCCCCTGGTAGGATATGTAGATATCCTAGGAGACAAGCACCAAGGAGACAATATGTTATTGTGCATCTTCGAGGGGAATTTCCCACCTCTCTGCATCGGGAACTCGTCCAAATCAACTTGTGTTGATCAGCCATTCCTAATCTAGGTGACTTTTTCAAAACAATTTAAATGCATTTGCGTGATTTTGATACTTATGCGCACTTAACCAAACTGTGTGTGGATTGGGGAGCTTAGGTTATCAATTTCCACAAACCAGGGGTTAGTTAACGAGGCCAAATACTCCCTAAGCCTTAGACCTAATACTTAACCTTCGTATTTTCCTCAACCACTTGAGGAGTATCCAGATCTTAGTGGATACTTGAATTTTTAAGCTTAGGATCACGACCCAAGAGGCCTAAGATCAGTGTTCCTACTAATTCTTTTTTGTTTCATTAGCACTTTTTTCCCCTCATTTTGTTTCTCTTTTGATATGGTCTAGAACTAAGTTAATTCCTTAATTTCTTACTAATGACTATCTCTTTTCTCTTCTTTTTAACTTGGGCTCCTTTTTGGCATTTTTAACTTCTCGCCTTTTTCTCCTCAAAATTTTCTCTCCTCTCATTTTTTTGTTCTTTTTCAAGAATTTTTTCATTTTTTTGGTATTTTTGGGATATGTGATTTTTTTGATGAAACCTTTTCTTTGAGATGATTTTCACTACGTTTTGCACTTTCATACCCCCCCATACCTATGATTTGTAATGTCCCCATTGTAAATTAGGTGGGTTCGAGTTCAGCTTAGATCATCCATTAGAACAGGTTTTTGGTGGGTGACTGCGTCGAGATGACTGTTGTGAACGATTTCAAGCACGGCTACATGTACCAGAGGTGGGGTCGGCTGTTCTAATGGATGAACCCTAAAGTGCAATATGAGTTCAGCATAAGATGTCAAGAAAGGTTTCAGGTTTTTTAAAATGACGAGTTGCCTCCCGTTAAGCGCTGAGTTTAACGCCATCGACTGGGTGCAATGAGCTCAGGGAGAATGGAGGGTAAAAGATGCCTCAGCCAAATTTGTATTGGAAAGTTCAATGAATGGTTTGAGTCTCTGACCGTTCATGATGAAAGGTTCTGAATCGTGGCTGAGTTGACTGATCTCGATAGCTCCATTTCCAAAGATTCATCGAACAAGGTAAGGTTCGATCCATTTTGATCTTAGTTTTCCTGGGAATAGTTTGAGCTTGGCATCAAAGAGTAGGACTTTTTGAATAGGGTAAAAGACCTTTCTGGATATGTGCTTGTCGTGAAAGGCTTTAACCCACTCTTTGTAAATTCATGAGTTCTCATACGCGTCGTGGTGTAATTCCTCGATCCTGCTCATTTGAAGCTTTCTGTGAATTCCTGCCTTAGAAAGATCTAGGTTGCAGTTCCATACTACCCAATAGGCTTTGTGCTCCAATTCGACGGGGAGGTGACATGCCTTCCCGTACACTAATCTGAAGGGAGACATACCTAATTGGGTTTTGTGGGTGGTCCTATAAGCCCACAAAGCTTCTGGAAGTCGGGATGACCAGTTTTTCCTATCAGGTCAAACAGTAACCTGGAGGATTTTCTTGATCTCCCGATTTGATAGCTCAACTTGACCTTTAATTTGGGGTGATAAGGAGTAGAGATTCGGTGTGACACCCCGTATTTGGTCATTAGTGACCTGAACTGAGCATTAGTGAAATGGGTCCCTCCATCAGAGATTATAGCACGTGGAATCCTGAACTGAGAAAAGATGTTCTGATGAATGAATTTGATAACCACCTTATGATCATTGGTTCGGGTCAAATGGCTTCAATCCATTTGGCCACGTAATCAACAGCGAGTAGTATGTACTAGAAGTCGTCCGAAATAGGAAAGGGTCCCATAAAGTCAATCCCCCAAACATCGAAGATTTCGCATATGAGAATCGGTTGTAAGGGCATCATATCACAATGGCTCATGTTGCTTAAGGTCTAACAACGAGTGCATGCCTTACAATGATTGTATGCATCTTTGAAAATTGTGGGCCAATAGAAGCCGCATTGGAGGACTTTAGCTGCGGTTTCATGACCAGAGAAGTGTCCATCGCATGCCTGGTCATGGCAGAAGGACAAGATGTCCTAAATTTTCTCTTCCGGGACACACCGTCGAATGATTTGATCAGCACCGATACAGAAAAGATACGGGTTTTCCCAGAAGTAATACTTGGCATCGGAAAGAAATTTGTCCTTCTTGGCCTTCGGCTAATCGGACGGGATCTGGTGTGATGCTAGGTAGTTTACTAGATCAGCAAACCATGGAAGCCCTGTACTAATAGTCAGGAGGTGCCCATTCAGAAAATACTCTGTAATGGATCCGGAAGGGTCGATAATATTAGAAGGAAGGCAAGACAAGTGATCAACTACCACATTTTATTTTCCCGCCTTGTTGCGAATCTCGAGGTCAAATTCTTACAACAACAAGATCTAGCGGATTAATCGAGGTTTCGCATCCTTCTTCGCAAAGAGATGCCTCACAGCTATGTGATAAGAGTAAATGATAACATGGGAACCCAGAAGATACGATCTAAACTTTTCCAGGGCAAATACTATGTCTAGCAGCTCTTTCTTAGTAACTGTGTAGTTACGCTGAGCCTCGTCAAGTGTCTTGCTAACATAGTAGATGACCACAGGTTTTCCATTAATTTTCTACCTAAGTACCACTCCTACAGCGAAATCATATACATCACACATGATCTCAAAGGGTTGAGACCAATCAGGGGACTATAGGATCGAGGCTTGGGTAACTCGATCACGTAGGGTATCAAATGCTTGAGTGCATTCCTTGGAAATTTCAAAAGGAACATCCTTAGAAAGTAGATTAGTTAGAGGGCACACGATCTTTGAGAAATCAAGAATGAATCGACAGTAAAAATCAATGTGCCCTAGGAAAGATCGGATGTCCTTGATCGAGCTAGGCATAGGGAGCTTGGAAATCAATTTTACCTTACCTCGATCAACCTGGATGCCTTTTTCTGATATGAGATGTCCCAGGACAATTTCTTCAGGCATCATGAAATGGCTCATTTCCCAGGAAAGAACCAGATTCACGTCAATGCATCGCCTAAGGATCTAGACCAAGTGCAGGATGCAATCGTCAAATGATTCGGCAAACATTGAGAAGTCATCCATGAAGACTTCCAGATAATCATCCACCATATCTGAGAATATGGCAAGCATGCACCACTGAAAACTAGCGGGTGCATTGCAAAGATCGAAAGGCATCCTTTAGAACGTGTATGTCCTGAAGGGGCAGGTGAAAGTGGTCATTTCTTAGTCCTCAGGATGGATTACCACCTGGTTATAATTGGAGTACCCATCCAAAAAGCAGAAGAACCTATTTCCCGCTAGTTTCTCGAGGATCTGATCAATAAACGGTAGTGGGAAATGATCCATCTTTGTGGAGGTATTGATTCTTCTGTAATCAATGCAGACTCTCACGAATTCGCCACATTGGTTGGTATGATTTCTTCAATTTCAGTCGTGACCACGGTGAGTCCTGCCATCTTAGGCACAACCTTTGGACTCACCCACCAACTGCCGAAGATCAGGTAGATGATCCCAGCTTCTAACCACTTGATGATCTCCTTTTTCATGACCTCCTGCAGATTAGGATTTAGACGTCTTTGCATTTCACGGGAAGGTCATGTGCCCTCTTTAGTATAGATGTGGTGTGTGCAATAAGAGGGGCTGATACCAGTCAAATCATCAAGAGTCCATCCAATGGCTCTTCAATGTTGCTGAAGAACAATAATCAGACGGGATTCCTGATCAGGTGTGAGTCTGGAGTTGATAATCATAGGAAACGTTTGATTGGAACCCAAAAAGACGTACTTTAGATGATCGGGAAGAGGCTTAAGTTCCAAAACAGGGTTATCAATAGCAGCGGGCTGTTCAAAGTGTGTGTCAGGAGCAAGGGAAGGAGTTATGGGTGTGTCTAGGTTAAGTTCAGACTCCTCTGATTGTAGATTTTGATCCTCTTGTGGTTGATCAGAAGTAGTCAGGTTTTCCTCAATATATGGATCGTCAACCACAACCTTGATATCACATATCTGCTCTATAACTCTGCAATTAATCCCTTCTTTGGCCTTAAAGATGTCCATCTTTAATGTTTGGTTCCCAAATTTCAGTTCAATTTGGCCCTCCTCACAATTTATGTTGGCCCTCGCAGTGGCCAGAAAGTGTCTCCCTAATATGATTGGTGTGTTCCTTGGATTTTCTGGAGCATCCATATCCAAGACTACGAAGTCCACCTGGAAATAGAAATCCCTAACCTTAACAATAACATCCTCAAGAACTCCTTTAGGTGACTTAATAGATTGGTCTGCCAACTGTAATGTCACCTCTGTTGATTTGAGCTCAGATTCCTCAGGATGGTCAAGTAGGGATGTAGGTATTAGGTTTATGGAGGCTCCTAAATCCAATAAAGCTCTATCAAATTGGATATCACCAATTGTACAGGAAATCAGGGGAGTACCTGGGTCTTTTGCCTTAGGTGAGAGTTTGCTCAAAATTACAGAGCTGGCTTGCTCTGACAATAGGATTGGGCTCCCACTTTTGGTTCGCGGCTTATGCTTAGGTGTACACACGCCTTTTAGAAATCGTGCGTAAGCTGGCACGTGGCGAATTGCATCCATCAAGGGGATGTTTATATGGACCTATTCAAAGTGCTTGACCAAATCCTCCTCAGGTGCCACGGGTTTGATTGTCCTCTTTCCCTTGGTCAAGGCCTCAGGAAATGGAAGCTTAGATGGTTCCTCTAGAATAGGTCCAGGTTCTTGATGTGGGACAGGGGTATCCTGGATGACTATCCTAGGGTTTGGGTTACTACCAGGCTAAAAGTGACTTGGGTAAGGTGGGTCTTGTGTTGCTTTGCCACAACAGGTTGTTACTGAATTTAGTCCTGCCTGATTCTGGTTCGGTGTTGGTAAAATAGGTGGTTGTTGCTGAAATCCTAAATATGATGTCGAAGCTTCCATCCCGTCAGGTGATGGAGCAAAAGGGGCCTGATAAATCATGTGTGCTTGGCCCAGATTTGGGTTCATAACGCACCTCTGGTTCGGCACGTTATTCGAATTTGGTAGAGGTTGTGAAGGGAGTGTGCTAGGTGGGTAGGAATTCTCCATCTAGGCGAGTTGATTACGAACCTCTGTGATCTCGTCTTTATGCCATTTTTGCATAGCCACATTCGTCTTTTGAATGTCAGCCAGGGTCTGAAGGATGAGAGTCATTTGATCTATCTGAGTTGGCCTAGATTGATAGGTGGGGTTGGGCCGAGGCTGAGGCGGCTGATATGGAAGAGGAGCTTGTGGATGGGGCTGATATGGTGGTCTCTGATTCTGATTGTTTCCCGCCCACAGGAAATTGGTATGATTTCACCATCTAGGGTTATAGGTATTAGAGAATGGGTCATTATAGATGGTGTTGAGGTCCTCACAGGTCTGAGGAACCTCAGAAAAATCAGAGTACGAGGATTTAGAGTTCCCCCAACTAGAGTATGCAGGGTTGGAGTTTCCTCCAATCCTAGAGTTAGACGGGGGTGGATACAGGTCCATCCCCTAAGAAGATCAGTGATAGATGTTATGCATAGCTTCCCTCCCAGAGGGCGGCTGTGCGAATGGGTTTTGTGCAGAGGTGGCTCGCTACAGATGTTGAGTTAGCTCATCCACCTTCTTCTCAATAATAGAGACCATGTCCAAAAGACTGGCCATCAATTCCAAGTCTACTGATGAGGATAGGCCCTGCGTCTCATGTGCTCCCCTTGGATTCGTCGATGTGTGGGCATTCGTCCGGTCGAATAAGCCCATGGAGTCATTATTGATGGAGTTCTCGCACATATTCTCAAGAATCTCCCACACAGTTTCTTCGTGTTGACCCATGATATTTCCTTCGCAAGTTGTATTGACGAATAAAGGGATATCTTCACGAAGTCTCTGGTAAAAAGCCTGGACTTGTTCCCATTTAGGAACTCCGTGATGGGGGCACTTTCGCATGAGATCCAGGAAACAATCCCATGCTTCGTGAAGTGATTGTCTAGGTTGCTATGTGAAGTGCGTGATCTGGTGTCGTAAAGCATTCGTCCGACCAACTGGGAAGAACTTTTTCAGAAACTTGGATTGTAATTCAACCCATGTGTTGATTGGACGCATTTGAGTCTGATACCAGTAGGCTGCTTTGTCCATGAGAGAGAGGAGAACATCTTCATGAGAAGAATATTCCGATTTTGAACATCTCACCCAAAGGTTTGGACCAAATGCTTGAGTTGTTTGATGTACTAGAAAGGATCCTCGGAGTTGAGCCCATGAAACTTTGGAATAATAGCATGAATCATGTTGGGCTTGAGTTCAAAATTAGGACCTCCAGTTGGGATTTGGACTCAAGGTTCGATCGCCATTGCAATGGGATTGTAATGATCTCGCATCATAGGACGTTGCGATGGATTCACAAAGGCTTGGAATAAATCACTAAGGCACTGAAGTTGGTTCTCAAGGTTATTCTCTTCTTCTGCGGGTTGTTCCATGATGATGGATGAAGGAGAATTGGGTTCAAATGAATCAAAGGAGATGTCTATGTGATGGGGTTGCTGCACAAACACGGAAGTCAAGGCCTGTCCTCGACGGGAGTGGATGACTAGAGGAGGCCTCAAGGATGGTTTTAAGGACCTCCTACCGAGCATGCACTGATGGTCTAGATGAGGATAGAATGTGATGGACCAAATCAAGACACCAAAAAAATTTGGATGACTACAGAGGTTTGGGGCGGATGATACCCCTTAATCAAAAAGCTGTCCACTTGAGAAATACCTGGGTAGCCAAAGAGGAAGAGTCCCACAAAGAGCCATACACGGTAGAGCACCCCCACACATTACAGGGTTTCCCCCACCCGACCTCTCTTGTCACTGATGTTCCAGGTAGACCAGAATGGGGACTTGACTTCTTAAGTCTTCCAGTTTTATTAAAGAGCAAGGGTGCTTAAGATTTCACTTGAACTTTAGATGTATTAAGTGCAAAAAGTGACCTAATTTCAAGGTTGGTTGATCCAACAAGGTGGGTCAACTTCACCTATTTGTCCTTTGAGAAGTTTTAGGTCTCTCTTTTAGGATTCAAGTGAGATTAAGAGCCTGATTTTTAGGGTTTTCTTGAATAGATCAATTCAACCAAGGCTTAGGCACACATCATTTTGGAAAATTGATTCTTGCTTAGGAAAGTGTGTTTCTAAAACCCTAACTTGAAATCTTTAATTGGCTCTAATTTTGGTCTAATTTAATTTACCAGATGTGGTATCTAAGGCTCAAACAAGATAGTGATAGCCCTAGTTACCTTAAGTCAGTGCACAAATCAAGTTTTGTTGTTGAAATCAAATCAGGCAACTTGATGAATTAGCTAAGAATGTAAAGCAAGTAGCCCTAATTGATTTATCTTTTTTTTCCTTTTCAGAATGAGGGGCATAAGAGAGTAATCAGAAGTTACCTGCCCCAAGCCTGTTTAATGTGCGGTTGTCTTTCTTTGAATCTTCTCCATGAAACAACCACAACAAAAGAGATATGGCAAGTTAGTATTTGTATCAGAAATTGTAATAAAAAATTCTAAATTGCCCGTTTCTCCCTAGCAATGGCACCAAAATGTTTAAGTCGGGTTTTAAAAGTATTATGCTATAGTATAGACGAAATAGCATTCAAAACAGATATAATTTTATTACTCGAAAAGATTTTCGAGGTCGAACACAGGAGAAAATTGGTATTTAGAAATCAAGATCACAATTTAAACTGAAAGAAATTACAATAATAGCAATATCAGAGTGCAAAAAATATGGGAGTAAAATGGTGATGTAGATCACCAAATACTCCTACAATATCACCAGATGATTCAATATGCAATGGAGACTAGAATCTGTCATTTGATTCCTTAATTAGATGACTTAAAGTGTCTGAGTTCTTCTCTTTCTCTTCTCTATCTTCTTCCTTCTTCTTCTTTGGCTTCTGTCTGACTTCCTTTGTCTTTGCCTTCATGATTCTTCTCTTTCTTTTCTTCTTTTCTTCTGCCTTTGCCATTCTTCTACCTTGGCCCTTAGCTTCTTTTACTTTTCTTCAAGCCTTCACTTCTTATTCTTCAACTTCTGACTTCTTCTTTTGGCCTTCTCACTGCGACTAAGTGTTGGTCGGAGAACCCTGTAGCAAAACCTACCCCTACCCGCACGTAGATCTCCTCTCTTTATCTCTTAGGATTCGCTCTCCTAGAGCCACACAAGTAGTTAGGTAATCGGGTCGAGTGCGTACCCTGGACCAGACCCACCGGTGTGCGGTAGTGGGCAAGGAGTGCAGTCGTGTCGGGTCAGGCCAGGTTTGCAGGGTGTGTTCACGGACGAGACCGGGTCGGGTGAGTGGGACCTCACCTTGTGGATTTAAGGCGATAAGGATACTTCACTTTTTCCTTTTATGCAGGTGCGGTCACTCCTTCACTTCCGAGGTGGGACTAAATGTCCCACCTTCCTTTCGTGTGCACCCGTAGAGGTTGAACTCTCAATTGCAGCTGCTACGAAGGCCTTTAACTTGAATTGAGGGCCTGAGTGCTTGCGCAATGGGCTTTCGCATGTCCTGGGGCAGTAGCTTGGGCTTGGCGAACCTGGAGTTGCAGCAAGCTTGCTTAAAGCTCCCTCGCCAATGGCAGATGGCCGACGAACCTGAAAACACAAGAACGACCTTGCGGCCACGTCAAATCGCTTAGGGAGGTTCATCAAAGCATGGCGAATATGCTGGGGGTGTCGACATGGCTAAGGGGTGCCTGTGCGTGCATGCTTAGGGCATGTGGGTGTGTTTGAGGGGGTGCTTGGGTGAATGGCGCAGTGCGTGGAGTGAGGGGAAAGGATCAGTGAAGCGAGCTGGAGGTCGTGGGCTTGTTGGCAAGGGTTGGGGTGGCCTGTGGAGGTGGGATGGCCTCGCTGGAGTTGATAGTCGGAGATGGAAGGGACGGAGGTAATGGAGGCCGGCACTGATAGATTTTGGAGAATAAAGGGTGGAGAAGAAATAGAGGGAAGAGGGAACTTATCTGGGAAGTCAAGGGACGGAGGGGGTGAGCAGAGGCGTCGGGTCTAGTGTGGCCGACACCAGAGACAAAGGTGACTACGGTGAGGTGGGATCGGCGAGGACGAAGGAAGAGAAGTGCCTACTGGTACGGCGAGACGTGGACGAAGTCAAGGAGGAAGAATCCACCGCAGGTATGGCGATCGGACAACGAGGAGAAGTAGGGAATGTCGTTGGACGTCGAGGAGCCTACAGCCATGAGGGGAAGAGAGGAATTAGGGGTAGTCACGACTGAAATCGAGCGTGGGGAGATCGGAGAGGTCTGGGCTCCTTTAAATAGTGCTCTGAAGGTCGATTAGGGCTTGGGAAGCAAGCTTCCCAAGCTTGGAAAGTCACCAGCGATGGAAGCTTGTTAGGATACCCACATCTCTCATGCGTTCGCATGAGAGATTGGGAAAGAATCAAGGATCAAAGATGGGTTCAGATTGGAGGGAATTTCTCAGAGAATCCTCCTTCCAACTTTGGAAGAGATTCTCTAAGAAATCAAAGAGATCTCCTCTGTCAAAGGTCGCCAGAGTAGGTCTCTTCCGCGATAATGATGAAGGGACCTACTTGTGAAGATGAGAAGAAAGCTAGGGGGCAGGTTGTAAGGGTTTTTAAAAGTTAGGGTTAGAAATGTAATCAGGTTGGACCTTTTTGCAAACTAGGTCAAGGAAAACTCATCTTGGGTCCAAATTTTGGTACAAACCTAATTTGGACCTAAGGAATCCAATGATGAAGTTAGATTTTGGGTTTGACCATGTTTGACTAGTAAATTTATGCAAAAACTCAATTTAGGGTAAATATCTGTCTGAGACCCCATTCTAAGTCAAGATGGGTTTTAATGGTCAAATTGAAGGTTCTAAACCATAGAGAATATTTTTATATGATTTTTAGAGGGTTTAAGTGAATTTTATCCTAATTAGAACCTTGGTTAATCAAGCGGGCCTGCTTTTAGGATTTCAAGAAGTCATTTAATTCACAGAAGTCACACAAACCCTTTTCTGTCATATCCAACCTACTTGTTATCTTATTAAGACCATTTGACCTTTGTTTTACCCTTGAGAAAATTCGTGGTTGTACTGCATTGGTAAAATTACAGTTTTACCCTAGTTTCTTGTGTTTCTCTCAGAAAGGTTATGTAGAAAGGTTATGACCTTCAGTTGGTTATGTTGGAGCATTTATTCTCTTTATTGGGTCAAAATGAGCTAGTTAGGGCTTATTATGGTGGTCCCATCATGAAGTAAGGAGGGAAATCAGAACAAAAAGAAGGAGCCCTACAATGTAGAAATACAAGCTTGTGCTTAGATTGGGTTTCCTAAAGGTCTACAGACTCTCAGAATCCATCCTAAGATTGTCGATGATTTAATCTACTTATGTCCAGGCAATCCAACCAGTTAGAAGGAGGGACTAGGGAGAAGGATCTTCCTTTGGCTTGTGCCTTCGATTCCTAGTGTACCCCCCAGTAGTGGTCGTTTGACGCTACTCCCCTAACTAGACATCAGATTAACTAGTATAAGTAGGTCAATCATGAGCAATCTCAATCTAGATCCCGACGAGCGAACCAGTCCTTAGGGCCAACGTCTAATCAATTTTAGTTAGGCTTGGGATAATGGTGCTTCAGGAATGTGATGGGCCCTTTAGATGGGTTGTTCCCTTAATGATCAATTAAAATGTGTGTGCATGCACAACTAGGGTTTGCAAACAAGGTTATTTGATGATGTGTCTTTTAGGGTTCAACCTTGTTTAGTAACTATTAGGGTTTAATCTTTAGGTATATTCAATCAAGGTTCAGTAGAACACTCCAAGTTTTGAAAGCATTGGTGTAGATATATTCCTTTAAAAATCAGAAATAAAATGTGGAGTGCCTGGTTCAGTTCTAAAAATCAACCCTAAGTGGGAATCTACTTGGTGGATCAATTTTAAAGTGAGGGTGCAGCCCGAACAGCTCAATCAGTTGGCTTATTCGCACCACAGATTAAGGCACCCAATGTCTTAGCCTAATCAGATTTCTACTCACTTATGTGTTTTGAGTTGAAGTGTACTGGGTCCACAGGTTAGATCCCGGTTGAGTGGTAGAATCAAAGTGGAGTGGTGCACCTTAAGTCGAGAGTTGTGGGTGTTAAGGTGTATCTCTTTCAGAAAATCCTACAATCAGATAACACTTTTTTTATTTTTTTTATTTTTTTATTTATGTCGATGGCGAGGTAAGTGGAGGTGGCAAACAAACAACCAAATCTATTCTAGGGTTTATAAAAAGCACCTAAGTTGATTTGGGTTTGAGTTATTAGGTTATGGAATGAAAACTAAGGTGGGGGTGGTGTGGGGGGCACATATAGAACCTTCATCCGCACTTTTCTCCAATCTAACCACTTTGGCTAGCCTCAGAAGAGTACCTGCAATCACAGTAAGATCAGAGAAAAGGTGAGATAAAAGTTAGGTAAGGCGAAAAAAACACGGAAAAAAAAACCAAAGAGCATTGCCTCTCCGGCAACGGCGCCAAAATGATCGCACGTGTTTCGTGAGTTTGAAATTAGGGTTATAAGTAACCTGTCGTCGTAGTTGCAAAACTCGTGGTCAAATAAAATTTATACTAAAACTCCAAGGGAGTCCCGGGTTGAACATGGGGAGGCGAACGCTTGGTTTTGAAAATCCACGCTTCTCTTTTATTATTTTTGTGGTTTTTATCTTTTCTAATTTTTTTGGTATTTTAATAGGGTAAGAGATTAGGTTGATGAAAACTTTATCTAGCTAATTTACTTGCAAATATAAAAGAGAGGGAAAGAGAGAGAGAAACAAATATCTATTCATGAAGAATTGTTTGTTACACTATGAAAGAGGAAAATCTACACTACAAAAGCGTAAAAAGATAGAATGAGGTGAGAGAAATCCCCCTTGACGGTTGCTCGGAGGACGACTCGCTCTGATGTCGCCCGAAGGAAGGTGGTGAGGAGCAGGATGAAGGAGGACAGAGTCGGAGGATGGAGGATGGGGCAGGATGGCGTCGCGGCGAGGATCTTCTTCTCGAAGGGTAGTGAGAGGACGGCCACGGGATCCTCTACGAATGGGGATGAGGGGAGGGAAAACTATTTGATTTTCTACTCTAAAGGAGCATCCCGAGCTTGGGACAAGCTCTCTCTAGAGCCTTGGAGGTGGTGAGAGGAAGAAAGGAAGAGATAGTTTGGAATGGCGGTGGGTAGGTCCTTTTATAGTGGAGGAGGAAGAACAAATTCTCATCTGGGTCATCATTGACGTCCATAAACGTCGATGCAACTATCGTTGAAGATCTGCCATTCAAATCCTCTTGTTGGCTGATGAGTAGCTACTCATCATGGCTAAAAAGCTGAAATTAGGCTAGACACTAACCAAAACAATATCAAATTAACAGATAAAAAGGGCTAAGTGTGGGAATTAAAGAAAAAGACCTAAAACCTTTACTCTGTGTTAAAACTTCATAATTAGGTCACAAAAATGAGATATTCTGAAAGCAAAATACAAATGACAATCCATACGTCAATTGAACACATAAATAAGTTTGAAAGGCCAAATCAAAAGTAAAATCAATGTCTTAAATGTTCAATTAAGCACATATAAAAACTTGAAGGCAATTGGACATCATTTAGGTTTTGAAATAGATAGTTTATACTTAGGTCCTTCACGCATTACACTTTGACCCTTAAAAACTCATTTTTGGATCTGCTTGTAAGCCGCAGGGACCCTTTTAAAAGCCTACAGGGTCCTTCCAGTTATAGTTCTTTTCACTTATGGGCCTGCACGCTATTCTTCTACCCCTTCGTTCAAGGGTCTCCCTGCAATTTTTTCCTCATTTCCGAGAGAAGCCTGCTGCTCTTCACGCGCATTGTAGCGCGCGAAGAACACGGCCAATCTCAGCCGTCCGTCTCTCTTTAGATCTTGATCTGCGGTTGGATTCTATTGGAACTTTCGCGCAATTCGGTGCGTGTGTTCACCTCTCTCCCCAAATCTCATCTGACGGTCAGATCTTGTGCTCAGCTCACCGCGCGCTCCGCCCCTCACATCCTCGCTACTGGTTGCATCTTGTTTATTCTCACCTGCGCGGGGATCTCAACCACTGAGCTGCTACTTAAGCACCTCAGTGGTGTCGCATGCAAGGGATCGCTCTCTCCTACACCTCTTAGCGATCAATTCATCCACTCCAATCTCTCCTCCCCATCCAGCCTCTGATTTCACAGCCCCGGCTGTGAAATCATCACCTTCTCTCGACACTCCTTGTTGCTAAGGACTTCGTAGCACCTGAGGACGACCCTGGAGCCTCACTAGCAGACTCTTCCCTCCGCTGGAATCATCTTCCTCCTTTCTTCCTCCTTAGCCACCAGCTAAGGACCCATAGGTCCCATTCTTCCTGTTAGTTTAGGTTTTTAATTCTGCATAATTAGTTTTACCTGTAGTTAAGTAGTTTAGAGTAGAATTAGCATAATTGTTAGTGTTTAATTTTCGTTGTAGGTTAAAGTAGCTGTAGGAGTAGAATTAGCTTTAATTCCCTTCCCTCACCTCCTCTGATCAGTGTGGGTGAAGGATGAGAAAAACTTGTCGTTAAAAAGAAATTAGAATTGGATTGTGAGAAAACATGGAGAGGGAGATAATTTGAAAAATGATTTGATGAATTCTTCCCCTCTGATCTGTCCAGATCAGAGGGGAAGAATTCATCAAATCATTTTTCAAATTATCTCCCTCTCCATGTTTTCTCACAATCCAATTCTAATTTCTTTTTAACGACAAGTTTTTCTCATCCTTCACCCACACACCCTGATCCAATTTCAGATCTGGTGGTTTACAACCTCAGATCTGAAATTGGCGTCACAAGCACCTTTGGGGCTTCTCACTCACCCCATATTTGTTCACAAAAGCCCCTTGATTTTGGGTTGAATTCTTCAGTTTGTCAGATTTCTTTTCAACATGGATTTTAAGGATTTTTGCTTTCTGGATTTCATTGCCGGATCTGACAGATTGAAGAGGATTGGAATTTCCTGTTGGTAAGGACTCTGAGAGAATTTCCGGTGACAGAAACTATCTCAGAAGAGCCATCCATTATCTGTTTTGCTATGTTTTGAATGCATTTACAAGTTACTGTGAATTCCCTTAATGAATTCTCAGTATTGTCTTGATAATTCAGAATTGCCATACACTATCTGTTTTGATAATTAATGTGATAATGACTATGGTGATTTGTATGGTGAATTCCTAACCTAAGGAGTTCTCAATACTCCTTAAGGTTGAAAGAAACTGGGATTTGATTTTATGGTTTTAATTGGCTAAATTAATTCTTCCTTCATGCTGTCTATAGCATTATGAAGAGCTAATTCAGTGTTATTTTTGGATTTAATCTGAAATGAGGTTTTTGATGAGGGTGTTTGGGCATTTGAATTGAGACATTTTGTGATTTTCGTTAGAATTTAAACCCTTGTCAGATTTGGGATTCACTTATCTACTTTCTAGTTGGTTTTGATTTCTTTTAATCCCAGTACACAGTAAACTGCTGCATCTTGCAGCTACATATCTTCCTCCTCTCTAAACTCTTCCCTTCTCACCATTTGGATTCATCTCTCTTTTCAAATGGACTAACTGCAGCAGCAGTTAGCCCATTTGACAATAGCTTATGCTGCTGAAAGAAACACTGAATTCTTAACACTCTCCCCCTTCTCCACCCATTTGACAGTGGCTAAAGCTGTTGTTAGGCAAGAAAATTGAACACAATCAATCCTTCTTTCCTCATCCTCCTATTGAAATCTAACTGTAAATACTTAAATCTAATACTATATATATACATATACTACTAACTTTAACTATAATGAATATAATAACTATGTAAGTATATATACATATATACTGTATACTGTATAAAATTGTATATATCTATATATATGTAACTTACAGACATATATACATAAATACTGAATTACTGAATTGAATTTATACATATATAATTACTGAATTGTATATACAAATATAAATAATGAATTTATTCAGTTTATAGCTAGAGTGTTAAGTTAATTTAGCTAAATTAGTAATTTAGGGTTATAACTAAGTTAAGTGAATCTACAGACTTAGGTTAATTTATATTAAGTAATTTAAGCTAGTTAAAGTATATTTATACCCATTTTAGATTACTGTTATTTAGTTTATAAATTAAACAGCCAAAAATTGCTATTTCAATATAAATAAAACATAAATAAATTTGGAAAAATATAATAAAAATATGTATAAAATACTTAAGTATGTAATTTAAATCTGTTTAAGGTCAATTAGACCATTTACTAACTAATTTATAAGTAATTAACCAATTAAGCACCTAAGTTAGCCTGTACAAACAGCCTAATTTAATTAATGTATTTGTATAGTAAACTTAATTAAAATTCAAAATTAATTAAGCAATTGTGCAGTATTATGTAGATACTTTATTGTCCATAATTTATTTTATTTTTTTTAATAATTTATGGCCCTCAAATCGAGGGCCAAATTCTCCTCCAGGTGCAGCTGCGCCTGATTTCTAGCGCAGATGTGGCGCTGGAATAGCGCCACATCGTGCGCTGCAAATCGCGCGCAGCGCCTTATTAAGAATTTGTGTTTCTTATTGCCCAGTCGTCACGGGCGTCGGGCGCCCGAAACACAGCATATGCACGATCCGGTTACCATCTAAGCAGTCTGTCTGAACATTGTGATGAAAGTGTACATTGTGTGTGGGGTCGGGGGCCCGAGTGTGTGTGTGTCGTTTGGCTGAGGCCCTGTACTGAGTTTGAAAGCATAATTAAGTGGCCTAATCAAGATTAGGGCGCACTTAGTAGAGGTCTGGTCCCACCCTCTGGGTGCTGCGTATCCCTCGAAAGGCGCGCCAGCAAATTGAACACATTTTGAACTACCTAATAAAAGCTAATGACGACTTAAGTGTATATAACAGAGAAAGATAACGCAGAAACAAAAGAGAAGAAGAGGAACAGAAGAAACTTAGTGTACATATAGAGAAAGATAGAAGACGTATACATACGTAAATACAAATACAATAAAAAGATAAATGTATATATATATACATATGTACACGTAGTATAACCTATTATTTGTATAAGTAAACCTATATAATTACTAACAGAATAAAATGACACCATAAACGTCGCTAAAGACTTCAGTTTCCCCCTTAGGTTGTATAGTGTTTTCTGAGATTTAGCGACGCTTATGTCTGTCATTAAAACTGCTGTATATGTTACTGTAGATAACAGACTAGTAAGTTAAGTTTTTACACTATGGCATCCTAGTGTATTAGGTACTATCATGTTAGTATTAATACTATAACTTGTAAATACATAGTTCTTAGTATAGTAATAAATTGTTTGGTGCTTGTTTTTAGTTAGCTAATTTTTACAAGCATTACAATTAACTTTTAGTAAGTAGGCAAACCATTTTTATATTCATTCATTCTTTAATAAGATGTAAAGTTACTTTTTGGAATTAGAGGATAATTTTGAGATCAAAGAGTGAACGATGTAATTCAATAAATTGCCTCCCAGTGAACGACCTAGAACAAAATCAGTAAAAATTAGATAAGTAAATAATAATAATGGTTGTAATGACTGGTACTCACCCTAACTCACCACTATGACACTCTTAGTGTTACATACTACAACACGACACATCAATTCTAAACATTACAATCAACCCATTTTTTTAATTATTATTATTGGCGCGCGCAGACCATTAGTGACAGCTGCAAGCGTCACTAAATGCGCCTGTCATTGAAGATCCGTGCCCGCCTCGCTGGCGCCTGCATCGCACGCTTCACGCACCCGTGCTCCCAGTGCCTTGCGTGCTCGCACGCGTTGGCATACACTACGCTACGTGCGGCTGCACTATGCGCGGGGCGCTGCTGCAACTATGGCTGTGCGTGGTGTGCTGCGCACGACTGTGGCTGTGCATGTGCGTTGCTGCTGGCCGGCGTTGGGCGGCCTGGATGGCACCACGTAGCACCATCTGGGCCGTCCATTCTTCTTCCTTTTGTAGAGAGTGCCACGGTGCTCAGATCAAGATGATTCCCACGCTGCTAGATTGCAAACATCACTCCGGATCCATTTGTATGGTTGGATTTTCCATCTGAAACCTATATGGATGTCACATTGCCCCCTAGTCGTTGATCTTCCTTGGACTTCGTATGATGCTACGGTTCTCCAATCTAGATGATTTCAGAGGCGGTAGACTTCAATCGTTGTCCTAATCAGATCTGTACGGTCTGATCATCCATCCGAGGCCCTGAAATAAGTCTTCTTCTCTCCTAACCATAAAAAGGACCTAATTAACCTAAAATATATACAACTACTCTAAATGCAAAATGATGCATGTTATGCAATATTTATAACATGAAATGGAAATCTAATCCTAGGAACATGCATGAATTAGAATTTTAACCTAAATAGATGTGTCTATATCACTCCTCATCCCAGGTCCAAAGCAGCTAGGAAATGCAATTGACATTTATCTTCAACCATTGATAGATGAATTGAAACTGTTGTGGTGTAACGACATTCGTACATATGATGCACATAAAAAAGAATTCTTTAATATTCATGCTACATTATTGTGAACCATTATACTTCCCTGCATATGCAAATTTGTCTGGATGGAGTACAAAGGGAAAGTCTACTTGTCCAGTATGTTTGGATGATACTCATAATCTTCGACTACCTAAAAGTAACAAGTTTTGTTATTTGGGACACTGTAGATTCTTGCCTGTTGAGCATAGATGGTGAACAACAATGTTTAAGGATAAGTTCAATGGTAAAACTTGTTGGTATTCTTCCAAGAATCTGAGGAATAAGCTAAGTACAAATTCAATAAGGTTGTCAGGTTTTCAAATAATGGAGAAATTACAACAACTTGGCAACATACGATTAGGTCATCTGTTCAAGAAATATCAAATAGCTTTGAAACATATGAGTTTTAAAAAGAATAGTATTTTCTTCATGGAACACTAGTATTGGAAAGATCTAACTATTCGACATAATCTTGATGTGATGCATATTGAGAAGAATGTTATGGTCAACATTTTGGATGTGTTCAACATAACTGATAGTCCAAAGGATACAGTGAAAATGAGAAAAGACATAACTTTAGGCATTCATCTAGAGTTACATGTTACTGAAAAAGAAGACGGTAGTTATGACTTTCCGAAAGCTATTTACAACCTAAATAATGATCAACGAGAGAAAATTTTCACCTTCTTGAAAGTATGGGTGCCAGATGGCTATTCTTCACAACTTTCTCGATGTGTAAATGAGACTCAAAAGAAAATTAGTGAGTTAAAGAGTCACGACAGTCACGTTTACATGCAAGTCTTGTTCCCATTAGCTATTCGTGTAGTACTACCTGATCCAGTTGTGAGTTCATTTACAGAAATGAGTCAATATTTCAAAGCTATTTGTTCGAAAACTATAGATTCTGATTAATTAGAGTATTGGGATAAGCAAATAGTCGTCACATTATGTAAAATGGAGCAGATATTTCCTACAACCTTCTTGGATGTCATGGTTCATTTAACTCTGCATCTTGCAAATGAAGTGAAAGTTGTTGGGCCTATGCAATACAAATGGATGTATCTAGTTGAATGGTTTCTAAAGAAACTTAACGATTATGTGTTAAATAAGGTTAAGCTTGAAGGATCTATTATTGAAGGATATCTTGTAGAAGAATCCATTAACTTCTGTGTCATGTATATGGATGAGACAGACAATATATTTAATTGATTACAGAGAAATTATGATGGAGGGTACAATGAGAACAATGAAGATTGTCTTTCCATATTTGATATTCTAGGAAGGTCAATCTTCCACACAGACTACAAATCAATCTTTGAAATCAATCGATGTCTAACTCACTTGTACATTGATTGCACAGCATAAGTTAGGGAAATTCATGCACGCATAAGAATTATCTACATCTTTACTACTTTACTTTAGCTATGCATGAAATAATGTTATAATGTGCTGATTAACTGCATTATGTCGATTGAAGGCAATAAGTAGATCTGGAGCTGGATCTGGAGTAGGATCTAAAGCTAGATCTAGAATAACGAGAGTTGTAGCAGAGCTAGAGCAGAAGGCTTAGTTTAAAGGTTATCTATTCTATTAAGTAGGAATAAAGCAGTAAAATGTGAAGAGCTTAGGTCTATCCTAGCCCTAAGATAACCTAGAGACTTCCCCAAGCATTAGCCACCCT
Organism: Thalassia testudinum; assembly: GCA_037157565.1. Lineage (NCBI taxonomy): Eukaryota > Viridiplantae > Streptophyta > Magnoliopsida > Alismatales > Hydrocharitaceae > Thalassia > Thalassia testudinum. The sequence goes on along the minus strand of JAZHRO010000065.1, from coordinate 10,375,171 downwards.
TAGATTAGGTCACAACACCCTAGGAAGCCCTAAAACCCTAGTTCCAACCCTTATCTGGACGTCCAAATAAGTTATAGGATGTCCAAGACCCTTAGCCATCTCCCACACACCTCAAACCCACTTCTGTAGTGTTATTGGACATCCAGACATTTTGTCAGACGTTCAATTTCTACAGAATACCCAAAACAGAACCTTGATGTCCCCCTGACTCAGACTGGACATCCAGAACTGAAGTCTTAACTTCTGATTTTTGAGTATAAGTCGTCTGACCACATTATTGGATGTTTGGTACTGGTCTCCAATCCCTATTTTGAGATTCAATTCTTGATCTTGGATCTCTAGCTCCCTAGACCTAATCCCAACCCCATAAGAACCTAAATTAAGGTGTCCTAACCCTAGTACATCACCTCTAGACCTACCTAAGGACCTAATTAGGTCCTCACCAAGCCCAGTTGACTTAGATCAAAGTCAATTACCTTCACCTAAGTCAATTGGACTCATTGAGTCCAATTGAGCTTAGATCTCAACCCACACAAGTTCAATTGGACTTAGTGAGAGTCCAATTGATCTAAACCCAACCCAATTAAGTTATTTCACTCTCAATTAGGTTCACACTCATTCAATTAAACTTAGGTTAAGTTTAATTGCATTTTCCCCTCAGCAATTAGGGTTTGTAACCCTAATTCAAGACCTACACCTACCCAAACCCATTAGGATGTAACCTAAGCCACCTAGCCACATAGAGCATGACCACACACACACACACACACACCCATTCACGCACACACACTTCTCTAGAGTTCTCTAGAACTCTCTTTGAAGTGGCGCCACCTCTTGGTTGCCAAAATTAGCAACCAAGAGGCATTCAAAATGAGATCCATAATTTCTAGATCTCATAACCTCTTGGCCGGCCACTCTTGGACTCTCTCTAGAGAGTTCTGCACCTCTCTAGAGAGAAGCCATTGGGTCAATAAAAAGACCCCATGGGTGACCAAGTGACCCCATTCACATCCCCTCGCTTCATTGGCACCACTCACCTCACTAGCTCCATACACGCCCACCTTCACTTAGGTTAGCTACTTCACCTCCACGAGCTCACCACCATCATGGAGGACACCATGCCGGGATGCTAGATCAATCCCCCTTCTCTCGAAGGGTCGGCCTAAGCTACATTGGCCGCCCCTCATTCTCCTCCCGACCACTCTAAGGCCATCGGGGACCACCCCTGAATGCCCTTTATTCTGCTAGATTTAGTTTATGCTCTCCATAATTTTTACTACTTTTATTACTACTTAATAGCATAGTCTTACTTCTCTCCCGATGATGCATGCGAAATCCTCCCATTGATTCTTGTATGCAGTCAATTTTTGATAGTTAGATTTCCGTTTCAAGCATTTATGTACAAGCTTTCCTCTAAATTTCTTGTGCAAACAACTCTGCAGTGGAATGAATGAAAATGCATTTATATATATATCTCTATGTTTGAAATTACCATGAGCTTAATAATTGTCATTCTTTTTGCATGTTTCAAGTTGCCTGTTTTTCAATTATTTATCTATTCACAACAAGCATGTCGTTTCTCGAGGATATTGAAAATCTGACGAGAGACGCTTTCTCCATAAATAGTCACCACCTCACTAGAATCGTGCACACAGAAAATCACACGTTCACCTTCGTAATTTATTTGACACACGTGCACGTAATCCGAGCTAATAATAGAAGTAGTGAAGTTTTAGTTAGGAGATTGGAAATCGGCGTGCATTTTTAAATGAAGTAGAGCGGCGAAAAGATCAATTTCAAAAGTAAAAGCAAACGCCTCGCAGAGACGTATGACCAAGACTCAAGTCTCGTTATCATTTTAGAAATATTTTTGTTTGATCGTACTACGCACTATACTACGACATTTTCCTAGCAAACACGCGCGATACGCTTTCAACAAATGGCGCCATTGTCGGGGTGGCGACGTCATTTTCTATGATTTCGATCTTTTAAAACATCACTGACACATTTCTCTACTTGTTTTCGATGTGCAGGAAAAATGAAAGAAAAACAGGATCTATACACACATCGAGCATGTCAAAGAAACAATCCAGGTGCACATCATCATTTTTTTTAGATTAGGTTTTACTTTCTGCAATTTCCTTTGAAAAATTCCTTGTGAAAAAAAAAAGATTTTGCACATTTTCATGAAAAAAAAATAAAACAAAACAAAAGAAAAATTTTGAAAAAAGTCTAGATTAGGTTTCCTTTCGAATCTAGGTTAGTTTGAAAAAAAAAAGATATTTTCGTTGAATCCTTTGAAAATTTCTTTTTGGAAAAAAAAATGCAAATTTTTTTTAAAAAAAATCTTTTTGGTGGAAAGCTTAGATTTCAATTGAAACCTTTTTAAAGAGCTTTTCCACCATCTTCTGATTTTCGAATAGATTTCAAGTCTAATTCAAAAATTCGATTGCCGAAAAATTAGTAAGCGAAAAATTCTGATATTTGAGAGAAGCCTTCATTTTCAAATCATCTTTCAAACGCCACCATTACTTTGAAAAAATTTCAAGTATAAAATTTTTAAAAATTCACGAAGTGCATGGGGGTCAGACTAACCCAGATTCAAAATTTTTCAAATTTCAATAAGCAATTCTAAGCAATCTACAAGTTTGTTTTGACTAAAAATGGTGGGGTTTGAAAGCTAATCTCATTGGCTTTATTTTTCAAATTTTTCCTAAATTTTTGAAGGTCATTTGATACTGTTTCAAAGTGAAAAATCGACTAGAGGTCAAAATTCCAAATCTGACCCCCTGATATTCAAAATTCCCTAGAAATTTGATTGAAACAGTAAAAATTTCAAAAAAATATTCTTTTGAAAGCTAATTGAAAAAGGAATCTACTCAAAAAAATTTAAATTAATTGGATTCCAATTATTATCAGAGAACAAACATTACTTTTGTGGTCTACTGAAATAGAAAAAGAAAAACCCTAGAAGTGCATGAAACTTAGGTTGAATCTTTAGGGTTACAACTAGAGACCACACTTTGGGCTAACCTAGACTTAATCAACTCTAGTTAGCCGGTGAGTTTGGTCATCTTGTGGGCCACTCACCACAAACCCCCCTGAATGAAACGGGTTAAAATTAATTTTAAAACACGAAATCATGTGCTAACCTAGACTTAATCAACTCTAGTTAGCCGGTGAGTTTGGTCATCTTGTGGGCCACTCACCACAAACCCCCCTGAATGAAACGGGTTAAAATTAATTTTAAAACACGAAATCAACCCGAGTTCGTTGTCGTACTACTGGGTGTTTTTAACCTCTCTTGCCAAACCTGGTGATTAAGACTGTGGGATAGTGTCAAATGACCGTGGCTTGGGGGTCAACAGAACCAGAGGCATAATCCAAAGGAAGAACCTTCCCCCTAGTCCCCTTGTAACCAGACTGGCTGGGTTAACTTGAGAGGCAGGAATCACTTCCAGTCGATTGAACGACGAACTTCTCTTCAGGAATTCAAACTTCTAATGAAAAATCTGGTCACTTGATCTATAAGGACCATTTGATTGACAGGGCCTTAGCCTTGTCCTGCTTGGCTGCACCAACCTAGGGGTTGGGTGGTGTATGCAAGGAAGGAGGTCACTTTGACCTCACTTGGTTGGACCTTGGAAGCCACTCTCAAGGAGGCGAGTCACCTCGCCCGGACCATCTCCCCCCCCCCCCGCCCCATTTCTTCTACTCCAAAATCCACCATGGAAAATCCTAGACCTGGACCTAGACTGGGTCAAGATATCAAGAATCTGGACCTGATGGCTCATCTGGAAGCCTAGGTCGTTGAATCTGAGGAGCAGCATCAGTAGAGCATGGATCACATTCTGACAGCGCTTGATAGGTTGCAGGACCGTCGCAAGGAGAACAACTGTGGGATTTCTACGACCCAGCCGCACCTATCATCGCACCGCTAGTCAGAATTCCCGCAAGCGGAGACGCATTTGAGCTCAAGCCCAATGTAACTAGGTTGATCAGCACCCATTTCTATGGGAACTCAAGCGAAGATCCATTCCAGCACCTTGAGGACCTAAGTTGACTCACTGAAACGATTCGACCCAGGAATATTGATCTCGGGATTGTTCTGATGAAGCTTTTCCCGTTCTCTCTGAGGGACAAAGCTTCATACTGGTTCAAGACTATTGCAAAGCCAATTGGAACCTGGCCAGAATTACGACGTGAATTCCTGCAAAAGTTCTTCCCAATCGATCGAACAAACACAATGCAACTTGCAATCACAACTTTCTCCCAGGGAGCTGGGGAGAAATTACATGTAGCATGGGATAGATTTCACGACCTTCTCCGAACATGCCCACATCATGGTATACCCAGATGGCACTTAGCTCAGATTTTCTACCATGGGCTGAATGACACACATCGGTATTTGGCCGATGCATCTAGCGGTGGGAATTTTCTCACAAAAGACGAGAACAGCGCATTTGAGCTGTTCGAATCATTAGCGGAGAACTCGATGAATGCCGCATCTATGAACTAGTTCCAGTGGCCTAGTCAGCAGTGGGTTGGTGTCCACGAGGCTCACACCGAGTCTATTCGAGCTGACATGGATATCATCGTCAAGCAGCTGGATAGAATAAACTTAATCGATAAGAAGATTGACCAAATTAGCCAGGGTCAATCTGACTTGAGATCTGCTACCTCACGACCCTCCTATGCACCCCGAGTCCCACCTGCTCGAGTTAATCTACTCACTCGGGATGCATCTTCTTCATATTTACGAGATCCCGCATATCAGGATCCTGTAAACAATCCAGATCTGGCACCTTACGACCAGGGTTACGCACCACCCGCAGATTATAATGCGTATCCCCTTGACGGATATACGTCCCAGACATCTTCGGCCTATGAGGATGTCAGCGCTATCCAAGGATACGGGCGTAATAACCTGTATTCAGGGACATATAACCCTGGTTAGCGCCAACATCCGAACTTCTCCTGGTCTGGTAATTCACAAAGACCACATCAAGATCCATACTACCAGACCAGGCAATACGGGAATGCACAAAACACGTATCCTGGGTAGCAGCCATTCTCGTCTCAGCAGCAGCAACCCCGCCTGTTATACTAGCCGCTGCACCAAGCTACCAACCACCCTCCAAAGCGAGCTGACCCTTTGGAGGCGTTGAAAGAGGAGCTGCAAGAATCGATGAGGAAGTCTACACAAGATAGCTTGCAGATTATGAAGGTAATGGCTGATCAGATACAGACCATACAAAACACGTAGAACCAGCTGTTGCAGGAGCATAGGACTCAGGGAGCCTTGCCCTCCCAACCCGTCCCGAATCCTCAATATGTGCAAAACCAGGGTGCCTCGCCTAGGTCTTAGGCACCACAAGGACAGGCGCATGCCATACTATAGGCGCCTCCTGCACCACCCGGTTACGCACAAGGCCAGCCACCTTTGCAGAATCCTGCGTATTCTGCCCCTTCCGCTCCCCCACCCCTCATGGATAGCAAGCCGATGCGCATGCTGTCTCTTTGCGAAGTGGAAGGAAGACATTCGACCCACCACCTAGGAAAGCGGGTCCTGATTTTTCCCACCCTTCGCCGCAGATGAGTTCGACTCCATCTTCATCCCAGGAGCCACCTGCGGTAGATAAGGGTAAGAAGCCACTTAACCTTGAAATTCCCATCCCTTTTCCTGAGGCTCTGACACGAAATGCAAGACAGAAAAAGGACATGTGGAATTTTGAGGACCTGAAATCGATGTTTAAGGAAGTACATATTCAGGTCCCTCTCCTCAAGGCTATAGATCACATTCTCGCTGTCGCTAGGTTCTTCAAGGACTATTGTAACCCGAAGCAATAGCCGAGAATTGGACGACAGGCGATACTGTCGAAAGAGGGTAGCGTCGTGATTCTAGCTGACTTACCGTCGAAGAAGAAAGACCATGGTACCCCACTCATATCCTACTTTCTGCAAGATTCTCCATTTGATCAGGCCCTTCTAGACCTGGGTTCGTCCATCAACCTAACTCCCACTGCCGTATTTGATTGATTTCGATTTGGGGAGTTGAAGTCCACCCCAGTCACGATTCAACTGGCAGACAGATCAGTCAAAACACTGAGGGGTGTGGTTGAGAACATGATCGTGAAAGTCCGCAGGTTCTGTTTTCCCGCAGATTTTTTCGTTCTCGATATAGAGGTTCCTCCTAATCTCCAAGTTGCACCAATTATTTGGGTCACCCTTTTCTGGCAACAGCTGTTTATCGCGCTTGATCGGGTTTTAAAAGATAACACGTTGTAATATAGCCGACAAAGCATTCAAACAAATAGAGAATTTTATTACCCGAAAATCGGAGTATCCGAGGTTGAACACAAGGAGCAATCTCAGTACTTTTAAAAACTAAAGAATACAACTTTTAAATGAAAAACAATTGATTCAAAGAGAGTTATAAAAAGAAACAAGATTGGACGTCTGATTTCTATATCAGACGTATTAAATGCAACTATTCTTCTTCCTGTTTTGATTCTGTCTTGGCCTTCTCTGATTTTTGCTTTCTCTTCTCTCTTCTGCCTTCTTCTTCTTCTTCTTTTCTTCTGATCTACAGGTCTTCTTCTTCCTTGAACTTATTTCTCTTCTTTTCTCTTTCCTGCGAAGGCTTCTTCCTTGGTCTTCTTTCTTCTCTCTGCAGTCCTTTCTTCCTCCTCTTCTCTACCTCGCTCAACCTCTTCTTCTACTTCTTCTCTTCTTCTTCCTTGCGGCTAAGTCTCTTTTCCTCAATGTTCAGCTTGCCTGCACAGAGAGGTGGAAGCAAAAACTTACCCTGCCCCTCTACCCGCACGTCTCTCTCTCTCTCTGAAATTCACTCAAGGACGCTCTCCCAGAGCTACGGGTAATCGGGTCGGATTTTGCACCCGGGACCAGGCGCACCAGCGAGTGGGTGATGCGCGAGGTGTGCTCAGATTGGGTCAAGTCGGAGCCCACCAGATCCGCGAGATGAAACCGCGGACGAGGCGAGCGCTAGGTGAGGGACCTCACCCCTGTGCATTCGGAGGCAACGAGAAGATAACAAAAATTCACTTTATATCATACCTGTGCTTCGTATTTTGCCGATGTGGGACAATTAGTCCTGCCCCACTCTCGCGCGCGCCCGCATAAGACTCTTCGTGCAATTGCCAAGGCTACAGGCTTCGCTGCGCTCCTTGCTGGACCAGATGTCTTCGCACTGCTCACCTAAGTCCGCTGCACCTGAAGGCTGGAGGTCCTGAAGCGTGGAGCTACTTCGAAGCTGCTTCACCCGTCAATGGCGGCAGGGGCTGGAATACGGTCAAACACAAAACAAGCCTCTCGGCTTAATCAGACCAGCTGGGGCCTTCGCCGGGGCACGGCGAAGGTGGTACACGGTGCCGTAGGTCATGGGACGGCCTAGGCGTGCGTGCCTAGGTCGTCCTGTGACCGGAGATGTGGGTGTGTTCGGGGGAGCATTGTGTGGGTGTAGAGCAGTAGTGGGTGGGCGGAGGATGTTCCTTGTGGTGAGATGGAGTCTCTGATTTGGTCGGCGAGTCGTGCGGAAGTGTGGAGCGACGGGAGCGATTTGCCAGAGGTTGGCTGGAGGGATGGAAGATGGTGGTGGTCAGGCGTGGTCGAGGGGTAATTAAATGAAATGTAAGGGGGAACAGAGAGAGGGGAAGAAAGGGAATGTATCTGGAGTGTTCTGGAAGGGAGAGAGGTAGCGGAGTGGACGGCTCGTAGCTGCCGTCGTCGGAGAAGAAGAACCCTGAGGAAGGGAGCGGCGATGAGGACGAGGTCAGGGGAACGCGCGCTTGGTACGGCGCGACACGGGAGGAAGAGGCGAAGTGGACTCTACTGTTGGTATGGCAGCAGAGCGACGAGAAGGAGGGGAGGAGGTCACCGGAGCTTGCGGGTTCCTTGGCCGGAGATGGAAGAGAAGAAAATTTGGGGGAATCTCCGCCAAGACAAGTCTGAAATTCATTGGCCGGGTGTGGGGATTCTTTTATAGGTGCTGGCCGAACTTTCTAGTGTGTGGAGAGCACGCAATCATCTCTGACGGCTCGCCGGAGAAGGAAAGAGGGTGGATACCCAAATCCCTCGTGCGTTCGCACGAGAGATTGGGTTCACACCAGAGATCGTGATTGGCCTTAGATGGAAGGGAATTCCTCAGAGAATCTCCCTTCCATTTCTGGGAGGGGATCTCTGAGGAATCAGCGAGTATTCCCTCTCTAAACCTCGCCGGAGGTCAATTCTGCCCTAACAATGGCAGCAGGACTTGATTGCAAAGGTGGCGAGGAAATTAGGGGGCTCTCTGCAATGATTTTCAAAAGATATGGGCCAAATTGTGATTTGGGTGTACTAAATTGCAAAGTAGGTCAAGATGACCTCCCCTTAGGTCCAAATTTTGGTAAAAACCTAATTTGAACCTAAGGAATCCAATGGTGAAGTTGGATTTTAGGTTTGACCACGTTTGACTGGATATTTTGCGTAAAAAGCCAAATTAGGTTAATTGATGAGCTAGGACCCTAATCTAGGTCAAACTGGGTTCCAAAGGCCAAATTAAGTGTTTTAAACCCTAGGGGATATTTTTCCATGATTTTTAGAGGATTTACTTGATTTTTATTCTGACCGGAGCCTTGTTAATTTAAGCAGGTCTATTTTAGAGTTACCAAATGTCATTTAATTCCTAAATTGCACATGAACTAATTTCTGATTGACTCAACCCACTTTTTATCTTATTTAGACCTTTTGACCTATGTTTTGCCTCTGAGAAATCCTGTTTGTGTACTGCAATGGTAAAATTGCAGTTTTAACCTTTATTTCATGTTTTCTTCTCAGAGCACTTATTCCTTCATTTAGGCCTTCTTCTAGGTTATGTAGGAGCTTTTGTCTTCTCTATTGGGTCAAAATGAGCTAATTATGGCTCATGATGAGGCTCTCATCATACCCCCATGCCTAGCTTTTGCTAGTCCCTTAGTAAAATTTAAGGTTTTAACTTCCGTTCTAGACCATGAGTGTCTGTCAACAATCATGATAAGTGCTTCTCCTTTTCTTTTGTGATTAGGTAGGAATGCCGACAATAGGCCTAGAGGTATTCAAGTACCAACCAAAATCCGGACCTGTTCCGCTTTAGCCTCAGTCCTCCGCAAAGGTTTCTAAGGCCCACAGAAACTAACCTAGGGTTTGTTGGACTCCGCGGTTAAAGCACCCGTGCTTGGGACATTTTTAGCCTAAGTTCAGTTTGCAGTGCATTTTTTTTGTAAGAGAGAGATAGAAGATTTATTTATTTGGAGAGCTTTTCCCTCTCTTTTCTTTTTATTTCTAGCTTCGGATTAGCTTCTCAACACGGTCTGTATCGGATTCCTCGTCCCCATCATCAATCCTCAAGGGTCCCTGGCTTTCGAGATTTCGGGATAATCCCGCCCATGGAAACCCCCAGAACCCTGGCTTTCGAGATTTCGAGATAATCTCGCCCATGGCATTCCGTGGCCGAATTTAGACCTTGGCGATCGACATTTCGTGATAATGCCGTCCATGGTATCTGAACCAGCAGAGTTCTTACATGCCCCCAGTAGGATATTTAAATATCCTAAGAGACAAGCACCGAGGAGACGATATGTTATTACGCATCTTCGAGGGGAATTTCCCGCCTCTCCGTGCCGGGAACTCGTCCAAATCAACTTGTGTTGGTTGGCCGCTCCTAATCTAGGTGACTTTTGTAGAACATTAAACGCTTTTGCATGATTTGGATGTTTATGCGCACTGAACCAGGCTGTGTGTGAATTTGGGATGCATAGGTTACCGAATCCCGCAAACCGGAGGTCAGTTAACGAGGTCGAATACTTCCTAAGCCTTAGACCTAATACTCAAGCTTTGCATTTTCCCCAACCTCTTGAGGATTATCTAGATTTTAACGGATACGTGAATTTTTAAGCTAACAAATCTAGCCCAAGAGGCCTAAGACCAGCGTTCCCGCGAATCTCTTGTTATGTCTCCTTAGCACTTTTTCTTTTTCTTGATTTGGTCTAGAACTTCAGTTAACCCCTTAATCTTTTACTAATGACTATTTCTTTTCATTTTCATTTTGTGCTCCTTTTTGTCATTTTACTCTTTTCCTCCTCTCATTTGTATGACCATAAATTGTTCCTCCCCTTATTCAAGTCTCTTTTTGTTTTTTTCAATTGAAACCCTTTCTTGATATGAATTTTCATGACATTTTCCACTTTCATACCCCCCCATGCCTAAGATTTGTAATGTCCCCATTGTAAATTAGGTGGGTTTGATTTCAGCTTAGTTCATACATTAGAACAGGTGTGTGGTGAGTGAATGGGTCGAAGTGACTTGTTGCGAACGATTTCTAATCTCGGGTAGGGATACCTGAGGTGAAGTCGGTTGTTCTAATGGATGAACCCTAAAGTGCAATATGAATTCCGCATAGAGATGTCAGAAAAGGTTTCAGGTTTTTCAAAGAATGACGGGTTGCCTCCCGTTAAGCGCTGAGTTTTACGCCATCGGCTGGGCGCAATGAGCTCAAGAGGAATGGAGGGTAAAGGATCACTCAGCCAAATCTATATCGGTCATGTCAATGAACGACTTGAGTCTCTGACCATTCACGACAAAGGGTTCAGAATCATGGCTGAGTGGGATGATTTCAATGGCTCCATTTCCGAAGATTTGTCGAACTAGGTAGGGTCCGACCCACTTAGATCTTAGCTTTCCTGGGAATAATTTGAGTCGGGCATCAAAGAGTAAAACCTTTTGACCAGGATGAAAGACCTTTCTAGAAATGTGTTTGTCGTGAAAAGCTTTAACCCGTTCTTTATAAATTCGCGAGTTCTCATACGCGTCGTGGCGTAATTCATCGATCTCGCTCATTTGAAGTCTTCTGTGGGTTCCAGCCTTAGAAAGATCTAGATTACAGGTCCGTACTGCCCAATAGGCTTTATGCTCCAACTCGACGGGGAGGTGACATGCCTTCCCGTACACTAGTCTGAAGGGAGACATTCCTAATTGGGTCTTGTGGGCGGTCCTATAGGCCCACAATGCTTCCGGAAGCCGAGATGACCAATCTTTTCTATCAGGTCGAACAGTAACCTAAAGGATCTTCTTGATCTCTCGGTTAGATAGCTCAGCTAGACCATTAGTTTGGGGGTGGTAAGGAGTAGAGATTCGGTGTGACATCCCGTATTTGGTCATCAGTGACCTGAACTGAGCGTTAGTGAAATGGGTCCCTCCGTCGGAAATTATAGCACGTGGGATCCCGAACCTTGAGAAAATGTTTTGATGAATGAATTTTATAACTTTGTGATTGTTGGTTCAGGTCGAAATGGCTTCTATCCACTTGGAAACATAGTCAACTGTGAGTAAGATGTATTCGAAGCCATCCAAGATCGGGAAGGGTCCCATGAAATCAATCCCCCAAATATCAAAAATTTCACATACCAAGATTGGCTGTAGAGGCATCATGTCTCGATGGCTCATGTTGCCCAGAGTCTGGCAACAGGAACATGCCTTACAGTGATCGTATGCATCTTTGAAAATTGTGGGCCAGTAAAAGCCACACTGGAGGACTTTTGATGCGATTTTATGTCCTGAGAAATGTCCACCGCATGCCTGGTCATGGCAGAATGAGAGTATGTCTTTGATTTCCACGTCCGCGACGCACAGTCGGATTATCTGATCAACACCAATGCGGAATAGATACGGGTCTTCCCATAGGTAATACTTGGCATCGGAACGCAATTTGTCCTTCTTGGCCTTTGGCCAATCAGATGAAATCTGATGTGATGCCAGGTAATTAACTATATCAGCGAACCATGGAAGACTTGTACTGATAGTCAGGAGGTGCTCATCAGGAAAATGTTCTGTAATAGGTCCGGAAGGGTCAATTATTTCAGAAGGAAGACGGGACAAGTGATCAGCTACCATATTTTGCTTTCCCGCCTTGTCGCGAATCTCAAGGTCAAATTTTTGCAACAGCAAGATCCATCGGATTAATCGAGGTTTCACGTCCTTCTTTGCAAGGAGATGCCTCACAGCTGTGTGATCCGAGTATATGATAACACGGGAACCCAGAAGGTATGATCTGAATTTTTCCAGGGAAAATACTATGGCCAGCAGCTCTTTCTCAGTAACCGTATAGTTACGCTGAGCCTCATCCAGTGTTTTGCTGGCGTAGTAAATGACCACAGGTTTCCGTCAATTTTCTGCCCCAAAACCGCTCCTACAGTGAAGTCAGATGCATCGCACATGATCTCAAAGGGTTGAGACCAATCAGGGGACTGTAGGATTGGGGCTTGGGTGACTCGGTCACGTAGGACCACAAATGCTTGAGTGCATTCCTTTGAAATTTCGAAAGGCACATCCTTGGAGAGAAGATTGGTCAGGGGGCACGCGATTTTGGAGAAATCAGGGATAAATCGACGGTAAAAATCGACGTGCCCCAAAAAAGATCGGATGTCCTTAATCGAGCTAGGCATAGGGAGCTTGGAAATCAGGTTAACCGTAGCTCGATCCACTTGGATGCCTTTCTCTGAGATTAAATGTCCCTGGACAATTTCCTCAGGCAGCATGAAATGGCTCTTTTCCCAGGAAACAACCAAATTCACATCATTGCACCGCCTAAGTATTTGGACCAAGTGTTGGAGGCAATCATCAAATGATGCTCCAAAAACTGAAAAGTCATCCATGAAGACTTCTAGATAGTCACCTACCATATCTGAGAATATGGCAAGCATGCATCGCTGAAAAGTTGCAGGTGCATTGCAGAGACCGAATGGCATCCTTCGAAACACGTACGTCCCGAAGGGGCAGGTGAATGTGGTCTTTTCTTGGTACTCTGGATGGATTGCCACCTGATTGTAACCGGAGTACCCGTCAAGAAAGCAGAAGAACCTATTTCCCGCTAGTTTTTCGGGGATCTGATCAATAAACGGTAGTGGGAAATGATCCTTCTTCGTGGAGGAATTTAGTCTTCTGTAATCAATGCAGACTCTCCACAAGTTAGCTATCCGGGTAGGAATGACTTCTCCGGCTTTAGTCGTGATAATGGTAAGTCCTACCTTTTTAGGCACCACCTGTATTGGACTCACCCAACGACTGTCAGAGATCGGGTAGATGATCCCTGCATCTAACCACTTTATGATCTCCTTTTTCACGACCTCCTGTAGGTTAGGGTTTAGGCGTCTTTGCATTTCTCTTGAAGGTCGTGCGCCTTCTTCTGTGTAGATTCGATGTGTGCAGTATGAAGGGCTTATACCAGTCAAATCATCGAGAGTCCATCCAATGGCTCTACGATGTTGCTGGAGAATAGAAATCAAACGGTTTTCCTGGTCAGGTGTGAGTCGAGAGTTGATAATCACAGGAAATGTCTGATTCGAATCCAGAAAGACGTACTTCAGATGTTCGGGAAGGGGCTTGAGTTCCATGACAGGATTGTCAGCAGCAGCAGGTGGTTCGGGGTTTGTATCAGGAGCAATGGTAGGAGTCATAGGTGTGTCTAGATCATGTTCACATTCCTCTGTTAGTGGGTTTTGATTCTCTAGTGGTTGATCAGGGATAATCAGGTTGTCCTCTATATGCAATTCATCAACCACGGCTCTGATATCACATATTTCCTCTATAACCCCGCAATTAATCCCTTGTTGGGCCTTAAAAATGTCAATCTTCAGGTTTTGATTCCCAAATTTTAATTCTATCTGGCCATCTTCGCAGTTTATGTTGGCCCTAGCAGTGGACAAAAAGGGTCTCCCTAATATGATTGGTGTGTCCCTTGGGTTCTTAGGTGCATCCATGTCCAGTACTATGAAGTCCACCGGGAAATAGAAATCTCGTACCCTAACAATGACATCCTCGAGTATTCCTCTAGGTGACTTGATGGATCGATCGGCTAACTGCAATGTCACCTCAGTGGGTTTAAGTTCAGATTCTTCAAGGTGGTCGAGGAGGGATGTAGGTATTAAATTTATGGAGGCACCTAGGTCTAGTAAGGCTCTATCAAATTGGGTTTCAGAAATTTTACAAGAAATCAAGGGGGTTCCTGGGTCTTTAGCCTTGGGTGGGAGTTTGCTCAAGATGACAGAGCTGGCTTGCTCTGACAGTACGATTGGATTCCCATCCTTGGTTCATGGCTTATGTTTAGGTGTACATATGTCTTTCAAGAATCTTGCGTAAGCTAGTATGTGGCGAATTGCATCCATCAAGGGGATGTTTATCTAGACCTATTCAAAGAGCTTGACCAAATCCTCCTTGGGAGTCACGTGTTTGGTTATCCTTTTTCCTTTGGTCAAGGCCTCAGGAAATGGGATCCTAGCTGGTTCCTCTAGGATAGGTCCAGGTTCTTGATCTGGGACAATGGTATCTTGGATAACTATCCTAAGGTCTTGGCTATTATCAGGCTTGGAGTGGTTCGGATAATGTGGGTCTTGGGTTGTTTACCACTACGTGTTGTTACAGAGTTTAATACGGCCTGATTTTGGTTTGGGTTTAGTAGGAGGGGTGGCTGCTGCTGAAATCCCGCATAAGATGTCGAAGCTTCCATCCCGTCTGGCGATGGAGCAGCAGGGGCCTGATAAATTAAATGTGCTTGACCTGAATTTGGATTCATAACGCGCTTCTGGGTTAGCACGTTATTTAGGTTGGGCAGAGGTTGCGAAGGAAGGGTGCCAGGTTGGCGGGAATTTGCCATCTGGGTCAGTTGGTTGCGAACCTCTGTGATCTCGTCCTTGTGCTATTTTTGCATTGCCGCATTTGTCTTTTGAATGTCAGCCAGTGCTTGAAGGATAAGAGTTAGTTGATCCTGGTTTTGCCCGGATTGGCATGTGGGATTGGGCCGAGGTTGAGGCGACTGATATGGACGAGGGGCTTGTGGACGGGGTTGATATGATGGTCTTTGAGAATTTCCCACCCACTGAAAGTTAGGATGATTTTGCCATCCAGGGTTGTAGGTATTGGAGAATGGATCATTTTGGATGGCGTTGAGGTCCTCGCAGTTCTAAGGAACCTCAGGGAAGTCAGAATACGAGGGTTCAGAGTTCCCCCAACTCAAGTAGAATGGATCGGAGGTCACTCCGGTCCGAGAGGTAGACGGGGGTGGATATGGGTCCATCCCCTTGGCAGATTGGTGATAGATGTTTTGCACAGTTTCCCTTACCAGAGGTGATCGTGCAAAAGAGTTTTGCACAGAGGTGGCTTGCTGCAAATGCCGAGTTAGCTCATCCACCTTCTTTTCTATGATAGAAACCTTGTCCAACCAACTGGCCATCAATTCCAAGTCGACAGAATTGGACAGGTCTTGCATCTCATGTGTCCCTCTCAAATTCGTCGATGCGCGGGCATTCTTCCTGTCAAATAAGCCCATGGAGTCATTATTTATGGAGTTCTCGCACATGTTTTCGAGAATCTCCTACACCGTGTCCTCATGTTGACCCATGATGTTTCCTCCGCACGTTGCATTGACGAATAAACGAATGTCTTCACGGAGTCCCTGGTAAAAAGACTGGACTTATTCCCACTTAGGAACTCCGTGATGGGGACACTTTCGCATGAGATCTAAGAATCGATCCCATGCTTCATGAAGAGGTTCTCCCGGTTGTTGAGTGAAATGAGTGATCTGGTGGCGCAAGGCATTCGTCCGGCCAACGGGGAAGAATTTTTTCAAAAATTCAGACTGAAGTTCCTCCCATGTGTTGATCGGACGGGTCTGAGTTTGATACCAGTGTGCGGCCTTGTCCAAGAGGGAGAACAAAAACATTTTCATGAGTAGGATATCCCGGTTTTGTACATCTGACCCGAAGGTCTGGGCCAGATGCTTGAGTTGTTTAATGTGTTGGAATGGATCCTCAGAGTTAAGCCCGTGAAACTTTGGTATGGCATGAATCATATTGGGTTTCAGTTCAGAATCAGGTCCTCCAATCGGGATTCGTACTCGAGGTTCGATCGCCATAGCAGCGAGATTATAGTGATCTCGCATCATAGGTCGCTGCGGTGGGTTTACAAAGTTCTGAAAGAGATCATTAAGGTGTTGAAGTTGGTGTTCAAGGTTATTCTCCTCTTCAATGGGTTGTGCCATGATTGAAGAAGGAGAACCAGGGTCTGAATCAGATGAAAGATTTATGTGGTGGGGTTGCTGCACAAACAAGGGCGCCAAGGCTTGGCCACGACGAGAGTGAATCTCTAAAGGAGGCCTTAAGGGTGGTCTTAAGGACCTCCTACCGAACATGCACCGAAGGATGTGATGAGATTAGAAGGTGCTGGACCCAATCAAGACACCCAAAAATTGTTGGGTGACTATAGAGGTTCGGGGCAGATGGGCCCCTTAGTCAGAAAGGTCGTCCACTTGAGAAATACCTGGGCAGCCAGAGAGGGAGAGTCCCGCAAAGACCCCTACACGGTAGAGCATCCCCACGAGTTACAGGGTTTCCCCCACCCAACCTCTCTTGTCACTGCGGTTCCAGGTAGACCAGAATGGGGCCCTTGACCTCTTAAGTCTACCTTTTTTATTTTAAGATCAAGGTGCTTAATGTTCCACTTGAACTTTTAGGTATTTTGAGTGAAAAACTGACCTAATTTTAAGGTTGGTTGTCCCAAGGGATCAACTTCACCTCCTGTTCCTTTGAGAGCTTTTAGGTCCTTTCTTTTAGGGTTCAAATGGATTAAAAGCCTGATTTTCTTAGGGTTCCTCTTGTATAGATCTTTTCAAACAAGGTTTAGGCACACCTCTTTTTGCAAAAATTTATTTCTTTGTTTAAAAGAAAATGTGTCTCTAAAAACCCTAGCTTTGTAATCCTTAAATTGGCTCTAGTGGGTCCAATTTAGTTGCCTCAAAATTTAGCACCTATGGCTCAATCAAGAAAGTTTTAGCCTTAGTTACCTTAGTTGGATGAGCAGATAAAAATGTGTTGAAATGAAAATCAGGCAACATGATGAGTTACTAAATATGAAACAGGTAGCCCTAAGTTGATTGTTCTCTTTTTTTTTTCTTTTCAGATTTTGAGAGAGTTAAGAGGGAGGGCTTATGGAAATTACCTGTTCCTTGGAGTGTCTATTGTGCAGCTGCTCTTCTTTCCTTTTTGCTTTCCTTGTTTGAGCACAACAAAAGAGAGTTAGGTGAAATATTGGATAGAAAAGTTGTAATCAAAAGCTTTAAAAGTACCCGTTGCTCCCTGGCAACGGCGTCAAAATGTTTATCACGCTTGATCGGGTTTTAAAAGATAACACGTTGTAATATAGCCGACAAAGCGTTCAAACAAATAGAGAATTTTATTACTTGAAAATCGGAGTATCCGAGGTCGAACACAGGGAGCAATCTCAGTACTTTTAAAAACTAAAGAATACAACTTTTAAATGAAAAACTATTGATTCAAAGAGAGTTATAAAAAGAAACAGGATTGGACGTCTGATTTCGATATCAGACATCTTAAATGCAACTATTCTTCTTCCTGTTTTGATTCTGTCTTGGCCTTCTCTGATTTTTGCTTTCTCTTCTCTCTTCTGCCTTCTTCTTCTTCGTAGGCTCTTCTTCTTCATTTCTTCTGATCTACAGGTCTTCTTCTTCCTTGAACTTCTTTCTCTTCTTTTCTCTTTCCTGCGAAGGCTTCTTCCTTGGTCTTCTTTCTTCTCTCTGCAGTCCTTTCTTCCTTCTCTTCTCTGCCTCGCTCAGCCTCTTCTTCTACTTCTTCTCTTCTTCTTCCTTGCGGCTAAGTCTCTTTTCCTCAACGTTCAGCCTGCCTGCACAGAGAGGTGGAAGCAAAAACTTACCCTGCCCCTCTACCCACATGTCTCTCTCTCTCTCTGAATTCACTCAAGGACGCTCTCCCAGAGCCACGGGTAATCGGGTCGGATTTAGCACCCGGGACCAGGTGCACCGACGAGTGGGTGATGCGCGAGGTGTGCTCAGATTGGGTCGGGTCAGAGCCCACCAGATCCGCGAGATGAAACCGCGGACGAGGCGAGCGCTAGGTGAGGGACCTCACCCCTGTGCATTCGGAGGCAACGAGAAGATAACACAAATTCACTTTATATCATACCTGCGCTTCGTATTTCGCCAATGTGGGACTATTAGTCCTGCACCGCTCTCGTGCACGCCCGCAGAAGACTCTTCGTGCAATTGCCAAGGTTGTGGGCTTCGCTGCGCTCCTTGCTGGACCAGATGTCTTCGCACTGCTCGCCCGAGTCCGCTGCACCTGAAGGCTGGAGGTCCTGAAGCCTGGAGCTGCTCCGAAGCTGCTTCACCCGTCAATGGCGGCAGGGGCTGGAATACTGTCAAACACAAAACAAGCCTCTCGGCTTAATCAGACCAGCTGGGTACCTTCGCCGTGGCACGGCGAAGGTGGTGCATGGTGCCGCAGGTCATGGGATGGCCTAGGCGTGCGTGCCTAGGTCTTCCTGTGATCGGAGAT
This sequence comes from Thalassia testudinum, assembly GCA_037157565.1. Classification (NCBI taxonomy): domain Eukaryota; kingdom Viridiplantae; phylum Streptophyta; class Magnoliopsida; order Alismatales; family Hydrocharitaceae; genus Thalassia; species Thalassia testudinum. Next base: position 10,356,776 of record JAZHRO010000065.1, on the reverse strand, counting down.
GTGGGTGTAGAGTGGCATTGGGTGGGCGGAGGATGTTCCTTGTGGTGAGGCAGAGCCTCTGAGTTGGTCGACGAGTCGTGCGGAAGTGTGGAGCGACGGGAGCGATTCGCTGGAGGTTGGCCGGAGGGATGGAAGATGGCAGTGGTCAGGCGTGGTCGAGGGGTAATTAAATGAAATGTAAGGGGGAACAGAGAGAGGGGAAGAAGGGGAATGTATCTGGAGTGTTATGGAAGGGAGAGAGGCAGCGGAGTGGATGGCTCGTAGCTGCCGTCGGTGGAGAAGAAGAACCCTGAGGAAGGGAGCGGCGATGAGGACGAGGTCAGGGGAACGCGCGCTTGGTACGGCGCGACGTGGGAGGAAGAGGCGAAGTGGACTCTACTGCTGGTATGGCAGCAGAGCGACGAGAAGGAGGGGAGGAGGTCACCGGAGCTTGCAGGTTCCTTGGCCGGAGATGGAAGAGAAGAAAATTTGGGGGAATCTCTGCCAAGACAAGTCTGAAATTCATCGATCGGGTTTGGGGATTCTTTTATAGGTGCTGGCCGAACTTTCTAGTGCGTGGAGAGCGCGCAATCATCTCCGACGGCTCGCCAGAGAAGGAAAGAGGGTGGATACCCAAATCCCTCGTGCGTTCGCACGAGAGATTGGGTTCACACCAGAGATCGTGATTGGCCTTAAATGGAAGGGAATTCCTCAGAGAATCTCCCTTCCATTTCTGGGAGGGGATCTCTGAGGAATCAGAGAGTATTCCCTCTCTAATCCTCGTCGGAGGTCGATTCTGCCCTAACAATGGTGGCAGGACTTGATAGCAAACGTGGCGAGGAAATTAGGGCGCTCTCTACAATGATTTTCAAAAGATAGGGGCCAAATTATTATTTGGGTGTACTAAATTACAAAGTAGGTCAAGATGACCTCCCCTTAGGTCTAAATTTTGGTACAAACCTAATTTTGACTTAAAGAATCCAATGGTGAAGTTGGATTTTAGGTTTGACCATGTTTGACTGGACATTTTGCGTAAAAACTCAAATTAGGTTAATTAATGAGCTAGGACCCTAATCTAGGTCAAACTAGGTTCCAAAGGCCAAATTAAGTATTTTAAACCCTAGGGGATATTTTTCCATGATTTTTAGAGGGTTTATTGATTTTCATTCTGACCGGAACCTTGTTAATTTAAGCAGGTCTAGCTTAGGGTTACCAAATGTCATTTAATTCCTAAATTTCACATGAACCCATTTCTGATTGACTCAACCCACTTTTTATCTTATTTAGACCTTTTGACCTATGTTTTGCCTCTGAGAAATCCCGTTTATGTACTGCAATGGTAAAATTACAGTTTTAACCTTTATTTCATGTTTTCTTCTCAGAGCACTTATTCCTTCATTTAGGCCTTCTTCTAGGTTATGTAGGAGCTTTTATCTTCTTTATTGGGTCAAAATGAGCTAGTTATGGCTCATGATGAGGCTCTCATCAACAGCCCGAGTGAACATCGATTGTGAATTCGGGTGTATGGAGATTGTCCTAGGCAATGAGAGACTTCGACTTGACAAATTCAGGGCAGCAAAGAACTTCAACTGTGATCGAATAGAGGAGGATGGTGAAGACGAAGATTTGGCATACTGTGGCAACATTAGGCTCCTTATGATGACCCAATGTCTCATTCATCTACACTATCAAGGTTCTCGGACCTCTATCCACACGGGATTGAAACCACTGCATTGCACATATCTCCCCGAGGATCTGACTATTTAGGGTGTGCTTCAGACCACAGCACCCCTGAATCTAGCTATCCTAATCCATATATTACTGAAACGCCCATGTTATTGTAGAAGGTCGTTACTACAGCTAACGGGTTTTCGTTAACTCAATTACAACCGATTTTACAGGTAGAGAATTAGCAGGAATTCACATGCACATGGATCAGTAGATTCCCACCTTCGATTCTGCTCCTCCCACTCTCAGTTTTGATTCTGACCCACCTGTGAATGAATTGAAGCCCTTACCTGACTCACTCAAGTACGTGTTCTTGGGCAAAAGTGAGACATATCCAATCATTATCAATGCCCACTTAACCCGGAAATAGGAGCATCAATTGATTTCTACACTTCAAGACCATAGGGTTGCTATCGGGTGGAGTATTGCTGATCTCTACGGTATTCGCCCCTTGTATTGCACTCATCACATTTACACAGATGAGGGGGTGAAACCTTCGAGACAACCTCAGAGACGGCTTAACCCGAATATGCTAGAGGTTGTTAATGAGATCATCAAATGGTTAGATGCAGGCATTGTATATCCAATCTCAGACAGCCAGTGGGTGAGTCTGATCCAAATAGTACCCAAGAAAGTAGGAGTCACTGTAATAAAGAATGATAAGGGCGAATCCATCCCAACCCGCACTGCAACATCTTGGCGGGTTTGCATTGACTACAGGAAACTGAACACGAGTACCCAGAAGGACCATTTCCCTTTGCCGTTCATTGATCAGATCTTGGAACGGTTAGCTGACATGCGGGAGATGCATATGTTTAAAAGAATCGTTATAGCTTGCGCTCGCAACGTCGATTTTAAATGAAGAAATGGACGTGAGTCTGAGTGTCGATCTTAGGGAGGCGTGAAAACTAGATTTTTCTTGTCACTTAAGGTTATGGAAATCACAGGTTTTTGCTTGCAAAAAGCCGTGGGTGAAAAGCGAGAGAGTGGGAGAGAAAGAGAGAGAGAGAATAGGGTTAGAAATTTTTCATTCACAACATGCAACTTAAACATAAAAGAGGGCAAGTAACTATATAAGAAACTTCATTTGACATGCAACTTTAGTTTTATAATTACAACACTAGATAAATGCTTAAACAAAAATAAAGTAAAGCTTAAGATAAAGAGGGAAAGAGAGAGAGAAGACGGTGAGGCAGCCACGGTGGTGGAGAGGGGCTCCGTCGGCGGCTCGTCGGCTCCAGCGATTACAAAGAGGGCTAATGGTGGCTAGGAGTGGGGTAGAACACTTGCAAGTGAATTAAATGCCCTCCATGGGTGGTTGGATGGAGTTTATATAAGAAAAAGGGTTTTCTAATTTAAGTATGGGCTTTAGCGACGTCTGGGACGTCGCTAAACCCATACCAAATCCGCTAGTGTAACACCCTACCCATTGGTCGCTTGTGCGTGCATGTGCTTCTTTGCACACAATCCGTGTGCATGACTTGAGGGCCGTCTGATTGCGGATTGGACGGTCGATGTCGCTCGTGGTGCGCACACATGGATCGCGCCCACGCCCCTCGTGTCATCGCGGGCGTGAGCGTCCGCGCGCATCCGTTGCGCCGCGCGGCTCGATCGTTGCCCTTCGCTGCTGATCAGGTAGCTCAATTTCCCCGGCATGCGCTTTCGCCTTCCAATTTCTACGCAGTGCAATTCGATCCCATGCCGGCTGCGCAGGTGTGAGGCGGTCGACCATTGCGCTGTCGCAGTGGATAGTCGCAACGAGGGTAGGCACGCGGGCGACTCTCAGCCGTTCGATCGAATATCGACGGCTGAGATTCATCCTCAAGGTGAAGGCAGAAGCAGGTGGTGGTGAGGATGCGATGAGTGGGTGCCACGTGGCACACTATGAGCCGCTGATCATCAGATTCAACGGTCAGAACTTCTTGGGCCCATTGCAGGAGCTTCGAATGTCGGATTTGGCCGATTTCGAGTCAGTTGGACTCCATTCGTCGCTCCAAATCCATCCGTGTGGTCTGATTGCTCATTTGAGGCATGTTTTGACATATCCTTGAACACATGGCCGTTAATAATGCATTATAAACAATCTTGATGTGCAATGCATGCGATGCTCCTATTCCTATTTATGATGTGTTATCTGTGCATTTTCCTTTTAAGATAAACCCCAATTGATAGAATTATCACCCCAAGATGCAGTGTTATCATACCCCCATGCTTACTCCTTGCTAGTCCCTAGTAAGGTTTATTCTAGCCTTTATTTCCAGTCAGAATTTAAGAAGTAATTACTTGGACACTTCGTTACTTGTCAGTAGGAAGAAATATACTAAGATCTTAATTTACAAATACTAAGCAGCGCCTGGGTGTCTGCCAAAATACGAATCACCTGAATCCTTGCTTTAATGCATGTATATGTATATATTTCTTCTTATTTTTAGATTTTTGGAGTTAAGAGTGTGTTGGTAACTTTTTATGGCTACCCAACCCACCCAAAACTCGGACAAAACTCTAAGTGCTAAGCATCTTGGTGTGAAGATTGTGATAGACTCACTCAACGGTAATTTAGACAGACTTCGGGTTTCTACACCCCTAGATGACTGAAAGAGGAAGTGTTTTGCCTAAAGGTGTATTTGTTCAATCGGTAGCTTTCTCCCTACGTTTGCTTTACTTGGGGTCAACACAAGGATTTTTCCAGTGTATATCTCCCCGGCTTGCTCTACTTCCCTGCTTCTTCCTTAAGTGTTTTGGTTCTTTTTGTGCATTTACTGAGCTGGGCTTTGGACAACTGACCAATGGGATGTTACCCATGATCACTTGCCAGCCATACTCGTGCGGTGAAGTGTGATTTATTTTGTTTTCTTTTTTCTTCTTCTTCCTTTTTTTTTTTTGGTAGGTGGCTTCCCTGATCTCAAATTTACCTAGAGGCAATAAAGAGGAGGTGGTCCCGTGGCTGGGCTCTGGACAACCTGCCAATGGGCTGTTACCCACAACAACTTGCCAGCCATACCACCCTAGAGAGTTCATTAGCTACCCAATTTCTGTCAGAATCTCCGAGGAGTGAGTCTGTGCAAAAATATGTGCAGATGCTTAGACTAAAAGTCCTTCTGAGTTAGAGGGTGAGTTGATAAGTCGTATACTTATCACCTTATTTATTTAGTGGATTAGAGTAGCTTAAGGTTGCAAGGATTTCAAGCTAAATCCATATTTTAACAGACACCAGGGTTGATTAAGTCTGAAGGCCTGAAAAGTTTAAGTGTTCAAGTTCTTTCCGTATTATTTTCCACTATTGACAAATTTCTAATGCCTAAGCTTTTCTTCCTAAATTCATTTTTTTTTAATTTTATTCTATTCAGACTGATTAAATGAGCTCAGGATCATACAATTTACCACCCTCCCATGCTTAAGTTGGACAATGTCCTCATCGACAAATACATGGATGCAACAGGGGTTTGAAAAGATATTACCTGAGTGAAGTTGAATACCTGATCAGTCTGAATCTTCTGGGTTGCCTCCCAAGAAGCGCTGAGTTTAATGCCTTCGGCTGGGCATAGTGCACAAACAGGAATGGTTTGGGTCAAGGAGGCATGTACAAAATCAGCCAGACCCAAAATCATAAGTCCACAGATGCGAACAAAGTTGTGGTGGAGTCCCGTTCCTAAGGGGCGGGAATTCTGTAGCAGATGTATCATGCATGCCCGTGTCAGATCCTCTCTTATTCTGCGGGCATGCAAAGAAGTTAATGTGGACGAGCGCACCTCGAATATGACATGCCAGACACTAAAGATGTAGGTTTTATACTCAACTTGTGTCCCCATAAAATTGTAATCCGTCAAAGGTGTATCAATTCCAGTGCATTCAGGTTGCGAGATCTTTATTCTGGTAGGGCAGGTAACAAAATCAAGAGTTTCATAATGAGCCCTACAATCAAGCATGAGGTCTCTCTCCAAAGACGAATCCATCTCTTCCATAATTACGGTTTCATTGCTCATTCCCTCCAAGCCCTTGACCTCAAGAATATTCTCTTCAACCTCTTTTGTATCAGATTCACTGTTTGAGGTTGCATTAGAGGTAGGGCCAATTTCATCCTCTAGTTCATATTCTTTCTCTCGGCCCTCCTCCAAATTTGTGATGGGGATTCCAACCGATTCATAATCAATTTCTTTAAAATTGTAACTCCATTCCCCATCTCCTATGTTGGCTATTGTTCCCACTAGATCACTTCTCTCGAGCCGATTAGATTCGAATTCCAAGGCATCTCCCCTCACATTCTCAGTTTCCTCCTAATGTATGTCCTCAATGCTCCCCAAATTGTGTTCCGAGGAATCCTCAATGACCTTATCCATTGAGTTGTCCAACCCCTGGGGGGTATCAATGGTGGACTGAACCAAATTAGGGTGACTTGGTGTAGTCCAATTGATCATGGTAGGTCCTTGCTTCACGAATTCCATGAATGGCGTTGTGTACAATAGCTTTCTTTGGCCTTCTTCCCCCAATTGTTGGAACATATCCAACATGGCCTGTTGCCCTTTAACCAATTCTTGATTCTGTCTGTGTAACTCTAACTGGAGGTTATCAAGAATTGACAGGGTGTCATTTGGTGTCCTTTGGATTTTCTCCTTGAAATCTAGGTTAAGAGGATATGGTTGAGGTTGTGGATTAGAATCCATACTGGGGTTTAGGTTCTTGGGTGGGTCCTCTATCTATCATGTTCAGGGTCCAGTTCTTTAAGAGGAACCATTCTCTGTTTGGTCCTACTCCAGAATAGTTGAGTTCTAAGTCCTTCTCCCAGTCAGATTCTTCATCAGGGGACCAAATCAAAGGTTGATGATCCTAGGCTTGCCTAGATTTCTGATCATTCTCTGATTTCCATTTGTCTAGAATTCCTTCCAATCCAAAGGTCAAGTAGGAAAGGTTGTTAATTCAGAAGACCTTTCTTGGTTATTGTTCTGAGAAGGGTAGGGTTCTTGGTGTTCTCCTAGAGTGTAGGTCCTATCAAAGTGGTTAGAGAGCGGGTGGGACCTAAATGATGAGGCATCATGAGGAGAATCGTGATATGGAGCCCCACGATTTGAATCATACCCTTGGGTGGATATGTTGGGTGTATCCCAATAAGAGGTTGGTGTGGTTTGGTCATAACTGGGACAGTTGGGCCAAGAGGGATATTCTAGGTTGTACCCCTAACTTGGTGGTTGGTTAGACGATGTGAGCATGGATGTAAAATGGAAGTGACAAAATAAATCCGTTGCCTCCTCGGCAATGGCGCCAAAAATTGACATGCGGGAGACGCGTATGTTTAAAAGAGTCATTATAGCTTGCACTCGCAACGTCGATTTTAAATGAAGAAATGGACGTGAGTCGGAGTGTCGATCTCGAGGAGGCGTGAAAACCATATTTTTCTTGTCACTTACGGTCACGAAAATCATGGGTTTTTGCTTGAGAAAAGACATGGGTGAAAAGCGACAGAGAGGGAGAGAGAGAGAGAATAGGGTTAGAAAATTTTCATTCACAACATGCAACTTAAACATAAAAGAGGGCAAGTAACTAGATAAGAAACAACTTCATTTGACATGCAACTTTAGTTTTATAATTACAACACTAGATAAATGCTTAAACACAAATAAAGTAAAGCTTAAGATAAAGAGGGAAAGAGAGAGAGAAGATGGCGAGGCAGCCACGGTGGTGGAGAGGGGCATCGTCGGTGGCTCGTCGGCTCCGGTGATTACAAAGAGGGCTAATGGTGGCTAGGAGTGGGGTAGAACACTTGCAAGTGAATTGAATGCCCTCCATGGGTGGTTGGATGGAGTTTATATATGCGAAAGGGTTTTCTAATTTAAGTATGGGCTTTAGCGACGTCTGGGACGTCGCTAAACCCATACCAAATCCGTCAATGTAGCACCTTGTCTATTGGTCGCTTGCGCGCACGTGTGCTTCTTCGTGCACAATCCGTGTGTCCGGCTTGAGGGCCATTCGATCGCTGATTGGACAGTCGATGTCTCTCGTGGTGCGCGCGCATGGATCCACACACGCCCCTCGCGTCATCGCGGGCATGAGCGTCCGCGCGCATTCGTTGCGCCACGCGGCTCGATCGTCACCATTCACTGCTGATCGAGCGGCTCAATTTCCCTGGCGTGTGCTTTCTCCTTCCAATTTCTGTGCAGCGTGATTCGACCGCCTCACGCCAGCTGCGCGGGCGTGAGGCGGTCGACCGTTGCGCTATCACAGCGGATTATCAAGGCGAGGGCGGGCGCGCGGGCGGCTCTCAGCTGTTTGATCGAAGATCGACGGCTGAGATTCATCCTCAGGGTGAAGGCAAAAGCAGGCGGCAGTGAGGATGCGATGATCGAGCACCACGTGGCGCGCTGTGGGTTGTTGATCATCAGATCAACGGTCAGAACTTCTTGGGCCCATTGTAGGAGCTCTGGATGTCAGATTTGGCCGATTTCGAGTCTGTTGGACTCCGTTCGTCGCTCTGAATCCATCCGTACGGTCTGATTGCTCATCTGAGGCCTGTTTTGACATGTCCTTGTACACATGGCCGTTAATAATGCATTATAAGCAATCTTGATGTGCAATGCATGCGATGCTCCTATTCCTATTTATGATGTGTTATCTATGCATTTTGCTTTTAAGATAAATACCAATTGACAGAATTATCACCCCAAGATGCAGTGTTATCATTAGCCGGACACAGTTTCTTCTGCTTTCTAGATGGATACTCCGGGTATAATCAAGTAGCGATTAGCCTGGAAGATCAAGACAAGACCACATTGACATGCCCCTTTGGAACATTCGCTTTCAAGCGGATGCCCTTTGGCCTCTGCAACGCACCAGCGACATTTTAGCATTGTATGATGGCCATCTTTTCTAACATAATCGGGGATTATGTGGAGGTATTCATGGATGACTTCTCCAATTTTAGAGATGATTTCGAATCTTGTCTTAATAACCTCACCAAGATTCTGAAATGGTGTATTGAGGTAAACCTAGTATGATCCTGTGAGAAAAGCCATTTCATTGTGAGGGATGGCTTAGTACTAGGGCACAGGATCTCCAAAAATGGACTCAAGGTTGACCGAGCTAAATCAGAGATTATCTGCCACTTACCGCCACCGAGCTTGGTCAAGCAGATCAGATCATTCTTGGGTCACGTCAGCTTCTATCGAAGATTTATACACGATTTCTAAAAAATTACAGGACCTTTGACGAATCTCCTGGTTGCTGATGTCCCATTTGAATTTAATACCTTGTGTCTCAGCGCCTTCGAGACTTTACGAAGCGTTGTCTCTGATTCACCTATTCTCCAACCACCCGACTGGCCGGCTGATTTCGAAATGATGTGCGACGCCTCTGATTTTGCCGTCGGTGCTATTTTAGGCCAGCGTCGGGAGAAACAACCCTTTGTCATATACTATGCTAGCAAGACAATGAATGAGGCTTAGCACAATTACAGTGTCACCAAAAAAGAACTGTTAGCAGTAGTATTCGGGTTGGAGAAATTCAGATCATATTTATTAGGGTCCAAGGTCATCATTTTCACTGAGCACTCCGCCCTCCAGCATTTGTTGGCAAACAAGGCTTCCAAACCACGGCTCATTAGATGGATCCTTCTATTGCAGGAATTTGATATCGAAATCTGTGACAATGTCGGAAAATAGAATGTTGTGGCGGATCACCTATCTAGATTGGACCTAGATCACATTCCTTATTCCCTGCCTATCCACAAACAATTTCCAGATGAATCTCTTTTGGTTGTTTAGTCTGTTGAGTTCCAATGGTATGCAGATTTCGCGAACTACCTTGCCGCAGGCAAAATTCCCACGAACCTATCCAAGGACCAGAAACTCAAATTCACTGCAGAGGCCAAATACTACCTCTGGGATGACCCACTGCTCTTTCGCATTGGAGCGGACCAGATTATCCGAAGATGCATCCCAGACTCTGAGATCCCCAGTGTGTTATCTTTCTGCCACAATGATGCATGTGGTGGCCATTTCTCAGGATGGAAAATCGCTGCAAAAATTTTGCAGGAGGGATTTTTCTGGCCAACCATCTTCAGAGATACACACGAATACGCCCAACACTGCAAACGATGGCAGTCGGTCAGTTCTATGACCAGGAGAGACATGATGCCACTCCAACCCATCATGGTCGTAGAAGTGTTCGACGTCTGGGGCATCGATTTTATGGGCCCTTTTCCAAACTCGCATGGCTTCGAGTACATATTGCTAGCCGTTGATTATGTCTCGAAGTGGGTCGAGGCCTTCCTGGCGAGATGGGCTGACCATAAGGCCGTCATTTCTTTCGTACGGCAGAACATCTTTGTGAGATTCGGAATACCCCAAGCTCTGTTTAGCGACGGGGGAAGCGACTTCATTCACGCCCATTTCATGTCATTATTAAAGAAATACGGGGTACATCACCGTATAGCCACCCCGTATCACCCGCAGACCAATGGGCAGGCTGAAGTATCTAACCGTCAGATCAAGCTGATTCTCCAGAAGACGATTAGACTAGACAGGAAGGACTGGTTTGACAAATTAGTCGATGCACTCTGGGCATATCAGACCACATACAAGGCCCCACTCGAAATGTCACCATATCGCATGGTATATGGCAAGGCTTGTCACCTTCCTGTAGAGCTAGAACACCACGCCTTTTGGGCCGTGCGAAAATACAACCTTGACCTCGATGCAGGAGGTTAAGAACGGAAACTCTAGCTCAACGAATAAGAAGTGATCCGGTGGGAGGCCTATGAGAACTCATTAATATACAAGGACAAGACTAAGGCCTTTCATGACCGCCACATCCAGAGGAAAGCATTCACGCCCAACCAGTGAATCTGGTTATTTGATTCAAGGCTGAAACTGTTCGTGAGGAAGGTTAAGTCCAAAAGGACTGGCTAGTATGTTGTGATGTAGCCATATCCTAATGGGGCAGTCCAATCAATGACCCAAAATCTGGGCATATATTCACGGTAAATGGCCAGCGCCTCAAGCCATTTTTGGCCCAGGAACCTCCTCCACCTGACGAGACTATTCATCTTAGTGAGGATGTGTGATTAAGTGCTTGCCCAGCTAGAGGAGTTAAACTCAGCACGTATAGATACCATTCACTCCACATTCCACCATCATTCATTTATAACCATTTTTATACATAGCATATTTTTGTTTTAGATATTTCCCTTTTGTATATTACATGTTAACAGGTTGGCCAGTGCTGAATATAATTTCAGGAGCAATTACAAGTGATTTCTACCCATTCTCTCCATGCAGTATTTATTTTCTTTTACATTCATGCATGAGGACAAGCAAGAACCCAGGCATGGGGGGGTAGATACAGCAAAAACTGAAAAAGTTTTTACCAACATTTAGGAAAACCTCGGAGCTGCATGTAAAACGTACTTTAGGACCTTAAATAAAAGAACAATCGACTCCACCTCCAATGCTCGCATTGGAGCTAGAAATCGTTCGCAACAGCCATTTCCGACTCAGTCGCTCACCTTTTGTTCTAAATTTAGGGTCAAGCTAAATGTAACTCGAAAGGGAAATTTCATGAAGTACAAATTATATGAGGTTACTTGTTTATAGCATATATACATATTGCATTCATGAATACGATTATTTTATTAAGAGAATGCATTAGGGATTTTATCCTCTAGTTGATTCCTATAATCTGGAATCCAGTACAATTTTTCACACACATGTAGAATTTACAATGGATTCACGATGAAGGCTGATAAATGTCTTTAGCCTATCGAGAAGAAGCAGTGCTTCTTTTCTTGAACCCCTGGATAGTGTTTTGGGAGTCAGGCAGATTTTCCTCCAAAAATCCACCAAATAGTGTGAGATGAGAGTAGAGTGTACTGGTGCTCTAAGATTAGTACAGGGAATTTGATGTAAACACATTTACACTACTTAAAATATCTATTTTTGCATGTTCTTAAGCATAGGATTGCATTTCATGATATAAATATTGCATAACATGCATCATCTTGCATTTAGAGTAGTTTGAATAAAATGGAGGTTAATTGTCTCCTTTTATGTGCTTGGACAGGGCAAACATTTTATCGGAGCCTCGGATCAAAGATCCAACCATATGGATGTGATCAGGGCGGCGATTGGATTTCAACAACTCCAAGATCGCCCTAATCAGACATCCGTAGCATCAGATAGTGATCGGGGAACCCTAGAAGATCAAGGGTCAGGATGGTGTAAATCCGCACTTCAGATGACAAATTCAACCGCACGGATGAATTCGGATTAACGATCGCAACCCAACGACACAAAAATTGAGTCAATCCGACATCCGTGGCACCATCTACAACTTCCAGAAGATGGATGGCCAAGATGGCGCCACGTGGCGCCATCTCGATCGCCCAAACGGCCGCATGCAACCTCTGAAGATCCCGCACCCGCTCGCTCTCCGCTGTTGGATCTTGATCCAACGGCTGTGGTCAGTCACGCTTAAAAGCGTCCGCCCGACCATCCGCGCCCCGTAGCGCAGCGGTCGAGCGCACTTACGCGACCGGCAGGCGCGGGTTCGAGCCGCAGCAGAGGGTTGGAGGCGCGAGCGATTGGGCACGGGCGGGCGTTGGATCACGATCGGACGGCTGCGTGCACCCGATAGCGTTCACGCACGATTGAACGCGCGGCATGACGCGCGATCGCACGTGGGCTGGCGCGCAGCGCAGCGAGCGGAGATACGTCTTAAGCCGTCCGATCTTGCGATCGGACGGCTGAGAATCAATGAACGTGCAATGGCGTTGAGCGCGCAGGCAGCTGAGGTGGCGCGCGTGGGCGCGGAAGCTACGCCCACGTTGGGGGCTTTAGTGACGGATTTATCCGTCACTAAAGATCCCTTATTTATTATTTTGAAGTTGTAATGTCCATTTTGCCCCCACTCCTTGCAACTATAAAAGGAGACCCCCTCCATACGAAATTCTCATCCCTTCCTTCTCCTCTCTACCCCTCCAAAGCTCAAGAGAAGCTTGTCGCACACCCGGGATGCTTCTCGCGAGATAAAGTCCAATTTTCGTTCCCCTTCGGAAGTGGATCCCGCAACGACGACGGCGTGCTGCTTCGTTCTCGTTCTTCTGCTTCGTCCTCCTTCGTCCTGCTTCGTTCTCCTTCGTCCAGGCGTCGTTCCGTCCGGCTCATCCTCCAAGCAACCGTCGAGGAGGATTTCTCTCTCCCTATTCTTTTTACTGCTTTCTAGTATAGATTTACTGCTTTCTAGTATAGTTTTGTTCGTCCTCCAAGCAATCGTCGAGGAGGACATTTCTCCCTCCATTCTTTTAATGCTTTCTAGAGTAAATTTATCGCTTTCTAGAGTAATTATTTTAAGCTTTGTAGTTGTAAGAGTGAAATGAACAATCTCCTTAATGAAAAATTCCTTGTTTATTCTACATTTCATTTTGATTTCTCTGTGTAATATTCTCTTTCTCTCTTACTCTCTCTCTCTCTCTTCTATTTATTGTAAATAATTGATAGTTTTAAATTGAATTATTCTGTGACAAATAAAAAGAAACGCGTAGTTTTTAAATCAAACGTCTGCCTCCTTGTGTTCGACCCGGAATTTTCATTTCGGTATAAATTTTATTTGTTGAACACGAATTCTTCGCTTTCGAACTACAACGACAGGTTTTCCAAAATCGAACACGTTAGCTTAGCGATTCGTATACGTTCAACAGAATCCAAAGTCCTAGATAATTAGGTGATGATACTGAGAGATTAGGCATAGTTTCTGCTCTTGGTTCCTGTGTATGCATTTTTGTGCGAAATATTGAGAGCCACCAAATGAGGTAAATATGCGGAGAGCGAGTTTTCATAAAACTAGAGCTAAGGTGGATGGTTATGACCATTCTTTACGGAATCCTTGACTGAAGGAGGTATTGATGTCAAGGTCAGAAATACACCTTCCCATCCGTCTCTCCCGGTGTCGTGAGTAGGCACTTCCACCAAATATGCCACCCAATGTCTCTTAAGTACAACCAATCCCTAATAATGCCTCTTCGATAAAGTTCATGGATGTGTTATGTTAAAAAAAAAATGAGAAAAATTGAAAAAAAAGTAGAAAAATAAGAAAAAGCAAAGAAAAAAAAAGAGTGAATATTTAGTTTAGTTGCATTGAGGCAATACCACCAAATAAATTTGAGAACCACCAAATATAGCCTTAACTTATTTTTTTGTGTTTTTGACTGCCCGAATACTGGCTGAGGAATTCCGATTTAGTCTTAAGGTTATGAGAACTCAATTAAAGTGTTAATACCAAGTGAGACCACCAAATACAGATCGTATATGTGAATCTGGTGAGGTTGTGAGCTCTAAGAAAAAGAAAGAAAAGAAAAAGAAAAAGTGAAAGAGAAAATGAATACAAAGGAATCAAAAGAGAGCATAGTTTTTCTTGTCTTTCTCTGAGTTGAGTTACTTAGTAATCCGGGAATCTAGATTTTGTAGTACTAGTCTCTATGTAGCACCAAGTGAGAGTGAGCAACCAAATATATAATCTTTTCCCTTAGAGATTCTCTACCTAAGCCTAAAGTCGGGGTGAAACTCATAGAATATCTTCAATACCCCGAGGTAAGAAGTCCGCCTATCCCGCTATAATTTTTACTAGGGGTCAAGTACAGGCTTTAAAGGTGTATTAGTTTTCACTCGAATCTGTTGCAAAAGCTACATACTGCACTTTCACAATTGTCTGGGTTTCTAGAGCATAGGATGAAAACAAAAAGGAGAAAAATCTATATGCATACACTTGATAAAATAATCAGTCCCTTAGGGACCCTTTCTGTAAATAAATTAGTCTTGCATTTGCTAGGGACTAGTAAGATTTAGGCATTGGGGTATGATTGCGCAACAAGCATAGTTCTTAATTGACCTAGATTAGGCTAGAACTTAGCATAAGTTAGGGAAATTCATGCACGCATAAGCATTATCTGCATCTTTACTACTTTCCTTTTGCTATGCATGAAATAATGTTATAATGTGTTGATTAAGTGCATTATGTCGATTGCAGGCAATAAGCAGATCTGGAGTTGGATGTAGAGCAAGATCTGAAGCTGGATCTAGAATAACGAGAGTTGTAGCAGAGCTGGAGCAGAAGGCTTAGTTTAGATGTAGGAATAATAATGTAAGGGAGTTAAAGGTTTTCTATTCTATTAAGTAGGAATAAAGCAGTAAAATGTGAAGAGCTTAGGTCTATCGTAGCCCTAGGATAGCCTAGAGACTTCCCCAAGCCTTAAGCACCCTTAGATTAGGTCACAACACCCTAGGAAGCCCTAAAACCCTAGTTCCAACCCTTATCTAGACGTCCAGATAAGTTATAGGATGTCCAGGACCTTTAGCTATCTCCCGCTCACCTCAAACCCACTTCTGCAGTGTTATTGGACGTCTAGACATTTTGTCAGACGTCCAATTTCTGCAGAATGCCCAAAATAGAACCTTGATCTCTCCCTGACTCAGGCTGGACGTCTAGAACTGAAGTCTGGACTTCTAATTTTTGAGTATAAGTCATCTGACCACATTATTGTATGTCTGGTACTGGTCTCCAGTCCCTATTTTGAGATTCAAGTCTTGATCTTGGATCTCTAGCTCCCTAAACCTAATCCCAACCCCATAGGAACCTAAATTAAGGTGTCCTAACCCTAGTACATCACCTCTAGACCTACCTAAGGACCTAATTAGGTCCTCACCAAATCCAATTGACTTAGATCAAAGTCAATTACCTTCACCTAAGTCAGTTGGACTCATTGAGTCCAATTGAGCTTAAATCTCAACCCACACAAGTTCAATTGGACTTAGTGAGAGCCCAATTGATCTAAACCCAGCCCAATTGAGTTATTTCACTCTCAATTAGGTTCGCACTCATTCAATTAAACTTAGGTTAAGTTTAATTGCATTTTCCCCTCAGCAATTAGGGTTTGTAACCTTAATTCAAGACCTACACCTACTCAAATCCCTTAGGACCTAACCTAAGCCACCTAGCCACATAGAGCACGACCGCACACACACACTTCTCTAGAGTTCTCTAGAACTCTCTTTGAAGTGGAGCCACCTCTTGGTTGCCAAAATTAGCAACCAAGAGGCATTCAAAATGAGATCCATAATTTTTGGATCTCATAAACTCTTGGCTGGCCACTCTTGGACTCTCTCTAGAGAGTTCCACATCTCTCTAGAGAGAAGCCATTGGGTCTATAAAAAGACCTCATGGGCAGCCAAGTGACCCCATTCACATCCCTTGTCTTCATTGGCACCACTCACCTCATTAGCTCCATACATGCCCACCTTCACTTAGGTTAGCTACTCCACCTCCACAAGCTCACCACCATCATGGAGGACATCATGCTGGGATGTTGGATCAATCCTTCCTCTCTCCAAGGGTCGGCCTAAGCTACATTGGCTGCCCTTCATTCTCCTCCCGACCACTCCAAGGCCATCGAGGACTACCCCTGAATGCCCTTTATTCTGCTAGATTTAGTTTATGCTCTCCATAATTTTTACTGCTTTTATTTCTACTTAATAGTGTAGTATTAGTTCTCCCCCAATGATGCATGCGAAATCCCCCCATTGATTCTTGTATGTAGTCATTTTCTGATAGCTAGATTTCCGTTTCAAGCATTTATGTACAAGCTTTCCTCTAAATTTCTTGTGCAAACAACTCTCCAATGGAATGAATGAAAAAGCATTTATATATATATATATATATATATATATGTTTGAAATCACCATGAGCTTAATAATTGTCATTTCTTTTGCGTGAATCAAGTTGCCTGTTTTTCAATTATTTATCTATTCGCAACAAGCATGTCGTTTCTCGAGGATATTGAAAATCTGACGATAGACGCTTTCTCCATAAATAGTCACCACCTCACTAGAGTTGTGCGCACAGAAACTCACACGTTCACCTTCGTAATTTATTTGACACACGCGCACGTAATCCGAGTTAATAACAGAAGTGGTGAATTTTTAGTTAGGAGATTGGAAACCGGCGTGCATTTTTAAGCGAAGTAGAGTGGCAAAAAGATCGATTTCAAAAGTAAAAGTAAACACCTCCTAGAGACGAATGACCGGGACTCAAGTCTCGTTATCATTTTAGAAATATTTTTGTTTGATCGTATTGCACACTATACTACGACGTTTTCCTAGCAAACACATGCGATATGCTTTCAACATACATTCTTAAGCAGATTCCGGAAGTTGATGCAATTTATAATGAATTTAAGGATTGTTCACATCCAGAAACAAGGGAGGTTGACTTTCTCTAGTGGTTTAAACAACGTGTTATTCAAATGAAAGAAGAGAACGATCCACGATGGTTGGAAGTCTTTAACATGATATCCGATCAACCGTTGAGTTATAGACATTATCATTTACGTTACATTATAAATGGATTCAGATTCAGGATAAACTCCATAAATGATACGAAGGCTATGCAGCATGCTGGTGTTGTTATCGGTCGTGATTTGAACACTGGTTGTGATGGCTACCAAGGACATATCGAAGAAATCGTTGAGATGAACTTCAGATACGATCCTAGAGTTGTCCTTTTCAAGTGCAATTGGTTTAACATGTTTAAAGAAGGCATTGGCTTCAAACTTGATAAGAAGTATGGTTTTTTAAGTTTGAATAAGAATCGTTGAATTCTTCATTCTTTAGAATCGTTTACATTAGCATGTTGAGTATCTCAAGTCTTTTACGTCTCTAACAACAGTAGAAATGGATGGATTATATCTATACGGACAATTCCACGTGAATATTTTAACAAGCAAAAAGATGTCGAATATGAAGTAGAAGCAGATGCTTATCAAGAACGCTTACAAGAAGTTAGTGCAGGTGTAATGGATATTGATATGTAAGGTATAATTATCTTCTATACCATTCTCTTGTTTACCTTGCTTTATTACTTCAGCTTGCAATGGATTGTCTCATATGTCTCATAGTAGCAAAGTTGAAGCCTTGAAGTAGTTTTTTTTTTCAGTTTAAGAGTCATAAATGAAGTTTTTGTGCGTATCTGCGATATGAATGTGTGCATTTCCGTTGAAGATTGTTTAAAAACAAAATTAGACGGCTATGTGATCTTGGGACTTGTGTGGCACTTAAAAATGTGATTTTGTTTTGGGTTTCAATCTCGTGATCTTTGGCAGTTGTTTTGGTTGAATGGAATTATGTGACCTTTAAAAATGAGATCTTGTTTTTTCTGGGGTTTTCCAGTACCGTGATCTTTGGTTGTGAGTTGTGAGTTGAATTGAAATTGCGTGGCCTTTAAAAATGTGAGCTTGTTCTGGTTTTTATGTCTTGTATCTTTGGATGCATGTGTGTGTGTTCTTACCTTCTCGAGTAGTTTGATGTAGTGAATGGTGGTGGCGTGTTCCATTTTACAATGTGGGTTTATTTTATGTGTGGAATTCAGGTTAAATTATAAATCTAGATGGGGATGGCCACTTCGACTTGGATGGTCATTCCTGTGTTTGGTTTGTGCTTGGAATGGAAGGTGAGGTTGGTTTCAGGATCTATTTAGGTGGTTCATTATTTTACGATAACCATTTGCTTTTGAATGGTTTGATCTTGTCATGAGTTCTTCTTATAGTAGCTTTCGGGGTGAAAGATAACTATTGTCTCTTGTTGTCATTCTTTAAATGTGGCTTCCTCCCATTTTAACTTTGTGAGCCTTTAAAAATAGTTTTTCTTTTTTTTGAGTTTGTAACTTGTCAAAATGCTATCATTTCTGTTTAATCACTTACAAGTCTTGATGAGCACTTATTTAACACACACATGAACAAACACACACACAGTTCAAGGAGTATCATGTAAAAAACTTAGTGAAGTTGTTCATTATGTTTTCCAATTTGTGTAAACTCTCACATGGTTGGATTAAGGAAAAAATTTTGATTAGTATGTGGCACCATCATTGCTTGGAGCTAACCAAGAGGGAAATAAAAGAACAAAACCAGCACTATAATGTATACATGATTTTTGCAAGTTGAAGAAAGAGGTGGCATCATCATCATTTGGAGCTAGACAAGAGGGAAACAAAAGAACAAAATTAGCACTATAATGTAGATTTGATTAATACAACTTGGAGGCTTTGGAACTTATCCTCCTTTCATGATTTTTTTAATCCATAAAAGCCAAAAATTTGGCTGCTCAGTTTCTTTTCTCCTTCCAAATAGCTTAGCCCATTATTTTTATAAATGGCTTCAAAAGAGACTTTTCTTTTTTGTTCTTGTAAAAATATCCTATGTTCCTTATGTTTATGTTTTGAAGGTTCCATTATGTTTATGTTTTATGTAGAATGTGTGATTTTCTACCATGTAGAATGTGTCATTTCCTTTATATAGGATTTTAGAAAATATCCGTAATATAGGGGAAACTCTGCCAAATTTTTTTTATATTTTTTTTATTTTTATTTATTTCTTTCTTAATATTTATACAGATACTATTTTTTTTTAATGTATATGCAAATGAAATTCAAGAAATTTACTAATAGGGGTATGGATGACCAGGGTACCTCAGCGGGTAGGAATGAGACGCATGATGATAATGTCATCATCAACCATATCTAGCTTTAATTAGTCATTATCAAGGAATAAATGTTCCTACATAACTGCCAGAGGACCGTAATTCACTACGCGTATTTTATGAGAGAAATATAGTAAAATAGGAGTAAAACTGCAGTTTTAACAGCATATCTCAATTGCAGTACAATCATGGATTTTCTCAGGGGTCTACTAAAGGTCAAAAGGTCTTAAATGTCTAACAAGTGAGTCCGTATAGATAAAGAAGGGTTTTCGTGCATTTCAGGAATTAAATGACATCTAAAACCCTAAAAATAAACCTGCTTAATCTATTGAGGTTTTAGTCAGGATAAAATTCACATAAACCCCCTAAAAATCATTGAAAAATATTCTCTAGGGTTTGGTACCTTCAATTTGACCATCAGAACCCATCTTGACCTAAAATAGAGCCACAGACAGACTTTTGCCATAATTTGGGTAATTATGCAATTTCTCTAATCAAACTTGGTCAAAATCTAATCTAACTTCACCATTGGATTCCTTGGGTCCAAATTAGGTTTGTACCAAAATTTGGTCCCAATCTAAGATTATCTTGACCAAGTTTGCATTTTGATCCAAGTCTGACTTTCTTTATCTCCAATAGCCCTAATCTTTCAAATTCCTTACAAACAGGTCCATAACTTCTTCATCATTTTCATGTTTAAGTCCCTACCGCCATTAGTGTGAACACATTGAGCTCTGATGAGATTCGAGTGAGATTTTCTTGCTCGATTATCAATCAAACAATCCCAAATTTGAACTGGAGATTCTTTGTGAAAATCCCTACCAATTGAGACATGTCTTGAGCTTCAATTCATTCCTAAAAGGTTATGTGAACCTTTCAAATGTTCGGGTATCCTATTTCGCAAAAACCTTCCGAGCTTGGAAGGGCTTCCTATAGCCTATAAAAGAACCCCTAACACAAGGCCAAACTTTTCAGCTAGGTTTGGAGCCAAAAACACCTTCCTAACCCTACCTCTGGCCCCTCTCCGACCAAGCTCCGGCGGTCTTCCTCGTTCTCCTTCATCTGTGGCCCCAATCATCAAATTGGAGGCACAAATATCTTCCCCTCTTTCTTCTGACAGTGGTCGACCAAAGCCATGTCATTCTCGCGCCTTCTTTGTCGCCATCCACCTCACCAGAGGCTTCATCTTCCTCACATCCGGTAAGACACACCGGTGCAAACCTCTCCTCCCTTCGTCCCTAAATTAGGTCTGGTAAACTTCTCTCTCTCCCTACTTCCTTTTTCCTCTTTTCTACCTCTCAATTCGACCACCAAACACACGCGACCACCTCCGTCTTCTCTGTCTCCGGTAATCCCTCCGGCGAGGTGCTTCCATCACTACACACATCCACATGCTTCGCCCCCATGCCCTACACCTCCTCCTTGACTCCACAAACAAAAGCCCTCTCTTTATTTCACCATTCACGCTCTCACGACCGCCCCCCAAAAACACCCATCACCGACTTTCGTCCCCGACTCCGTCCGACCACCACGCATATCCACACACTACGAAACCACCACCACCACATTCCACGACTTACGGTGACTCTCCTGAAGTGCTTTAACATGGTCGAGAGGCTTTATTATTGATTTGCAGGTACAGGTCAACTCCGCCATTGAAGAAAAAGTTTCAAGCTTTCTCGAAGCTCACTCCAGCACTTGTTGATTCCAAGTGTAACCTCCAGAAGACGTGGAACCCTTTCAGGTTCACTTCCAGGCAGTTAATTGGAGGAGACTACATCCTCTTCACCTTCAATTTAGCAACGAAGCAATTGAGGCTGCTGCTGCCGGCTACACGAGGAAGACAAGTGTGGGATTAGTCCCACATTGGGCATAGAAAGACACGTAGAGGCGCATAAGAGGTTTTTCTGCATAAGGCTTATTGCCTCAAGACCATAGCAGGTCAGGTCCCCAGCACCCTCACTCACTAGCCTACTTATGCTCTCACTCCTCACTCACCACCCACTACCGGTGAACCTCGACCCGGGTACGAGCTTGATCCGAACACTCGATTACCCATTATTGTTGAAGGCTCTCGGAGAGCGAAACCCAGAGAGAGAGAGCGAGCATGGGGATCGGGGGTTTTGCTCTCACTAGTACCTATGCAACATTTAGTCGTAAGAAGAAGCAAGAAAGAAAGAAGAGTTCACAAGCAGAAACAGAGAAAGAAGAAAGGCCAAGGCACAAAGAAGAACTGAAGGAAGAGTAGGGAGAGGAAGAGAAGCAACAGACCCAAGCCAAGGAAGAGAAGAGCACTGTATCATCAGACATTTAAGATGTCTAATCCTACCATCAGACGTCTAATTTGAGCTTCTTAACTTGGTTGATATTGTGTATCTCTTTGCTATTATTGTGAAGGGTAATTAGTGATTCAAATCACCATTTTACCCCCATTCTTTTTGCACTATTGACATTTGCTTTCATTTGAATATCATTATTTGGGGTTTTAGTATTGCTTATCTTGTGCTTGAATTAAGATCTTGAGATTAATTGCTACTTGCTTCCTGCGTTCGACCTCGGACTTCAACTTCGAGTATAAATTTTATTTGTTTTTTCGCACTGCTCTGAACTGTACTACAATGCAACGATTTTAAAACCCATTTCAGAGTGACTTAACAATGCATCCTCCTTCCACCCAACCCACCCAACCCCCCCTCACATAGCCACCCCGCACCCAGACTCCCCCATCCGTCCCTGAGTACATCCCTCTACGTATTCCCTGCGCATAGCCAGTTGTCATGGTGCCTAATCCTACATTTACGAGGCATCGTGAATATGTTCGACTTGGTGATCTTGCTCGACAGTATTAGAACAAGGGCAAGAGGGTGGTTACCAATGTAGTGCGATTGTCAGAGCCAGAGCCAGAGGTTGCCACCCACTACCTTGATGACGATGAGGATAAGGATGAGGGAGACAGTGGCAGCGAGGATGAGGACAAGGAGGAGGGTGAGGACGATGCTGTGGTACAGAGGCCACCTTAGTAGTACCCTCAGGCTGAGGTAGGGACCAGTTCTGCTGGTAAGAATTGTCGGTAATATCTTATTAAAATTTACTTCTAATGTTTTAATTTTTAATTATATTTTTCTTATCAGGTAATAAAAAAAAAGAAAGGGGTTCGACAAGAAATGCATATCTAGATGTACTTTCAAAGGGGATGAGAATCAAACTGCATATCAACGAAGCTGAAGAAGATCCATACTATCATTATTTCACCAGCAAACTGTCTAAGATGGTAAAGGAGCTTGTCCCCCCTTTGTTGTTTTAACTGGAGGAGGGTCTCCAAGGAGATTAAGAGGTAGCTTACTCGTAATGTGGAGGTAAATAATTATATATTAATGTATATATATATATAAATTTACTTTAATAATATTTAATTTTTTTATGCGATTTTGTAATAATACATGCGATTTTTGATTGGGGTGACGATCTGAATGTCACCAAGTACATCCTCAATCATGTTGTGAGACATCATGATTGGAGGATGACAACGAAGAGAAAGGTGAAATTTGTAATATTTTTTATTTTTTATTATTTACTTAATTAATTTCTTTTGACAATTTATTTGTATAATTTAGTTCTATAATACAATGTTGTCTAATGAGGAGGCATTGAGGAACGTGCCTCCTACAATAGCAGCAGATGTATGAAAAGAATGCTATGAGCATTAGAATAAGCCTAAGGCAGAGGTAATTATAAATACTTTTAAGGGTATTTGGAGATAAATGATTTAATTGTTTCCCATTACAATATGTTATATGTACAGGATTAGGCGAAGAAGAACAAGGCCAATAGGGCTAAAGCTCCACCACAGACCCACTGTTTGGGTCGAACTAGTATAGATAAAGTTAAGGCAAAATATGTAAGTAATTCCTTATAATTATGCCACTTTTATGTCTTTAATTAAAGTTTTAATTATAACTATATACTGCAATTTGAAATATATTTACAGGCACAATCACATGATGGTGCTACGCTCAATCAAGTTTGTGTGTATGAGGTTACTCATAGCAAGGCCACCATCGATGGCGAGCGAACATCGATGCATGAAACATACCAGACAAAGCATGTAAGTAACATTTATTTATCAACTACTTTAATTTTTATACTTACTTTAATATGACATTAAATTATTGTAATTTGTTGGGAGAAATGATGAACTTAATCAATCCCCCTCTAGATGTTGCTTTGGCACTCAGTAGCACCCTCCTATGACCCTGAGAAGGATTTTAAGTGCATCATGCCTCCGGAGCACGGAGGCTTCGCTTGTAGTGGGAGGAGTTAGACAATCTCTAGTTGGTATGGGCGGAAGGGGTCAGCGACAGCAGCCATCATCCAACAGATGCAAACGCAGCTCCATGATGTCACCTCATAGCTCCATGATGTCACCTCACAGTTTTACCAGCAAACTCAAGCTTGGCAAGATGCCAAAGCATTCATGGAGGAGAGGAAGGAGATGGAGCAGCAGAGAGCAGAGATGAGAGAGATGATGGCATTATTACGAGGCAGCGGTCGGGACCACACTTCCTATCACTACCCGCCTCGCAGAGATGATGACAACCTCGGTGCTGGTGGAGTAAGACAGGGGCTAAGAGCAGAGGCATAGGTTTAGATTACTTATCTTTTGTTAGTTAGGTTTTGTGTTTTGCTTAGTTATATATATATTTTGATGTTATGACATACTCTTTTCATTAGATTTATATATATATTTGTTATATGTTGCATGTTGATGATTTTTTTAGATTGTGTATGTTGTATGCTTTTTATGTTGCATGTTGTATTTATATTTTTAAGGTGTTATAAGATTGTATAATACCTACATTATATATAACGGAACAAAAAATACACAAATATATACGACAGTTATGTTTATAACCATTGTTTATATATACATGATGGTTATGTTTAAAACTGTTGTTTATGATTCATGTGTACTTCCCACCTCCAGAATAACATTATACACGACGGTCATCCAAACCATCATTTAATGGTACTTAGTGACGGTTTGTAAGATAACTGTCATTTATAACGATACACGACTGTTCTAGAATCCGTCGTGTAAAAAATGACAGTTTGAAATCAAAATCGTTGTGTGTACATTAACATGACGCACATTTTCGTAACGACAGAGTGCAACGGTTTTGACTGATTAGGCAATGGTTGAATATATACCCTCAACCTATGTCGCGAAAAGCATTCATCCCTGTAGTGTCCCCTCCCCAGACGTACACCCCTTGCGGTAGAATTGGGTTAACAATCGCCTATGTTCATGTGATTGATTGCCTATTTTATATTTTTGTTGCTACATTACGTTTCCTTTGCAAATAAATTCTTTGATGGCCTTCTGGGGCTCATCACCCGCCTCCATGCAACAAGGCAACACAGGTGAACCTAACAAACCTGAGGGGAAGGGGAGAGGATCAGAGGACAACTAGGAAAAAACAATCGAAAGCAAAAAGAACACACAAAACCAGACAACAACCACAAAAAAAAGAAAAGCCATCAAACATAGAAAAACATCAAAAATTGAAAACAAATGCATAGAAAGGAAAACCAGAAAGCTCCAAGCTTCAACCACCGCAATACTCAATTAGAGCACTGCCTTAGGTGGAGATCCTACCCCCCCACACCAAGGAGGGGACGGGAGAAGGGTAGGGCAACATTGGTATAAGAGTGGTAGAGAACCCAAAGAAAAGAAAAGGAGAGAAGAGAAGAGATATGGTGGAGTAGCGAGAGGAGAGGAAGAGAAGACGGGTGCTCTCTGGAGTGGAAGAGAAACAAATGAGGCACTTGTAACTTAATGGTTTCCTCAAAGCTTATTTTATTTTATTCCTAATCCACCAAACATTATACCAAATAAAGCAAATTAATCCTTTCATTTGATATCCTTTGGGTGAAAGAGGTTGCCTGAGGAGGTAAGAAGTGGTAAGAATAGAAAGTGGAGGGGTCAAGAGGCCTAAGATAATTTGTAGAGAACACCTAGGTAGCAATATTACAAACAAGTTGGCTTTGAGAGAACAAATGATGTGAATTCTTGACATTGGGATTGTTTGTGCAGCACATATACTTAGAAACTATTGCAATACAAAGTTTGGAGATATTGTCATCAGTAGGAAGCCGATTTTGAAGAATGTTCCAAGTACACAATGATAATTGCAATGGAAGCTTAAGACACCCCCACATATATACATATATATTTCAAGATCAGGTTGAAAGGATAGTGATGAGGATAATTCCTTGGATCGCATTTGGATGGGGGTTAGTTTTTGCCTCCAGGTAAAAGTTTGGAAGGGGTAAGTTGTAGAGGTAGTAGTGTAATTGGTGGATTAGTGGGTGATAGATGTGATAGATTCAATGATATGTTATAAAATCGTATGTTGATGTGATTAAAATATAAAGAAAGGGTTATAGTTCAGTTGTTCTATATTTAATGTTGAGTTTTTTATTATTGTTTTGTTGGAAAGTTGAGTAATATGGTTAGATGTGATGGCTAAATTAGTATGTTATAGGTAGAGAATTGAGTTGATATTTCTCGTAAACTATGCTTGCACCATGGTATTATTCATGAATGGTTCACTTGCCCTTGCCATGTCATTTGACCCATAAAGTTACCCCTCAACCAAACGAGGATACACAAAGGCCTACCCCATCTCAGCAAGATCCTTCCAACCATAAGTAATCCAATCCTCAAGTTATCCTCTCGATAGGTCAAATTCCTTATCCAATGGGTTGCATCAACGGTATGAAATCTCGATTAGATAAATTCATCCATGGTATGATGTGAGTGCAAATGCTTATGAAAATAGCCATGGCAATAAGTAAAAATCAATGTGTAAACAAATAATGATATGTGGCATCCTTCTTTCACTACAAAAGAAGGCCTCATAAGTCAAGGTGTTTAAGTTAAGGATTCAAGCCTTTATTTTTGGTTTAAAGTTGATGGTTCGTCCCTTCTACCAGGAGGGGTGACGTAAAAATAATTGCGGAAATAAAAATATAAAACAATCTCACAAAAATCAATCGCACAATGTACACAGGTATTTTTAGGTGGAAACCCAAACCGGGTAAAAACCACCACCTAACCCTCTCGAGTTAGGATTTTCCGATCAACCTAGTTGATCAAATCCACTAACCGAATCACTTTGAACGAGGGTGATTCAACCTCAATACAACCACGCTACAAGTACGAGGGTAGCGTTCCTCAACCCCTTCTCTCCACGAGAAGGATTTTGTCCCACGAAGGAGACGGGAATTCGCAAAGCGAATACCCAACCAAAATACAAAGATAGAATAAACAACAGTCCTATAGAGCCAACAAAATTAAACCTAGCTTCTATAGGAAATAGGAAACTCCCCTTTGCAAGGAGTGCGTCGACGATGACGCGGTGCGTGTGCCACGCGATGGCGCTACGTCGCTCTCGTTATCAACAGCGGGAGAGCGGGCGCGCAAAGACTTGATGCTCTCAAGAGAATGAAACTAGAGCTTGGAGAGCAAGGGCCTCAATTGGACACAAGAGAGTGGAAGTATGTTGCTTAAGTGTGTCTTGTGTTTTTCTAAGTGTATATCTTGTTGTGTTTGTGTTACAAAGGTTCCCCTCTATTTATAGAGGACTTAGGAAGGCTTTGGAAGGCTTGGAAAAGCTTCCATAGCCGTTGGGTGCAAAACCCAAGAGAATCAGGCCGAAATCAGGACAATGATTACACTTCACAGGGTTATCAGACGTCTAACTATGGCATCAGACGTCTGGAAGGCCACTTTAAGACGTCTGATTCCAAGGTCAGACGTCTGATTCTATGCGGGTTTCTCCCTGACTTGAATCAGATTTAAACAGGGTTTTTGTATAAGTCCATCAGACGACATAGAGGACGTCTGGCACTAAGTCTGGACGTCTGGAAACCTACTTTTACCGTGGGAATTGATTTCCAAACGTTGCAACGGCTAGAAAATCTCTGAGAAGAGATTTTGGGTCAGCCGAGGCAAAACGGTCATTTATCAGACGTCTGTGAAGTCCTATGGACGTCTGATAAGGCTCTAACGGTCATATTCTTGAGTGTCTTCTAAGCCAGCCAACGGTCCACTAACTGGACGTTTGGCAAAGTCATCAGACGTCTCCTAAGACGTCTGGTATAAGGTCTGGACGTCTGAATTCATCAGACAGAACTAACTATGTCCAGCCTAACAGTTATCAGACGTCTGAAACAACAGTCAGACGTCTTAGAATCCTTTATCAGACGTCTGATTCGTGAATTAGACGTCTGGAAAGTCAGTTTTAACCCTATATTGGTTTTCTAAGTGTTCTACAGAAAACCTACGTATCCTAGGGTTGTGCAGGTGTTCCTAGGACTACTGTTAGGGTTCTTTGAGGCTCTTTAACATAATGTCTAAGGAAAATAAAGAGCAAGAAAATAAATACAAGAGATACATGAAAGGATAAAAAAGAATCTATCCTATTCTTCTTGTCTTCCATCTCCAATCTTTCGCTCCACGCGAACCTCCTCTATTTTCCGTCAAGCTCCTCCAATCCGTCCTGGATGCGAGCTCGAGTTCCGTCTAAACACGTCTTCATTTGCAATTGACCTGAAATCTAGGACTCAAATTGCAAATGTTAAATAACACGTGTTTTGTTATCATCAAAACAAATGATCGTGGTGCTCTAGCACCAACAATCTCCCCCTTTTTGATGATGACAAAACCGTAAATAATAATGCATAAAAATCCTCCCCCTTTTTGACATTATCAAAAAGGTTTGATTGATTTTATATTTCCTATTACTCCCCCTTAAAACATGCTCTTCTATTTATTTTTAACAAAGGTAATGTCCTCCCCCTTTTTATAACAACAAGATAGCTATTATTTTTCTCCCCCTTACTAAAGGAAATTTAGCTAACTTGTATCTCCCCCTTAAAAATTGACAATAAGCTCATCATTTTTAACTTCCCCTATCTAAATGCTTATAAAAAGGATAGGGTTAAGAATTTTACCTCACCTACCATGGCCAATAAAATGGCCCGAATGGTGGTGGTGGATGCCACATCGGATGGGGCTCCCATCCGTAGCTTGGAGGCCCGGGCATTGGCGCCGGTCTCCAATCTGGTGGTCGACGTGCGGCGGGTCCGTCGTTTGTTCGCCGTCTCGTCGGTCTTCTTCTTCTCCTCCTTGGTCTACTCATTGGTTCTCCCAACTTAAGTTGACCAGCCTTGAGCTTGTAGGTCCAGTCCTTTATGTTGTAGTCATCCCTGAACCCTACAAAACAAGATTCTAATTTTTTCTTTGGTATCCAAGTGGGCTTGGATCCGGATTTGTTAGAGGGTCTCCTTGATGGAGATCCTTTCTCAACCTTAGGGCTATAAAAATTATCAACTTTGTTGATTAATTTTTTAGAATTTTCCCTAAGACATGCAATTTCTTTTTCTATAATGTTCAATTTAGTCTTTAAATCAGAAATTTCTATTTTTAGACTATCATTTTCCTCAATCAATTTATTATTTTCATTGATGAGGTCTTGATTTTCTAATAATAGGTTATTATCCTTAGGACTAGTTTCTATGTCCTTGAGTTGTTTTTCTAACCTATCATTTTCATTTCTAAGAAAACTAAGGTTCTTTTTAATGCCTTTATTTTCTACCCTAAGTGATTTACTAATCTCAAAAAGTTCATTAAAGGCTTCTTGTAAATCCAGGTTTACCTCATTGTCGGAGTCGCTTTCGCTGTCGATGTCGCTTTCTCCGATTGCCATGAAACCAAAGCAAGTGGTTTCTTCTTTTTCTTCTTCTTCTTCCTCCGAGCTGGAATCCTCATGAGTGCCTTCCAACCTCCTCCATATCTCGTGGGCGGTGGTGCACTCTTGGATTTTCTCGAACTCTTCCGAACTCAACGCGCAATACAAGGCATTCATTGCCCTTGCGTTGAGTGAGAGATCTTGAATCTGCAGCTGCGAGTAGCCTCCTTGGGGTCGCTTCGGGATCTCGTATGGGGTTTCGCAACATCCCCATAGAGCGAAGTCCGTGGCTTGAAGCCACGTCTTCATCCTCAACTTCCAATATCCGAAGTCCCTCCCGTCGAAATAGGGTGGTCGGACGGTGGATTGCCCTTCGGAGATTCTGACTGCGGCTATGCTTCCCTCCATGATCTAGATCCTCGCCGGTTTGTAACGCCGATTACGCGAGACCTGCTCTGATACCAATTGATGGTTCGTCCCTTCTACCAGGAGGGGTGACGTAAAAATAATTGCGGAAATAAAAATATAAAACAATCTCACAAAAATCAATCGCACAATGTACACAGGTATTTTTAGGTGGAAACCCAAACCGGGTAAAAACCACCACCTAACCCTCTCGAGTTAGGATTTTCCGATCAACCTAGTTGATCAAATCCACTAACCGAATCACTTTGAACGAGGGTGATTCAACCTCAATACAACCACGCTACAAGTACGAGGGTAGCGTTCCTCAACCCCTTCTCTCCACGAGAAGGATTTTGTCCCACGAAGGAGACGGGAATTCGCAAAGCGAATACCCAACCAAAATACAAAGATAGAATAAACAACAGTCCTATAGAGCCAACAAAATTAAACCTAGCTTCTATAGGAAATAGGAAACTCCCCTTTGCAAGGAGTGCGTCGACGATGACGCGGTGCGTGTGCCACGCGATGGCGCTACGTCGCTCTCGTTATCAACAGCGGGAGAGCGGGCGCGCAAAGACTTGATGCTCTCAAGAGAATGAAACTAGAGCTTGGAGAGCAAGGGCCTCAATTGGACACAAGAGAGTGGAAGTATGTTACTTAAGTGTGTCTTGTGTTTTTCTAAGTGTATATCTTGTTGTGTTTGTGTTACAAAGGTTCCCCTCTATTTATAGAGGACTTAGGAAGGCTTTGGAAGGCTTGGAAAAGCTTCCATAGCCGTTGGGTGCAAAACCCAAGAGAATCAGACCGAAATCAGGACAATGATTACACTTCACAGGGTTATCAGACGTCTAACTATGGCATCAGACGTCTGGAAGGCCACTTTAAGACGTCTGATTCCAAGGTCAGACGTCTGATTCTATGCGGGTTTCTCCCTGACTTGAATCAGATTTAAACAGGGTTTTTGTATAAGTCCATCAGACGACATAGAGGACGTCTGGCACTAAGTCTGGACGTCTGGAAACCTACTTTTACCGTGGGAATTGATTTCCAAACGTTGCAACGGCTAGAAAATCTCTGAGAAGAGATTTTGGGTCAGCCGAGGCAAAACGGTCATTTATCAGACGTCTGTGAAGTCCTATGGACGTCTGATAAGGCTCTAACGGTCATATTCTTGAGTGTCTTCTAAGCCAGCCAACGGTCCACTAACTGGACGTCTGGCAAAGTCATCAGACGTCTCCTAAGACGTCTGGTATAAGGTCTGGACGTCTGAATTCATCAGACAGAACTAACTATGTCCAGCCTAACAGTTATCAGACGTCTGAAACAACAGTCAGACGTCTTAGAATCCTTTATCAGACGTCTGATTCGTGAATTAGACGTCTGGAAAGTCAGTTTTAACCCTATATTGGTTTTCTAAGTGTTCTACAGAAAACCTACGTATCCTAGGGTTGTGCAGGTGTTCCTAGGACTACTGTTAGGGTTCTTTGAGGCTCTTTAACATAATGTCTAAGGAAAATAAAGAGCAAGAAAATAAATACAAGAGATACATGAAAGGATAAAAAAGAATCTATCCTATTCTTCTTGTCTTCCATCTCCAATCTTTCGCTCCACGCGAACCTCCTCTATTTTCCGTCAAGCTCCTCCAATCCGTCCTGGATGCGAGCTCGAGTTCCGTCTAAACACGTCTTCATTTGCAATTGACCTGAAATCTAGGACTCAAATTGCAAATGTTAAATAACACGTGTTTTGTTATCATCAAAACAAATGATCGTGGTGCTCTAGCACCAACAAAAGTCTCCTTTCTCAAGAGTTATCTTTGACTTGTAGACTTACAAAAAAAATCGAGGAGTTTCACTAGAATAGTAATTGACAATCCTTAGGAAACTATTTATCAAGATATATTTGTCAAGGCAAATCATTGAGATTTGTAAAGCAATATTCCTTTATTATTGCTATATATTAAGAATAATCCTTGACATATACTGTCAAGGACATTCCTTGGTATATGTCCATGACTTATACTTCTTTTTTTGTGTAGTGTTTATTAAGGGTCCCTAGGGTCTTTCCATGCTAGCAATTATAAAGGAGAGGATTGAGTTGGGGGACCCACTTCAATCTTTACCATTACTAATCGAGAGGATCAAATTGGCTCAACTTTAGCATTAGATTGGGTTAGGTACTCTTGAATCTTTTGATGGGACTATTTAGATTTGAATCACTCCAATTGGAAGGGTTAACAATATGCTTGAACCAAATCTTGGAGGGACATCTCTGCCAAGGATCAAAAGTGTCTAAAAGCCAAAAGAGCAAATGGAGTTCATTAAAATGTGGAACATTGCCTCTTTAGGACTATAAGCATGGCAAAAATAGCTTCATTATAAGTCAAAGCATATAAGTCAAGAATACTAATCTTTATCTTTGGTTTATAGTCTTCTTTTAAAGGTTGTTGCTGGTTTATATCCACGACAAAAATAGATTGATTTATAATATAAATCAAGGATTGTTCCTGGAATATATTTTAAATCAAAAGTTCCTGGAATAAGTGTGAACACTGACTTCAAGGCGATAAAACTGACATTGAAGGGTAAGAATCTAGTGACCCTTGATATCATAATGTAAGAGGAAACAATATTTGGTATTACATGCATTCTTCCCAACAGCTTGAACCTTGAGACATTATTGGTTGAGGAAACTCCCAGGGTTAAACCAAAGAAGCCAACTGTAGGGAGGCCTTTGGGACGTGGTAGAGGTCGTGGCCATGGCCATAGCTGTGGCCATGGAAGAGGTCGTTAGTTAAACTTTTCTTCATAGCCCTACACATGTGGGCTATCTTTTCAAGATATTAAGGTATCTATTTTGGGTCACTGTTTGGTCCATTAATAGCTTCAAGATGAATTATTGAAAAGTGAGATGAATGTGTTTTGGATGTTTTCATCCCTTAACTAGAATTTTCTCATGTGTTTTGTTCAAAATCCCTCAAAATCTTTTTGTTTGTTTATGTTTTTAAGTTTGGTTTGTAAAGGCAATGTTCAGCGATGTGGAATTTTAGCTGGGTATTGATGGATAAAAAAAAATCATGGAATAACTAGGCTTAATTGTGCAATTCTAATTCTAAGATGCATGCATGCAATTATATGTAAAATGTCGTAATTTTAATGCAAATAATGCTACAAATCCAACATAACTAAGTATACTAGATTATAATTAAGTGTGCTCATTAGAATGTGATTCCAATCTAGATTAGGTTAAGATTAGCAATTTAATAGGATTAAATTGACTTTTCTCAAACAACTTAGTCAAACTAATAGGATTGGATCCCTCAAGCATCAAGTAGATTATCATGATGATGATAAATCATTGCCTTTTGCCAAGGCTTGGTGGACATAACCACAGGGTTGTGCCAATGAGTACACTCCCCTTCGAGAGGGCATTGGTAACAACATGCATGTAGAGTGAATGCCTTGTTTCCTAAAGGGGGTGAGCCATATGGGAACTAGATCATTTGTTGTTCCTAATCCCTCAGTTAGGTGTATTCGGGAGTTCACATACATAGTTGCATGCGTGCTTAACGATAGTTTGATGTACATGGTGTGGTGACACCAAAGGGCCAAAACTATATGAACGTACAAGTTAGAATTGTGAGGAGGAAAGAGTTCTGACTCCTCTTGTTTTGATTGTGTATGCAAACCTTCGCAATTATACCATCTTAATGTAGGGGAGTGTTTATTCTCACTTGAGACATTAAAATCAATTTGCCTGTTAATTTGAGAGTTGTTGAGGGAACAACACTCAAATTAGATGTGGTGAGAGTTGTTTGTTTTAAAATTACCAAAACAAAGTAGTTTTTCAAAATCTAACTATGTTCATGTTGTTCATAGGTAATGGTGATTTTCAAAATTACCTTCGACCCAAATAAGTGGACGAAAACTATTCACGACGAATGGTTCACAATGATTGCACTTGCTTCCTTAGGAGGTTCATTTATAGAGGGCATGCCCTTGTTACTCTATTGGGCGATCATTACGGTTTAGGGAAGCAAAATCATTTGAGGAGGCTGACCCTATGGATTAGGAAAACTTTGGCATTCACGATCTAGAGGTGCTCTTGCTACTCAAGTTCAACTGCAAGAAGATTTTGCAATTTGTCAATGGAAGAGATTCTATATGAGCCAACTTGACGAGGACTAGATATGGCTCAACTGGGGAGCTTCCGCCCCCCATCTTGTGTCATGGTTGATTCCCCAATCTAGAAGAGCTTGCTCAAGATGCTGCCTGTTCTTCTAGGATGATGTTTTACTGTCAACTCAAGAGGTGAGGCATTGTCATAATGCCCTTTGAGGTTAGATACATTTGCCTTTCAAATCTTCCATGGGGTGTGACGTTAGGTGCCATTGGTAAGGGGAATAAGTTTGTGGAATAAGTAGAGGAATAGGAAAAAGTGAAATAAATAGTGAAATAAATGAGTTAACTTCTTTGGATGTTTTGACATGTTAAAGTTATTCTATAGAGATGGTGGAATAACTTTAGTTCGTGTTAAGTCTACTTAATCCACCATAAGTTCCAGACATGTTAAACACTTAACATGCCAAACAAATACTGCCTAAGTGTCTCCCTGTCTGTGAGGAGTACATGCATGGTAATTTTCAGGAAGACCCACCCTTGAAAATGGGTACTTTGCACTAGATTGGCAATGGAGAGCATATCAGTCATGATAGATAGGCTTTGCATTTGGGAGACCCATGTGAAACAATAGTGCCCCTTAAGCTCCACCGAGGAAGAATTTAGTCTGCATTTATTTTTTACTTGCACCTATATGAAGGAGGTCCTCCAGGCTCTGCATTTCCCTGAGTATGGATAATCCTCTAATTCTTGGTTTTTAACAGCAAACATTTGGCTCACCTGGTATGAAAGAAATGCATATCGGCAATTTCCAAACCCCATGACCTTGGCGTCAAAACATTTCTCAAGAGCTTACCCTTCTTCAATAATCCAAGGGCTATGTTTTCCTGTTTACTTGAATGACTATGGCCGTGGATATGTCATTCTTGCAAGCATTGTAGATCCATGGTTTTAATACCTCAGCAAATTTGTTTTGATTCGATATGAAAGGACCAGTTGCCGCATTGGTGGCTGTGCTTCCAGTACTTGCAAGCCCTTAAATTTTAAATGGCAGAAGAATTAAAAGCCGAAATGGTTCGGTCTTGTGGTAATTAAGGGTTCAATGCCCATTCAAAATCACCCTTAAGAAATTTTTATCCTTATGAATATTTTATAAAAAAGAAAGTGCATGCCATGTTTTTACGAAGTAGGCTTTGATATTATTTCCCACACTTCTGCTTTGTAAAAAAAATATTTTATACCCCACTTCAAGAAGATTCTAGGCTTCTTTTTTTATAGATATCTAGAAAAAAGGTATCTCTAATTACAATACTAAAAGGGTTCTTTTTCTAAAAGGCAATCCTTCATATTTTGCAGCTCTTTTTTCAAAAATTTACTCAAATGTTTCAATAAAATTCCAGCTATCGAAGTTCTGAAGCTAAATAGGAACGTTTATAGTTATTTACCAAATCATTACGCTCATATTTTATTACCAATGTCATTTTAGTTTGAAAAATATATTTCTCCTAAAAGTTTAAGATAAGAATGCTCGGATTAAAATGGATATGATTTCCACGGTCTACATAAGATGATGGGAGTCTTGAATTTCTTTAAATTTTTAAATCATAGGTGATTTATGTGTAAGGGACATGCACAAAATATTGATGTTATACTATCCTAGCTATGCATTGCTATTCAAAGCACGAGTAAGACTAAAAGCCAACTATGTCATGGTTATTGGCATTGCCATACGCAGCTAACCACTCAATTAAAGAGTGTGACATGGTAAAAAAAAAAAGAGCATAAAGACCAATTCACTTTTAGGTTTCAATAATTTAACATGGAAACTTACTACATACATGGATAGGAAAGAGAAAAAGTTACATGCATCCATGATTTCAATGTGGAGAGACCATAGAAGTTCTTGATATGGGTTGAATCAAAGAAC
This sequence comes from Thalassia testudinum, assembly GCA_037157565.1. NCBI lineage: Eukaryota > Viridiplantae > Streptophyta > Magnoliopsida > Alismatales > Hydrocharitaceae > Thalassia > Thalassia testudinum. The sequence goes on along the minus strand of JAZHRO010000065.1, from coordinate 10,321,354 downwards.
CGTCTTCATGTAAGGTGGCCGTGCCACGAAGGATATAGGAAGCATTGAAGTTGGAGGAGGAAAAACACAAGAGATAAGAGGAGATGCTGCAATTATGGTGAGAGATGAGAGGAGGACATGCATGGGGTGCCCAAGAGAGGGAAGAGGACGTGCAGGGTCCTTCCATTTTTGCCTAATTTTCTTGAATTTTAACTTTTACATGAGTTTCAAGATTCAAACTAACTTAACTTGTGTCATGATCAACTCAATCCTTAACCTTGAGCTAGCGGAACGATGTATATATATATGTGCGTGTGTATGTGAATAAAGGTGCAACTTCTCAAAGGGCACAAATGTAATTATGACATTTTCTAAAAGTGTCTCTGGAAATACAAAAGGCTAGAAGGATACTTACATGAAAATCCTTGTCTAATTTTCTCAACGTCAGCGATAACCATCGTGCCTTTCTCGTCTTTCCTCCGTTCCTTCGCTTCAAAGGCAAAACTCCAAACTCCTCTCTCGTCGACGAAACCAATTATTCCCCTTACGAACCAATAACGGGAAATTAATAGAGGAACGACCTAAACTCGATCCCCATGGAGACGACGAGACCCGCTGGCGACGTCGACCGGCAGCAGCCGCTGCTGCAGGATGGCGGGAGGAATCCCCACGACGACAGAAGCGAGGACGAGAGCTACTACAGGGAGATGGCGGCGGGCGTAACCTTCAAAAGTGCGGCGAAGCTCGCGAGGCTTCTGCCGACGGGTACCGTCCTTACGTTCCAGCTGCTCTCGCCCATCCTCACCAACTCCGGCGACTGCGACCGCGTCTACCGCATCATGACGGCGGTGCTCATCGGGCTCTGCGGCCTCTCCTGCTTCGTCCTATGCTTCAGCGATAGCTTCAAGGACGACCAGGGCGTTGTCAGGTCTGTAAACTTACGTATGACCGTTCTAAGTTTTAACTTAATTTTAGGACGACGGTCGGGAAGAACTAATGAAATAAACTAAAGCCTCTGACCATATTAGAACTTTTGTTGAACGATGAAGGTGGAGCACCTGCTCGGACTTATTAATTTGAGCTATATATAGGTACTGGAATTCTGGCTTTTGAGAATTCGATCCTTAAATTCCCATGGGCCTTTGTTGTTGACAGTAAACTACTTGCAAAAATGGAAGAGGACGACTTCCATTGAAATCATCGTGGAAGATGTGACTTCTTAATTAGAGGCATGAATCAATTTCCTCCTATCCTATATATGCGCCAAGTTGATGTCGCAAGAATCAGAGGTGAAATACGTACAAAATCGCCAGTACCCTTTGATTCCAAGCAATGGAATGGATGACTCATGCATTCTTTTTTCATTTCTCAATTCATTCCTTTCTAATCTAATTCCATTCCATTGCTACTAAACAATTAAACGGGATCCTAATTTCTACATTGTTCACATATCATTAATGTAAGGGTTTCCTAATTTTGAAAGTGCCTAGATCGGTATTTTCCCTCCATTTATTTTCTACAATTGTCGAAAAAAGCTTTATCTCCATGAGGCAAGTGTTTGGTTGGCTCTTACCATAACCCATTTCTTTTATATGGTTGTTGCTCTCAACTAAGAATCACTACCAGAGAATAGGATTTTATAGAATCGAGTTACTTCAACCAAAACAGTTAAATAGTTAACTAAGCGGGTCCAAAAACATGCAGTTAGTTAAGTAGTACTCCATCAAATTCTTATTTTCCATCTAAAAGGACCTTTCTATTAAGTTTCAAGGAATTTTGTTAACAGTTGCAATTTGATAATGAACGACCGTGTAGAAGTGATATTGTTCTTCAATGATATATCTCAGACGGCTAAAAGTAGATGGGATATAGGAAATTGATGCTCTTTAATTAAGGAACCATCTTTCGGGTTGAAATTAATTGGGGCCATGATCTAAGAAATTTACAATTCTTTTTTTTTTTTTTAAGAAAGTGGGAGTAAATTTTTATTTATCCTCCACTCTTTGGAGGCAATAAAAACAAAGTAAGGAGATCATACCAAAACCTATACATATAAAAAAAATGGACCACGACTGTACAAAATAGAATGACAAGCAAACAACAACAAAATCGCCCAATAAAAGCAAGAAGTATTCTGACATTATATAGGGCATCTGAATTTTATCATTCAATGATCCGTGGAGGAAGCTGAAGCACCTATCAGAAGCATCTTCGTTGCCCTTCCCCCAGACTCGCTATATAAGATGCAGCAGTATTCACCATAGGATGCACGTACATCGTGGACTGAATCTTCTGAGAGTAGCCACGAAGAGAATCAAATGCCGGCTAGCCTGCCATGCAACTTGAAACTTACCAGTGCACCAGTAATAAAACAATGTAGATTCCATCTCAACCTAAAGAGATTTAGAAGTATAGCAAGATGATGCATGTATGATTGATTGAATAAGGGCATCTCAACCGAAGAAATTTACAATTCATTCTTGTCAATAACGTGTATGCGTTAGGGCATCAGGACAAACGCGCGCTTGTCCTCCCTAAAGTCTAAGCCACAGTACTACTGTTTGCGTGCATGCGTCTACCTGCAGGTATGGTATGGCAACGTGCCGCGGGCTGTGGGTGATCGATGGCACAGTTGATCTACCACCAGAGCTCGCACGCAAGTACCGGATCAAGTTCTTGGACTTCGCGCACGGGTTCATGTCGGTGCTGGTGTTCGCGGCGATCGCTCTCCTCAACAACAACGTGGTGGAATGCTTCTACCCATCGCCGTCGCGCGAGCAGCAGGAGGTGGTAACGGTGCTGCCAGTGGCAATCGGGGTGGTTTGCAGCATGCTCTTCGTCGCCTTCCCCACCACCCGCCATGGTATTGGCTTCCCCATCGATCCGGTCCATATTACATCATAATTTTGTATCTGGATGTACGTACGTGCATGCATGCATGTGCTGTAAATATTTGATGTGAGTTCTGAGATGTTTGTGAAGTTTCATATGATAAGGGTGGCTGACATTGTTGTAAAGTTTTTGAGGATGTATGCATGATTAAATGTGAGGCCGTTGGTATTTGTTGGCGTGGTCTGAAATTGAAACAAAGAGACGACTGTTGCGTGTGCGGGCTTTATATATATAATGCATGGTGGATTCAAGCTTTTTCTTTTATTATTTTTTATTTTCGTGACAGAGAGAAAGAGGAATGGGCTTTATAATCTTGGACCTCAATCACTCATGATCTCAAAAAATCTTACTAGCCGAAGTCTGAGTATACCCTGAAGAAAGGGTACAACAGCAAAGATCATGAAAAATAAGTACCTGACTACCTTAAGGGGTTTGAGGGAAAGGCGATGTCTGAGTACCTGTTAAGAATGAAAAGGCCAACTCCGATCCAAGAAAGAACACTACAATCCCAAAAGTCAGACTACATGTGTGAAAAATAAGTAGCTGACTATCTTAAGGAGTTTGAGGAAAGGGCAATGTCTGAGTACTTGTTAAGAATGAATAGGCCAACTCCGATCCAAGGAAGAAGACTATAATCCCAAAAGTCAGACTAGCTATATCTGATTGCTAATAAGGGAAAAAGAAACCAATTATGCCTAACAAGTCAGACACGTCTAACAAACAGGCTATGCCTGAGTTATCTTGGCTGTCCTATCTTTCTTGAGCGATGTAAGGTTTTGCATTTTAGAGATATGGTTGACAAAATTCGATCCAAACTGAGTGCTTGGAAAGCTAACTTGCTAGACTCTTTTTAATTAGGCACATTCTTACTTCTGTTCCTATTTATATTTTGCCTGTTCTTGAAGCCCCTAAGGTTGTTATCCAAAAATTGGAGTCCATTTTCATTGACTTCTTTTGGGGTTCCTTGAATCAGGCCCATCGCCACCATTGGATTTCTTGGAAAATCATTTCCAAACTTCTTGACGTTTGGGGGTTGGGAATTCGTGATCTTTCTGTGGTTATTAAAGCTCTTAGGATGAAAAGAATTTGGAACATCTTTTTTTTTGTAATTCTTCCTATGCTAGCCTTGGTTTTTTTTTTGAAATAAAAAGGAAAGCTATTGTATTACGATAGTAATCCAAGAAGGTATATCATTAAATCAAAAAAGAGGAATTACAGACCAGATCCCCACGTATGTATGAGGGACCAACATTCTCTTATAATATTTTCACAACACACCGGTCTCTCCTGAAAAAGTCTCGCATTTCTCACCTTCCACACACACCAAAGAATGACAGCCATATGTATATGTGGTTTTGCACTCACACCAAACCTGAGCCAGATGAAAACCCAAGTTGGCAGTGGCTCCTGGCAAGTCCTCCTCCATACAGCATCAGTGACCAGGTAAGAGGAGAAAATGTGATTAACATTGTCAGTGTGCATACTACATAAGTAACACTCATGGCAAGCAACTCCCATCCCTCTGTGTTGTAGATCACCTATAATCAGCCCCTCTCTCCTGCATCAATTCCTAGATCTTCAACAATGCTTCTCTGCGCCTCTGATGCCTCAAGATAGAAACAACATCACCATACTCCTTTAGCATCACTCTCATAGCCGATATTTTGGAAGCCAGCTTGAAGGTAACCGAGCCCTCAACCAATTGAGCCCTCCACCAACCTGCAAGCATTTCTCTGAAGCCCGGTTCCCTCAGCCATGACTTCCTGACTTTGAAATAGGGTCCAGCCAAAACCTGTTCCCCATTATCGCAGACCAGAGGAGTGTGATCAGAGAAGGGATGTTCGAGGCCATTGATAAAAGATAGCTGAAAAAGGTCCAGCAGCTCAGCATTGCCAATGAACCTATCAATTTTGGACATGAGACCATTACCATTTCTCCAAGTGAATTTAGAACCCGATGAAGGGAATTCACTCAATCCTAAAGCTTGGACCATCAACTGGAAGCTATTGGTTGCACTATCAACCACACCACTGGGCAGTCACTTCCCACCAACACACAATTGAAATCCCCTCCAACCAGTCAGCCAGCCCCATTCACATAGTCCGCAACCAAATTCCAATCCTCCCAGAGCTCATGTCTTCTGCTTGGATCACAAGGACCATACACACCAGTCACAAAAAAATCATTGTCCCCCTGGTCTCTTTTGAACCTGCAAGTCAGTAGGTGTCTAGCTAAAGAGGCCTCCACCAACCGCAACACATGCTTCTTCCACCGGATGGCAATACGCCTAGATCTGCCACTTGAATTGATCATCACAATGTCATTAGTGAAACCTGCTTTCAACTCTACCCAAGCCCTATCAAACTCACTATCAATATGTGTTTCTTGGAGGATGGCACAATCAATCTCCCATTCTCGCAAATATCTAAGCAAAGAAGCCCTTTGACTTCTATCACACAGCCCACACACATTCCAAGTAAGAATCCTCAGTTGGCCATCTGGTCAGTCCCCTTCTTCACAGCAGATACTTTGCTAACCTTCATCACAGCTACAATGGCACACTCGTCAACTTTTCGTAATGAACCATGTCTCCCTATGCTAGCCTTGTTAAAGATCCCTATGGTCACCTTTCGGCTTCTACGTTGCCTACCCGGTTCAAGCGGTTAAAGGATGAATTTACAAATATGAAACCTTATATCCACCACAAGAAAAGAGGGTTTTGGCGATGGTTTCCTACATATCCTCGCCGAATGTTGCATCGTTGTAAGGGGTTGGTGATAGTTAAAATCATATTTTGCCGCTTTTTCTCCCAGTGCTACGTCTGAGATCGCGACGATTTGCGGTAGTTTTAGATTGTCGTTATATGTATTTGGCGATAGTTATGTAAAAAGTTGTCACCAAATGTGGGAGGGGGAAATATTTAGCGTGGGAAAAAAAATTCATTTAGGGACGGTTTCCATATTTGAAAATGCCGTTGCCAAATGCCATAACTTTTCGCCAAAGGAGGTTGTGTGGGAAAATTATGACTTTTTGCGATGGGTCATAACCATCGCCAAAAGTTGTATTATCATTGCCAGTATTGAAGAGTTGGCAAGAGGAGAGTGAGTGACGCCAAAATTTGGCATTCGACGACAGTGCTATGTCTTTGTATTGTAATCAGCGACGGTTTTTAAGAAAACTGTCACCAAATATAAGGTGTTTTTTTTTAAATAAAATTATTAATTAGGGTTTATAGCTACACATACCTACCAAACCAAGATATAAAAGTAAATAAAACTACAATAAAAATGCAAATCATTTATATATAAAAAGAGTTCAACTATTACAAAAGATATATATGATATATATAAAACGCTGGGGCACCTATACCACCAGCTCCTAGTCCACCCTTATTATCATTGTCCCATCGTGGAGGTGAGTGAAACGTCGAATGGTTAGGTCTAGAACCTAGAAGGAATGCCATCATCTCCACCAACTGCTGGCTCTACCGCTCTAATAACTTGCCTATCACTCCACCCTGGCAATGGCTGCCTACAGTTGCGAGGTCATATCCTCCAATCACTTCTCCATCTCCACCTCTCGATATTCCATTGTCTCCATCTTCTTATTCAGATTCTCCACTTGGGTTGTTGACAACGATGATCCTTTTCTCGCATACTAGGAAGAGATAGTCATGCTCCTTCCCCCGTTACAAACAAAGCATTCATTCTCTGGAGGCATCATGGTCTTGAATGCCTCCTCTGGTGTCATTGGAGTTTCCTACGTGATGGTCGCAGAGTTCTTGTCCGTGACCTCAAGAGTGTTGGTGCTAGAGCACCACGATCATTTGTTTTGATGATAACAAAACACGTGTTATTTAACATTTGCAATTTGAGTCCTAGATTTCAGGTCAATTGCAAATGTCGACGTGTTTAGACGGAGTTCGAGCTCGCATCCAGGACGGATTGGAGGAGCTTGACGGAAAACAGAGGAGGTTCGCGTGGAGCGACAGATTGAAGATAGAAGGAAATGAAGAATAGGATAGATTTCCTTCTTTTGTACTTGTTGTATTTTTCATTTCTTTTGTTGCTCTTTATTTCCTTAGATATTTCATGTTAAAGAGCCTCAAAGAACCCTAACAGTAGTCCTAGGAACACCGGCACAACCCTAGGATACTTAGGTTTTCTGTAGAATACTTAGAAAACCAATATAGGGTTCAAACAGCACTTCCAGACGTCTAATTCCCAAATCAGACATCTGATAAAGAATTTTAAGACGTCTGACTGTTTTTTCAGACGTCTGATAACTGTTAGGCTGGACATAGTTAGTTCTGTCTGATGAAATCAGACGTCCAGACCTTATACCAGACGTCTTAGGAGACGTCTGATGACTTTGCCAGACGTCCAATTAGTGGACCGTTGGCTGGCTTAAGAAACACTCAAGATTATGACCGTTAGAGCCTTATCAAACGTCCATAGGACTTTCCAGACGTCTGATAAATGACCGTTTTGCCTCGGCTGACCCAAAATCTCTTCTCAGAGATTTTCTAGCCGTTGCAACGTTTGGAAATCAATTCCCACAGTAAAAGTAGGTTTCCAGACGTCCAGACATAGTGCCAGACGTCCTGTATGTCGTCTGATGGACTTGCACAAAAACCCTGTTTAGATCTGATTCAAGTCAGGGAGAAACCCGCATAGAATCAGATGTCTGACCTTGAAATCAGACGTCTTAAAGTGGCCTTCCAGACGTCTGATGCCAGAGTTAGACGTCTGATAACCCTGTCAAATGCAATCATTGTCCTGATTTCGGCCTGATTCTCTTGGGCTTTGCACCCAACGGCTATGGAAGCTTTTCCAAGCCTTCCAAAGCCTTCCTAAGGCCTCTATAAATAGAGGGGAACCTTTGTAACACAAACACACATATACACACTAAGACACACACCTTGCAATACACTTTCAAACCTTTTGTGTCCAAAGAAAAGACTCTCTTGCTCTCCAAGCTCAAGCTCCATTTTCTTGAGAGCATTCAACCGTTGCGCACCCGCTCTCCCGGCGTTGTTAACGAGAGCGACGTAGCGCCATCGCGTGGCACACGCACCACGTCATCGTCGACGCACTCCTTGCAAAGGGGAGTTTCCTATTTCCTATAGAAGCTAGGTTTAATTATTTTGTTGGCTCTATAGGACTATTGTTTCTTTTATCTTTGTCTTTTGGTTGGGTATTCGCTTTGCGAATTCCCGTCTCCTTCGTGGGACAAAATCCTTCTCGTGGAGAGAAGGGGTTGAGGAACGCTACCCTCGTACTTGTAGCGTGGTTGTACTGAGGTTGAATCACCCTCGTTTAAAGTGATTCGTTTAGTGGATTTTGATCAACTTGGTTGATCGAAAAATCCTACCTCGAGAGGGTTAGGTGGTGGTTTTCACCCGGTTTGGGTTTCCACCTAAAAATACCTGTGTACATTGTGCGATTGATTTTTGTGAGATTGCTTTATATTTTTATTTCCTCATATTTTTACATCACCCCTCCTAGTAGGGAACTTTCATTTGGTATCAGAGCAGGTCTTGCTGTTTCGGCGTAACAACCCGGCAAGAGATCAAATGGAGGGAAGCACATCAGCGATCAAAATTTCCGAGGGGCAGTCCACAACTCGTCCGCCCTACTTTGACGGGAACAACTACAGCTACTGGAAGCTGAGGATGAAGACGTGGCTCCAAGCCACTGAATTCGAGGTATGGGGATGTTGCGAAACCCCATACGAGATCCCGAGGCGACCCCAAGGAGGCTACTCGCAGGTGCAGATTCTAGAGCTCTCACTCAATACAAAGGCAATGAATGCCTTGTACTGCGCGTTGAGTCCGAAAGAATTCGAACGAATCCAAGAGTGCACCACCTCTCACGAGATATGGAGGAGGTTGGAAGGCACTCATGAGGTGACGAGTTCGGAAGAAGATCTCGGAGAGAAGGAAACCACGTGCCTTGGTTTCATGGCAATCGGAGAAAGCGACATCGACAGCGAAAGCGACTCCGACAATGAGGTAAACCTGGATTTACAAGATGCTTTTAATGAGCTTTTTGAAGTTAGTAAATCACTTAGAATCGAAAACAAAAGCATTAAAAAGAATCTTAGTTTTCTTAGAAATGAAAATGATAGGTTAGAAATAAAACTTAAGGATCTAGAAGCTAGTCCTAAAAATGATAACCTATTATTAGAAAATCAAAACCTCATCAATGAAAATAATAAATTGATTGAGGAAAATAATAGTCTAAAGTTAGAAATTTTTGATTTAAAGACTAAGATGCAAATTATAGAAAGAGAAATTGCATGTCTTAGGGAAAATTCTAACAAATTAATCAACAAAGTAGATAAGTTTTATAGCCCTAAGGTTGAGAAAGGATCTCCGTCAAGGAGACCCACTAACAAATCCGGATCCAAGCTTACTTGGATACCGAAGAAAAATTTGGAATCTTATTTTGTAGGATTCAGGGATAACTACAATACACAGGACTGGACCTACAAACTCAAGGCTGGTCAACTCGAGTTAGGAGAACTAAGGAGTAGACCAAGGAGGAGAACAAGAAGACCGACGAGACGGCGAACAAACGACGGACCCGCCGCACGTCGACCACCAGATTGGAGACCGGCGCCGATGCCCGGGCCTCCAAGCTACGGATGGGAGCCCCATCCGATGTGGCATCCACCACCACCATTCGGGCCATTTTATTGGCCATGGTAGGTGAGGTAAAACCCTTTACCCTATCTTTTTATCATAAGCATTTAGATAGGGGGAGTTAAAAAAGGATGAGCTAATTGTCAATTTTTAAGGGGGAGATATAAGGTAGCTAAATTTCCTTTAGAAAGGGGGAGAAAAATAATAGCTATCGCATTGTTACAAAAAGGGGGAGGACATTACCTTTGTTAAAATAAATTCATAGGAGAGCATGTTTTAAGGGGGAGTTATAGGAAATGTAAAACCAATCAAACCTTTTTGATAATGTCAAAAAGGGGGAGAATTTTTATGCATTATTATTTACGGTTTTGTCATCATCAAAAAGGGGGAGATTGTTGGTGCTAGAGCACCACGATCATTTGTTTTGATGATAACAAAACACGTGTTATTTAACATTTGCAATTTGAGTCCTAGATTTCAGGTCAATTGCAAATGTCGACGTGTTTAGACGGAGTTCGAGCTCGCATCCAGGACGGATTGGAGGAGCTTGACGGAAAACAGAGGAGGTTCGCGTGGAGCGACAGATTGAAGATAGAAGGAAATGAAGAATAGGATAGATTTCCTTCTTTTGTACTTGTTGTATTTTTCATTTCTTTTGTTGCTCTTTATTTCCTTAGATATTTCATGTTAAAGAGCCTCAAAGAACCCTAACAGTAGTCCTAGGAACACCGGCACAACCCTAGGATACTTAGGTTTTCTGTAGAATACTTAGAAAACCAATATAGGGTTCAAACAGCACTTCCAGACATCTAATTCCCAAATCAGACGTCTGATAAAGAATTTTAAGACGTCTGACTATTTTTTCAGACGTCTGATAACTGTTAGGCTGGACATAGTTAGTTCTGTCTGATGAAATCAGACGTCCAGACCTTATACCAGACGTCTTAGGAGACGTCTGATGACTTTGCCAGACGTCCAATTAGTGGACCGTTGGCTGGCTTAGAAAACACTCAAGATTATGACCGTTAGAGCCTTATCAGACGTCCATAGGACTTTCCAGACGTCTGATAAATGACCGTTTTGCCTCGGCTGACCCAAATCTCTTCTCAGAGATTTTCTAGCCGTTGCAACGTTTGGAAATCAATTCCCACAGTAAAAGTAGGTTTCCAGACGTCCAGACATAGTGCCAGACGTCCTGTATGTCGTCTGATGGACTTGCACAAAAACCCTGTTTAGATCTGATTCAAGTCAGGGAGAAACCCGCATAGAATCAGACGTCTGACCTTGAAATCAAACGTCTTAAAGTGGCCTTCCAGACGTCTGATGCCAGAGTTAGACGTCTGATAACCCTGTCAAATGCAATCATTGTCCTGATTTCGGCCTGATTCTCTTGGGCTTTGCACCCAACGGCTATGGAAGCTTTTCCAAGCCTTCCAAAGCCTTCCTAAGGCCTCTATAAATAGAGGGGAACCTTTGTAACACAAACACACATATACACACTAAGACACACACCTTGCAATACACTTTCAAACCTTTTGTGTCCAAAGAAAAGACTCTCTTGCTCTCCAAGCTCAAGCTCCATTTTCTTGAGAGCATTCAACCGTTGCGCACCCGCTCTCCCGGCGTTGTTAACGAGAGCGACGTAGCGCCATCGCGTGGCACACGCACCGCGTCATCGTCGACGCACTCCTTACAAAGGGGAGTTTCCTATTTCCTATAGAAGCTAGGTTTAATTATTTTGTTGGCTCTATAGGACTATTGTTTCTTTTATCTTTGTCTTTTGGTTGGGTATTCGCTTTGCGAATTCCCGTCTCCTTCGTGGGACAAAATCCTTCTCGTGGAGAGAAGGGGTTGAGGAACGCTACTGATGAGAACCTCATCATGAGCCATAACTAGCTCATTTTGACCCAATACAAAGGATAAAAGCTCCTACATATCTCAAGGAAAGGCTTAACTCAGAGAATTCTGAGTTTGAGAAGAAAACCAGTCATAAGGGGTAAAAGTACAATTTTACCAGTATAATCTGCATACAGGGTAATTCAGGGCCCAAACACAGGTCAGAACAGCTTAATAAGAATAAAAGTGGGACGAGATGATCTAGCAAGGGCTACAGCACTTTCAAGGAACCAAATGATAATCGGTAACCCTAAAACAACCCACTTCAATTCACAAGGTTCGAGGCAAAGTAAAAATAGAATAAACCCTCTAAAATTCATAGAAAAATAATCTCTAGGGTTTAGAACCTTCAATTTGGCCTTTAGAACCCATTTTGACCTACATTGAGAACCATGCCCAATTAATAACTTAATTTGGGTTTTTGCGCAAATTGACCGGTCAAACAAGGTTTAATATGAAAATAAAATTCACCATCAGATTCCTTAGGTCCTAATTAGTCATGTATAAAAACTTGAGCCTAAGAAGAAACCTCCTTGACCGACTTTACACTTTGGTCCTCATATATTTACTCTTTGGCCCTCAACTTTTGAACCCTCGCATTTAGGCCCCTAACTCTCCTTCGTTCTTTGCAACCAGGTCCCTCCTGCAAAACCCTGCCAGCACCATGCTCCGGCGACCTTGCGCGGAGCATGGCGCCGCGCAGGGTAAGGTGGAGGACCTGGCATGTGTACCGGAGGGTGCCCTGCGTCGTCAGCCGTCGCAGGAGCACCCCCATGGTCCTTGCAGCCCCCCCTACCGGCCGTGCGAACGCACGGACGGTATGGGTTCGAATTCCAACCATGCTCCGGCGAGGGAGACACGTCGTCTCCCTCCGCCTTCCTCCCTGCTTCAACCCTATAAATACCCCCCGCCGCTCCACCGACCAAGGCAGCCTGGATCTGACGGAGAAAACCCCCAGCTTTCGTCTCTTCTTCTCCGGCAGACGCTCACCAGCTCCGGCGACTTCCTCTCCCTCCACCTCTTCGCTCTGCCGCACTACCAGCAGCAGAGACCTCCTCCCCTGCTCTTCCCGCGCCACGCCGCACCCAGCTGGCGCCTCTCCAGCCTTCTGCTCGCCGCCGCCCCTCTCCCTGAGCATCATCTTCTCCGGCGACAGTCGATACGACTGTCGCCCTGTTCCTCCCCCTTCGTCCCTGCAGTTAAGTTAGACTTACTCCCCTTCTCCTCCTCTTTCTTTCCCCGCTTTCGATTTAGCCAATTAAGCCCTCTACCGACCCTGTTCACCCTCATCCTCTCCGCCTCCGACCACCCTCCGGCGAGCCGCTCCCATCACCTCAGCGACCCACACGGCTCGCCGACCACCGCAGAACTTCCGCCTCCTCACCCTGATCCTCTTCCGCCCCTCCACTTCCCACCAAACACCCTCTGCAGACCCACCGAACACACCCACTCCCTCGCTCACAGTCTGACCTAGGACGACCTAACAGCTCCATCTCGCCCCCTGCAGACCACCTGACCACCTTCGCCGTGCCACGGCGAAGGTCCCCCGCCTGTCTGATTTGGCCGAGAGGCCGTGCCATTGGTTTCAGGTTCCAGGCCTCGACCGCCATTGGCGAGGAAGCTCGAAGCCTGCTCGAGGTTGCTCCAAGCCGAGATATCCCAGATTGAATAGCCACGGCCAGCGCGGAAGAGTCTCACGCACACACCCTGGCCCTCGATTGGAGCTGTACGCCTCAACAGCCGATGCAATTGGGAGCACCATCCCTGCTGCAGGAGTGAGAGAAACGGGTGCGCGGATAGTCCCACCTCGGAACCTTCTGAAGCCACGCACCCACATAAATTGAAAAACTGCCATACGCTGGTTGCCTCAGTTACCACGGGGTGAGGTCCCTCTCACCCGACCCGACCCGACTCGGCCTCGTCCGTGACCACGCTCCGCGGACCTGGCCCGACCCGATTAGACTGACCTGCACTCCTCGCCCACCACGCACGCCGGTGGGCCTGGACCCGGGCCTGACCCGAACCCGATTACCCGATAGCGCTCTGGGAGAGCTTCCGAGGAGTGATTTCAGAGAGAGAGATACGCGGGGGAGGGGGGTAGAGTAGGTTTTTGTCTTGACGAATAAACTCTGAAGTGTGCAGGAATGAAGAAGAAGCAGACCCGCTGAAGAAGAAGGAGCTGCTGCACTGTAGCGAAGGCATTGTTAAGTCGTCTCAGCACCGGGGCAGACGACGGAAGGACAGCAGCCAAAGAAGAAGAAGACCCGCTGAAGAAGAAGGAAGAGCAACGGCCATCGCGAGAGAAGAAAAAGAGAAGTCAAGGCAGGTGAAGACAAAGAAGAAGAAGGAATGAAGAGAAGCAAGAAGCAAGAAAAGAAGAAGATGATCTGACGAAAAAGAAAGAAAGGAAACAAGAAGAAGAGCACGAGGGAAAATCTGAAGAAAGAAGAAGAAGAAGAAGAAGAAGAACAGGAAGAACCAAAGACAAATCTGAAGAAAGAAGAAGAAGAAGAAGAAGAAGAAGAACAGGAAGAACCAAAGACAAAGAGGAAGAAAGAAGAAAAGAAGAAGAAGCCAATTTTTCATCTCTCTCTCTCTCTCTCTCTTTATTTTTGTAATAGAACTTGTATATCTCTAGAATACAACTTGCTCCCTGAGTTCGACCTCGGGAACTCTTTCAGTTTTCCGAGTAATAAAAATTTTATATGAAACGTTGGTGACAACCGGCTTTACTACAACGATATAACACAAACCGGTCACTGAAACCGACGCCCTCACCATTTTGGCGCCGTTGCCGGGGAGCAACGGCTATTCTAGAGGTAAACATTCCTGTATTCTTTTATTTCTGATAAACTCCTCTCTTTTGTGCAGCTACAGGAACTCAAGAAGACAAGCAACCACACCAAAGACAGGTAAATTTTTCCTCTCACTATTAACCCCTACACTCTAAAGAGGAAGAAAAGAAAAGAACAAGCAACATAGGGCTAACCTGTCTTCCATATTTAGTAACCATAAAAGTTGCATGTTTTCAACTCATTATTTCTGCACACTATTAAGGGTATTTAAGGGCTAACACATTCTTGCTTGAGCCCTAATTACCCAACAAAGAATTAACTGGACCAAGTAGAGCCAACCTAGGATCCAACACTAGGGATTTAGAGACACACTCCTTAAGCAAGAATTGAGAAAACCAAATGAAGTGTGCCCAAGCCCTTGTCTGAAAATACCTATTCAAAGAAAATCTAAAACAATTGGCTCTCTCTAAACACTTGAACCCTAAAAGACAGGACCTAAAAGCTCTCAAAGAAAACAAGAGGTAAAGTTGACCCCATGGGTCAACCAACCTTAAATTAGGTCACTCTTTGCACTTAAAAGACTAAAGTTCAAGTGAAACCTTAAGTACCCTGATCTTAAAATTGGTAGACTTAAGAGGTCAAGATCCCCATTCTGGTCTACCTGGAACCGCAGTGACAAGAGAGGTCGGGTGGGGGAAACCCTGTAACCCGTGGGGACGCTCTACCGTGTAGGGGTCTTCGCGGGACTCTCCCTCTCTGGCTGCCCAGGTAATTCTCAGGTGGACGATCTTTCTGATCAAGGGGTCCATCTGCCCCGAACCTCTATAGTCACCCAACAATTTTTGGGTGTCTTGATTGGGTCCAGCACCTGCTTATCTCATCCAGCCCTTCAGTATTTTTCAGGAGGTCCTTGAAACCTCCAATAGAAGTTCACTCTTCCCGAGGCTAAGCCTCGGCTCCTTTGTTTTTGCAGAAATCATTCACATAGCCCCTCTTTCCTCTGATTCTGAACAAAATCCCCTTCTTCCATCTTGATTCAAACTTTGATTCCACCACCTGATCCAATTATGCAGCCTAATTACCTAGCAAGACTACCATTCAAGAAACCTGAATATCGGAGATCTATGAAAGATAAAATGATCGAGAATGCCATAAGATTCTATGAAAAAGAAGAAAAAACCTCAACACCAAGAGGAGATATTCAGGTTGATGTCCCAACAACCACATCCTTCATCATAAACTGTGCCCAAATTCTATTAACTGGAATTTCAAAAGGATCAACCCGAGATATGCTCATGACAGGATACATTGAGATGGAAAAATTACACCAATCTGAATACCTTCAATGCTTGACAAATCCTGTACTTTGGGAACAACACCAAGATGCCCTTATAAAACGGGTAGAAATGATGAAATCAGTAGAACAAATTATCAACCAGAAATACCCGTATAAACCAGAAACAGAGGATGAACCATCTTGGAACAGTATTAAGGAACAATTCAGTTTCCCAGATCTCGGGATTGAGGCACAAAGTGGTTGTAAAATCCCAACCCAGATAGAAGACAATGTTGAATTAGGTTGGGATATTGCAGGAGAACACAATGCTGAGCCAACCCTAGGCCATGAATCACCAAGCTTAGAACTCCAAGACTCCTGCAATGACAAGATTAGAATTGAACCTCTGGAGGGTATAAATTCCGCCCCTTGTTTTGATAAGGTAACCCTCGAAGGTTATTCAGACTTAGGTTCTAATAATTCTACCCACATCCTAAGCCTAGAACCTAGATCTGAAACTTATTGGGAAGATTATGAGGCCCTTTATGAGGAAGATCAAATTTTTACAGGATATGATTCCGGGCCTCTATTTAATGAGTATCCCTCTCCAACATCCTCAGGAAATCTGATCGATTTCTCAGAAAACATGCCAATTTATGATACAGAAACTGAGGAGTTGGATGAGCAAGGTTTTAATAGGGTCTATCCTACCAGCTTAGAGCTTGAACAGAACATCTTTTTGAGCCCAGAAGTGATATATAGGCTAGAACCCAATCAGGCTGCTGATTCCACATCTGATGATTTCTGCTGTGGTGGAATTCATGATCATTTTCGCCAACTCTCCGACAATTTCAGATCTGACTATAATTGCGGAGAGATTCCCCTTCCTGAACACGCCAGGCCTATCTACGACCTCAGTTCACATGACTCTGATTCTGACTCTGACTCTGAGGTCCTGATTCCCGAGATCACCGATAACACAGAATCATTCCTTTTCGATCCTCAGGAACCAAAAACAGAAAATGCCAAGAGTGATTGCAACCCAGAATCCAAATTTTTTCTCGAATCCGATTTCTTTCATCCTACAAACACTCTTCCGGCATTTGATAGTTACCCAGAGGACTCTCTACAGAAAATCACCTATCATCTGTTTCTAGAAGAGCCCTCGTACACAATGGCCACCTCATCCGCACACACAGAACGGATCAAAACCTCTTCCAAACCCCGACCCGCAACCGGACTCAATTTCTATGCTGATTCACCTCTCACCGAGCCGATTGCATTTCCACATCGGGTTTCGAACATTGATCAGACTACATACCATGCTCTATCATTCTCTGATCACCCCTGTAGGGTTCCTGCATCAACCACTGATTATCCTACGGGTCCCTACTCTAACCAGGCTGATTCGGCACAGCCAAACCCTGCGTTTACACTTCCACATCCATCTGAGCTTCATAATTTCTGGTGGGCTCCACACCTTTTTATCCACATCTATCAACCCACCAGATTGATTGGGTTTGGGCTGCATCATCAGCCTGTTGATCTGAACAAGCACCTGGTTGGACCAACCAGGCTCTTAATCAAAGTGCTTGTCTTACAAAACTCTGCTGAGTTGACCATCCCCTCTCCATCGCATTTCCCGCTTGGCTGAAGGCATCAAATTTAGCGCTCAACGGGAGGCAGCCCGTCATTCTCTTTGAAAACCTGAAACTTGTTCTGACAGCTTTTTGCACTTGAAGTTCACACTTTAGGACAGCCGACTCCACCTCAGGTGCTTGCATCTGAGATTAGAAATCGTCCGCAACAGTCACCCCGACCCATTCACTCATCAAAACAGCTATCCTAATGTATGAACTTAGTCGAATAGAAACCCCTAGGTTACAATGAGGACATTGCAAATCTTAGGCATGGGGGGGTATGAAAGTGCAAAAACTCGTAAGAAAAGGTTTCAAACAAAAAAATTCACATATGCCAAAAATACCATAAAAATTAAAAAATTTTCGAAAAAGAATAAGAGGAAAAGAGGAGAAGGAAAATTTTGTGAAGGAGAGAAGAAACAAAATGAAAAAGGAGCACAAAATTATAAGAAAAGTTGATAGTCATTAGTAAGGAACTAAGGAATTAACCTAAGTTCTAGACCTCATTCAAGAAAATAACTGAAAAGTGCACAATAAGATTAGTAAGAATGCAAACCTTAGGCATTCTTGAATAGACTCTTAGTACTCATTAAGATCTGGACACTCCTCAAGAGGTTGAGGAAAATGAAAAGCTGAAGTATTAGGTCTAAGGCTTAGGGAGTATTCGGCCTCGTTAACTAATTTTTGGTTTACGGGACTCAGTAACCTAAGCACCCTAATCTCACACACAGCCTGGTTCAGTAAGCGTAAAAATCAGAATCACGCAGAAGCGTCGCAAAAATCTGAAAAGAACACCTAGAATAGGAATGGCCGATCAACACAAGTTGATTTGGACGAGTTCCCAGCGCAGAGAGGCGGAAAATCCCCTCGAAGATGCGTAACAAAATATCATCTCCTCGGTGCTTGTCTCTTAGGATATTTACATATCCTACGGGGGGCATGTAAGCACTCTGCTGGTTCAGATTCCATGGATGGCATTATCTCGAAGTGTCAATTGCCAGGGTCTGGATTCGGCCACGGAATACCATGGATGGGATTATCTCGAAATCTCAATAGCCAGGGTTCCGGGGGTTGCCATGGGCGGTGCTATCTCGAAGCATCGATCGCCAGGAACCCTTGAGGATTGATGGGAGCAAGGAATCTGATACAGACCGTGTTGAAAAGCCAACCCTAGACTAGAACTAAAAAGAAAAAGAGAGAGAAAACTCTCCAAACAGAAAAAACTTTCTATCTCTCTCTTACAAAACGCACTGCAAACTGGGCCAGGGCTAAAATCATTTCAAGCACGGGTGCTTTAACCACGAAGTCCAATAAACCTTAGGTTAGTTCTTGCGGGCCTTAAAAACCTTTGCTAAAAGACTGAGGCTAAGGCTAGACAGATTTGGATCTTGATTGGTACTAGAGTATCTTTTAGGCCTATGGTCAGCATTCTAACCTAATCTATGCTTAAATAAAAAGGCACTTATCTAAAACCATTGAAAACTTCATGGTCTAGAACAAGGGTTGAAACCTTAAGTTTTTTGCTAAGGGACTAGCAAAAGCTAGGCATGGGGGTATGATGAGAACCTCATCATGAGCCATAACTAGCTCATTTTGACCCAATACAAAGGATAAAAGCTCCTACATATCTCAAGGAAAGGCTTAACTCAGAGAATTCTGAGTTTGAGAAGAAAACCAGTCATAAGGGGTAAAAGTACAATTTTACCAGTATAATCTGCATACAGGGTAATTCAGGGCCCAAACACAGGTCAGAACAGCTTAATAAGAATAAAAGTGGGACGAGATGATCTAGCAAGGGCTACAGCACTTTCAAGGAACCAAATGATAATCGGTAACCCTAAAACAACCCACTTCAATTCACAAGGTTCGAGGCAAAGTAAAAATAGAATAAACCCTCTAAAATTCATAGAAAAATAATCTCTAGGGTTTAGAACCTTCAATTTGGCCTTTAGAACCCATTTTGACCTACATTGAGAACCATGCCCAATTAATAACTTAATTTGGGTTTTTGCGCAAATTGACCGGTCAAACAAGGTTTAATATGAAAATAAAATTCACCATCAGATTCCTTAGGTCCTAATTAGTCATGTATAAAAACTTGAGCCTAAGAAGAAACCTCCTTGACCGACTTTACACTTTGGTCCTCATATATTTACTCTTTGGCCCTCAACTTTTGAACCCTCGCATTTAGGCCCCTAACTCTCCTTCGTTCTTTGCAACCAGGTCCCTCCTGCAAAACCCTGCCAGCACCATGCTCCGGCGACCTTGCGCGGAGCATGGCGCCGCGCAGGGTAAGGTGGAGGACCTGGCATGTGTACCGGAGGGTGCCCTGCGTCGTCAGCCGTCGCAGGAGCACCCCCATGGTCCTTGCAGCCCCCCCTACCGGCCGTGCGAACGCACGGACGGTATGGGTTCGAATTCCAACCATGCTCCGGCGAGGGAGACACGTCGTCTCCCTCCGCCTTCCTCCCTGCTTCAACCCTATAAATACCCCCCGCCGCTCCACCGACCAAGGCAGCCTGGATCTGACGGAGAAAACCCCCAGCTTTCGTCTCTTCTTCTCCGGCAGACGCTCACCAGCTCCGGCGACTTCCTCTCCCTCCACCTCTTCGCTCTGCCGCACTACCAGCAGCAGAGACCTCCTCCCCTGCTCTTCCCGCGCCACGCCGCACCCAGCTGGCGCCTCTCCAGCCTTCTGCTCGCCGCCGCCCCTCTCCCTGAGCATCATCTTCTCCGGCGACAGTCGATACGACTGTCGCCCTGTTCCTCCCCCTTCGTCCCTGCAGTTAAGTTAGACTTACTCCCCTTCTCCTCCTCTTTCTTTCCCCGCTTTCGATTTAGCCAATTAAGCCCTCTACCGACCCTGTTCACCCTCATCCTCTCCGCCTCCGACCACCCTCCGGCGAGCCGCTCCCATCACCTCAGCGACCCACACGGCTCGCCGACCACCGCAGAACTTCCGCCTCCTCACCCTGATCCTCTTCCGCCCCTCCACTTCCCACCAAACACCCTCTGCAGACCCACCGAACACACCCACTCCCTCGCTCACAGTCTGACCTAGGACGACCTAACAGCTCCATCTCGCCCCCTGCAGACCACCTGACCACCTTCGCCGTGCCACGGCGAAGGTCCCCCGCCTGTCTGATTTGGCCGAGAGGCCGTGCCATTGGTTTCAGGTTCCAGGCCTCGACCGCCATTGGCGAGGAAGCTCGAAGCCTGCTCGAGGTTGCTCCAAGCCGAGATATCCCAGATTGAATAGCCACGGCCAGCGCGGAAGAGTCTCACGCACACACCCTGGCCCTCGATTGGAGCTGTACGCCTCAACAGCCGATGCAATTGGGAGCACCATCCCTGCTGCAGGAGTGAGAGAAACGGGTGCGCGGATAGTCCCACCTCGGAACCTTCTGAAGCCACGCACCCACATAAATTGAAAAACTGCCATACGCTGGTTGCCTCAGTTACCACGGGGTGAGGTCCCTCTCACCCGACCCGACCCGACTCGGCCTCGTCCGTGACCACGCTCCGCGGACCTGGCCCGACCCGATTAGACTGACCTGCACTCCTCGCCCACCACGCACGCCGGTGGGCCTGGACCCGGGCCTGACCCGAACCCGATTACCCGATAGCGCTCTGGGAGAGCTTCCGAGGAGTGATTTCAGAGAGAGAGATACGCGGGGGAGGGGGGTAGAGTAGGTTTTTGTCTTGACGAATAAACTCTGAAGTGTGCAGGAATGAAGAAGAAGCAGACCCGCTGAAGAAGAAGGAGCTGCTGCACTGTAGCGAAGGCATTGTTAAGTCGTCTCAGCACCGGGGCAGACGACGGAAGGACAGCAGCCAAAGAAGAAGAAGACCCGCTGAAGAAGAAGGAAGAGCAACGGCCATCGCGAGAGAAGAAAAAGAGAAGTCAAGGCAGGTGAAGACAAAGAAGAAGAAGGAATGAAGAGAAGCAAGAAGCAAGAAAAGAAGAAGATGATCTGACGAAAAAGAAAGAAAGGAAACAAGAAGAAGAGCACGAGGGAAAATCTGAAGAAAGAAGAAGAAGAAGAAGAAGAAGAACAGGAAGAACCAAAGACAAATCTGAAGAAAGAAGAAGAAGAAGAAGAAGAAGAAGAAGAACAGGAAGAACCAAAGACAAAGAGGAAGAAAGAAGAAAAGAAGAAGAAGCCAATTTTTCATCTCTCTCTCTCTCTCTCTCTTTATTTTTGTAATAGAACTTGTATATCTCTAGAATACAACTTGCTCCCTGAGTTCGACCTCGGGAACTCTTTCAGTTTTCCGAGTAATAAAAATTTTATATGAAACGTTGGTGACAACCGGCTTTACTACAACGATATAACACAAACCGGTCACTGAAACCGACGCCCTCACCAGCTACCCTCGTACTTGTAGCGTGGTTGTACTGAGGTTGAATCACCCTCGTTTAAAGTGATTCGTTTAGTGGATTTTGATCAACTTGGTTGATCGGAAAATCCTAACTCGAGAGGGTTAGGTGGTGGTTTTCACCCGGTTTGGGTTTCCACCTAAAAATACCTGTGTGCATTGTGCGATTGATTTTTGTGAGATTGCTTTATATTTTTATTTCCGCATATTTTTACGTCACCCCTCCTAGTAGGGAACTTTCAAAAAGGATGGACCAAGTCCAACATACTGGTTTATAAATACATTTGTAATTATTTCAATATGTAAATTAGTGTAGTAAATTAGTAGTATAAAAGTTCATGATACTTACATATCTCTCCTGATATGTCTCATGAATCCATGTACGAGGGCTATCGAGTGTCTACTTACTGTAAGTGTGCTCATAAACTCCCACACAATCTAGTTCAGCACCCTCATGCCCATTAGCTTTAAAATTTAATAAAGGATAAAATATTAGCTTACGTAAATACTTATTCGACCCAAGCAGTGGATCTGTAGTGGAGCTTGGACCTTGTTAGCTTTATTTTATTTATCTTGCTCCTACAAGAAATTATTAAGATTAAATAATAATATAATAATTCAAAGTAACCGATATAAACAAATAATTATTTACCTCTATAGTTGGTGCACTCCAATGCTCGCACGCCTCCCTACAAATGTCAGGTGTAACTATTGGAAACACATTTCTTAATGCCTCCTCAAATGGCCTATTTCTGAAGTGCTAAAATATTTATATAAATTGTTACCAATTTTTTAAAGAAATATTGTAACTATTGTATTTTTAAATCATTAAAATTCTTACCGCAATCTTCACCACCTCCCTCTAACCATGGTGGATCTTTCCTACATGCTTTAGAATATACTTGGGCACGTTCAGATCGGACTCCCAATCAAGTATCCCCTACAATTATAAAATAATTATAAATCTTATATAAATAAATTTTAATTAAGATTTGTGAAGTGGATAGTGGAAATGCATTTACTTGTTGCTCGCAAATAAGTACCACCTTCGAGTCCTTTGACACTTTCCTTCAGTTGATGCATGAAAGAGGCACTATAGACTTTGTAATCGTTGCCAGTCGATTAGTGAACTTCGGGTAATTGGTGGGACTCGAATAGGTTGTGTTAATATGGTGAAATTATCGTTAAGGTTATTATAGTGGGTTAACCTAAATCGATCCTAACCAGCTTCACAAAATTTTTAACCTGGTCTACTTGATTTTATCTTGGTCGCTTTTAGGCCCAGGGTCGATCTCAGGGAGGTGGAAATTAAAGGTCAAGGAGTTTCTACGCCTTTTCTAAAATGTATCTCTTCCTTGCATTTATTATGTTTTTGGTTTTTTTACTATTTAAGATTTTTTGTTGTTGATAATGTTGTCCTTGAGGTACATCCTCAAAATCAAGTCCTTGGCCTTGAGTCAAATGGTTCTTGGCTTGTTGCCAACTTGGGGTTTCCAAAAATTGATCTTGTTATTCACAATACCGAGTACCTGCAAGACAAGAATTATCTTTCCTCTTTTACTCTTTTTTTTATCTTTTTAATAGCAAGAAATAAAAGATAACTGAAAAATAAGGCAGGTTGCTAGAAAAGAAAGAAATACTTAGCTTAGTATATGTATAGATATATAGTAGATACAGTATCTATATATGTATATATTATATATAGGGGTGGAGGTGGAAGTGGAAATGGAGTGTAGTACAGTGTCAAGTTGGTCTACGTCTAGCAAGACGCAACCAACAAGACGAAGTGCTACGTGGAGTGTGAGCGGATGTGTGGGAGTGTGTGTGTAAACTCTTGCTTTGCGTGGATATCGGAGAATATCAGCAAATGGTGCAGATATTCCCACGATATGATGAGTGGTGGAAGGACTAGTGCATGGAAATATGGGTAGTGAATTGTATATATGGATATGGGTAGGTGGATATATATGTAAACATATATAAATAATTATATATGTATGTATATATATATATGTAGTTGTATATGTATATAGATATGTATATGTATATATGTATATATATGTATTTGTATATGTGTGTATATATATATATATACATATTTATGTATATAGGTGAGTGGATATATAAATATATATGTGTGTATATATGAGTGTATAAGGGTGTGTGTGAGTGTACAAGTGTGTGTGTGTGTGCACTAACGGAAGAAGGGAGCGCAGCAGATAAGTCGTCTGCTACGTCGCCTCATCGTCTGGTGTGCACAATGCATTGATGCAATGGCGTAGAAGTGAGCGCGCGTGGTGCGCTGGGAGCGTAGCGCTCTCTTCGTGCATGGTTGCACTGGTGCGATTAGGCGTGGCACAGCGCACTGCGCAGCGCTGTTGGTAGAAGCGGGCGCGGACGAGTGCGGGCGAGTGCGGGCGACCGGCTGGAGCGGGTAGTGCCGAAGAGAGAGTGCGATGCCACCAGCTAAGTGAGAAGCAAGTCGGTGGCTATAGTGTCGCGTAGACCGCACACTACAGTGCTTTACAGTGCGCGCGTGGTCTGGCGACCGATAGCGGCTGATTTTGCATGCACGGGTGCGTTGTGAAGTGCCCGCGTGCACGGAAAGAAGATGCGCACGTCCTGTAGGTGCGCGCGCGGTGGCCGACGGTGGCTTGTAGGCAGGCGTGTGGCTTCTTGAGCTTCTGAGCTTTGAGAGCTTGAAGCTCTGGCAATGGCAAAGAAGACGACGGCAGTAAAAACGAAAGGTGAATCCACTATGCCCACCTGCTCACGAAAGAGCTAGGCGGTGGTGGAACTCACAGTGGTGGTTGTGGGACCACTGTGGGTTTTCTCCTGCACATAGTGTGCTTCTTCTTAGTGAGAAGAGATACTGTGTATGGAGAGGGAGAGGGGAGGAGGTTGGCCCAGGGTGACGGTGGAGCTGAAGGTGTCTGAAGGTGTATGAAAGGGCCTGCCCACACAAGGGAGAGAGAAAGGGGTTATAAAGAGGCAAGGGCATGCCACAGCCATGCTGCTGGCAGCGCACCTCCTGCCATGCTGTTAGCAGGAGGTGAGGCGTGAAGAGGCGCACATGCCCCATGCCCTGTGGCTGTGCGAGAGAAGAATTCAAAGTAAATAAAAAATGAAAATTGTGAAATTGCAATGTCGCACTCGGTGAAGATGTTAATTAATAGATGGCCAATTATTCACACTCTCCTCCCCTCTTTAAAAATGCATGTAGGTGTCTATTTACAAATGCAACTACAGCTATATAAAATGCAGTGGCAGTGCTAGGAAATAACACAAGATGGCATATTTACTAATGTATTTTTGCTGTGCAAACAGTAATTCTTTGCTTCCCCAAAGGATTAATCACGACTAGGATCCTAGTGCATACTAGTAATCTATTTAAGTCCTGATTACGTGTTGGACCCCTTGTTTTCTTACCTGAAAATAAATTATATCATATTATTATTAAATTAAATACAAGATAATTAAATTATAATTTCAAGAAACATAAATTTAAAATAAAAGATGACTGAATTTTTTACCAGCACTAGTGTCTGCCTCAATCGTTGTAGGCACAAACATGCTTGCATCAGTCATAGCAGGCACCTCCTCCTGTACCTCCTCCTCCTATATGTCCTCCCCGCCAACCTCCTCATCATCCTTGTCGTCATCAGGCTACTCAACGAAGTAAGTGGTAGAAGGAAGCTGGGTGAAAAGAAGTGGGGCCTTACCCTTCCCTTATAGGTGATGCCCCTGGGAAAGAGTATGTGGGGGTATGAACTGAGATCTAGGAGGAGGTTGCCTATATAGCCTATACCAAGGGTTAAGTACAGAGTAGGTGGTGCTGGGAATACCCTTGAGTGGGGTAGGGATATACTGGGGCAATGGGGAGGCCTGGGGCCGTAGTGGAGGCTGGGAAACAGGAGGAGGCTGCGAGATTGGAGGTTGAGTCTGGGCCTCCTCCTCCCTGATGGCTGCCTCTTGATTCTTCCTAGAGACCTTCTTTTTAACCTTCATCTATACATCAAATTACCATTGATTAGTGAAAAAATATAAAAAAAATTCCAAAAATTTTTGACAGAGTTTCCTCTATATTATTCAAATTTTCCTAAATCCTTATGGAAACGAAAATATATAATAATAGAATTATAAACACCTAATACAAAAATAGAATTTGTGGCACACCTAACATTCATTCTCATATGTACTAATAATGCAATGTAATATGAAAGTAAAGAATTAAAAGAGGAAACATCTTTTTCTTTTTCAAGTAATATTATCGGAATATATGAAAAAAAAGAATTGCAATGTGTAAGTGTTGTTTCACTTCCTAGTTCCCACCTTTTCCAAAGATCCAAATAATATTTTAATGATGGATGAATATCTAGTTGATTGTAATGACCAAAGCTTTAAACCTTAACTGAAAAGCTTGCTTATGATTAGGAATTACAGCTGTAGGTTTATTGGAGTCCAATTGATTAAAAACCAAGGCAATGACTTACTTATGGCTGGAGGAGGAGGTTCTTGATTTAAGGGGAGGTGAAGGAGGAGGATAGAGTAGAGGGGGGGAGGTGGAGGAGGAGAAGAGGCCATGGGAGGGGGATGTGGAGGAGGAGGAGAGGTCTGATACCATGAGGAGAGTAGCGAGGATGACGAGGTTGTCGTGCGAGTGCAGGGAGCAGCGAGGAGGATTGGAGGTGCAAAGACGTGGAGTTCTCACACAGGGGGGAGGGGAAGGTTTAGGAAGAGGAGGGAGTCTCATGCAGCGGGCGCGAGGGGCCCTAATATTCCACCTTTGGCAGTGGTTTTACATAACCATCGCCATAGTTATTATAAAATTAATTATATATGATGATGAGAGACGATTTTAACAGAATCATCGCTGAATGTCTTAAATTTGGCCCTCGCGTATGTCACAAAAATTTCGCGTTATTTTCCACAACAGTAAATTTAAAACTGTCCTAAATTGTATTCAACGATGGTTATGAAATTTCACCTTATGCTGCCCTGCTGAGCGGGAGAATAAAGACAGTTTAAACAACGGTCCTACAAATAACCATCGTCGATTACCATATTCAACGACGGTCGTTAAACCATTGCAAAAGTTGCATTGCTAACAACCGTCGCAAAAATTGCATCACAAAATGCGCCTTTTGTGGTAGTGATCCGTTAGGAAGTTCATGAAGGGAACCATTGACATTTGGTATGATCTGTGGATTGGTGGTAAGCCTCTTAAAGATTTTCTTCTGGAATCCTCTGCTCCAGCTCCTATTTCAATCAAAACTATGATTCAGCAATCCTCCCAAACTACCTTGCTATCTCTCCTTCCTGCTAATATTTATAATCAGATTCAAAATCTTATTCACAATGATGAGAAAGATCAGCCTAGATGGGCCTTAGAATCTTCAAGAACATTTTCGATCTCCTCTGCTTACAAGCTTAATTTCCCTACCAACTCTGTTGGCACTGACTTTAAGGACCATTGGAGACTTAAACTTCCTCTTCGTATTTCCCTTTGTGTGTGGCAAATCTTAAGGCACAGAATCCCTACTGATGACTGCATTGTTAAAATGGGTGTGGACTTCCATCTAAATGTGTCTGTTGCCCCCCTTCCCTAACATTGAAACTTTCTCCCATCTATTTTAGTTTAGTCACTTAGCTTGGTTTGTGGTTAAATGGATGTTTACCAAGAATTTCCGTACTTTTATTAATCCTGATGTTTACTTGTGCTATCAAGGAGTTTTAAGTCGTTTCATTGTAGCAAAGCCTCAATAGCTCGAAAATAATTAAATTTATATGCTCAGAATCAAAAGAAGAGTCCGAGGTCGAACACAAGAAGCAAGTAATGAATTCACAACATTAATCTTGAATTGAAATGAATAAGCACAATAAACGTAGCACAATAGAGATATTCAATGAATCAAATACTCAAAAATATATTCAACAAAGAGCAATAGTATCTCAAACACTTATCGGGATAAAAAGAAATCAAGAAGACAAAAGAATGGTGATTTAAATCACCAATTATTCTAGTTTAGTTAAGCATATATCCCAACCATTCAATGTAGCTAAATAAGTCAACAGTGTTCTCAATGCAACAGTACTCAATATTAGATGTTGGTTTCCTTCCTCAGACGGCTTAAGTGTCTCAACACTTAGCCTCAGCAGCACAAGGCTTTGCAGAGCCTTCTTCTTCTTTCACTTCAAGCCTTCTTCTCCTTCACAATAGGGGACCAACTCCCATCAGGGACTAAGTGTCACACAAGGGCATACCTTCAGAGAGCAAAACCCTCCTTCACTCTCTCTCACAAATCCTTTTCTCCTCTCTCATCCTAGAACTATTTAGATCTGGATATGGGTAAGCGTTTAATCGGATCTGATCAGGGTCACCAGGTGTGGGTGGTGACTGAGGAGTGCGTGAGCGGTGAGTAAGGGACCTCACCCCGTATTCTTGAGGCAAATAGCCCAGAGCATAATTTCCTAATATGCGCTGCCTCTGGTTCTGAATCCCACGATGTGGGACTAAAGCACATGCTTCTTCGCACGTCAACTGTAGGAGGAAAGGTCATCAATTGAAGGTGCTATGGGCCCTGACTTCTTCAATTGGCGACATAGCTAGGTTCATGGTTCACTTCCATAGCACCTGAACATGGTTTAATGGTTGGAACAGGTTGGAGCATTGCAGTTGGAGCCGAAGATGAGGACATCGATGGCGTAGGATGGTGATGACCTAAAATGCACATGCAAGCTCAAAAGCCCCGGTTAGATGGCTCACTAGCATTGCTGGTGGGCGTGGAGTCCGGTTGTGGTGGTTGTGAGGCGAGTGGAAGCGTGTAGTGGCCAAATGAAGGGGGAAAAGGTGAACAACGAGGGGTGTGTTTGGTGGAGCGTTGGAGTGGGTTTTTGGTGGATTTGACAGAGGGGTTTTGTGCGGTGAGGTGAGGCAGAGGTTCTGAAGGTGGAGCGATGGTGTTTGGCGGTGTGTAATGTTGGGGAGGCCATGCCAGAGGTACGTCGGACGTCAAGAAGATGGAGGTGGAGAGGCGTGAACAGCGATTGAAACAAGAGTTTAAGGAGGGGGAAAGAGAGTAGAAAGGAAGAGGAGGGAAGAGCGGTTGTGCACGCCAAACCAAGCTAAGGAAGAACGGTTGTGCATGCCAGCTCTTTATAAAGCTTCAGGGAGAGCTTTAGAATAGGAAGGAAGGTTGGTTGACTAGCTTAGGATTCAAGAAAGCACCCACTGATTTGTATGTTCACACGCATGAATCAGAGTGATTTAGGAGTCAAGAATAATCCCAATGGATTCGTCATGGTGTGAACATCAATCCCACCAATTTTGGTGGGACTTGATGAAGATTTGAGTAGGATTTGTGGAGGTCAGAGCTTGTGTGGAGGTCGAGTTTGCCCTCATTGGATGCAGGGACCTTCTTGCAAATAAGGTAACAAAGTTAGGGACCATATTGTAAGGTTTTCAAAAGCGAGGGGCGTGTATGAGAGAGAAAGAGTCAGACTGAATCAAAATGCAAACTAGGTCAAGATGATCTCTGATTGGGCACAAATTTTGGTACAAACCTAATTTGGACCTAAGGAATCTAATGGTGAAGTTAGATTTTAGTTCTGACCAAGTTTGACTAGAAAATTTGCACAAAAAATTAAATAGGGTAACTTTCCTTCTGAGACTCTGTTATAGGTCCAAATATGTTCCAAAGGTCAAATCAAGATTATCAAACCTTATGGAATATTTTTATATGAATTTTAGAAGGTTTAGATGGATTTTTTATTGACTAGAACTTCTCTTATTTAAGCGGGTCAGAAATTATGATTTTAGGTTACTACTAATTCCCGAAATGAGTGAAAATCTATTTCTGTCTGTGTGGACCCTCTTTTTAGGCTTTAATGTTCATTAGACCTTAGATTAACCCTTGGGAAACCCTATGATTACTCTGCATTCATAATGTATTGTTAAAACTACAGATTTAACCCTATTTTAATGTATTTCTCTCAAAAAGGATATGCAGTAAATTACGACTCTTAGGCGATTATGTAGGAGCTTTTGTCTCTTGATTGTAACTAAATAAAGCTAGTTGTGGCTCATGATGAAGTTATCATCATACCCCCATGCCTAACTTTTGCTAATCCCTTAGCAAAAGTTAGGCATGGGGGTATGATGATAACTTCATCATGAGCCACACCTTAGCAAAATCTTATGGAAAGAACTAGAGTTCTAGACAAGGTATTGAAGTTCAGATGCCTGATTTGTTATATTCTTTTAGAAATTAGGCCAGAATGCCAACAATAGGCATAGAGGTACTTAAGTATCAATCAAGATCCAAACCTGATCAGCTTCAGCCTGAGTCTACCTCGAAGGTTTCTAAGGCTTGCAAAAACTACCCAGAGGTTCATTGAACCTAGCGGTTAAAGCACCCATGCTTAAACGTAGCTTGTCTAGGTTCAATTTACTAGTGCATTTTATAAGAGAGAGATAGAAGGATTTTTATTTTGGAGAGTTTTCTCTCTTTTTCTTCTTATTTTTCTCTAAATCTAGCCTCGAATTGGCCCTAAACACAGTCTGTATCGGACTCCTTGTCCCTACCATCAATCCTCGAAGGGTTCCTAGCTTTCAATTCTTAGGGATAGCACCACCCATGGCAACCCCTAGAACTCCTATCTTTCGACAGTTTGCAATGACTGATTGATGTGTAATGTGTAGTGGTGTTGGTTGTTGAGATAATGATGTGTTGTAGTATGTTGTTATGATTTGAAACACCAAGAGTGTCAATGTGGTGAGTTGTATGGAATACCAGTCATTACAACCATTATTATTTACTTATCTAATTTTTACTGGTTTTATTCCAGGTCGTTCACTGGGAGGCAATTATTGAATTACATCGCTATTTGATCTCAGAATTATCCTCTAATTCCAAAAAGAAGCGTTACATCTTATTAAAGAATGAATGAATGTGGACATGGGTTGCCTACTTACTAAGAATTAATTGTAATGCTTGCAGAAACTACTACAAACAAGCACCAAACAATTTATCACTATACTTTAAACTATGTCTTTACAAGTTATAGTATTAATACTTACATGAAAGTACACAATAGACTAAGATTACATAGTATATTAACTTAACTTACTAGTCTGATATCTACAGTAACACATACAACAGTTATAGTGACAGATGAGTGGCTACTCATCATGGCTAAAAAGCTGAAGTTAAGCTAGACACTAAGTAAAACAACATCAGATTAATAGATAAAAAGGGTTAACTGTGGGAATTAAAGAAAAAGACCTAAAACCTTTACTCTGTGTTAACACTTCATAATTAGGTCACAAAATGAGATATTCTGAAAGCAAAGTACAAATGATGATCCATGCATAAATTGAATACATAAATATGTTTGAAAGGCCAAATCAGAAGTATAATCAATGTCTTAAACATTCAATTGAGCATATATAAAAATTTGAAGGCAATTGGACATCATTTAGGTTATGAAATAGGTAGTTTACACTTAGGTCCTTCATGCATTACACTCTTGCCCTTAAAAACTCCCCTTTGGACCTACTTGTAAGCTGCAAGGACCCTTTTGAAAGGCTGCAAGGCCCTTTCGATTGTAGTTCTTTTCACTTATGGGCCTGCACGCAATTCTTCTACCCCTTCGTTCAAGGGTCTGTCTGCAATTTTCCTTTATTTCAGAGAGAGGCCTGCTGCTCTTCGCACGCACTGTAGCGCACGATGAACATGGCCAATCTCAGCTGTCCGTCACTCTTCATGATCCTGATCTACGGTTAGATTTGAATGGAAGCTTCATGCGATTCAGCACGTGCGATCACCCCTCTCCCTAGATCTCATCTGAGGGTCAGATTTTGTGCTTAACTCGCCCCGCACTCCGCTCCTCTCATCCTCGCCGCCAGTTGCATCTTGATTATCCTCACCTGCACGGTGATCTCAGCCACTGAGCATGCTACTTAAGCACCTCAGTGGTGTCGCGCACAAGGGATCGCTCCCTCCTACACCTCTTAGTGATCATTCGTCCACTCCAGTTCCTCCTCCCCATCAAGCCTCTGATTTCACAGCCACCGACTGTGAAATCATCACCTTCTCTTGACCTCCTCGTCGTTAAGGACTTCGTAGCACTTGAGGACAACCCTGGAGCCTCACTAGCAGACTCTTCCCTCCGCTGGAGTCATCTTCCTCCTTAGCCACCGGCTAAGGACCCATAGGTCCCATTCTTCCTGTTAGAATAGGTTTATAATTCTACAGATTAGTTTTAGCTGTAGTTAAGTAGTTTAGAGTAGAATTAATGTAATTGGTAATGTTTAATTTCACTGTAGGATAAAGTAGCTGTAGTAGTAGAATTAGGCTTTAATTTCCCCCCCTCTCCTCCTTTGATCATTCCAGGTCAGAGGGGAAGATTTCATATAACCATGTTTTCAAATTATCTCCCTCTCCATACTTTCATGTCCAGTTCTAATTTTCCACGACTTGTTTGTCGCTTTCCACCCATACACTCTGACCCAATTTCAGATCTGATTGGTTTTCAACCTCAGATCTGAAATTGGCGTCAACAAGCACTTAAGGGGCTTCCCACTCACCTCACTCTTGGTCACAAAAGCCCCTGATTTTGGGTCGAAATTTTCAGTTTGTCAGATTTCTCCTCAATTTGGATTTTTAAGGATTTTTCTTTCAATTTGGTTTTACTGCCTGATTTGACAAATTGAATGAAGTTGATTTGAATTCCTTGTTGGCAAGGAATCTGAGAGGTTTTCTGGTGACAGAAATCATCTCAAAAGAGCCATACATAGATCTGATTTGATAATTTCTTGAATGCAGTGAATGCAAGTCAGATATGAGGATAATTACTGTAGTAATTTGAAGTCTGATCTCGCATTCATAAGTGTTTTTTGAAAGGTTGTTTGGTGATTTCCTAACCTAAGGAGTTCTCAATACTCCTTAAGGTTTTAGAAACTAGGATTTGAACTAAGGGCTTTAATTGACTGAATTAACTCTCCCTTCATGCTTTCTGTAGCATTAGGAAGAGTTAAATCAGTGATGTTTGTTGATTTAATCTGAAGTGAAGTTTTTGATAAGGGTTTTTGCCTTGAATTGGGGTACTTAGTGATTTTAGTGAGAAATTAAACCCTTGTCAGATTGAGGATTGAGAGAGATTTTCTTTTCAGTTTGGATTTTTTGACTTTGATCCCAGTAGACAAAGCAAAGTGCTGCATCTTGCAGCTACATGTTTTTCTCTTCCAACTCACATTTCATCTCAAATGGACTAACTGCAGCAGCAGTTAGACCATTTGGACAGTGACTTGAGCTGCTGCAGAGTCTGGAAGGTCTTGTTGCTGCTACTGTCTAGTTATTATAAGTTGTAATAGATAGGTTCTAGTGTTAAACCCTGTAGACTCTAATTTGATCATAGCTGACATTAGATTGTGTTTCATTTCTTATGTAAACAAACTTTCTTGTTTCAATACTTGAACTCTAATTTCTGTGCATGCTTGTGTTATATTTCTCAATTGTGTCAGCTAGTTTAGTCAAAAATCACTACCCAAACATGTTTTAAAATTGGAAACCTAACTGAGGACAGGATTAAGATGGGTAAATATATCCTAAATTTCGTGCTATATAGAAAGAAGGCAATCATAAACAGGATAAAAATGGTTAAAAACTTTAAAAGACAGTGAAACAAGCCTCTTTCTCTCCTCAGTTAACTCTTCCCTTCTTCTCTCCTAACTCTTTTAGATCTGCAACAACAGTAAAAAAAATTAAAAAGAAACACCCAAAAGGACCAGAAATAAAAATATTTATATATCTATATATATACATATATATATTACTTTGTATATTAAGTATACTTATATAGACATAGGCTATATATTAGGCTACATATGTAAATAGGTAGTGCAACTATATATATATACCGTATACTTAACTATGTAAATATAATGAATACTGTAATTTAGGTTTTAGATCTAGTTTAGACAATAAATACAATAATTATATAACTATATATAAATTGAACTAATTTATATGTATTATTAAACTAACTAGATCAGTAAATAGTATAATTAAGAAAGTTAAACTATAAAACTGTATATATATCTATGTATATGTAGGTTATAAGTAAATAAAATCTTTTATCTTAATTTAATCCTTTAAAAATAATAAATAATGAATTTATTAAGTTTATAGCTAAGTTGTTAAATTAAATTAGTTAAATTAGTAATTTAGAGTTATAATTAAGTTAAATTGAATCTGTATACTAAGACTAATATACTTTAAGTAATTTAAGCTAATTTAAGTATATTTATACCTAATTATATTAAGTTTAACTTAATTTATAAGCAGAACAATTAAAACTACTATTTAAATGTAAATAACACATGCATTAATTCGGAAAAATATAATAAAAATGTGTATAAAATACTTATGTATGTATTCTAACTCTGTATCAGGTCAATTAGACCATCTAGTAACTAATTTACAAGCAATTAACCAAGAAAACAGCAAAATCAATGTGTAAAAATAGGCCACTTTAGTGAATTTATTTATATAGTAAATCTAATTAAAATTTCAAATTAAGTGAACAATTATATAATATTATATAAATAATTTATTTTCCATAATTTATTTTTATTTTTATATAAATTATGGCCCTCGAATTGAGGGCCAAAATCTCTTCCAGTCCACCGCTACACGCGATTTTCAGCGCAGATGTGGTGCTCGAATAGCGCCACATCGTGCGCTGCAAACCACGCGCAGCGATTTATATGGAATTTGTGTTTAGACAGTGCAGTTGTCACGGGCGTCGGGTGCCCGAAATAACCACACTGTCATATATACATTGAGCATATACTAAGCATTCTGAGCTTGATCTGTGGGGCCGGGGGCCCAGAGAGAGGCGTGTGTACGTGGGGCTGAGAAGGCCCTGTGCTGAGTTATGAAAGACATAATTAAGCAGCTTAATGAGAATTAGGACGCGCTTAGTAGAGGTTTGGTCCCACCCTCTAGGTGCTGTGTATCCCTCGAAAAGTGCACCCGTAAATTAAACACATTTTTAATTAATTAAAGAGAGTTAATGACGATTGTTAAACGCCTCTCAGCCACAGTGTTAAACTCACTAAGGTAGAATGAAAACACAGAAGAAGAAGAACATCTGATGAAGATTAGTGTGAAGGAAAAGAGAGAGAGAAGATGTACATACGTAAGTAAATACACATATAAGAGAAATATAAATATATATATATATATGTATACGTAGTATAGCTAATTATTTTTATAAATAAACCCATATATCTACTAACAGAATAAAATGTCACCATAATCGTCGCTATAGACCCCAGTTTCCCTCCTTAAGTTTGTATATAGTGTTTTCTGGGATCTAGAGACGCTTACGTCTGTCACTATAACTGTTGTATGTGTTACTGTAGATATCAGACTAGTAAGTTAAGTTAATATACTATGTAATCTTAGTCTATTGTGCACTTTCATGTAAGTATTAATACTATAACTTGTAAAGACATAGTTTAAAGTATAGTGATAAATTGTTTGGTGCTTGTTTGTAGTAGTTTTTGCAAGCATTACAATTAATTCTTAGTAAGTAGGCAACCTATGTCCACATTCATTCATTCTTTAATAAGATGTCAAGCTTCTTTTTGGAATTAGAGGATAATTCTGAGATTAAAGAGCGATGTAATTCAATAATTGCCTCCCAGTGAACGACCTGGAATAAAACCAGTAAAAATTAGATAAGTAAATAATAATGGTTGTAATGACTGGTATTCCATACAACTCACCACAATGACACTCTTGGTGTTTCAAATCATAACAACATACTACAACACATCATTATCTCAACAACCAACACCATTACACATTACACATCAATCAGTCATTGCAAACCAATCCGTTATTAGCTGCCCATGGTGTTCTGTAGCTAGATTCAGGCCCTTGCAATTGACATTTTGGGATAATCTCACCCATGGCACCTGAACCAGCACAAGGTGCTTATATGCCCCGAGTAGGATATTTGGATATCCTAGGAGACAAGCACCGAGGAGACGATATGTTATTACACATCTTTGAGGAGAATTTCCCACCTCTCCATGTCGAGAACTCATTTAATCAACTTGTGTTGTCGAGCCACTCCTAAGCTAAATCTTCAAGATGGCTTTTCAGAATAGAACACTTTTGGCATGATTTTTCTTTATTAAGCGTACTGAACCAGACTTAAGTGTGTGATTTTGAGTGCTTAGGTTACCAAGTCCCACAAACCAAAGGGAAGGCAATGGGGCCGAATAATCCCTAAGCCTTAGACCTAATATATCAGCTTCACATTCTCCTCAACTTCTTGAGGAACAATCTGGATCTTAATGAATACATGAATGTTTAAGCCCTAAAACAAACCCAAGAGACCTAAGATCAGCACTCATACTAATCTCCTTATCTCTTTGTTTTCATGACTTAATTTTTCTTTCGATTTATTTTTTATTAGGTCTAGAACTTAAGTAATCTCCATAATCAAGTGCTAATGACTATCAATTTTTATTTTGCTTTTGATTTTGCTCTCTTTTGACATTTGAATCTTCTCTTTTCCTCCTCAAGAAAGATTTTCAATTTAGTTCACAAAATTTCCCCCCTTCCTTTATTTTTTTTCTTTTTCAATTTTTTATTTTTTATCAATTTTTGAATATATATATTTTTTGTGAGAACCCCTTAGAGAATTCAGTTTGGTTCATGTTTGCACTTTAACACTTCCTCATGCCTAAGTTTTCCAATGTCCTCATTGTAAACCAGGAGGGTACAAATTCAGTTTGGTTCAAGGATAGGATTAAAGGGTGGGCGAACAGGTCGAGATGACTGTTGTGGATGATTTCAAGCTTTGATACAAGTACCAAAGGTGGAGTTGGTTGTTCTAAAGTTGAACTTAGTAGTGCAGTAGGAGTGTAGCTCAAAAGAATAATTAGAAGGGTCTCGGGTTTTTTGGAATGAAGGGTTGCCTCTCGTTAAGTGCTAAATTCAATGCCTTCAATCAAGCAAAAGGTGGTCAAGGAGAAGGGGTGCTAATATCAGATGAGTTTTGTAGAACAAGCACCTTGATCAGTAGCTTGGTTGGTCCAACCAGGTGCTTGTTCAAATCAACAGGCTAATGATGAAGCCCAAACCCAATCAATCTGGTGGGTTGATGGATATGAATCAATAGATGCAGAGCCCACTAGATACTTTGAGGCTTAAAGAGATATGGAAATGAGAATCTAAGGTTTGGCTGAGTTGGCTCAACCTGGTTAGAGTAGGGATCTTTGAAAGAAAACAAAGTTGTAGAGGATGTAGGAACCCTACTGGTGGGATCAGAAAAGGGTAGGAAGTGATTAACAATCTGATCAATGTCCAAAACCTGATCAGAAGATGGAGGAGAATCATATGCAACCGGATCAGAGAGGGATGAATCAGAGTAGAAGTTGACTTCAGTGGCAGGTCGGGGTTGGGATCGGATTTTGGAAGGCTTAGTATGTGGATCAGAAGGTGTGGCTTCTTTGAGATCCAAATCATTGGCCTCAGCATCAGAATCAAAGGATGGATCATGGATGCTGAGGTCGAAAACTAGTTTGTAATCATCAGGAAATAACGGATCTCCAAAATTAGAGTAAGATTCAAAGTTGTCGGAGAATTTGTGAAGATCTGTTTCTGAACCTGATTCCAGATCAGGATTTCAACCATAGAATCAATCAAGATATGTGGAATTAACAACCTGACTTGGATCTAACCTAATTTCAAATTCTGAGCTCAAAGTGGTGTCCTTATTAGACATAGGCTTAGGTTCTTGGTTCCTAGGGCAAACCCAATCGAATCCCATCTCTTCCAACTCGTTGGTTTCTGTATCATAGATCGATTTGTCTTCTGAAAAATCAATTCACATTTCTGAGGAGGTTGGAGAGGTGTAATCATTAAACATGGGCCCATAATCATAGTCCAAATCAAAATCTGATTCTCTTCAATTTGGGCCTCATAATCATCCCAAGTAGGTTCTGATCTAGATTCTGGGTCAAAGGTAAGAATTGGGTCACTAGAATCTAATTTAGGCTCTATTGGGATGTCAGAATCATTCTAAAGCATTACCTTAACAGGATAAGGTTTGGGAATTACATCCTCAAGAGGTTCTAATTCAAGTTTACTACAGATGTTTAGGAAATCAAGGCATAATGAACCAGCTTCCAGGTTTCCTATGGCTGATTCAGAATCGGGAACACTTGCAATTGGATCCTCTCAACCCTCTTTAAAATCTGGTATGTTAATTGTTATGAAGTTTGAATCTGATTCCATTTGGGTTGGGGATCCACAACAACCTCTATTCTCAAACCTGGGTTCTGGGAGATCATTTTGATCCGTAATGCTATTTCAAGGTGTCTCATCAATTTTTGAATGTTGATATGGGTAATTTTAATCAATAGCTTGGTGCAACGTGTTTAGTATACACCTACATTTCTCCATGAGACCCTGGTGTTTTTCCCAAAGTTGTGAATTTGACAGACATTGTATATATCCAATATTGTGCAGTCTCCACAATTCATTATATTTTGACAACAGCTTATTCCTGGTTGAACCATGTATCATTTGTTCAAATATCATTCTAGCAATGTTCATAGTGAGGGTTGTTTCTGTCACATTATCCTGGATGTGCCTAGATGGATCAGAGGTTTTGAAATATTCATCATGATGTCTAGAAGCAGCCTCTATCATCTTATCTTTTATTGTCATTTGGGATTCAGGTTTCCTACATATTTTTCCTAATTTGTCAGGTTGCATTTTCAAATCAAGTAGGGGATCAAGATGTAGAATCAAATTCAGGTTCAGATTGAAGTGATTGGATCATATCATAAATCCCTAAGAAGATCAATTCTAATGAGGGCCTCTAGGTTAAAAACCTAGGGACCTTTCCTATGTATGTGCTCTAGAGAAAAGATGAGGGACTGGATGTGAATTGGACCCAATTAAGGCACCAAAGATTTTTGGATGACTAAGTCTTGTTTCGAGGTGGATGATACTTCTAAATCAAAAATCCACACACCCAAGAAGTACCTGCGCAGCCAAGATGGGAGAGCCCCGCAAATATCCCTACATGGTATAGCATCCCCACAGGTTACAATGTTTCCCCAACCCGACCTTCCTTATCACTACGGTTCCAAGTAGACCAGAATGTATGAATTGAGACCTTAAGTCTACCAATTTTAGCTTAGTTTGTGCCTTAGATTTCACTTGATTAGAAGTTAATTTAATTTGTGATGTAATTTGGAGGTTGATTGGGCCACAAAGTAAAAGTAGACCAATTTTACCTGACCTGCCCTAAAAGATGAAGAAAGAAATCTGGGTCAAGACCCAAAGATCACCTTGAATTGACTCTCGGGTTATTAAGTCTACAATTATAGGGTTCAAGTAAATTTAGAGCTTGATGTTAGGGTTCTTCTAGTTAGATCCTTTGAAGCAGAGGTTTCGGTAGCACACAAATGTGGGAGGGTTAATTTCCTTTAATTCAAGCTGGTGTGCTCTAACACTTCAAAACCCTAGATTGGAAACCTTAATTGGATCTATTTCAAGTCCAATTTGATCTTTAGGTGTACACCATGGACTTCAAACAAGAAGTGCGTAGTCCAAGATAATTAGAAATTAAGCATAAATCCTTAGTAGTTACAATCAATTTGGGTAGGGATCTCTAAACATAATCGTCTCAACTTCAACTAAATATTAAATTGAAATCACAAATAAGGAAACTTGCCTTTAGAAATGATGATTACCAAGAAAATAAGCCAGGTGAATCCTAATTGATTGTTTCCTTTCTCTATTCCAATAGATTACGAGGTTGATTAGGGAAGAAGAGAGTTACATGTCCCAGGAGTGGTTGAATTGCATGGAAGATCTCCTTGTGATGTACCCCGCAAAATCACAAATGAAGTAAACAAGGCAAGTTAGTGTTCAGATAAAAATCAAGAAAGATAAGACTAATGCGTGAATTGCACGTCGATCCCCAGCAATGATGCCAAAATTTTTAAACAAGCTGTCGAGGAGTTTTAAGATGTTTCATTGTAGCAAAGCCTCAATAGCTTGAAAACAATTAAATTTATATGCTCAGAATCAAATCAAGAGTCTAAATTTACAACATTAATCTTGAATTGAAATGAATGAGCACAATAAACGAAGCACAACAAAGATATTCAATAAAGAGCAATAGTATCTCAAACACTTATTGGGATAAAAAGAAATCAAGAAGACAAAAGAATGGTAATTTAAATTACCAATTGTTGTAGTTTAGTTAAGTATATATCCCAACCATTCAATGTAGCCAAATAAGTCAACAGTATTCTCAATGCTACAGTACTCAATATCAGATGTTGGTTTCCTTCCTCAGATGGCTTAAGTGTCTCAACACTTAGCCTCAGCAGCACAAGCTTTGCAGAGCCTTCTTCCTTCTCTTCAAGCCTTCTTCTCCTTTACAGCAAGGGACCAACTCCCATCAGCGGCTAAGTGTCTTACAAGGGCATATCTTCAAAGAGCAAAACCCTCCCTCGCTCTCTCTCACAAATCCTTCTCTCCTCTCTCATCCCTGAACTATTCGGATCCGGATATGGGTAAGTGGGTAATCGGATTTGACCAGGGTCATCGGACGTGGGTGGTGACCAAGGAGTGCGTGAGCGGTGAGTAAGGGACCTCACCCCGTGTTCTTGAGGTAAATAGCCCAGAGCATAATTTCCTAATATGCGCTGCCTCTGGTTCTGAATCCAATGATGTGGGATTTGGTGTCAAGCCCAGATAGGTTGTTAATATGGTGATTTTATCGTTGAAGTGTGTATAGTAGTTAACCTAAATCAGACCTAACCATCTCTTTACAAAATTTTTAACCTGGCCTAATTGATTTTATCTTGGTCACTTTTAGGCCCAGGGTCGAACTTAGGGAAGTGGGGTTACAAGTCAAGTTTCTACGCCTTTCCTACAACGATCCTCTTCTGTTCGTTTATTGTGTTTTTTGGTGTTTTTCTATTTAGATTTTTTCTGGTAATCTTTGTCCTTGAGGCACACCCTCAAAATTGGGTTCTTGGCTTTAAACCAAAATGGGGTTCCAAAATGGGTCTTGCTATTCTCAAGACAGATTACCTGCAAGTCAAAGATTATCTTTTCTCTTTTATATATATTTTTTTCTATCTTTTTATGGGCATGCAAGAGAAATAGAAGTAAAGTAACTATAGTATTTATATATATATATGTGTCTATACTATATATGTACAAAGGGGTGGGGGTGGAGGCGGAGATTGAGTATAGCACGGTGTCGAGTCGATCGTCGTCTAGAAAGACACAACCGATAGGATGAGGTGCCGTGTGGAGTGTAAGATGGATGGCGGAAGATGTGTGCGACCACGCTTTTTGTACGCGTGTATCGGGGAATATCAGCAACTGGTGCAGATATTCCCGCGATACCAAGTATGGAAAATATGAAAATAAATATATATGTATATATGTAAATATATCTATATGTATGTATATATATATATGTATGTATGTATGTATACATATGTATATAATACTATATAGATGTATATATATGTATATATATTTATGTAGATAGATATATATATATATATATGTATATATAGTTATATAGATATATATGTATATATGTATGTATATATAAGTAGGTGTGTATATATGTATGTATGTATATATATATATATGCTTAGTTATATAGGTAATAATATATATATAGATATATGTATATTTATGTATATATATGTATATAAATCTATGTATATATGTAAGTATATATATGTGTGTATATATATAAGTATATAGATATATATATATATATATGTATGTATACTAATACATAAGTATATAAGTACTACTATATGTATAAATAAAGTATATATATATGTGTATATATATAAATATGTATATAAATATATGTATATATATCAATATATATATATATATACGTATATATATATGTATATAATAGTGTATAGGTGTGTGTGTGTGTGAGTGAAAGTGTGAGTGAATGTGTGTGCAAGCGTCGGTAAAGAGATAGGGAGAGAGTGTTGTGAGAGAGAGAGAGAGAGCGTTGCTAGAGGTGAGGGAGGCGAGTTAAGATGTCTGCAACTTCCAAGCGTCATCTGGAGGCTTCCACGCTCGCGTAGGCACATATGCACACAGAGGACGTGCACTGGAGGGAGTTGTGCGGAGAGAAGGCCACAGCGCACAGCGCTGCGTGGAGAGGCGTACGCGGGCGAGTGAAGCGGGTGACGTGGGTGCACACGGGTGAGTGGGGCAGCGAAGGTAGGCGTATGCGGGCTGGCAGACGCGTGGGCAGGCACTGGCAGAACGTGAGGCGAGACCCGCACGTAGGCGAACGGCGGTAGCGGTGCGCCGGGTGACCGGGAAAGTGAGAAACTCACCGGTCACCCCACTGTAGCCATAGTGTTCCACAGAAACGCATGAACAGTGGCTACAGTGGCCGGGAGAGTCGCACAACCAGGAGTTGCAGGTGCTGTGAGTGCAGCCGGCTCGCAACGCGCGCGGAAGAGTGGCTCCGGCTGGTGGCTTACGAGCGTGACCTCACAATAGAGCGCGCGGAGGGGGGTTGGGTCGCAAGCGAAGGGGCGCGATAGGGCGCGTAGTGGCCTGGCCGTGTTGGCTGGGGTGCGCGGGGGTGCTTGGCCGACCGCTGTAGTGGCACGCGGTGGCCGGTTGCAGAAGAGAGAGCGCGACAGGGTGCGCGGAGAAGGTGGAGGCGATGGTGCCTGCAGGCACGTGTGGAGGGTGAGGGCAGTTTGCAGACTTGCGCGGAATAGGCTGAGCGGCTGCTGCTGCGTGCTGCTACTGCCGCCTTGCCGCTGCTGCTGGAGCTTTGAGTTTCAAGCTTGAAACCTGCGCTCCAATGGCTGAAGGTGCTGGAAACGTAAAAACGAGGAAAGAGCCACCACGCCCACCGGCTCTTTGGTGAGCTGGGTGGTGGTGGACTCACGGTGGTGGTTGTGGACCACCGTGAGTTGCTCCTGTCCGCCGGGTGTCTCCTCGGAGGAGGAGGGCCATCATGTGGAGGGAGAGGGAGGAGATGGTGGCCTGGAGAGCTGCTGTGTGTTTCTCTGGTTTTCTATGTGTAGGACCAGGATCGTTGAAGAAGAAGAAACTGTGGTCTTTTTAAAGAAGAGGAAGAGCATGCACAGCCAAGCCCTGGCTGTGCATGGCTCACATGCGGCTGTAGGGAGAGGCGGGTATGGCTTGGCAGGGAGAGCATGAGCAGGGAATGGTGCGAGGAGAAGAAGTTGTTCCATGCAGCCGCAGGGAAGATTTAAAAATCAAGTGAAATAAAAAATAAAAAGATAGTGAATTTGCAAAGATGCACTTAAGGAAAAATGTTAATTGCAAGGCCACTTATTTACTCTCCTCTCCTCTCAATTAAATGCATGCATGCATGTATTTTCACAAATGCGACTATGGAACCCTAATACGCACTGGTAAAGCTAGGAAATAGCACAAGATAGCAAAATTGCAGGTGTATTTTTGCAGTGCAATAAGGATTAAAGCACACGACTTCTTCGTGCGTCAGCTGCAGGAGGAAAGCTCGTCAATTGAAGGTGCTGCGGGCGTTGAGGTCTTCAATTGGCGACAAAGCTGGGTTCATGGTTTAATGGTTGGAACAAGTTGGAGCACTACAGTTGGAGCCAAAGATGAGGGTGCCGACGGCGTAGGATGGTGATGACCTGAAATGCACATGCAGGCTCAAAAGCCCCGGTTAGATGGCTCACTAGCTTCGATGGAGGACATGGAGTCTAGTGGTGGTGGTTGTGAGGTGAGTAGAAGCTTTAAGGCGTTTCATTGTAGCAAAGCTTCAATAGCTTGAAAACAATTAAATTTATAAGCTTAGAATCAAACGAAGAGTCCAAATTCAGAACATTAATCTTGAATTGAAATGAATGAGCACAATAACGAAGCACAATAAAGACATTCAATGAATCAAAAACTCAGAAATATATTCAATAAAGAGCAATAGTATCTCAAACACTTATTGGGATAAAAAGAAATCAAGAGAAAAGAATGGTAATTTAAATTACTAATTATTGTAGTTTAGTTAAGCATATATCCCAACCATTCAATGTAGCCAAATAAGTCAACAGTGTTCTCAATGCTACAGTACTCAATATCAGACGTTGGTTTCCTTCCTCAGATGGCTTAAGTGTCTCAACACCTAGCCTCAGCAGCACAAGGCTTTGCAGATCCTTCTTCCTTCTCTTCAAGCCTTCTTCTCCTTCACAATAAGGGACCAACTCCCATCAGCGACTAAGTGTCGTACAGGGGCATACCTTCAAAGAGCAAAGCCCTCCCTCGCTCCCTCTCACAAATCCTTCTCTCCTCTCTCATCCCTGAACTATTCGGATCCGGATATGGGTAAGTGGGTAATCAGATTTGACCAGGGTCACCGGACGTGGGTGGTGACCAAGGAGTGCATGAGCGGTGAGTAAGGGACCTCACCCCGTGTTCTTGAGGTAAACAGCCCAGAGCATAATTTCCAAATATGCATTGCCTCTGGTTCTGAATCCCATGATGTGGAATTAAAGCACACGACTTCTTCGTGCGTCAGCAGCAGGAGGAAAGCTGGTCAATTGAAGGTGCTGCGGGCGTTGAGGTCTTCAATTGGCGACAAAGCTGGGTTCATGGTTCAGTTCCACAGCACCTTGGCGTGGTTTAAAGGTTGGAACAGGTTGGAGCACTACAGCCGGAGCCAAAGATGAGGGCGCCGATGGCGTAGGATGGTGATGACCTGAAATGCACATGCAGGCTCAAAAGCCCTGGTTAGATGGCTCGCTAGCTTCGTCGGACGACATTGAGTCCAGTGGTGGTGGTTGTGAGGCGAGTGCAAGCTTTAAGGCGTTTCATTGTAGCAAAGCCCCAATAGCTTGAAAGCAAATATATTTATATGCTTAGAATCAAAAGAAGAGTCCGAATTCAGAAAATTAATCTTGAATTGAAATGAATGAGCACAATAACGAAGCACAATAAAGATATTCAATGAATCAAAAACAAAAAAATATATTCAATAAAGAGAAATAGTATCTCAAACACTTACTGGGATAAAAATAAATCAAGACAAAAGAGTGGTAATTTAAATTACCAATTATTGAAGTTTAGTTAAGCATATATCCCGACCATTCAATGTAGCCAAATAAGTCAACAGTGTTCTCAATGCTACAGTACTCAATATCAGACGTTGGTTTCCTTCCTCAGATGGCTTAAGTGTCTCAACACCTAGCCTCAGCAACACAAGGCTTTTCAGAGCCTTCTTCCTTCTCTTCAACCTTCTTCTCCTTCACAGCAAGGGACCAACTCCCATCAGCAACTAAGTGTCGTACAGGGGCATACCTTCAAAGAGCAAAACCCTCCCTCGCTCCCTC
Source organism: Thalassia testudinum (assembly GCA_037157565.1). Taxonomy (NCBI): domain Eukaryota; kingdom Viridiplantae; phylum Streptophyta; class Magnoliopsida; order Alismatales; family Hydrocharitaceae; genus Thalassia; species Thalassia testudinum. Next base: position 10,276,416 of record JAZHRO010000065.1, on the reverse strand, counting down.
TCACAAATCCTTCTCTCCTCTCTCATCCCTGAACTATTCAGATCCGGATATGGGTAAGTGGGTAATCGGATTTGACCAGGGTCACCGGAGGTGTGTGGTGAACAAGGAGTGCATGAGCGGTGAGTAAGGGACCTCACCTCGTGTTCTTGAGGTAAACAGCCCAGAGCATAATTTCCTAATATGCGTTGCGTCTGGTTCTGAATCCCATGATGTGGGATTAAAGCACACGACTTCTTCGTGCGTCAGCTACTGGAGGAAAGCTCGTCAATTGAAGGTGCTGCGGGAGTTGAGGTCTTCAATTGGCAACAAAGCTGGGTTCATGGTTCAGTTCCACAGCACCTAGGCATGGTTTAACGGTTGGAATAGGTTGGAGCACTACAGTTGGAGCCAAAGATGAGGGCGCCGACGGCGTAGGATGGTGATGACCTGAAATGCACATGCAGGTTCAAAAGCCCCGGTTAGATGGCTCACAAGCTTCGTCGGAGGACATGGAGTCCAGTGCTAGTGGTTGTGAGGCGAGTGGAAGCTTTAAGGCGTTTCATTGTAGCAAAGCCTCAATTGCTCGAAAACAATTTAATCTATATGCTTAGAATCAAAAGAAGAGATCGAATTCAGAACATCAATCCTGAATTGAAATGAATGAGCACAATAACGAAGCACAATAAAGATATTCAATGAATCAAAAACACAGAAATATATTCAATAAAGAGCAATAGTATCTCAAACACTTATTGGGATAAAAAGAAATCAAGACAAAAGAGTGGTAATAAAAATTACCAATTATTATAGTTTAGTTAAGCATATATCCCAACCATTCAATGTAGCCAAATAAGTCAACAGTGTTCTCAATGCTACAGTACTCAATATTAGACGTTGGCCTCCTTCCTCAGATGGCCTAAGTGTCTCAACACTTAGCCTCAGCAGCACAAGGCTTTGCAGAGCCTTCTTCCTTCTCTTCAAGCCTTCTTCTCCTTCACAGCAAGGGACCAACTCCCATCAGCGACTAAATGTCGTACAGGGGCATACCTCCAAAGAGCAAAACCCTCCCTCGCTCCCTCTCGCAAATCCTTCTCTCCTCTCTCATCCCTGAACTATTCGGATCCGGATATGGGTAAGTGAGTAATCGGATTTGACTAGGGTCACCGGACGTTGGTGGTGACTAAGGAGTGCATGAGCGGTGAGTAAGGGACCTCACCTCATGTTCTTGAGGTAAACAGCCCAGAGCATAATTTCCAAATATGTGTTGCCTCTGGTTCTGAATCCCATGATGTGGGATTAAAGCACACAGCTTCTTCGTGCGTCAACTGCAGGAGGAAAGCACGTCAATTGAAGGTGCTGTGGGCGTTGTGATCTTCAATTGGCGACAAAGCTGGGTTCATGGTTTAGTTCCACAGCTCCTGGGCATGGTTTAAAGGTTGGAACAGGTTGGAGCACTACAGTTGGAGCCAATGATGAGGGCGCCGACAACATAGGACGGTGATGGCCTGAAATGCACATGCAGGCTCAAAAGCCGCGGTTAGATGGCTCGCTAGCTTCGTCGGAGGACATGGAGTCCGGTGGTGGTGGTTGTGAGGCGAGTGGAAGCATTAAGGTGTTTCATTGTAGCAAAGCCTCAATAGCTTGAAAATAATTAAATTTATATTCTTAGAATCAAAAGAAAAGTCCGAATTCAGAACATTAATCTTCAATTGAAATGAATGAGCACAATAACAAAGCACAGTAAAGATATTCAATGAATCAAAAACTCAGAAATATATTCAATCAAGAGAAATAGTATCTCAAACAATTATTGGGATAAAAAGAAATCAAGACAAAAGAATGGTAATTTAAATTACCAAGTATTGTAGTTTAGTTAAGCATATATCCCAACCATTCAATGTAGCCAAGTAAGTCGACAGTGTTCTCAATGCTACAGTACTCAATATCAGACGTTGGTTTCCTTCCTCAAATGGCTTAAGTGTCTCAACACTTAGCTTCAGCAGCACAAGGCTTTGTAGTGCCTTCTTCCTTCTCTTCAAGCCTTCTTCTCCTTCACAGCAAGCACCAACTCCCATCAACAACTAAGTGTCGTACAGGGGCATACCTTCAAAGAGAAAAGCCCTCCCTCGCTCCCTCTCACAAATCCTTCTCTCCTCTCTCATCCGTGAACTATTCGGATCTGGATATGGGTAAGTGGGTAATCGGATTTGACCAGGGTCACCGGATGTGGGTGGTGACCAAGGAGTGCATGAGCGGTGAGTAAGGGACCTCACCCCGTGTTCTTGAGGTAAACAGCCCCGAGCATAATTTCCTAATATGTGTTGCCTCTGGTTCTGAATCCCATGATGTGGGATTAAAGCACACGACTTCTTCGTGCGTCAGCTGCAGGAGGAAAGCTCGTCAATTGAAGGTGCTGTGGGCGTTGAGGTCTTCAATTGGCGACAAAGCTGGGTTCATGGTTCAGTTCCACAGCACCTGGGCAAGGTTTCATGGTTGGAAAAGGTTGGAGCACTACAGTTGGAGCCAAAGATGAGGGCGCCGACGGCGTAGGATGGTGATGACCTGAAATGCACATGCAGGCTCAAAGGCCGTGGTTAGATGGCTCGCTAGCTTCGTTGGAGGACATGGAGTCCAGTGGTGGTGGTTGTGAGGCGAGGGGAAGCATTAAGGCATTTCATTGTAGCAAAGCCTCAATAGCTTGAAAACAATTAAATTTATTTGCTTAGAATCAAAAGAAGAGTCCGAATTCAGAACATTAATCTTCAATTGAAATGAATGAGCACAATAACGAAGCACAATAAAGATATTCAATGAATCAAAAACTCAGAAATATATTCAATAAAGAGCAATAGTATCTCAAACAGTTATTGGGAAAAAAAGAAATCAAGACAAAAGAATGGTAATTTAAATTACCAATTATTGTAGTTTAGTTAAGCATATATCCCAACCATTCAGTGTAGCGAAGTAAGTCAACAGTGTTCTCAGTTCTACAGTACTCAATATCAGATGTTGGTTTCCTTCCTCAGATGGCTTAAGTGTCTCAACACTTAGCCTCAACAACACAAGGCTTTGCAGCGCCTTCTTCCTTCTCTTCAAGCCTTCTTCTCCTTCACAGCAAGGGACCAACTCCCATCAGCGACTAAGTGTCGTACAAGGGCATACCTTCAAAGAGCAAAGCCCTCCCTAGCTCCCTCTCACAAATCCTTCTCTCCTCTCTCATCCCTGATCAATTCGGATCCGGATATGGGTAAGTGTGTAATCGGGTTTGACCAGGGTCACCGGATGTGGGTGGTGACCAAGGAGTGCATGAGCGGTGAGTAAGGGACCTCACCCGGTGTTCTTGAGGTAAACAGCCCAGAGCATAATTTCCTAATATGTGTTGCCTCTGGTTCTAAATCCCATGATGTGGGATTAAAGCACACGACTTCTTCGTGCGTCAGCTGTAGGAGGAAAGCTCGTCAATTGAAGGTGCTGCAGGCGTTGAGGTCTTCAATTGGCGACAAAGCTGGGTTCATGGTTCAGTTCCATAGCACCTGGGCATGGTTTAATTGTTGGAACAGGTTGGAGCACTACAGTTGGAGCCAAAGATGAGGGCACCGACAGCATAGGGCGGTGATGACCTGAAATGCACATGCAGGCTCAAAAGCCTCGGTTAGATGGCTTGCAAGCTTCGTCGAAGGACATTGAGTCCAGTGGTGGTGGTTGTGAGGCAAGTGGAAGCTTTATGGCACTTCATTGTAGCAAAGCCTGAATAGATTGAAAACAATTAAATTTATATGCCTAGAATCAAAAGAAGAGTCCTAATTCAGAACATTAATCTTGAATTGAAATGAATGAGCACAATAATGAAGCACAATAAAGATATTCAATGAATCAAAAACTCAGAAATATATTCAATAAAGGGCAATAGTATCTCAAACACTTATTGGGATAAAATGAAAACAAGACAAAAGAATGGTAATTTAAATTACCAATTGTTCTAGTTTAGTTAAGCAAATTTCCCAAGCATTCAATGTAGCCAACTAAGTCAACAGTGTTCTCAATGCTATAGTACTCAATATCAGATGTTGGTTTCCTTCCTTAGATGGCTTAATTGTCTCAACACTTAGCCTGAGCAGCACAAGGCTTTGCAGAGCCTTCTTCCTTCTCTTCAAGCCTTCTTCTCCTTCACAGCGAGGGACCAACTCCAATCAGCGACTAAGTGTCGTACAGGGGCATTCCTTCAAAGTGCAAAACCCTCCCTTGCTCCCTCTCGGAAATCCTTCTCTCCGCTCTCATCCCTGAACTATTCGGATCCGGATATGGGTAAGTGGGTTATCAGATTTGACCAGGGTCACCGGACGTGGGTGGTGACCAAGGAGTGCATGAGCGGTGAGTAAGGGACCTCACCCCATGTTCTTAAGGTAAACAGCCCAGAGCATAGTTTCCTAATATGTGTTGCCTCTGGTTCTGAATGCCATGATGTGGGGTTAAAGCACATGACTTCTTCGTGCGTCAGCAGCAGGAGGAAAGCTCGTCAATTGAAGGTGCTATGGGCGTTGAGGTCTTCAATTTGCGACAAAGCTGGGTTCATGGTTCAGTTCCACAGCACCTGGGCATGGTTTAATGGTTGGAACAGGTTGGAGCACTATAGTTGGAGCCAATGATGAGGGCACCAACGGCGTTGGACAGTGATGACCTAAAATGCACTTGCAGGCTCAAAAGCCCTGGTTAGATGGCTCGCTAGCTTCGTCGGAGGACATTGAGTCCAGTGGTGCTGGTTGTGAGGCGAGTGGAAGCTCTATGGTGTTTCCTTGTACCAAAGCCTCAATAGCTTGAATACAATTTAATTTATATGCTTAGAATCAAAAGAAGAGTCCGAATTCAGAACATTAATCTTGAATCGAAATGAATGAGCACAATAACGAAGCACTACAAAGATATTCAATGAATCAAAAACTCAGAAATATATTCAATAAATAGCAATGGTATCTCAAACACTTGTTGGGATAAAAGGAAATCAATACAAAAGAATGGTAATTTAAATTACCAATTATTGTAGTTTAGTTAAGCATATATCCCAACCATTTAATGTAGCCAAATAAGTCAAAAGTGTTCTCAATGCTACAGCACACAATATCAGACCTTGGCCTCCTTCCTCAGATGGCTTAAGTCTCTCAACACTTAGCCTCAGCAGCACAAGACTTTGCAGAACCTTCTTCCTTCTCTTCAAGCCCTCTTCTCCTTCATAGCAAGGGACCAAATCCCATCAGTGACTAAGTGTCGTACAGGGGTATACCTCCAAAGAGCAAAACCCTCCCTCGCACCCTCTTACAAATCCTTCTCTCCTCTCTCATCCCTGAACTATTCGGATCCGGATATCGGTAAGTGGGTAATCGGATTTGACCAGGGTCACCGGACGTGGGTGGTGACCAAGGAGTGCATTAGCGGTGAGAAAGGGACCTCACCCTGTGTTCTCGAGGTATACAGCCCAGAGCATAAGTTCCTAATATGCGTTGCCTCTGGTTCTGAATCCCATGATATGGGATTAAAGCACAAGACTTCTTCGTGCGCCAGCTACAGGAGGAAAGCCCGTCAATTGAAGTTGCTGCGGGCGTTGAGGTCTTCAATTGGCGACAAAGCTGGGTTCATGGTTCAGTTCCACAGCACCTGTGCATGGTTTAATGGTTGGGACAGGTTGGAGCACTACAATTGGAGCCAAAGATGAGGGCGCCGACGGCGTAGGATGGTGAAGAGCTGAAATGCACATGCAGGCTCAAAAGCCCCGGTAAGATGGCTCGCTAGCTTCATCGGAGGACATTGAGTCCAATGGTGGTGGTTGTGAGGCGAGTGGAAGCTTTAAGGCATTTCATTGTAGCAAAGCCTCAATAGCTTGAAAACATTAAATTTATATGCTTAGAATAAAAAGAAGAGCACGAATTCATAACATTAATCTTGAATTGAAATGAATGAGCACAATAACGAAGCGCAATAAAGATATTCAATGAATCAAAAACACAGAAGTATATTCAATCAAGAGCAATAGTATCTCAAACACTTATTGGGACAAAAGGAATTCAAGACAAAAGAATGGCAATTTAAATTACCAATTGTTCTAGTTTAGTTAAGCAAATTTCCCAAGCATTCAATGTAGCCAACTAAGTCAATAGTGTTCTCAATGCTACAGTACTCAATATCAGACGTTGGTTTCCTTCCTTAGGTGGCTTAACTGTCTCAACACTTAGCCTCAGCAGCACAAGGCTTTGCAGAGCCTTCTTCCTTCTCTTCAAGCCTTCTTCTACTTCACAACAAGGGACCAACTCCCATCAGCGACTAAGTGTCGTACAGGGGCATACCTTCAAAGAGCAAAACCCTCCCTCGCTCCCTCTCACAAATCCTTCTCTCCACTCTCATCCCTGAACTATTCGGATCCGGATATGGGTAAGTGGGTAATCGGATTTGACCAGGGTCACCGGACTTGGGTGGTGACCAAACAGTGCATGAGGGTTAGTAAGGGCCCTCACCCCGTGTTCCTGAGGTTAACAGCCCAGAGCATAATTTCCTAATATGCGTTTCCTCTGGTTATGAATGCCATGATGTGGGATTAAAGCACATGACTTCTTCGTGCGTCAGTTGCAGGAGGAAAGCTCGTCAATTGATGGTGCTGCGGGAGTTGAGTTCTTCAATTAGAGACAAAGCTGGGTTCATGGTTCAGTTCCACAGCACCTGGGCATGGTTTAATGGTTGGAACAGTTTGGAGCACTACAGTTGGAGCCAAAGATGAGGGCGCCGACGGCGTAGGATGGTGATGACCTGAAATGCACATGCAGGCTCAAAATCCCCGGTTAGATGGCTCGCTAGCTTCGTCAGAGGACATTAAGTCTAGTGGTGGTGGTTGTGAGGCGAGTGGAAGCTTTAAGGCGTTTCATTGTACCAAAGCCTCAATATCTTGAAAACAATTAAATTTATATGCTTAGAGTCAAAAGAAGAGTCCGAATTCAGAACATTAATCTTGAATTGAAATGAACGAGCACAATAACGAAGCACAATAAAGACATTCAATGAATCAAAAAATCATAAATATATTCAACAAAGAGCAATAGTATCTCAAACACTTCTTGGGATAAAAGAAATCAAGACAAAAGAATGGTAATTTAAATTACCAATTATTGTAGTTTAGTTAAGCATATATCCCAACCATTCAATGTAGCCAAATAAGTCAACAGTGTTCTCAATGCTACAGTACTCAATAACAGACGTTGGCTTCCTTCCTCAGATGGCTTAAGTGTCTCAACAGTTAGCCTCAACAGCACAAGGCTTCGCAGAGCCTTCTTCCTTCTCTTCAAGCCTTCTTCTCCTTCACAGCAAGGGACCAACTCCCATGAGCGACTAAGTGGCGTACAGGGGCATACCTCCAAAGAGCAAAATCATCCCTCGTTCCCTCTCACAAATCCTTCTCTCCTCTCTCATCCCTGAACTATTCGGATCCGGATATGGGTAACTGGGTAATCGGAATTGAGCAGGGTCACCAGACGTGGGTGGTGACCAAGGAGTGCATGAGCGGTGAGTAAGGGACCTCACCCCGTGTTCTTGAGGTAAACAACCCAGAGCATAATTTCCTAATATGCGTTGCCTCTGGTTCTGAATCCCATGATGTGGGATTAAAGCACACGACTTCTTCGTGCGTCAGCTGTAGGAGGAAAGCTCGTCAATTGAAGGTGCTGCGTGCATTGAGGTCTTCAATTCGCGACAAAGCTGGGTTCTTAGTTCAGTTCCACAGCACCTGGGCATGGTTTAATGGTTGGAACAGGTTGGAGCACTACAGTTGGAGCCAAAGATGAGGGCGTCGACGGCGTAGGACGGTGATGACCTGAAATGCACATGCAGGCTCAAAAGCCCTGGTTAGATGGCTCGCTAGCTTCGTCGGAGGACAAGGAGTATACTGCTGGTGGTTGTGAGGCGAGTGGAAGCTTTAACGTGTTTCATTGTAGCAATGCCTCAATAGCTTGAAAACTATTTAATTTATATGCTTAGAATAAAAAGAAGGGTCCGAATTCAAAACATTAATCTTGAATTCAAATGAATGAGCACAATAAAGATTTTCAATGAATAAAAAACTCAAAAATATATTCAATAAAGGGCAATAGTATCTCAAGCACTTATTGGGATGAAAAGAAATCAAGACAAAAGAATGGTAATTTAAATTACCAATTATTGTAGTTTAGTTAAGCATATGTCCCAACCATTCAATGTTGCCAAATAAGTCAACAGTGTTCTCAATGCTACAGTACTCAATATCAAACGTTGGCCTCCTTCCTCAGATGGCTTAAGTGTCTCAACACTTAGCCTCAGCAGCACAATGCTTCGCAGATCCTTCTTCCTTCTCTTCAAGCCTTCTTCTCCTTCACAGCAAGGGACCAACTCCCATCAGCTACTAAGTGTCGTACAGGGGCATACCTTCAAAGAGCAAAACCCTCCCTCGCTCCCTCTCACAAATCCTTCTCTCCTCTCTCATCCCTGAACTATTCAGATCCGGATATGGGTAAGTGGGTAATCGGATTTGACCGAGGTCACCGGACGTGGGTGGTTACCAAGGAGTGCGTGAGCAGTGAGTAAGGGACCTCACCCCGTGCTCTTGAGGTAAACAGCTTAGAGCATAATTTCCTAATATACGCTGCCTCTTTTTCTGAATCCCATGATGTGGGATTAAATTACACGACTTCTTCGTGCGTCAGCTGCAGGAGGAGAGCTCGTCAATTGAAGGTGTTGTGGGCGTTGAGGTCTTCAATTGGCGACAAAGCTGGGTTCGTGGTTCAGTTCCACAGCACCTGGGCATGGTTTAAAGGTTGGAACAAGTTGGAGCACTATAGTTGGAGCCAAGGATGAGGGCGCTGAAGGCATAGGACGGTGATGACCTGAAATGCACATGCAGGCTCAAAAGCCTCAGTTAGATGGCTCACTAGCTTCGTCGGAGGACATTGAGTCCAATGGTGGTGGTTGTGAGGAGAGTGGAAGCTTTAAGGCATTTCATTGTAGCAAAGCCTCAATAGCTTGAAAACATTAAATTTATATGCTTAGAATAAAAAGAAGAGCACCAATTCATAACATTAATCTTGAATTGAAATGAATGAGCACAATAAAGATATTCAATAAATCAAAAACTCAGAAATATATTCAATAAGGAGCAATAGTATCTCAAAGACTTATTGGGATAAAAGGAAATCAAGACAAAAGAATGGTAATTTAAATTACCAATTATTGTAGTTTAGTTAAGCATATATCCCAACCATTCAATGTAGCCAAATAAGTCAACAGTGTTCTCAATGCTACAGTACTCAATATCAGACGTTGGTTTCCTTCCTCAGATGGCTTAAGTGTCTCAACACTTAGCCTCAGCAGCACAAGCTTTGCAAAGCCTTCTTCCTTCTCTTCAAGCCTCCTTCTCCTTCACAGCAAGTGACCAACTCCCATCAGCGACTAAGTGTCATACAGGGGCATACCTTCAAAGAGCAAAACCCTCCCTCGCACCCTCTCACAAATCCTTCTCTCCTTTCTCATCCCCGAACTATTCGGATCCGGATATGGGTAAGTGGATAATCGGATTTGACCAACGTCACCAGACGTGGGTGGTGACCAAGGAGTGCATGAGCGGTGAGTAAGGGACCTCACCCCCTGTTCTTGAGGTAAACAGCCCAGAGCATAATTGCCTAATATGCGTTGCCTCTGGTTCTGAATCCCATGATGTGGGATTAAAGCACACGACTTCTTCGTGCGTCTGCTGCAGGAGGAAAGCTCGTCAATTGAAGGTGCTGCGGGCGTTGAGGTCTTCCATTGGCGACAAAGCTGGGTTCATGGTTCAGTTCCATAGCACCTGGGCATGGTTTCATGGTTGGAACAGGTTGGAGCACTATAGTTGCTGTCAAAGATGAGGGCGCCGACGGCGTAGGATGGTGATGACCTGAAATGCACATGCCGGCTTAAAAGCCCCGGTTAGATGGCTCACTAGCTTCGTCGGAGGGCATGGCATCCAGTGCTAGTGCTTGTGAGGCGAGTGGAAGTTTTAAGGCATTTCATTGTAGCAAAGCCTCAATAGATTGAAAATAATTTAGTCTATATGCTTAGAATCAAAAGAAAAGTCTGAATTAAGAACATTAATCTTGAATTGAAATGAATGAGCACAATAACGAAGCATAATAAAGATATTCAATGAATCAAAAACTCAGAAATATATTCAATAAAGAGCAATAGTATCTCAAACACTTATTGGGATAAAACGAAATCAAGACATAAGAATGGTAATTTAAATTACCAATTATTGTGGTTTAGTTAAGGATATATCCCAACCATTCAATGTAGCCAAATAAGTCAACAGTGTTCTCAACGCTACAGTACTCAATAACAAAAATTGGCCTCCTTCCTCAGATGGCTTAAGTGTCTCAACACTTAGCCCCAGTAGCACAAGGCTTTGCAAAGCCTTCTTCCTTCTCTTCAAGCCTTCTTCTCCTTTACAGCAAGGGACCAACTCCCATCAGCGACTAAGTGTCGTATAGGGCATACCTCCAAAGAGCAAAACACTCCCTCACTCCCTCTCGCAAATCCTTCTCTCCTCTCTAATCCCTGAACTATTCGGATCTGGATATGGGTATGTGGGTAATCGGATTTGACCAGGGTCACCGGACTTGGGTGGTGACCAAGGAGTGCATGAGGGTTAGTAAGGGCCCTCACCCTGTGTTCCTGAGGTTACCAGCCCAGAGCATAATTTCCTAATATGCATTGCCTCTGGTTATGAATGCCATGATGTGGGATTAAAGCACACGACTTCTTCGTGCGTCAGCTGCAGGAGGAAAGCTCGTCAATTGATGGTGTTGCGGGAGTTGAGTTCTTCAATTGGAGACAAAGCTGGGTTCATGGTTCAGTTCCACAGCACCTGGGCATGGTTTAATGGTTGGAACAGGTTGGAGCACTACAGTTGGAGCCAAAGATGAGGGCGCCGACGGCGTAGGATGGTGATGACCTGAAATGCACATGCAGGCTCAAAAGCCCCGGTTAGATGGCTCGCTAGCTTCGTCGGAGGACATTGAGTCTAGTGGTGGTGGTTGTGAGGTTAGTGGAAGCTTTAAGGCGTTTCATTGTACCAAAGACTCAATAGCTTGAAAACAATTAAATTTATATGCTTAGAGTCAAAAGAAGAGTCCGAATTCAGAACATTAATCTTGAATTGAAATGAACGAGCACAATAACGAAGCACAATAAAGATATTCAATGAATCAAAAAATCAGAAATATATTCAACAAAGAGCAATAGTATCTCAAACACTTCTTGGGATAAAAGGAAATCAAGACAAAAGAATGGCAATTTAAATTACCAATTATTGTAGTTTAGTTAAGCATATATCCCAACCATTCAATGTAGCCAAATAAGTCAACAGTGTTCTCAATGCTACAGTACTCAATAACAGACGTTGGTTTCCTTCCTCAGATGGCTTAAGTGTCTCAACACTTAGCCTCAGCAGCACAAGGCTTCGTAGAGCCTTCTTCCTTCTCTTCAAGCCTTCTTCTCCTTCACAGAAAGGGACCAACTCCCATCAGCGACTAAGTGGCGTACAGGGGCATACCTTCAAAGAGCAAAACCCTCCCTCACTCCCTCTCACAAATCCTTCTCTCCTCTCTCATCCCTGAACTATTCAGATCCGGATATGGGTAAGTGGGTAATCGGATTTGACCAGGGTCACCGGACGTGGGTTGTTACCAAGGAGTGCGTGAACGGTGAGTAAGGGACCTCACCCCGTGTTCTTAAGGTAAATAGCCCAGAGCATAATTTCCTAATATGTGCTGCCTCTGGTTCTGAATCCCATGATGTGGGATTAAAGCACACGACTTCTTCGTGCGTCAACTACAGGAGGAAAGCTCGTCAATTGATGGTGCTGTGGGTGTTGAGGTCTTCAATTGGCGACAAAGCTGGGTTCATGGTTCAGTTCCGCAGCTCCTGGGCATGGTTTAATGGTTGGAACAGGTTGGAGCACTACAGTTGGAGCCAAAGATGAGGGCACCGACGGCATAGGACGGTGATGACCTGAAATGCACATGCAGGATCAAAAGCCTCGGTTAGATGGCTCACTAGATTCGTTAGAGGACATTGAGTCCAGTGGAAGCTTGTGGTGGTCGGTCGGAGGCGGAAAAGGTGAACAGTGAGGGGTGTGTTCGGTGGAGTGTTGGAGTGGGTTTTTGGTGGATTTGAGTGAGGGGTTTTGTGCGGTGAGGTGAGGCAGAGGTTCTGAAGGTGGAGCGGTGGTGTTTGGTGGTGTGTAACGCTAGGGACGCCACGTTGGAGGTACACCGGACGTGGGGAAGACAGAGGTGGGGAGGCATGAATAGTGGTTGAAATAAGAGTTTAAGGAGGGGGAAAGAGAGCAGAAAGGAAGAGGAAGGAAGAGAGCCCAGTATTAATGATTGAAAGGGGCAAGAGAGTGATGGTTGTGACTGGCTAACGCCATGGAAGAGAACGTCTCTGGTGGTGGAACGGTGAGGAAGAAGAGAGTCGGAGGGGCTTCTGCTGGTATCGCGAGAAGCGGAGGAAGGAGGGGAGATGTTTCCCTCTACCTATGGTATGTGGTAGAGGGCGAAGAAGTCGGGGTTGAAAGCTCGCCGGAGCTGGACAGAGGAGGTTGGAGGGAGGAGTTTTTGGCGAAGAAGTGTAGCCAAACCAAACTAAGGAAGAGCAGTTGTGCACGCTGGCTCTTTATAGAGCTTTAGGGAGAGCTTTAGAATAGGAAGGTTGGTTGACTTGCTTAGGATTCAAGAAAGCTCCCACTGATTTCGTACATTCACATGCATGAATCAGAGTGATTTAGGAGTCAAGAACAATCCCAATGGATTCGTCATGGTGTGAACATCAATCCCACCAATTTTTGTGGGATTTGATGAAGATTCAAGTATGATTCGTGAAGGTCAGAGCTTGTGTGGAGGTTGGGTTTGACCTCAATGGCGGAAGGGACCTTCTTACGAAGAAGATAACAAAGTTAGGGACCATATTGCAAGGTTTTCAAAAGCTAGGGGCGTGTATGAGAGAGAGAGAGTCAGACTATACCAAAATGCAAACTAGGTCAAGATGATCTCTAATTGGATCCAAACTTTGGTAAAAACCTAATTTTGACCCAAGGAATCTAGTGGTGAAGTTGGATTTCAGTTTTGACTAAGTTTGATTGGGTAATTTGCACAGAAACCTAAATTATGGTAACTTTCCATTTGAGACTCTATTCTAGGTCAAAATAGGTTCCAAAGGTCAAATCAAGATTACCAAACCTTATGTAATACTGGAATATTTTTCTATAAATTTTATAAGTTTTAGATGAATTTTATCCTGAATAGAACTTATGTTATTTAAGCAGGTCTGAAATTAGGGTTTTGGGTTACTGTTAACACCCGAAATGCGTGAGAACTCGTTTCTATTTGTGTGGACCCTCTTGTTAGGATTTAATACTCATTAGACCTTAAATTAACCCTTAGGAAACCTCATGATTACTCTACATTCATAATGTACTATTAAAACTGTAGATTTAACCTTATTTTAATGTATTTCTCTCAGAAAAGATATGTAGTGAATTACGACTCTCAGGCAATTATGTAGGAGCTTTTATCTCTTGATTGTAACTAAATAAAGATAGTTATGGCTCATGATGACATTATCATCACCTGATAATTTGTTCAACATTATGGAGAACCCTTCTCCTTTGCCAAGAAAGATTATCCTCAAGGGCATGATAGGTTTTATCTAGTATAATGTATGGTGGGTTAGAAACCTCCTTAAGCATAATGAGTACCCTTTTCAAAAAATCAATTTCCACCTTGAGCACAACTAGAAAAAAATTTCAAATGTCCCAATGGTTTCAGACCCAATGCCCTCCCACTTTTGCTCTAACCTAGACTCGTGCTTCTTCTGGATGCAAGATTAATATCGCCACTACCCATGATAGCAATTTTTCCTACTATGGTTGGGTTATCTGTAATGACCATGGCAATTTTATGTACGATGCTAATAGCAAAATGGCTAGAATGATGGATGAAATTGTGATCCTTAAATCTATTATCCATGCAACTTCTGTTGTGCCAGTTTTCTCTTTATAGGTCAAAGCCAATTCTATGCTACTCTATTACTGGTGGAATGGGCAAATCATAATTACACGGCAGGCAAAATCTCTATTTACCAAGTTCAAGAATTCTCAATGGATAGAATCTCTAGATTTTGTGCACCCTTTCGCCAATTCTTTGGCTCATGGCTCGAAAAATCTTGGAGCTGAAAGTTGGAAACTTTTTCACTCTATATTTGAACTTCTTAAGCATCTTCGTGGCTTGGGTACTTTGGACAAAATTTAATTCCCCTACATCATCTAGTTTATCAGTTCTCCCTGGCATTGTCTTGCTAGTTATCTAGTAGCCTGCATTTTGGCCCTCTTTATTTTTGTTGTTGGTTGTTTTTTCTTTGTCATGTACTAGGCCATGAGTCGTGGTCCCCTTTTTTTTGTATGAGGCAGGTCTTGGTCTAGTCCCCTTGCCTATTTTTGCTTGCCTTTAGGGAGTGGGGGATGAATAAGATTTACTCCCGTATTTTGTAAAAAAAAAGACATACAAAGTGAAGAAAAAGGATTTACATATGGTTTTTATTGATTTGGAGAAGGCCTATGATTCTGTCCCAAGAGATATCTTGTGGAGAATTTTGGAGAAGAGACAAGTGCCAATTATATATATCAACCTCATAAAGGATATGTACTATGGAGTTGCAGCTTGTGTAAAGACTAAGGATGATTTGACAGACTACTTTGATATCACCATTGGTCTACATCAAGGTTCGACTTTAAGCCCTTATCTTTTTGCCTTAGTTATGGATGAGTTGACGAAGCATATCCAAGTTGAGGTGCCTTGGTGTATGCTTTTTGCTGATGACATTGTGTTGGTTGATGAGACAAGAGATGGAGTGAACAGAAAACTTGAGCTTTGGAGAGAAGCCCTGGAAGATAAAGGATTATGCATAAGTAGGACGAAGACTGAGTATATGGAATGTAAGTTTAGTAGTAGAGGGAACAGCGAAGGGATTGATGTAAAAATTGGAGAAGAGTGCATTCCAATGAAAGATATTTTTAAGTACTTGGGATCCATTTTCCAACATGATGGTGGAATTGATGGAGATGTTACACATAGAATTAATGCAGGGTGGTTGAAATGGAGGGGTACTTCTGGTGTTCTCTGCGATAAGAGGGTTCCTTTAAAAGTCAAAGGAAAATACTATCGAGCTGTGGTAAGACCAGCCATGTTGTACGGTTCTGAATGCTGGGCTATAAACTATAGGCATGTACAGAAGATGTCTGTGGCAGAAATGAAGATGTTAAGATGGATGTGTGGTCATACAAGAAAGGACCGTATTTCAAATGAATTTATTAGAAACAAGGTTAGGGTGGCACCAATAGAGGATAAAATGAGAGAGGCCCATCTAAGATGGTTTGGACATTTACAAAGAAGGCCACTAGATGCTCCAGTTAGGAGATGTGAGAAGTTGGAGGTTGAACCCGTTAAGAGGGGGCGAGGAAGACCAAACAAGTGTTGGAAGGAAACTATTAAGTATGATCTCAATTACATTAATTTAAGTCCTAAAATGGCTGAAAATCGATCTGCGTGGAGGCAAAGAATCCATATAGCCGACCCCACTTAGTGTGGGAAAAGGCTTGGTTGTTGTTGGTTGTTGTATTTTGTAAAAAAAAAAGGCTATGCCTGAGTACTTTTCAGGGGAGAAAGGGTCGACTCATAGAAAGTCCAAAAAGCTGGCCTTTAGACTAAAGGTCTGGCTTGTTAACTCTAACATAGAATAAGGGGCTCAAAAAAGGCTAAATGTTCTTGTGCATCTTTAACCTCCACTATGGGCAATGGTTCTTGGATGGATGTTACTGCTAAAACCTCTTGATACTTTGAAAATCTTCTTACCTCTACTGATCCTACTTCTGTTGAGGCTTTTCTTGAGGTTATTCCCCCCTAATCACCTCTGAGGACTCTCTATTTCTTACAAATCCTCCTCTTGAATTGAGGCCTTTGAAGTTATTTCACAAATGCCCTCTAATAGAACTCTTGGTCCTAATAGCTTTAATGTTGAGTTCTTTATCAATTTTGGGACATTATTAAGAAGGACCTTACTGCTGCCATCTCCCACTTCTTCTGCAAAGGATTTACCTACTCTCCTGTTACTAACATGACTACAATTTGGATGCTTATAGCATTGGAATCCATGTATGATCTCACCATCCATTAAATGGATATGAAGATTTCCTTATATGGCAATCTTGGGGAAGAGATCTATATGGATCAACCTAAGGGATTCATGACACTTGGTAATGAGAGGAAAGTTTACAATTTTATAAAATCTCTTTATGGATTGAAGCAAGATCTAATTAATGACATGAAAAGATTGATAACACTATTCAATCTTATGGCTTTATTATTCATGAATCTGGCAAATATGTCTATTCTATGGTTAAAGGTGATATGTCTATTGTCTTATGCCTTTATGTGGATGACATGTTGTTGTTTGGATCTAACATAAGGATAATTAATGAAACAAAAGCTTTCTAGAGTAGTAGGTTTGAGATGAAGGATATGGGAGTTGCTAATGTGATCTTGGAACTCAAGTTTAGATCAATTGAAGGGATAGTGATGATTGTGAATCACAAAGAAATAAAACCTTTCATTGCAGTTCGAAAACACATGCAAACTCTTTTAAAATATATCAAACTCGCAACAAATTAAAACTTGGTGAGCCCATGTTGAACTCGAGGAGGCAAAGGGGTCCTCTCGCTCACTTAGTGCTCTGTTGTTATTATATATATAAATTGTCTTTTATCGTTTGTCCTTTTTTTTTCTTTTAATGAGAAAATGAAAGATCGTACTTGAAATCAAAATTGCTACCAACTAAGCCATTACACTAAGTAATGAAATTTGTAACGGGAGCAAAGAAATCAAGAGTTAGAGAGTTAGATATGGAGAGATAGAATGAGGGAGATAAAGAGAGAGGTAGGGATAAAGAGAAAAAGATTAATCCACTGCACTATGTTAGACAATAAAAAGAACTACACTAAGAATAAAATAACAAAGAAAAAGAAATAAATAAAAAGAAAGAGTGGTGCTTGCAGGCAATGCCTTGCACATCAAATGTGGCCAGGTGATGTGCTTCACTCCTCGATAGAGGCTTGTAGGAACTTGGAGCCTGTGGGTGTAGAGGAGGAAGGGAATGGTTTGGGTGTGGAGGCAATAGGGATGAAAATGGAATGTAAGAGGAGTTGGGAGTGGTGGCCACGAGTTGAGTGGTAACTAAGAGGGAAAGGTATGTTGATGGGAACACCATCAGAGGCCCTAACTAGCCTATTTTGGTCCGAAAAAGATGATAAAAGCTTCTACATCACCATCAGAGGGTCCTACATGCATGACATTGTGTTTTGAGAAGAGAACAAGAAATCGGAGTTAATTATGTAATTTTAACAGTAAATCATGAACACGGAATAACTAAGGGGTTGGCTAGGGGTGAATTAAACATCAAATGAGCATTAAAGTCAAATAAGTAGGTTCATGCACACAGAAACGGGTTTTGTCGCATTTCAAGAATAAACAGTAACCCAAAACCCTAATTTTAAACTTGCTTAAATAACAAAGGTTTTGGTTAGGATAAAATTCACCCAAACCTTCTAAAAATCATAGAAAAATATTCCATAAAGTTTGTATCCTTGATTTAACCATTGGAACCCATTTTGACCTAAAATAGAGTCTCAGATAGGAAGTTGCCCTAATTTGGGCTTCTGCATAAATTACCTAGTAAAACTTGGTCAAAGCTGAAATCCAACTTCACCATTAGATTCCTTGGGCCCAAATTAGGTTTGTAGCAAAATTTGGGCTCAATCAGAGATCATTTTGACCTAGTTTGCATTTTGGTCCATTCAGACTCTTTCTTTCTCACATACACCCCTAACTTTCGAAAATCCTTACAAACCCCCCTAACTTAGTTTTCTTCTTTGCATTTGGGTCCCTTCTGCCATGGCAAGTGTGAACCCACATAGCCAAGCTCTCAATCAGAGATTCCTCCCTAATTTCTTGGCCAATCCATTCCAAACTTGGAAGGGACAACCCTAAGGAGATCCCTAATCGATTAATCTAATCCTAAACTCCAAATCCATCTAGATTGCTCATTGTTTGATAGAAGGAGAGATCAGTTTATAAATACTACATCATAGTATAGTTGAAATTACCTTGTAAACAAATAAGAATTTTATTACTCAAGAAATTAAGAATTTGAGGTCGAACACGAGGAGTAAATTGGTATTTAAAACCTAAGAGCACAATCTCAAATTGATAAAATTTGATGTTCAACAATTTATAAAGTAATAGAATGAAATTCAATGTATATAAATGCTAAAGAGAAGAATAGAGATGTAAAAAGAAATAGAAGTAGTCTCTGTCATTCTTCTTTCTTCTTCTCTTTCTTTTCTTCTCATGGTTTCTGCCTTCTTTGTCTCTAACTCCTTTCTCTTTCTCTGTCTTCTACCTTTGCTTCTTTTCTTTCCACAGCTCCTTTCTTCTCTTCCACTTTTCCTTCAGCTATGCCTTCCTTCCTTCTTCCTTTAGCTCCTGATTTCCTTCTTTCTCTTTCTTCTTTAGTCGTGCCTTCTCCTTCCTTCTTCCTTCAGCTTCCCCTACCATTAGCCTTCTTTCCTTCTCACGGCTCCTTCCCTCAGCTTCCCTTCCTTCTTTCTCTTCCTGCACAGAGAAGTGCAAAACCTACCCCTACCCTCCCCCACGTATGCTCTCTCTCTTTCTCTCTCTTCGGTTCGCTCTCCTAGAGCCAATCGGGTATACGGGTCAGGTCAAGTGCACCCAGGTCCAGGCACACCGACGTGGGTGGTGCACGAGGAGTGCAGGGTTATCAAGTTAGGCAGCCAGGTCCGCATAGCGTGGGTCGTGGACGAGGTGGGTGAGCGGGTGAGGGGACCTCACCCCGTGATTTGAGGCGGTAAGCTTAAAACACAAAAATAATATAAACCACTCACCTGCGCTGAAAGCTACCAAGGTGGGACTAAAGTCCCACCTGCTTCTTCGCGTGCGCGCAGAGAGAACGCCTGCTCAATTGCTGCAGCGGTGGATGGAGTGACTTCGATTACTAGTTGCAAAAGATTCTTGGAGTGTTTCCGCGCACCTGGGACCCTAATTCCTGGAGCGACACAACCTGGAGCAAGCTTGCGAGCAAGCTTTGCTCGTGCTCCAATGGCGGCAAGGGGGTGAACCTGTAAATCACTAATACAGCCTCACAACCCCGTCAAAGCATGCAGGTAGCTTCACTGTGTCACGGCGAAGGTGATGCAGTGGGTGGCGTGGCGCAAAATGGCCTAGGCATGCCTGCCTAGGTCAGACTGTGACCTTGAAAGTGCGGGTGTTCGGTGAGAGTGTATGGTGTGTGTGGTGGTCAAGGAAGGGGCAGATGATGGTTAGTGGATGATGGTGAAGCTTCTACGGTAGGTGGCAAGGCGTGTGGGTGAGTGGAGCAACGGATGCACCTTTGCCGGTGTCTGCCGGAGATGAGGAAGACGGAGGTGGTCTGTGGCTGTCGAAGGGGGTTTTGTGAAATAAAGAGGGGAAAAGTGAAAGGTAGGAAGAGAGGAACTTAACTGAGGATATTTGGATGAAGGGGGCAGGCGGAAAGCGAGCGGCGTGTGTTTTCCGCCACCAGATAAGAAAGCCTTGAGATGAAGAGGCGGCAACGACGAGAGGGTTGAAGAAGCGCGTGCAGGTATGGCGTGACACGGAGAAGTAAGGTGGAGAAGACTCTGCCACTGGTATGGTGGCAGAGCGATGTGAAGAGGGAAGAGAGATCGTTGGAGCATGCGGGCTATTGCCCGGAGATGGGAGAGGAAGAATTTTGGGGGTATTAGCGGCCAAATCAAGCTTAATCTGAGCAGCAAGGACAGGGGGCCCTTTTATAGCTATTGGCAGAGGTCCTTGTGCTTGGAAGGCAAGCTTCCAAGCACAAGAATCCTCACCAGAGTAGGAATGTGCAAAGGATACCCATGTCTCTTGAGCATTCACACGAGAGATTGGGTGCAAATCAAGGCTGGAGATTGCGTTCAGATGATAGGGAATTCCTCAGAGAATCTCCCTTTCAAATATGATAGGGGATCTCTGAGGAATCAGGGGGAAATCCTCCTCGAATCCTCGCTGGAGTAGAACTCCTCCGTTGTAATGGTGGAGGGACCTAATTACAAAGAGTGGCGAGGAAGATAGGGGGTCTGTGCAATGATTTTCAAAAGCTACAAGTCAAATTGTAATTAGGTGCACTGTTTTGCAAAGTAGGTCAAGGTGACCTCCCCCTAGATCCAAATTTTGGTACAAACATAATTTGGACCTAAGAAATCCAATGGTGAAGTTGGATTTTAAGTTTGGCCACGTTTAACTGGACATTTTACACAAAAACCTAATTTAGGGTAAATACTTAGGACCCCTATTTAGGTCAAAATAGGTTTCAAAGGCCAAATTGAAGGTTCTAAATCCTAGAAGATATTTTTCCATGAATTTTAGAGGGTTTAATTGATTTTTATCCAGATCAGAATCTTGTAAAATTAGGTGGGTTTGTTTTAGGTTTAGAGAATGTTATTTAATTCTCAGATCTCACAATAACCCTTTTCTAATTGAACCATCCCACTTTTCATCTTGTTAAGAGCAATTGACCCATGCTTAACCCCTAAGAAATCCTATTGTTGCACTGCAATGGTAAAATTACAGTTTTACCCTTTGTTTCTTATTTTCTTCTCATAGTAGTTACTCCTTGAATTAGGCCCTTCACTTGGTTATGTAGGAGCTTTTGTTCTCTTTTCTAGGTCAAAATGAGCTAGTTAGGGCTCATGATAGTGTTCCCATCACTCATGCAAATCCAAGGATTTCAAGAATCCTTCTTCTTGAAAAACTGAGACTTTCAAGCTTGTTTCTAAGCTTGGGAGCTTGCTTGATGGCCTATAAAAGACCCTCATGGATTGCCTCACCTCCTTAGCAAGTTTTTGGACCATAAACCTCTTCCCTTCTCTCTCTCCGATTTGTTCCAAGCTTTGCTCCGGCGACCACATTCCTTCATTTGCTTTGCCAATCGCCACGTATAATAGGCAGTCGGATCTTCTTCCCCTCTTCTTTCTGCATCGCATAATATCGGTGTAGCGCTCTCCGACCTCCTCCTCATCGCCGTCCCCCATCCTGGAGCATTCTCCTTCTCCAGTGCCAGCTCATCACGGTCGATGCCTCTTCCTCCTTCTCCTCGTCTGTAAGCAACCTTCTTCAACTTCTTATCTATTCCTAACTTCACCCGCACCTTTAGGTTTTAGGTTCACACAGAAGTTCGCCCACTCCACCTCCATCGTCCTTGTCTCCGGCATACCTCCAAAGACCTCGTCCAACCGCTACACTCCACCAATTCACTCACTTCCACTCCCATTACCTTCATCGTACCCTCCCAGACAAAACCCCTCAAGAAATTGAGGGGTTCACTCTCTCAATCACACCACTGGACACCATCACCTGCAACCACCTTCCTTGAAGCTGTCAGACCTCCATACTTCACTAAATGACACAAAACCGCTACCACTATGTTTGCAATGCTCCAGCGATCCTATTGAGCTATTTTAACGTGGCCGCAAGGCCATATTATTATATTTCAGGTACCAGCCAGAGCTCCGCCACCACCGCGATTCCTCTGACCTCATCTTCAGTATTCCGACCACGAGACCTCTAGGAGATATCCTCAGGCATTGCGGTTTCATTCTAGGTGCATCTATAGTCACCTAATTGGATCCAACAGCCTCATCTTCGACTTCAATCAAGGGCTGCATCCACCAGCTATCGTGTGCGACGAAGAGAGACTAGATAGTTCCACATCGTGGGACACAGAGCTAGTGGTTACACATAAGAGGAATTCCTTCCCCCAACTATTCTCCCAAGTCACAGGGGTCGGGTCCCCATATGCATAGCCGAACACTCCTCGTCTACAACCCCATGCTCGCAAACCTAGACCCATATACCTGGTTAACAACCCGACTATCCCTTGGGTCTAAGAGAAGATGAGAAAGAAGAGATAGAGAGGGGGGTGTTATGACCCGATTCCCGAATCCCTATGAGACACGGGAATCAGACTGACTCGACTGATCCCAAGACCCAGTCGTCCAACGAGAAAGTAACCAAAAGAGCAGAAAAATAAACCACATTCACCATGTATATAACTAGCAATAACAAAATACACCAGTAAAGAAAAGAACTACTACAGTATACACCCCCACAATAGTAAAGAAATAAACAGGTACATAAACATGATGCTTACAATAAAAGAGTACAGTGGTAACAGAAAATACTCACTACAACAGAAGGAAAGGTACAGTGGGTACTTCACAAGTAACACTACTGGGCTCTACTAGGCCCAGCACCCTCTGCAGCCGCCGACTCTGGATGCTCAACACCTGGTCCTGAAAAGGTGACAAAGGTGACACGTCAGCGAAACGCTGAGTAGAGTGGCAATCAAAAGCTAAGAAAAATAGCAAGGTGGACAGTAGCTGTTATATTTTTAATCACTTTATTTTTTTTTCATTTACTCATTATTAAATTATTTCTCAAATCTTTCTCTTGATCTTGAATGTTCCTTGTAGGAACGATCTTGATTGCAGTCTTTTCCGAAAAGTAGAAGTAACATGTGGTGCTCCCCTAGCCAGGAGAGTCCCCCGTGGTGGTCCAACCATCAGTCAACCACCCCAAGGTCGCTGACAGACGTAATGGTGACTACAGCACGTGCGATAAACGCACCGGTAGCTACCCCGCACTGGCACGCGGTCAGTCGTTTCCATTAACGGGTGTGCCCAAAGCACAGCATGGAACTAGTATAGGGCAGAGCCCTCTCAGTAACAGGGGTCCAGCCCCTCCACAGTAACCAAACAGGGGTCTTGCCCCTCCACAGTAACCAAACAGGGGTCTTGCCCCTCCACAGTCCGCGCACCCTCGCCTGACTACCCTGGTTTGCCCAGTGGGCCTAACAAGTCGGTGTAGGAGGCTAGTAGAACCCCGGGGCCCGTGGGGTGGCTAGTGCACTCCCTACACTAGTAGCTCTCCTCGGTACTGTGTACACGAGGGCCAAAAGTCAGTACAAAGTGGCCAGACCTAATCCCGGGTCCCTGGGGTGGCTAGCTCCGCTCTACACTAAACAGGGGGACAGTCGCTCTACTTGGTACTCCGTACTCAAGGGCCAGCTCACTTCCCCAATTCTATTCCATTTACTTCTCAGGAGCTTTACTCCTAATTCCCCGTAGGGTTCGTGCTCATTTTTCTTTAACTCAGCCAATTTAGGTTTCATCATTTCAGCTTTATATTCATATAGCCCATGTTCTCAACAGTAATTATCCATTCATAAACAGGCAACTGTTAACCAATTACAGGCAGTTATCGTTTTCCTTTCTACTTTTCCAAGACTGCAATATATATATTCAATCTAGTTTTCCAGTCCTAGGATTCATGCCATATCCTAGAATCTATCATTCAATCTAGTTTTTCACTCCTAGGATTCATGCCATACCTTAGGATCTATCACTCAATCTAGTTTTTCAGTCCTAGGATTCATGCAATACCCTAGAATTTATTAACTATTTCACAAGTGCATAATTTTTGATAAATAATTAAAGGGGCCACTCTACCCGCAAAATCGGGAGTACTGGGGGTGTGATCGGCAAGCCCGCGCGCCTCTACAACCCCCAGAGCCGCAACAGAACGGGGTCCTAGCACAAGGATCAATTACAAGGGGCTACTCAGAACATGATACAAATACTGTAAACAGGTAGAGGAACTAAATCTGAGAAGAACGAAACTTGAAACGCGGAAAACAGACTTCGAACGGACCCTAAACGGGTCAAAAACGACAAGTCTACCCAAAATCAGACGTCTGGAACATCTTCCAGACGTCTTAAATGGTGGCTCAGGTCATACCTTGATCCTGCATGGTTCTTTAGACATCCAGAATCCCGCTGAACCATCTGGACTTAGTTTCCAGACATCCGACTGTCACTCCAGACATCTGGAGACCCTCTCCGTCGTCTGGTGTTGTGCCTAGACGTCCGATCTGTGTGGGAGGTCGTGCCCTTGCGCCTTCCCGAATGAGACCGACATGCACACACGATTGTCCTCAACACGAAAAGAGGCAGAACTCCATGGCGAGACAGCTGCATGGCCGTACACGCGAAAGAAGAAGGGAAGGAAAAATATCGTACCTTTCAGACGTCTGGACCTTCCTCCAGACGTCTCCTGCGTCGTCTGGACGTATGTCCAGACGTCTGATTCTGGGAAATTTTCCCAGAATCAGGACCTCCTCGCCCTCCGCCTGTAGCACACGACCGTGCTGAGCTGCGCTCGCCTACTGCCTGAGCTGCAGCAGCTCCTCCCCAACACCACGCTTCCGCTGCGCACCCGCTGGTCGGCCCTGGCTGCTCTGGCGAGCTCGCACCCTCGCGGTCTAGCTCTCTCCCTCTCACAGCAGCCCCTCCTCCCCACTCACTCACAGCAGCAGCTGCTGCTGCCCTCGTTTGCTCACTCTCTCGCTGACAAGAAGAAGAAGAAGAAGGCGGTGGAGTGAAGGTGAGGGAGAGGAGAGGGTGGTATTTGAAGGCTACCATGGGGAGAGAGAGAAAAAGGTGGTTGCGCCTGTAGGGAGGAAGGAAAGAGAAGAAGGAGGGAGACAGTTCAGTCTGTGCATGCATGTGCGCAAACGCGAACCCGTACGCTGAAAAAATTAAATTCCAGATGTCTGGGAAGGCTTCTAGACGTCTGGAGCAATTCCCAGACGTCTTAAACGACGTTTGATGCCAGGGTTATAACAACATAACAAACTCAAAGGAAGTTTCATCCACGAAACTTGCGCTAACTAGGGTGCGAGAAAGGACAATATATGCATAACAAACTCAAAGACGACCGAAGTCGGTCCAAAAAGATGTACCTGCAAAAAGCTTCGGGTATCGCTCCCGCATTACTGCCTCAGGCTCCCAGGTAGCCTCCTCGTACCGTTGGCTCCTCCACAAAACCTTCACCTGGGTTTCTTGCTTCCATCTCAAACTGCAGACGGCTCTGTCGAGAATCTGCACTGGCCGCCCAAGGTAAGTCAGGTCGTCGCCCACCTCGATGCTCTCGTGACTCAGGATGTGACTGGGATCGGCGACGTACTTCCTGAGATTGGACACGTGGAACACGTCGTGCACACCAGAAAGCTGGGGAGGAAGGGCAAGCCTGTAAGCAACGGGTCCAACCCACTCCAGGACCTCAAAGGGTCCCACGAACCTGGACGCGAGCTTCCCTCTCACCCCAAACTGCTGCAAGCCCTTCATGGGCGAAACGTGAAGGAAGACGTGGTCCCCAACCTCAAACTACACCTGTAACGACCCGGTTCCCGAGTCCCTACGAGACACGAGAACCGGACTGACTCGATTAATCCCAAGACCTAGTCGTCCAATGAGGAAGTAACCAAAATACAGTAAAATAAACCACATTCAGCATGAATATAACTAACAGTAAGAAAGTACAGCAGTAAGGAAAGAAACTACTACAGTAGGTACCACCACAACAGTAAAACAGCATTTATCATATAACAGAAACTGCAGATAAAGAAGGTACAGCGGAAACAAAACTACTCACTAGAACAGAAACAAAAGAGGTACAAAAGGCTGTGGTAACTCTATTGGACCCTACTAGGCCCAGCGTCCTCTGCAGCCGCCGACCCTGGCTGCTCAACACCTGGTCCTGAAAAAGGTAACGAGTGTAACACGTCAGCAAAATGCTGAGTAGAGTGGCAAACTAACTAAAGGCAACAGTAGAGTGTACAGTAGCTGTTATGTTCTATTACTTCCTTTATTCACATCTTTCAAATTTTCTCGCTATTTCATTTATTTCTCAGATCCTTTACTTGATTTCGAATGTCCTCGTGGGAACGATCTTGATTGCAGTCTTTTCCAAAAGTAGAAGTAGCACGTGGTGCTCTCCTGGCCGGGAGAGTCCCCCGTGGTGATCCTACCCTCAGTCAACCACCCCAAGGTCACTGACAGACGTAACGGTGACTACGGCACGCACGATAAACGCACAGGTAGCTAGCCCGCACTGGCACGCGGTCAGTCGTTTCCGTTAACGGGTGCGCCCAAAGCACAGCACGGAACCAGGGCAGAGCCCTCTCAGTAACAGGGGTCCAACCCCTCCACAGTAACCAAACCGGGGCCTTGCCCCTCCACAGTCCGCGCACCCTCGCCTGACTACCCTGGTTTGCCCTAGTGGGCCTAACAAGTCGGTGAAGGAGGCTAGCAGAACCCCGGGGCCCGTGGGGTAGTTAGTACTCTCCTAACACTAGTAGCTCTCCTCGATACTACGTACACGAGGGCCAGCAAGTCGGTACAGAGCGGCCAATCCTAACCCCGGGTCCCTGGGTGGCTGGCCCCACTCTGCACTAAACAGGTACAGGTACTTCCCTTGGTTCTGCGTACCCAAGAGACAGTACGAACAACATCTCAGTTCCATTCCTTTCTCTTTCCAGGAGTTCCACTCCTAATTCCCCGTAGGGTTCCATCCTTTAATCTCAGAACATCATATGTTTCACTTTCCAGATTCACGTTCTCAAAATCCATGATCTCAAACATGTTTCTTTATTCATAACAGGCAGCTGTTAATTAAATTTACAGGCATCTTTATATATTCCTTTCCATTTTTCCAAGACTGCAGTAATATACATTCCACTAGTTTTTCCATCCTAGGATTCATGCCATATCCTAGGATCTATCATACAATCTAGTTTTCTGGCCCTAGGATTCATGCAACACCTAGGAGCTATCATTCCATATATTTCTCATTCCTAGGATTCATGCAATGCCCTAGGTTCTAGTTATGGTTCCATACT
This sequence comes from Thalassia testudinum, assembly GCA_037157565.1. Taxonomy (NCBI): domain Eukaryota; kingdom Viridiplantae; phylum Streptophyta; class Magnoliopsida; order Alismatales; family Hydrocharitaceae; genus Thalassia; species Thalassia testudinum. The sequence goes on along the minus strand of JAZHRO010000065.1, from coordinate 10,249,491 downwards.
GTAACAGATTTTATTAATACTTAAAGCCACTCTACCAGGTACAACGGGAGTAATGGGGGCGTGATCGGGAATCCCGCGTGCCTCCGCGACTCTCAAGACTGCAACCGAACGAGGTCCTATCACAAGGATCAAACACAAGGAGTGTCTCAGAATAGTGTATAGCTACTGTAGGCGGGTAGAGGAATTAATTCTGAAACGAACGCAACTCGAATCGCGGAAAACGGAGCCCAAACGGGCCCTAAACGGGTCGAGAAAGATGATACTGTGCAAAATCAGACGTCTGGAACTCCTTCCAGACGTCTTAAACGGTGGATCAGAGAATTACCTGTTCAGCTTGGTTCCCCGGACGTCCAGAAGTCTGCAGGGACGTCTTTCCTATACCCCAGACGTCCGATAGTCCACACGGACGTCTGTAGATCACTCCCGCCGTCTGGTACAACTTCCAGACGTCTGATTCGCAAAGGATGGCGAATCAGCGAACCTGCGCACAGCCAACCCCCCTCCCTCAGTACGGTCAGTCGACAAGAAGGAAGAAGAAAGCGGAAACTCACCTTTCAGACGTCTGTATGATCTTACAGACGTCGACCTTGCCGTCTGGATATCAACCCAGACGTCTGATTCTGGAAATTTTTCCAGAATCAGAACCCTGCTCGGCCCCCGCTCGCGACGCCGCCCGCGTCGCACCTCGCGCGTCTGCTGCTCAGCCCGCAGCAGGTCCCACTCCACGTCGCTCCGCGCCCCCTGCGCCCTCCGCCGGCCGGCCAAGCCGCTCCGGCGAGCTCGCCCTCACGGCAAAGCCCCACCCTCGCACGCCGCACCTCCTCCGCGCTCCCTGCGGCTGCCGCTGCCGCCCTCGCGTCCGCTCGCTCTCGCGCACAGGAAGGAGAAGAAGGAGGAGACGGGAGGGGAGGCGCGCCCTTTTAAGGCCGCGCGAGGAGGAGAGAGAAGGTGGTCGCAGCGCGCCTGCAGCCGCAGAGAGAGAGAGGAATCGCAGGTCTGCGCGCACAGGCGCGCAGACGAATCTCCCGTGCGAACATAACTGTTCTCCAGACGTCTGTAAACGATCCCGGACGTCTGGTCAGACGTCTGGATGTGATCCTAGACGTCTGGTCAGACGTCTGGGCCACCTCCCAGACGTCTTAAAAGGCGTCTGGGGCACGCGTTCGTTACAATATAACAAACTCAAAGGAAGTTTCGTCCCCGAAACTTGCGCCAACTAGGGTGCGGGAAAAAGATGTCCAAATAACCATAACAAACTCAAAGAGGACCGAAGCCGGTCCGAAAAGACGTACCCGCGAAAAGCTCCGGGTACTGCTCCCGCATTGCCGCCTCAGGCTCCCAGGTAGCCTCCTCGTACCGCTGGCTCCTCCACAAAACCTTTACCAGGGGTACTTGCTTTCGTCTCAACCTGCGGACGGCTCGGTCTAGGATCTGCACTGGCCGCTCGGGGTAGGTCAGGTCGTCGCTCACCTCGACGCTCTCGTGACTCAGTACGTGGCTGGGATCGGCTACGTACTTCCTGAGGTTGGACACGTGGAACACGTCATGCACACCAGAAAGCTGCGGGGGAAGGGCAAGTCTGTAAGCAATGGGTCCAACCCACTCCAGGACCTCAAAGGGCCCCACGAACCTCGGCGCGAGCTTCCCTCTCACCCCAAACCGCTGTAAGCCCTTCATGGGCGAAACACGAAGGAAGACGTGGTCCCCAACCTCGAACTGCACCTCTCTACGTCTGCGATCTGCGAAGCCCTTCTGTCTGCTCCTGACAGTGCGGAGTCGTCTGTGGATCTGCTCAACTACCTCCTGACTCTGCCGGATCAACCTGGGGCCAACCTCCCACTTGGTCCCCACCTCAACCCAACTCAATGGTGCCGTGCATTTCCGTTCGTACAGATCCTCGTAGGGAGCCATGCCGATGCTCGAGTGATAACTGTTGTTGTATGCAAACTCCGCCAGGGGCAGGTGCTCCTCCCAAGAGCCCCTCCAGTCTAGTACACAGGCACGCAAAAGGTCCTCAAGTGTCTGTATCGTGCGTTCCGACTGTCCGTCCGTCTGGGGGTGGTAAGCCGTGCTAAACCTCAACCTCGTCCCCAAAGCCTGCTGAAACTCAGCCCAAAACTGGGACGTAAAGCGGGTATCCCGGTCGGATACGATCTCCCGCGGAACTCCGTGTAGTCGCACCACATCACGGATATACCTCTCTGCCAACTGTGCTGGTCCCAAAGTGACTCGGATCGGCAAGAATCGTGCCGTCTTCGTCAATCTATCCACTATTACCCAGACTGCGTCGTGTCCTCGCTGGGTAACAGGTAAGCCCACCACCAAGTCCATGGTGATGCTCTCCCACTTCCACTCTGGCACTAGAAGCGGCTGAAGCGGCCTGCAGGCCTCTGATGCTCGGCTTTCACCTGCTGGCACACTAAGCACTGCTGCACGAACTCACCCACATCCCGCTTCATCCCTCTCCACCAGAACTCGCGTCTCAAGTCATGGTACATTTTCGTGTTTCCGGGATGTATGGTGAATCTGGAACCGTGTGCCTCAGTCAGGAGCTCTCTCAACAGCTCCTCGTCTCTGGGGACGCACAACCGTCCCCTCAAGCGTAACACCTGGTCTGTGAAAGAGAAGTCCCCTGGGTCCCCTGATAGTACTTTGTCGCGCAAAGACTGCAAGTACTGATCGGCCATTTGTCCCGTGATGATGCGGTCTATCAACTCTGGCCTGGTCTGCCGTGTCACCGTCACTGCCCCACAGTACCCTCGTAACTCTAGAGGTCGCCAACTGCCCACCTCCTCCAAAAGGCTCCAACTCTGTAACTGTAGACTGGCCAAGCGTGCGGGCGCCTTACGGCTCAAGGCGTCAGCCACCACACTGGCCTTTCCCGGGTGGTAGGAGATGCTGCAGTCGATCTCTAGAATAGATGAGTACATCATCTATGAAAACCACCACAACTGGTCCAAGTATGGTCTAAACACCCGGTTCATCAGGTCCATGAAAGCAGCGGGGGCATTGGTCAGCCCAAACGGCATGACCAAAAACTCGTAGTGTCCGTAGCTGGTGCGGAAAGCTGTCTTGGAGACGTCGGTCTCCCTGATCCTCAACTGGTGGTATCCAGACCTCAAGTCGATCTTGGAAAACACTGTGGCACCCCGCAACTGGTCAAACAAATCGTCGATCCTCGGCAGCGGATATCTGTTCTTGATGGTGACCCTATTCAGCTGTCGGTAGTCCACACAAAGGCGTAGGGTCCCATCCTTCTTCTTCACAAACAGTACCGGGGCTCCCCAGGGAGACGCACTGGGCCTCACGAAACCTTTCTCCAAAAGGTCCTACAACTGAGACTTGAGCTCTCGCAGCTCAAGCGGTGCCATCCTGTATGGCGCGGTGGAGATGGGGCTGGTCCCTGGTACTAGTGAGATCTCACTCTCGATCTCACGCTCGGGCGGTAGTCCTGGTAACTCGTCTGGAAACACGTCGGGGTACTCTCTGACCACCGGGATGCTCTGGAAGTCTGCCACGGGGCTGTGCTCTGCCACCACACAAGCTAGGAAGCCCTCACACCCCTGGCTCAAAAGTCTCGCCGCCCGAAGTGCCGAAATGCACCTGAAACCTCCATCCACTGGCTGCCCGTGAAACTCGAAGGAAGGCAACTCCGGAATACAGAAGACAATCTTCCTCTCAAAGCAGTCTACCAAGGCGTGGTAAGCGGACAGCCAATCCATCCCCAGAATCACTCCAAAGTCCTCCATCTGTATCATAATCAGGTCAGCTGGCAGGCTATGTCCCCCGATGCTGACCCCGCAACCCGTGTACACCTCCTCAGCTACAAACAGCTGACCACTCGGACCTCTGATTACGAACGGATTCTCTAACAGTGTATAATCCTGGTCCAAACTAACTGCGAAACTGGCTGCGACAAACGAGTGCGTAGCGCCGGAATCGAAAAGCGTGTAAACGAGTCTGCCAGAAACTGAAACCATACCTGCTACCACAGATCCCGAAGCTCTGGCGTCCCTGTGTGTTAGGGCGTTGATACGCCCCTCAGCTCTAGGTGCGGACGAAGCAGCCACACTCTGCGTCGGACGGGTAGGTGCTGGCCGGTACCTGATGGGTCAGCCCAGATAGGTTGTTAATATGATATTTTTATCGTTGAAATGTGTATAGTGGTTAACCTAATTCAGACCTAACCATCTCTTTACAAAATTTTTAACCTGGCCTAATTGATTTTATCTTGTCACATTTAGGCCCAGGGTCGAACTCAGGGAAGTGGGGTTCAAGTCGAATTTCTACGTTTTCCTTAAAACGCGTCTCTTCCGTTCGTTTATTCTATTTTTTTGGTATTTTTCTTATTTAGGTTTTTTTCTGGTAATCCTTGTTCTTGAGGCACACCCTCAAAATTGTGTCCTTGGCTTTTAGCCAAAGCAGAGTTTCAAAACACGTCTTGCTACTTGCAAGACGGGGTACCTGCAAATCAAAGATTATCTTTTCACT